>OW386292.2:99635828-100835828 GCA_936432065.2 Rutpela maculata
GATTTTCACCCAGCTATTGACTTTCAAGATTTAAAAGATTCTGCATTGTGTTTTGAATCATTTGTAAGTTCTAGTATTGTAAAGAAACTTTGCGAATGGACCAATAAAAGAGCTGATATGTATTTTGAAGATAATCCTCATAACGTCATGAGGGTTTTTGGTCTAACGTATAAAGCAGTAGGAAAGGACGAAATGTACGTATTTTTAGCACTATATTTCCTTACTGGATTGGTAAAGTGTCCACAATTTTCGGACTATTGGAGTACAGATAATTTATGCACTGGCCCCCCAGTATTTCATAAATCTGTTATGAGCCGTAATCGTTTTTTATCGATTCTAAAGTTTATTAGATTTTCACCACCAGATCTTGCAAAACGTAACGCACCGCTTACCAGATTAGGTGTTTTTATGGCTCTAATAAGAGAAAATTGTCAAATCTTGGTCGATCCAGGCCCAGTTTTTGCTATAGATGAACAACTAATGTTATATAAGGGCCGGCTACACTTTCGGCAATACATAAAAACCAAAAGAAGTCGATTTGGCATTAAAATCTTTGCTTTATGTCCCAGTGCACCTGAACTTCGGGGATACACATGGAATTGTTGCATATACATCGGCAAAGATATATACAACATATCGCATATACCAGGAACAGACCACCTTAGTTTTTCTGAGAAAGTAGTTGTTCATCTTTGCCAGAATCTTCTTAACACTAACCGCGAACTTATTATTGACAATTGGTATACGTCAGTCCGCCTTTGCGAGTTTTTATTGACACAAAATACTTACCTTACCGGAACCATAAGAACAAACAGGGGTGTTCCAAAAGCATTGACAGCAGTTCCGTTGAATAAACAACAATCCTGCTTTGTTCGCAAGGATATGCTTTTTCTAGTTCGATATAATGACAGGAAAGACGTTTATGTTCTGACCAGTAAACATACCGCCGGATTTTGCGAAAAAAAACGATATGCAGTTGGAGGAAATGTTCTTTATTATAACAAGCCTAAGCATATTGAATTCTACAATGAAAATATGGGGGCAGTTGATGCAGTGGACCAGGATACTGAACCATATAGTCCGTTGCGAAAATCTTACACGTGGTTTTCCAAAGTGGGTTTCCACATTTTACATCAGATGCTTCTAAACTCTAAAGGTTTGTATAGCCGAGCACATAACAAACAAATTTCAATGTATAAATATACAAAACTATGTTGTCGGGATATACTTATGAAATACAGTAAAGGATACCGAGAAATGGTTGACAAAAATCAACCAGGATCATCAAAAGTTGTGCATACAATGGTTGATTTGCCAAGGGAAGTTGGAAAAAAGAGAGCACAACGAAAAGTTTGCGTCATTTGCAAAAAACATGGTCTACGCAAACTTACAAGAAAATGTTGTATTGGTTGCCCGGATAAACCAGGACTCTGTTCAGCGGAACATTTTCAGAGTTTTCACAAATAATAATTAATTTTTTATATAAATTTCTCATTTTCATGAGTTTATGTTTCTGTTTTTATAATAAATACTTTTCACCCACTGTGTATATATCTTTACTTATTATTCCTACGATGTTTCTATAAAGTTTTAATTATATCCAGGTATGGATATTTTGGTATAGACACATATATCCAAGGGTGGATATTTTGGTATACCTATATATCCACGAGTGGATATTCTGGTAAGAATCATAAATTGTTAAATAAAATAAAATAGTTTAAATTATATATTCGGGGTAAATATATAAATTTTACTTTTATTCTAAAGTGTATCTTTTATAAAATATATTTTCCATAAAAATTTTGATCTGGTATAGGACCCGATACCTTAAAAAACCGGCTGGAGCGGAAGGGGTTAATATGTTTCATTAGAAACCACAGGCTATCGCTAAAATATTATGTATAATTCATATTATTCCGCGCCACTAGTCAAGAGCGTAGCCAAATTGAGTTCAGTTCCTTTCCAGTCGCCGAGCGAAGTAGATGCGCAAGGAGCCCTCAGGCGGAACCCAGCTACGAACGTAAGTTGAGAAATTTTACAAGTCGCTAAAATTGGACTTATAAATATTTTTGCAAATGAACCGTTCGCGTTCTGGTGAGTACAGCCTACGTCACTCGATACTCGTACGCATCCTGTAAAAATCATCTTTCCCTCACTTTTACAGTAACGGAGGGATACCGGCTACCTACCAGTTGACAAGAGAACGAGAGTTAAGTTCCTCACGAGCTTCACTGGTGATTAGACGTGCCTGCGCAGATCTGGAACCAAGTAAGTGTAACAGCAATTTTTTCTAACACCGAAAATTGGAAATAACGACAAAGTCCACAAACTCATTGTGGTGAAAAATTACGCCGACGTCACACTGGGGCGCATTAGATTTGGTCATTCCCCACTCTGTCTCCATCTTTGGACTAGGAAGACTAGCAGTTGGAGCCAGCACCGTGCAGCAGTCCCCACCTGAACGATCCACCGAGGAAGACGTGCTCCAGCAGGCCCAGAGAGTAAGTTTGGTTAGAGAAGCCTTTTAAGCCGCACGAGTATCAGTTTCTGAAAATATCACAAGTCGAGCCTACGTCATCACCTGCTCACAGGAGGAATGGAGTTTCCCCTACTCTAGCTTTGGTAAGTCTGTTCTAGGCCCCGTCAAACCACGAGATAGGAAGGAAGTTCCTCATGAGCTCAACTACCAGCCAGACGTGCCGAGCAAGCAGCAGCTGACCTGACTGCAAGCAAGAAGACCGTCCGCCACCTCCTGTCCAATGCGCATAGCAGTAGCCGCCAGCTTTCCGTCGAGAAGACTAAGTCAGTTCCTCACGAGCTCAACCACCAGTCAGACGTGCCGAGCAGGCAGCAGCAGAGCGAGAAGGCCGAGCAGACCGTCCACCGCCTCCTGTCAGACGAGCCCTGCAGTAACCGCCAGCTTTCCGGAGGACTCGGAGGCAGTTTAAATCAACCGTTCACCAATAGCAGACCACCCGAGGAGAAAGGAACAGTAAGAACAAGAATAATAACACAGCCCCACAAAAAAAAAGTTCAAAGCAGCGAACCAGACCCGTGTATCCCCATGTATTTTCGGTCGCTGAATCCGAATCTGGGGTCAAAAAAAATCGTACACCCCCAAAATCATTAGCTAGAGCCAAAAAACACCCCTGAAATGGGATAAAAAGAAGATTAAGCTACGGGAATAGTTGTTACTTCTTAATCAATCGAATTATACAGATTAAGGTTAAACAGCAGCGTACATACAATAGATATGAAACACCTCCAGGGAGGGGCGAAAACTAGGTCCCGTATATAAAAAAATCGATTCAAAACAGCAATGTCTAAGTTTTGTTAAAGTGTTAAGAAACTACATCAGGTCCGACGTAATCTCCATAAACTGCCCCTATAGGATTGAGAACAACCACCAAGTTCAAAGGACACGAGAAAAACAAGAAAAAACGTAAAATCCAACAGGATTTCTATTTTCATGGATGGTATGATTAGCTGAAATTGCGTAGTACTCTAAAATAGAACCAGAAACTTACGTACCATCAACATCCTACACTGTCAACCCTCAGAGTGTGTGAAAACTACCCTCTATGTAAGATTTAACTATAAAAAGTTACAGTGACTTCTATAAAAATTCGAAACACCTGTGTTGTGTAGCAGAGAGAAGAAACTAGAATATGTTCGACGATGTGCTTGAAAACCACCCCTACGGGGTTGCGAGATACTAGTACTACTTAGTAGAGGGACCTGGGAATTCGAACGTGCTTGCCGTCTATGGCTCAGACACAAAATTTGATATATTCCACAAATCTTGAAAGCGGTCTGATATTTCGATCCATTCCTCAGTAGAAGGCAATTTCATGTAAACAGGATGCGAACTATCCCAAATTGCTTTTGTTGTGCTCGATATATTCCGGCTTATCGTACAATCGGCTCTGAAAAAATACAGAGAAAGGTCGGTGAATTTGCATCCAGTAGCAAGATATCTATAAAATAAACAACTGTTGAGTTTGCAAATAAATAACTAAGATTTAACAACAAACTTTTTATCTGCCTAGAACCCGGACTAACGTCTTACAATACTCACCTATATATAATATCTGTTCTACTTATAATAACAACCCGAATGATATTGATATTTTTACCTAATAGGAGACGTTATCTATAGTTAGTTACCAATTTATTACATTCTTTTATGTGCCATATGCATAATTATATGTTAGCCTTATTTTTGTTTTACTTAAGTTTAATTTTAATTTTATTATTCAGTTTTCTTTGTATTACATTTGTAGTTTTAGTTACTCATCTATGGGTGTAGTTTATATTAAATATGTGTTGTTTCCCATATTGTAAATGGTTTGTACTGTTGGATGGTGTATAATTAAAATTAAAAAAAATAAAAAAATATTTCTTGTATATCTGGAGCTTGCTTTAATTTTATAGTGAGATTTCTTTAATTTCAGTTCAAAATTGCAAAGAAAAGTGGTACAATCGGCGATGTATTTGTAAAAATGCCAAACCATATTACTTAAATGACCTTATGCAGTTCATTGTACCGTTCGTTAAAGTACAAAACTCTGAAGAAATTCTAAGTAGCATTCCTTCACCAAGTTCAAACTCATGAATTGATGTTGATTCAACGCAGTTTTCTACGGAAAGAAGCGATGATGAGGACGATACCCAGTTGATAATAGCGAATTAACTGACACACCAACTAGGAACGTATTAACGGAAAGTTCGTCCTAAGTCGTACGTGCCAATCGCCCTCCAGAAAGTGTAGTTGGTCCTTCTCAGAAGTTGACGAATAATCCGAATTAAACGAAAAACGACCCAAGAGCTTGACTCTGCATTTATCGAGTATTTTCAAGGAAAAAAAATAAGAAGGCAGAATCCGAAAATGCTAGAAAATATTTCGTGCTCAATGTACTGCCAGACGTTGAACAACTAACCGACTCTATAGAATATAGAATATTTCGGAGAAAATTGCTCGATGATATTGATCATGCAGGGTCATATCAGGATGACTCCAGATCTGTCACCTCATTATCAACTGCTTCAACAAATTATACTAATAAATCAGTTGTATCAACTTCATCAAATGTTTAATATAGGTATGACAGACTGTTTAATTCGTACCAGGTCATCAATGGAGAATCACACCTCCAGATTTGAGCTATTCTTAATATGATTTTATCTGATACTTCAATTAAACATCGATGATTAATAATGAAACATTTGACAAGGAAAATGAACACATGAAATGTTTTTATTTGCAATAACAATATATCTCTAATGTGTTATTTGAAAGCTTGTTAATTATTAATAAAAACCTATGAAATACTTATGCTCACACTATATACTAATTTTATTTGTGCAGTATTTTTACGTCAAGTATTATTTTTTTAATTTCAGCATCATGCCAAGGACATATAGAAAAAAGTCAGGTTGCCGTGATTATAGAACGTATGCGGCAAATACTTTAAATCAAGCATTGAGTGAAGTGATTGAGGCAACCTCATTTTACGAGAGGCAGCTAAACAATACAAAATACCGTACGGTACAGTACATAACAAATAAGTACCATGGCAAATACATTAAGAAGCTCAAACAGTATTTTCCGAAAAGGAAGAGGAATGTATATTAAAATCGGTTGCTAAATTTGCTACTTCTCCTTACAATTCTGCGTATGTTTGCTAAAGCATTATTAGACACGCAAGGAAGAATGGTTGCAAAATTCCAAAAAAACTAGAATTGACTGGGCTTACTCAGTACTAAAAAGACATAAAAGTAAATATTCAAAACGTGTCGCTACCACCATCAAACATATCTAATTATGACGAGTCAAACATATCTGACGACACTGGAAAGAAAATAGGAATCTACAGAAGAGGTGTTAAGTATCCTAAGAAGGCTATGAATTTCTCCAAAAGTGCACTTACAGTCATGGTTTGTGGCTCGGCTGATGGTGTCCTTCTGCCTCCATATGTCATATATAAAAGTTTGCATTTGTACGATACGCGGAAACAAAGAGCACCTCGCGGGTTGTGATACCTCATGCTTTTCTCAAGGTTCACGGTTTAACAGAAAAGTTAGCGAGTGGATTGACACAGCTACCTTCATAGATTGGTTTATGACAGCGTTTTTACCCCATGCGAAAAGGTTACCAGGCCGAAAAACTTTGATTGGAAGATAATCTTTCAGCCCATTTAGACAATGAAGTTTAGGGCTTTGTCGGAAAAATGATATAGATTTTGGTGTTTTCTTTCGCCGAATGAAGGCAAAATGGCGTCATACATCAATTTCTTGGAAGTTACAAAGCCAGAGGATAGCATCTGTGTCTAAAGATACCTTTCCGTATCTCCTTTTAAAGGCCATAAATAGAATGGACCAGATGGCACCAAAGCTTAATAGTCATTACAGAGATATTGCTTCGGGAATAACTCGCAACATGATGAGTGGACTCCATGCAACTGGCATTTACTAAATAGAAATAAACATTTTTAGTGCAAAAAGTAACAACTTTTGGTTTTATTGTTTATTTTTTTAAAAGTTAACTATTGTGTTTTGTGTTTTAAATCACATGCTACTTGAATCACTGCTTATTGGTGAGTCATTAGTTATGCCATAATTCAGTTTTAAACATAATCTAGAATACTGAGGAGGTTAAGTTTGAAAAGACGTACCACCATGAACCTTGAATCAAAACAACGTCCTGCACCACTGATCGATGATCATAGGTACATGATGTTGGAAAAAAAGAAGTCCTATTGACCCTGAGTCAATGAAAAAAGCAGTTGAAGCTGTTACTGGACACCCAGAGAAGAGGATATCTATAAAAGAAGCTTGTAGGGTTTTCAAGGTTAAATTTGCTACACTTGTACGGCATCTTAATGGTTTCAAAACAGCTGGTGCAATAAACTTTGAATATAAAGCTAGCTATGCCAAGAAGGTGTTTACAGAAGAATAGGAACTAAAATTAGCTGATTATATTAAAATTATCGCAAAAATGAATTATGGTCTATCCAAAAAACAGGTTTGTGAATTAGCCTATAAATTTGCTGTGGCAAACAAAAAGAGATTCCCTTCTACATGGAACGAAAGTAAACTTGCAGGAGAAGAGTGGATGAGGCTATTTTTGAAACGACATTCTAATGAAGGTGGCCTAGCCATTAGAAAACCTGAAAAACTAGGATGTCACGAGCAACTAGTTTTAATGAAACAAACGTAGGTAGATTTTTTTGATAATTTGGATGACGTCCACAAGCGCTTTGGACCCATTCCCTCCGGAAAGGATTTGGAACCAGAATGAGACCAGCATGACCAAGGTGAAAAATCCTTCGAAAGTTGTCACACCTAAAGGTGCAAAACAGGTTGGTAACGTGACGTCGGCAGAGCATGGGGAGCTAATAACAATATCCGCTTGTGTCAATGTTTTTCTGGATAATTAGTTAATTGTCTTACGTGTTTTCTCGTTGTATTGAAGGATAAGACATCCTAGGAGCATTATTAAAACTTTTCAGAAGGCACAAAGCCACGGTAAAGGTTTCATAAGCCGAAAAACCAAAATGGTAACTTCTGGAAAGAAAATGGTTTATAATTAATAAATAGCTATGTTAAATGTTACATAAGTTTGTAGTGATAGAAGATAAGGTAGTTTAATTTAAATAGATGGGTAAACCAATTCAAAATAACATGTAAAATAGAAATTAGAGTTAAAATTGTGAAAAATATAAAGTTCGTGAAACTACGTTAAATAAGAAGCTGGTAACATAAAGGCTACATAGAAATGTTTCAAATGGAAAAAGAAATCTGTTTCAAGTAGTTGAAATATCTCATATTGTGCCTAAAAAGGAAATTATTTCAATAAAATTCAATCATGTTGGTCTAGTTAGAATAAACTGTCAAAATTTCCAAAATTGTTCTGGAAACTAAGAAAAATAAGAATTTTGTTGATTATGAAATGTGAAGAAAGAACGACGTCAAAATTTACAAATGCCTGAATTAAAATTTAAATAAAACATAAAATAATCCCCGAAATAGTTTCAAATAAGTTTAAGAAGGTCAAGAATATTGAGTAAAACGAAAATAAAAGTGAGTACGAGAAGAAAATTCAAATTAAAATTTATCAAGGCAAATTAAAATCTGCTTAAGAAGGTAGGAACAAACTTTAAATGAATTCTAAAGTCATTCTACAGTTAAAAGTTTCACAAACTGATTTGTTAACATCAGTTATTCAAACATAAACCAAAGTCAATCAAGTAATTGTAAAATAAGGCAACAAAGGTAGACTTACCTGCATAAATTGAAGCTGATATATCCTTTTGAAAGAAGATTTAAATCAATAATCACGTTAATATAGTCCAAGAAGCACATTTGTGGGGAAGACACGGGAATTATATTTATAAACGTCAAAACTGTAAACGTCAAATTAATAGAGCTCAGAAGAGAGACATTTAGTTCAAGGAACAATTGCGACATGTAGTGAGAATAGGAGGAACCTACGTAGCAAGGAAACACAAAGAGTTACAACGAATCAAAGGTATTTTTTTCTCTTTTCAATAAAATAAAACAGAATTCTCTATATAAATTTTAATCATTTATTGAACTTTTAAATAAAATTTCAACAACAAATTCAATAATTCATAAAACCTTTAAATTAGATATTTCAACAATAAACTTATAAATTTCAAAATAAACAAAACAATAAAGGCCTATAATTTTAAAATTAATTTTAAGAACGTATGTACAAAACTGATTGGTTTACCTAATAAATTGTCATAAAATTTTCATTCTGATAACTTTTTAAATACATTTCATTAAATTCCGATGAGTTAGCAAATAACCTGCACTGGGAGAGTCTATAGCGAGGAATCGCAACACATGCTCACAGGTGTGATTTAACATTGTATCTAATTGACAGTGGCACTCTTTATAAATTTCTGTCTTTTAGACAAATAAATAAAATTCATTTAATACTAAAATAAAACTATAAAGTTACTTCGCAATATATATATATATATATATATATATATATATATATATATATATATATATATATATGAAAAATACTATGTTCCCGGGTTGAACCGCGTCTGAGATTATTGGAGTCTCGACGTTTCGGCTCCCACTTTGGAGCCATTTTCAAGAGAAAAAGAGAGATATATATATATATATATATATATATATATATATATATATATATATATATATATATATATATATATATATATATATATATATATATATATATATATATATATATATGCCCTACATAGCAAAAGTATCAGAAAATATTTCAAACGTTTTTAAAAAACACAATGTAATAATAGCACATAAACTATTCATCAAACAAAACTGAAACCTACATTTAGAACCAAAAGATCAGACAAACACCATATACAAAATAGATTGCAACAACTATAATAGCTCATATATCGGCCAAACAAAACAATATCTACATAAAAGAATATATATACATAAATATAATATAAAAACACATAACTAAAATTCGACAGCACTCTCAAAACACGCCTTAGAAAATGTTCATAGCTTTAACTTTAATAATATTAAAATTTTAGAAAAAGAACCAAACCTTCACTGAAGAACAATACATGAAATGGTACAAATTAAAAGTCATACTGACACGCAATAAACTACCGACTGATATAGAGAATTTAAGCGAAACATATTTCAATCCATTAAATTAAATATAAAAAGATAATATGATTATATAACTTAAATATTTTTACAACTTTCCAAGTTTGCTGAATATCGTAATTTTAAACCGTAAAATCTCACAAAAACTTCAAATCTAACACACATCAATTAAGTCTTATCTAAATAACATAAACAAGCCACTATATTCAACGCAGACAGGCAATACTTAATTTCAGTTTTTAGTTGCTTTTAGTACACCCAAAATGTAAATAGTTGTAGTGTGCAATTCAATAATATTAACTAATGTAAGTAATTTATATCCATGTACATAAAAAATAGCATTTAAAAAAATATTTGCCTTCACTTAATTGTAGCTTTCTCATGATGGTTGAATAAACCGAAACGTAAGAAAAGAATAATTTTGTTATAGAGACCGCGATATACCTACATCAAGTTAATGTTGTAAATGTGAAAAATATAACCTACCCAAGGACATTACAAATTTTAGTTATTTTCACAAAAAGTTCTGTTTTTGAAAATTTCATTGTGAGTGAGTTATGGGAATTTCTTGAAGTGCCTATTTCCAAAATTCCTTATAAAATAGTATTGCTTCCTCGTTGTCGTAAGCATGTTGGCTCCCCAATGCTTCATTAATTTTGTGGACGTTTATTGAAAAGGCCAATATAAAAAATGTATTCATATTTATGTAAATAAAATAACTGCCAAGCTACCTACATTATAGGTGTATATATTGTCTATTCGCTTTTGATTGACAAAATTTTATTATCTAATACTTAACTTTCTCAAACTTTTTCCCATTTTCACCTTTTTAACCGACTTCATAATGTTTAGAAAAAGAGGGAGATTCTCAATTCGACTCGTATGTATGTTTTAATCATACCTTTCCTGCATTTCAAGAAATGTGCAAAGATGCCCAAGATAACGCATACCCAATTGCATCCACAGTGGACACAATAAAGGACTATGCTAGTGTATTATTTACAAAAGAAAAAATGCTCCGGATATTGTGTTGTTCAAATGGATTTTTCAGAATGGCAACGGTGCAGCTACCCTAACCACGAGTCACACCTCAGTATTAAGGCGCTTGATTTGGCAAAATATCTGAGGTAACTGTCCTTACTCTCCACCCTCATACATCTGCAAGAATGCAGCCTTTAGATGTTGGGATTTTTGGACCTTTCAAGAGTTACCGATCATAATGCTATGTAGTCTTGGCTAATGCGTCATCCAGCTTATCCAGTTACCATTTACGATGCCGGCGAACTAATTGGAATAGCTTTTACGAAACCAATGATTATTGCAAACATAACTAATAAGGTGGAGTGAAAAATATATTTTTTTCATTTTTTGCAGAAACTGAACTAGCTTGGGTGCGCAAAAGTTGTGACTTGGTATATTAGTTACCCCCTAAAAATTTCAGGTCCCTAACGCTATGTCTTGAGGTGCCACAAGGGCCTTGAAAACTTGAAAAATATCAGTAATTTAAAAAAAAAAAATTTATGGTGTTTTACTAGTTATAAATTTTACACTACCTGGTTTATTAGTCTTGCAGGTAATACTAGTAGGGATAACAGCAGAAAATATACAGCCACACAATTAATATTTAGAGGTGCCACCAATTGCTAAACTTAATCAATTTTCAACAAAAAATTTACAAATTTAAAATTTTATAAATTTATTTACATACCTACAATTAGTGATTTAAAGCTTTATTTTGTAACATTATTTCTTCGCTGTTCAATAAAATTTAATTTTCATCAAGTGTTTGAGAGTCTTACTGCACTTTATGTTATTTGAAGAAAAAATATTACTACCCCAGTAGCTCAGAGACTCGGCAGATGAGTCATGGGTAAGAAAATGCTTTACGAATGGTTTTACGTGTTAGGTAGATAAAGATTAATAAATGATAGATGTTTTTATAAATTTATCTTAAAGAGATGTTAATTTCACTTAGATAATGGTAAGTTTTCCAGAATAACGGGGCGCCAATCTTTCTATAATTATAATTTACACTGAAACTGAAGTTTGATTATAAGAAAGATAAACTAATCAAAATTTAGAGAAAGTACTAGTTGTATAAAAAAAAAATGTAAATTAATAATTCAAATTTAGCACAAGTCAAGATTAGATTAATACCTCTGAATATTACTAAAGGATGTTCAATTTTTTATCAAAGATTAAATAATTAATACAGTAAGTAATATCGGAATATTTAGTTTGTAAAGTTTGGTTTGTATCAAAATACCTGAAATAAGTGGACAATGTGATTATAAAATTGATTTTATTATAAACCAATCAAACTTGGTGTGTTTTTATTATAAAACAACTAAACTGAGGCCTTAAAATTAAGTGAAATTATATACAAAAAAAAATATCGACTGGACGATAAAATGTTATGCAGATATTATCTATAATATTGTCTAGAACATGAATCGACAATATGGTGATTAAAAGTCAAATTTTATTATATAACTATACCTAAATGTTTCGTAGAGATTGTGATCACAAAGTCTTTACAGAACCTTTTATATAATTTGTTTTTAATTAGACGTAGCGTCGATAATTTATACCTTAATAAAATAGTATATGTAACTGTTCATTGAAACATGTTAATAATAAAATTGAGAATAGAAATAGTTTTTAAAAAAATAGAACATGATACTTTAAAAACTCTAAAAATGTTAAAAGGTAAAAATATGAAGTATTTACATAAAAAACGTTAGATAAAAAAAACTTATTTGTGACACTTATCTGGAATTTTTCTGTGAATGAAAATGGTGACTTTAGTAGGGGATGATGTTGGTGAAATCCAACCCACAGTGATTTAATTGTTGGTTTCTAGAAGAGCTCGGGATCAGGTTTAGAAGTTTCCAATACCATATTCGACGCTTCCAAAAATTCCATAAGGACAAATCCCAACTATCCTACCATACTATCGTCGCGATCTCCATAAAAAATTTGTTTCCAACCCAAAATTTAATATGACGTTAATAAGCAATGCATAACTACAATGTGCATCCCAAGATTGATAAAACTTGCTTCCAATTTTAGAAGATTTGCATTTTTATAAAAAAACTTGCATCTAATACAAAAATTCTTTGTCCAATACTAACATTTTTCGTCCAAAACTATATTATTTGGATTCAATAATAAAATTGTTTATCCAATAGTGAAATTTTTTTATCCAATAGTAAAATATTTTTTTTACCCCATAGTAAAACCCTGGAAAGAAATGAAGTGTAAGCGTGAGTTGTAAAATGGCCGCTGCCAAAAAAAAATTATTTCTTTATAAATTACTTACGGATTAAACCGGTGAAGATAATTAGGCCTGCTTCATAATTAAGAAGAGGGACTATCAACCCTTTTGGTATTGAAGTCTTCAAGAAAAAATTTAATGAAAATACATCACTATTTAAAAGTTCATCGAGCAATCGAAGTTCTAACCTCGAGTAACGGAAAACGAAATCGTTCTGCCTTCTTTTTCGGTGCGTATAAATCGCCTCGCTTCGTTACCCTCTCCACTCATAAAGATTTTAAGCGTAACTCTGGTTGCATACCGTTGTGTTTAATTAAAAAGCAATTTTAAGAAATATATTTAAATCTACCACGGACATTCACGCTTAAGTTAAAATATTATATGATTTATGGGGCGGCAATATGCCTGCTACACTCCCTCTCTCGTAAAAAAAAAAATTTTTTTTTTGTTACTCTTTTGTAAAAAAAAAATTTTCTACCGAATGACTTAAACTATATTTACAAATTTCAAAAAAGATATCCTTTATTACTTTAAAATTTAGACAAAGGGTATCTAACGTTCTATCTAGGAATGTACTATACACTATTTACAAATACTAATTTGAATAATTTAATGTTAATGTATTAAATACCAAAAGTTTATTCAAGAAAAGTACTAATTTTAGATCCGGTTATCCAACCGAGACGTCAGAATTCGAACCTAGGTAGGGCTTCAAATCTTTGACATGCCATGTACCTGCATCTGACGAATCCATATTATCTAATTGATAAATAATATTCGAAATTTTCTTTCGAACCGTGCATAAAACATATTTGGGAGCTAGTTTGGCAGAAAACTTGTTTACCGCGTCCGATAAAACTTTGTTTCTACGCCAGAGCTTATCGCCTACCGCAAATTTAACATTATCACGTTTTCTCAAATTATAAGCCTTTTTATTACGCTCATAAGCTTTCTTTAATTTCTCCTTTACCTCAGAGTATACTTCTGATAAACCTGTAAAATCGGAAACATAACCTTGTCGGTCACCCGGAAGTAAATTAATATCCTTTGTGGATTCGACTTCACCATAATAATCTCCTGACAAAGGAACATAGCGCGTAAAATTTAGAAATGATGGAGAATACCCAGTAACTTCATGTTTGGCGGTATTTATAGCCTGCTGAATCTCAGAAAGATGTTTGTCCCATTCTTTGTGTTCAGTTATATAGCTTCGGATAGCCGTACCAACTGTTCGGTTCTGTCTTTCAACGAAATTACATTGTGGGTGGTATAATGCATTAAACCATATTTTCTGGACATGATATTTATCAGCAAAAGCCTTAAAGGTTTTTCCCGCAAATTGAGAACCGTTATCACAAATGATATATTGTGGAACTCCATATACTAAAAATACATTATTTTCCATAAATTTTACTATGTTACCAGCAGTAGCAGTTCTTAAAGGATGAACTAAAGTGTACTTGGAAAACCAGTCGCCTACAACTAATAAGTGAGTAAAACCTCGTGGAGATCTAGGTAATGGACCCATAATATCCACAGCTATGACTTGCCAAGGAAAATTAACATTTTTGTCTGTACCCATTTTGCCTATTCTTGCCTCATTAGAGCTTTTTTGAGAAGCACAAATTTTACAAGAGCGTACATATTTCAATATATCTCTGCGCATCTTAGGCCAGTAATACAAATCTTGAACTCTACTAAAACTCTTATAAAAACCTAGGTGTGAACTAGTAGGTGGGTCATGACAATTTTTAATAATCTCAAGCCTTTGAGACTTAGGAACTAATAACTTCCATTCAGATATATTACTCTTAAAAGGAATTTTTGACGAAATAAATTTATAAACAGTACCATCATTGACTTTCCAATCAGGATACTTTTTTGGGGTTTTGAGTATATTTTCCCTCATTTTTACATAAAATTTATCCACATTTTGGGGAGAAATATCTAATAAATCTACGGACGTAGGTATACTCCTAGACAAAGCGTCCGCTACCACGTTATATTTTCCCTTTCTATGTGTTACATCAAACGAATATTGTTGTAATTTTAAAGACCATCTAGCTAATTTTCCAGTAGGATTTTGTAAATTTTTTAACCATTGTAAAGCCGAGTGATCAGTAATTACTGTGAAATGTTGTCCTTCAATGAAATATCGAAAAAATTCTATAGAAAATATCAAACTTAATAATTCTTTTTGACAAGTAGAATAAGCTCTTTCTGTACGGGTTAAGCTTCTACTCGCAAACGCAATAACAGATTCTTTACCGTCTATGTATTGAAAAAGAAGACCGCCGATACCTACATCGCTACCATCGCATTGTATAACAAAAGGTTTACTAAAATCAGGTGCATTTAGAATAGGTGCAGAGACAAGAGCCTGTTTTAATTGTATAAAAGAATTTTCTGCTTCCTTTGACCACAATATTGAGTGTTTTTTTCTTACTTTACCTTTCAAAAGGTCATTCAAAGGTGATACTAAAGTTGAAAAATGCGGTATAAACCGACGATACCACGAGGTCATACCAATAAATCTTTTAATTTCTGTGGTGTTAGTGGGCCTCGGATAATTTACCATTGCAGATATTTTTTCCGGATCGGTCCTTAAGCCGCCAGAGTCCACTAAAAATCCAAGATACTTAAGAGATTTTCTAAAAAACTCACACTTTTTTAAGTTAACTGTTAGATTTGCATCCTTTAAAACATTTAATACTTCATTTAAAATTTCTATATGTTTATCAAAGGTTTCAGAAACAATAATTATATCATCAAGATATACAAAAAGATTTGGTTCAAATTTGGGGCCAAAAACAGCATCCATAAGTCTTTGTTGTGTTTGCGCACTATTTATGAGTCCGAAAGGTACTCTATTAAAATGAAATAAACCCCTACCAGGCACAGCGAAAGCAGTTTTTTCCTTCGATTGCGGGGTAAGTGGTATTTGCCAAAAAGCTTTTTTTAAATCGATCGAACTAATATATTTAGCCCCTCGCAACATGCTTAAAATTCTATCCACTCTATTAAAAGGATATGCATCTGGTTTAGTGATTTTATTTAGATGCCTACCATCAAATGTAAAACGATATTCTCCAGTTTTTTTTTTAACTAAAAGTACAGGTGAGCTCCAAGGGCTATGTGAAGGTTCAACAACTCCTAATTTCAACATTTGGTCTAACTCTTTATTTAAAATATTCATCATAAAGGGGGACATAGGGTACTGTCGTATTTTAAACGGTTTAGAATCACCCGTATCTATATCTAACGAAATCTTGTCAGTACACCCTAAGGTATCTTCAGACGAAATACTTTTAAAAGATTCATAAATATTATCAACCTGTCTTTGTTGTTCTTTAGTAAGTTTAGTAGTTATACAAGGTGACATTTCTGATTCTGTATGCAGAGCACAAATCTCTACATCATTCAAGTTACAATTTACGGACCAAGAATTATTAAAAAAATTTAATTCTACTGAAAATATTTTACAAAAATCACTGCCTAATATTAATTTATGCTTTAAAGAAGGTACTACTAGAACTTTAAGTATTTTACATATATTGTCAATGCAGATTGGCAAATAAACACATCCTATTACACTTTGAGAATTTCCATCAGCTGTTGTCACTAACGTTTCTACACATTTATCTATTGTTAAGTTAAATTTTTCTAAAATAGCCAAATAATGACCTCCTAGGACACTTAAATTTGCTCCGGAATCTAATAAAGCTGTTATATTTTTATCAAAAATTTTTACTGTAACATAAGGTCTATTATCAAAGGGTTTTGTCAAAAAAAACGGTGCGATATTTACTTCAGAAATCTTACTATTACGATAAAAATTTGAGACCTTGGTTAACCAAGTTTTCCATCCACGATCCTGTTTAATTTTGTCAAAAGAATTTAATTGAAACTTAATTTCACTTACAGGGCTTTTTTTTAAATTTACGTTATTATAAAAAATTTTAGTTTTATTTACATTACCATACCTGATCACCTTAGATTGGGAGTGGTACGACCTTCCAACCCTCATGCTTCGTTTTTTTGAACACGAACATGTTTTAATAGTTTCACCCTGTTTTCCACATTTAAAACAGAATTTCTTTTTAGGAGCTCTACAATCTAAAAAGCTGTGATTTTCAAGACCACAGTTATAGCAAATTATTTTTTTATAAGTACTTGAACCAGAAGGTTGACTATTATTTACTGCAGAAATGTTTTGACTATTTTTAGGGTAGTGTCTTCCCTTACTTATTGGTTTTTTACCTTTAAAATTATGTTGAGACTGAGCATTGTTTTGAGAAAATGACTGAGTTGGTTGTTCTAATTTATAAGCAAGTTCAGGCTCTAATAAACAATGATTTGGAGGCGGCCGATAGCTATTTTTTAATGAGTGAGCCTCATCAATTTTTTTACATAAACTGATTAACTGAGATATTGTTTCTATTGATGTTAAAGCTAATTGACTAATATAGTGGGGTAACATGTTCTTTTTTATATATTTTAACCTAGTTTTTTCAGGTACAGATTTATTTAAACGATTAAATAATGTTTCCATTATCGCTACACAGATTGAAATCGATTCATTTCTACCCTGTGTTCTACCTCTAATTTCCGTCCACAATTGATCGTCATAATCTACCGGGAGAAATTCTCTTTTTAATAAAGCTACTAAAGCATCCCAATCAGAAACTGAATTTTTAATTGATCTAAACCAAAGTAAAGCATTGTGGCTAAATAAGTCACATGCACTATTAAATAATTCTAATTTTGAAACATTTCTTGAGGCACAAAGTTCATCAACTCGTTCTAAAAAAGATTTTACGCTACTATTTTTATCCCCACTGAATTTTAGGTCCCATTTATACACTGGTACAGTTTTACTAGATGTTGGTAAAATATTCGGAAAAAAGGTCGTCTGGTTGTGCAATACTGTTGAATTTAAATTAGTTGGTGCAATTTCGGCAGCGCTAGGTTGTTGTACCTTTTCAGAGATCAAGGCCTCCAGCTCGAGAGTAGTGGCCCTCATTTCATCCTTATAATTTGAAATATAAACAGACAAATCAGCGTCTTCACTGGTTAATGGAATTCTATTAACCCTATGTATTAAATGAATTAAATAAGTAGTTATTCGAATGTACCCGGAATCTGTCTCCGGACCTTCGAATTGTTCGATAAGAACACGAATTTCCTCTATTGTACTATTAATTGCCGCTTTTTCAACATCAAAATCAAAAAGATTATATTCATACTCTATGTGACGTAATGCCTCCTTATCTAACAGTTTTCTCAACATTTTTCTTTTAGTGCTTAATTCTTTTTTTGTTGTTTTTATGTCTCTAATTAATAGTTCATAGTCAATCTGTTCTTTAGTTAAATAATTTACTCTCATATTAAAGGTCTCCATTGTACAAAAATATATAATACTCTATATGTATTAGAATTAAGTAATCGCAAACAAGTATAATAATAAAGAAATTGTGCGTTTTGTAAAAAAAATAAATGGTCTAGCTAGATTCTCTAATTAAATTACAAACACTTATTAAATTTCCCAAATATCCTGATGGTTATTTCTTGTCAAGTTTTGAAGTTGAAACAAACAACTTTTTATATGCCTATCTGCTCAAGGCAATGTAAATTAAATTCTTTTAATTTACTGGTATTATAAATACACAACTAAATGAATTTTAAATGATTCAATAAACTCAAATATTTCAGTGTCAAGCTGAAACATACAGCAAAAAATGCTAATACCTTTTTAATAAAAAGTGGTTCAACGGCGTCGACCGTCCGAAACCTATAACATTCCACAAATTAGGAAAACACAATTCTGCGTATTCCCTTAATCGTCAACTGACAATAATAAAAACAAAATCGACTCATGGGTAACTATGCCCAATATTTGTCGTATTCATATATAAATATGAATTATAGGACAAACTTCGAAGTTACAAAATTTTATTACCAAAATTGAAGTGTCCCATATAAAATTTTCCAAGTTTCATATATCATTTATGCCTTTTTACTAATCAACCAAAAGGTTTTAACTGGCAGTAAACATATACAAAAATATTATTTTTTAACGTTACTCGAAGGTTATATTAAAATCTTCAAAGTTAATTGCTGCTAAATAAATTTGTTGTTGCACTTATCAGTTATTCTGACACAAACTTTACTCTATTGTTAATTTTAATAATAAAACTAGAATTTTATAAATTCTACTCCCTCTCTCGGAAAATTTTTCTTTTAAGAAAATAATTACTACCGAAGAAAAAATTATTACTAGTTGACTAGTGAAAAATATATACTGTATGTGTAATTTCTGGGAAAAAAATCTTTTGTGAAAAACATCTATTAAAAATTTTATTTGTCTAAAAATTTTGGTGTCATTCGTAAATTAATCTACCTACTCACGAATGGGCACTATTTTGTAAATTCACTACCCTAGACACGGTTGGTGTCATTTTGTAACATTACCACCTTACACACGTTGGCGCCATTTTGTAACATTTTCACCCTACACACGTTGGGCGCCATTTTGTAACATTATTTCTTCGCTGTTCAATAAAATTTAATTTTCATCAAGTGTTTGAGAGTCTTACTGCACTTTATGTTATTTGAAGAAAAAATATTACTACCCCAGTAGCTCAGAGACTCGGCAGATGAGTCATGGGTAAGAAAATGCTTTACGAATGGTTTTACGTGTTAGGTAGATAAAGATTAATAAATGATAGATGTTTTTATAAATTTATCTTAAAGAGATGTTAATTTCACTTAGATAATGGTAAGTTTTCCAGAATAACGGGGCGCCAATCTTTCTATAATTATAATTTACACTGAAACTGAAGTTTGATTATAAGAAAGATAAACTAATCAAAATTTAGAGAAAGTACTAGTTGTATAAAAAAAAAATGTAAATTAATAATTCAAATTTAGCACAAGTCAAGATTAGATTAATACCTCTGAATATTACTAAAGGATGTTCAATTTTTTATCAAAGATTAAATAATTAATACAGTAAGTAATATCGGAATATTTAGTTTGTAAAGTTTGGTTTGTATCAAAATACCTGAAATAAGTGGACAATGTGATTATAAAATTGATTTTATTATAAACCAATCAAACTTGGTGTGTTTTTATTATAAAACAACTAAACTGAGGCCTTAAAATTAAGTGAAATTATATACAAAAAAAAATATCGACTGGACGATAAAATGTTATGCAGATATTATCTATAATATTGTCTAGAACATGAATCGACAATATGGTGATTAAAAGTCAAATTTTATTATATAACTATACCTAAATGTTTCGTAGAGATTGTGATCACAAAGTCTTTACAGAACCTTTTATATAATTTGTTTTTAATTAGACGTAGCGTCGATAATTTATACCTTAATAAAATAGTATATGTAACTGTTCATTGAAACATGTTAATAATAAAATTGAGAATAGAAATAGTTTTTAAAAAAATAGAACATGATACTTTAAAAACTCTAAAAATGTTAAAAGGTAAAAATATGAAGTATTTACATAAAAAACGTTAGATAAAAAAAACTTATTTGTGACACTTATCTGGAATTTTTCTGTGAATGAAAATGGTGACTTTAGTAGGGGATGATGTTGGTGAAATCCAACCCACAGTGATTTAATTGTTGGTTTCTAGAAGAGCTCGGGATCAGGTTTAGAAGTTTCCAATACCATATTCGACGCTTCCAAAAATTCCATAAGGACAAATCCCAACTATCCTACTATACTATCGTCGCGATCTCCATAAAAAATTTGTTTCCAACCCAAAATTTAATATGACGTTAATAAGCAATGCATAACTACAATGTGCATCCCAAGATTGATAAAACTTGCTTCCAATTTTAGAAGATTTGCATTTTTATAAAAAAACTTGCATCTAATACAAAAATTCTTTGTCCAATACTAACATTTTTCGTCCAAAACTATATTATTTGGATTCAATAATAAAATTGTTTATCCAATAGTGAAATTTTTTTATCCAATAGTAAAATATTTTTTTTACCCCATAGTAAAACCCTGGAAAGAAATGAAGTGTAAGCGTGAGTTGTAAAATGGCCGCTGCCAAAAAAAAATTATTTCTTTATAAATTACTTACGGATTAAACCGGTGAAGATAATTAGGCCTGCTTCATAATTAAGAAGAGGGACTATCAACCCTTTTGGTATTGAAGTCTTCAAGAAAAAATTTAATGAAAATACATCACTATTTAAAAGTTCATCGAGCAATCGAAGTTCTAACCTCGAGTAACGGAAAACGAAATCGTTCTGCCTTCTTTTTCGGTGCGTATAAATCGCCTCGCTTCGTTACCCTCTCCACTCATAAAGATAAGCTGATTTTAAGCGTAACTCTGGTTGCATACCGTTGTGTTTAATTAAAAAGCAATTTTAAGAAATATATTTAAATCTACCACGGACATTCACGCTTAAGTTAAAATATTATATGATTTATGGGGCGGCAATATGCCTGCTACAATTTTAGTATGTCAAATGCCCAAAATAATTCTCTATTGTTTCAGATAACTAACGTTCAATAACAATGACAGCGACAGCATCTTCATCTTTACTTTTAACTCACTCGATGTCCATTATATGGAGTTGGCACACCATTTAATACAAATGTTTTGCCAACTTACGAGGATATTTTGCAACAATATTTGTTCACAAAAAACGAACTGAAAATGAGCGGTCAGCTAAAGGAGCCCACTTTTGCAGAAGTTGCCAAAATAGTCGTACCACAGCTCCAGGAAATTTGGAAGAAATCTTCATTGCCTATCAAGCGAAAGAATTGTGGAAAGGATCCGAGAATACCACAACAAATACGGGGAACTACTAAAACCATACAAACAGAGAGTCAATCTTGCAAGCTACATAAAAAAGAACGAAGAGTTTACAGAAATATGAAAGAGTTTATTCGATATTTCAACCTCCAAGTGCATCTGTTTTGAAATATATACCTGTGAAAAATTAAAGAAAATACCTGTTTTAGAGCGAGGATTTTTGCTAGATCAGCGGAACGTTGACAGCAATACCACGAAACAAATGGTGAAAAGAGAGAAAAGGAAATTGCACGAAGCAGCATCGTCCGGCATTGTAAAAACTGCCAAGCTAAAAAAAGGAGCTAATGATTCTCAAATTAAAGAGTCCTTGGACATGAGCCTTAGTTTGCCATCAACTTCTTTTGAACCTTCCCAGAACCTCCTATTTCTATTAGATCTGGACAAATGCGTAAATATCTGCCAAATTTAGCACGAGAGTGCGATAGATGTGGTCTCTGTGATCGCGAAGCAGCTGCGGTGTCCTCAACATTACTTCAGGACCTAGAAGTTGTGACCATAGATGACATTTCATCAGTTATAGATCGCAGTAAAGTAAGACGCGAAAGACATAAGTGTAAAAAGCAAAATCAATCAAAAAGATCTCATGCTTAAATCAATATATTTCGATGGCCGAAAGGATTTAACAAGAAAACTATTTTAAAAGACGGCGCCCGTCACCCTGTAAAGGTTACTGAAGAACATGTGGTTTTTGTGCAGGAGCCGATGTCTGAATATTTAGGACACGTAATTCCTTTATCGGGGACATCTTCTGAAGTGTCAGAAGAAGACCACGACAAGATAGTCGAAACGTCAAGCATTCAAAACAATCAACGCGGAAGAGAACCCGGAAATCAAACTATGGATCAATTTTGTTTTTTCTAATTTTTTATCATTTTTAGTGGTTCGCTGGCACATCTGGATGTTTGATTTATACTCTATTTTTGCTTTAACGTTGATATCGAATATTTTTACACCCAAATTAAGAAAAATAAATATTACCAATATAATAATTAAAAATTAAAAAAATAACCGTCTCTTTCTCGTTTTTCCCCAAATTTAGAAGCTTGGTGGCACCTGAAGATATCAATATATTTTAAAATGATTTTAATGGTAAACTACTGTCATGTGGCACCAACATTTGCATACCCAAGCGTATTGATATCGGTAATAAAAAAACAAACCGTTTTTTTCTCCTTTTTCCCCAAATTCAGAAGCTTTGTGGCACCTCAAGATATCAATATATTTTAAAATAATTTTAATGGTAAACTACTGTCATATAGCACCAACTTTTGCACACCCAAGCGTACTGATATTGGTAAAAAAAAATTCACTCCACCCTAATAAATAATGCTTTTAGGAAAACCGGAATATTCCCATTTGATAAGGATGTATTCTCTAGTAATGATTTCTTACCCAGCATAGTGACAGATCGTCCGAACCCGGTATGCTTGACCCAAAATCTGTCGATAAATTTGGACCAAATGTTAGTTCATCATCGATGTGTCAACAACCAATATGTCACTCAACGTGTCACTACCTGACAAGAACTTAGCGTCTTCAGAGCCACCTTACACCGCTAATAACATTGTATCATGCAATGCAGTTGCTGGACCATCCAGGTGTAACAATAATTTTATATCACCTGAACAATTTAGACCGCCACTAAAAGCCGCAGCTAAACCCAACAAGAGAAAATCGAGAAAACTGGGAAGAAGTATGACCCCTACAGACACTCTGGAGAAAAACGAAATAGCAATGGCTAAACAAGTAGTTAAAAAAAGAAAAGAAGCCAAAATAAAACTGGTAAAAAGCGAAGTTTTACAAAGCGATTCAGAAGGAGACTGCGATGAAATATTGTGTCAAAATACTGACGACGATAAGGACTGGTTTGAAGAACACAGAAGTGGAAAATGATGAAAACTTGTTGACTGGCGAGTGTTTGCAAAATCTGGTACCACGTGCCGCAGAACAAGGCGAATATATGCTTGTTTTATTTTCAAAGCAAAGAGTTTTTTTACGTTTCCAAGGTGTTAAATAGCAAAAACGATGATATGGAATATGATGTTAGTTTTCGCAGACTGAAAATGAAATCGCAGCAACAATTTTGTATGCCTGATGTACTTGGCATATCGCTTGTCAAAGAACAGGATGTAAAGTTTGTCCTTCCAAATCCAATAAGTGGTTACAGCCAGGCGATAATCATATCTTAAGTTTCCACTTGATTTTTCTCTCTTGAATATGTGTTGCTTTATTTTATTGTTGTGTTTTAATTCTTTTGGGTCTGAAGATATTGTTATTTTGATTAGGGTATTTTAAACTTTATAATCACAATCGTTCAATTTCCCAAGGAAAGTTTAGTTTCTTGCTTCAATAAACCAAGGTAGTTTTTTAGTTTTTGATTATCCAAAGTAAAAGATAATAATTATTACTTATAATATATATTCCTTTATTAAATTTTTTGTGAATATAAAACAATGTGCAATCTTCAACAGAAAATGGTTACCAAGTTAGACAAGAGCAGATATGCAAATAACATCAGACAAACGAGAAAACATAAAAGAGAAAAAGAAGAAGATACAAACATAAAAAGAAAAAAAAAAAAATATATATTCCTTTAGTTTAAAGGTTTTGTTCGTGAAGACCGTTTAGATAAATGTTAATAAATACTAGTTTTATTTGCTTTGTTTTGTTTTTGAAAATGTTCCGTTTATGATCCACTGTTAACTACAAAACGACTCACTTAATAAAATACATCAATTTTTGTCCGAAATATATGGTTCTAAAAAATAGGTAATCCACTGTCCACTGTCGACCACCTTACCCTATACATTCGGTATTATACGAAATACACATTAAATACATTAACTAAACAATTATAACTTCTATTCAGGAATCGACGTCGAATCGTTAAAATCAAATAAAACATTTTTTGAAAACTCAAACATGGTCAAATAGGGTCTAAGTTAAATAGTGTCTTCCATATAAATGTTCAATGTTTATCAACAAAATTACCTATGTTAGAAATCATTTTATCAGAACTAAAAAATCCAGTATATGTGAACACTGGATGAACTTGACACAATCATCAGTCACCACTATTAAAAATTATAAGAATGTAAGTACTTTTTGTAGATGGAGGGGTAGCCATACTCTGTAGAACTGTTCTAGCTGATAACTGTAAAATTCTCTGCACAAAAAGGTACTGTATTGAAATGGATTTTGAAATAGTAGCTGTCATATATAATGACATATTTGTGTGGCTAATGTATATAGGTCACCTAACGGAAATATTAATAATTTTTCATTGAATTTATCCCTTTTCTTAGGTGACGTCATTAATAGATTTAAGTATATAATATTAACAGGGGATTTTAACATAGACAAATTATCAAACACAGGACAAAATAAATCCTTATCAGATATAATTGACTCCTTCTCTTTAAGATCATTTGTAAATGAACCAACAAGAATTGACTTACGAGAAGGCTTCAATTCAAGGACAGCTTTAGATTATGTTATTACAAATTTAGCAGATTGTGAGGTAATAATAGTAGATGCACACATATCGGACCATAAAGGACAATTATTTAATTATAGTCTAATGGAAAATTATTGTACCGATCCTGTTTCAGATAATAAGACAATGTGTCGAATTTTCTCAGAACAAAAAATGTTTAATTATGCTAACCTATTTTATAATGACGACCTATTTACTAAGGAACATGACAATATCAATGACTACTTTTATGAATTTTTGGCGCACTTCCAGTGGTGTTTGGACAAGAGTTGTAAAAAGAAAGTTATGTCAGTCAAGAAAAGTAGCAAACCTGAAAACGATTTCAGAGTGAGACAGGAATTAAGTATCTTTATTACATTGCCAAGAACTCTGGTTGTCCTGAACTGATGAGATCCTTTAGAAGTTAATAACTTATCAAATAATTGTACAATATCCAGGAAAACAATCAATTCAACAATTTCCTTTGAGCCTGTGACAGGAGACGAAATTATTAGTATAATTGATATGAAAAACAAGAATTCCACGGGAGTTGACGAAATACCCATCCGACTATTAAAGTTCTGTAAACACGTTATAACAGATTCTCTTGCACATCTGATTAACCTATCGGTGAATCTTGGGCAGTTTCCGGATATTTTAAAATTAGGTAAAGTAATCCCGTTATTTAAAAAAGATGATCCGCACTTGGTAGAAAATCATAGGCCCATAACTTTACTAAGCTACTTATCTAAAATTCCCGAGAAAGCAGTTGCCAATAGAATACACCTATATTTAGAATCAAATAATTTATTTACTGACAGTCAGTTTGGTTATAGAGACAATAAATCTACAGAACTAGCGACACTAGAATTTGTTCAAAAAATCTACTATTACCTTGATAAAGGTAAAAAAAGTAGCGAGTCTTTTCTTTGATCTAACTGCAGCTTTTGATTCAGTTAATCCGAAATTTCTTGAGGACAAATTAAAAACAATAGGAATAAATGGAAACATTCTGAAATGGTTAATTTCTTATCTGGAAAATCGGAAAATTTTAGTTTCAATAAACTCAGAAATGTCTGATATCGTTAATATGGAAATCGGTATAGCTCAAGGTTCCGTTATTGATCCACTTTTATTTCTTATTTTCATCAATGATTTACCAGATTATATCACAGAAGGTGAGGTATTTATGTACGCGGATGACACATCTGTTATAATCCACGGTGATACCAGTGAACATTTAGAGAATAGGACTGCTACAGTCATTAAGCAATTTGAAGAATGGTGTTTTAAAAATTCTCTAATTATCAACATGAAAAAACGGTATTTTTGTATTTTACAAATCTCATATCTAATAATAGTCCTAAAATAGAATATGTTGGGACCAGCACGAAAACAACATTCTTAGGTTCAGTGATAGATGCAACATTAAATTTTAGCCCTCAAATAGATACTTTGTGCACTAAGTTAGCAAAAATAACATTTGCAGTTTTAAATTTAAAAAAAGAATTGAATAATAATGCATTAATGACATGTTACTACTCTTTAGCATATTCAGCCATTAGTTACAATATTAGTATATGGGGTCAATCAGCTGAGGCGAATAGAGTTTTTGTAATGCAGAAGAGAATTATTCGTATTCTGTTTGGTTTGAACTACAGAGAACCATGCAGAGATACATTTAAAACAAAAAAAATTATGACTATTACATGCATTTACATATTTAAAATTTCCTGTTTCATGCACAAAAACTTAAATAAATTTAAAACAAATAGTGACATACACAGCTACCCCACCAGAAGTGCGGGAAAAATACACATCAATATTTTCAACCTTAGCAAATATAAAAAATCACCCTATTGTGCTGGTAGTTATATATATAATAAACTTCCTATAGAAATAAGCTCACAAAATTCATTTAGACTGTTCAGAAACAAACTGAAAATGTTTTTGAATGAACATTGTTTTTATAACATGACCGAGTTTTTTGATCGGTAGCTTCACCTTTATATGTACATATATTTGTTAGTTTGTTTTTATGTTTTCTTTTTTATTATGTATTTTTGTAGTCTTGTTTGTTTTATACAATTTTTGTAACATATGACATATATATTATATTAATTGGTTTTTATATTATATGTGAGTTTTCATGACAAAACCGAAATGTTTTATGTAACAAGATTTATGGTGAATAAATTTATTCTATTCTATCACATACAGGTATAGCTAATTATATAAGCTAGGTCGCAAAATGAATGTAGATATAATAATATTGTCACAGTAATCACAAATTCGTTTATTAGTAAGTATGAAGATAGAATAATTGAACCTACATTGTTTGTTCTTGATTCTCGAAACCAATGATTAACAAAATTAGAAGCAAATGCTGCTTGTAGCCAAAGTAAGTATTATGTTAAAACCACACAGTAACTACTGTTATAAATAAAGAAGTATGAGAGCTTGTGTGAATATAAATTTTATTCAAACAGCCAAAATAGCTACTTCTACTAAATTTCTTGCAATTTGTAACTGAATCAACTGCTTAATAAACAAAACATAAATACCCACAAATCCAAAGTCATGGCCATCCGAAAGGGGGTTACACATTTAAAAAAATGCAGAACACATCCGTTACCACCGATATTGTTAGTGTGTGAGTTGGGGATCGAATTTAGTACTGGTTGGAGAGTGTGGCCAAGCATGCTCACCACACCCTCTAAACTATTAAAATCATTAGATCTTTAAAATAATTTTATTAAGTATGTTATTTTTTTTTGCAATAAATAATATATGTCATGCTTATTATCTTAAAATAATTAATTTCATCTACGAGCGCAACAGTTCGCGGGTAATCGTGCAGTATGTAACTAAATATGTTAGCAAAAAGTAATCATTGAAAATAATTTTAACGAAATAGAGTAGGTTTGTATGGAATGGACTTTCTTGAAATGTTTTGTATTCAGATATAGGAAAAACAAAAACCATATTTTTATGGGCATACCATAGTTTCATGAAAAGTACACGAAAAACACAACTTTATATACCTAGTGAAGGTAGGTCTATTATGATAAAATTTGATTTAAAATGATTATATTGACCGTTTTCTTTCCCACTGAATCAAATAGAAAAAGTCACACTGACGAGACATGTCGAAACACATATTTGTAAATGTTTCAAAGTTTGCTGCAAGTGCTATTTTGGTAAGAAGTGCTTTTGTTTTATTTATTTTTGGTTTCATTGAACATAATAGTTTAAACAAAAAACACAAAATAACATTATTGTGACAGTTGTACTGTAATATGCATATTGTCTTTCTTTCAATAGAAAAGATATATGTTTATTATCCCTGTATGGGAAATCTTCTTAATCCAATTTTTATTATTCTGTTCAGGTAAATCATTAATAAATATTGTAGAGGTATTTGTTAGGATATTTTTCAGTTTATTCTAGATTTAAAAGAAGTCACACTGACGAGGCATAGATGCCGAAACACGTGTATGTGAATGTTTTAAAGTTTGTTGTAACTGCTATTTTAGTAAGTGCTTTTGTTTTATTTATTTTTGATTTCACTGAACAGAAGAGTTTAAATTAAAAATAATACTATTGTGACAGTTGTATTGTGCATATTTAGTATTTTCTGGTAATATATTTATTTATTCTATTTTATAGAACTTTTACATTGTAAGGAATTTGCCTTTGCATTTGATTATGCTTATATTCCCTTTATAACAAGCCTTCAGTATATTACATTACTCCGAAAGTTAACACCAGGGTCGAGCCCTTAAAAAAATATATGTCCACCTATTGGCATAGTGTAATTTTTCGCAGAATGTCAGTCTCTAAAAAAAAAATATCAGCCAGAACTTATAAAAAGTGCTGTGTAGCTGGAAAAATTGACAAATCAGTAAAAATGCGGTCAAATTAGTTGGTGTACCTACTTAAAACAGCGTTTATAAATTAAGAGGAAAATGCCATGATAAAGAAAATGGGGTCACAGATCAAGATCAATCAAAAGAGGATTAAATACTTGTTAACGGGATATTTTACAGCACGAGCAAAGGTTTCCCAATCAGTAAAAATAAATTACTTGCTTCCGTTTGACTTTTATGTCAGAAACAGAGTCGTAAAACTAATATTGCAAATGGAAGATCTGGCCAAAAGTGGTATTGGTTATTTTGCAAAAATTATATTTTTACATTGCTTTTTGATCTTTTACTTGATGCATTTTGTAGCCCCGGATCTAATCCATTTTGTATTTGTGTTCGTCAATTAGCTTTCTACGCTAGAATAGGATCTGAAAAGTGTTCTTTGCGCGAAACGAGAGCGCGAACGAGAGGAGAGGAGGAGGCGGGAATTGAAAAAAATGGCCGAAGTAAGGAGGTTGTCTACGAACTCCAATACATAATTGCAATTAATTATTCCAGTAATTTAAAAGTGTATCTAAAAGTTAGTGGGAAGAACAGTGCACGTTAGTAGGCAAGTCTAATGTGCAATCAGTATAGTGGTAGTGGTCATTTAAGCCGTCGGGAACTCTGTGGTGATGAGGATACGAATTTACTCTTTGAATTACTTCTAAGTTACTTGCATATACCATCTTAAGAACATGGGCAAGGCAGACAACGATATGTGCAGATACTGCGATTCTGCAATAGAAACTGCGGAACATATTTGCGAATGCAGAGAGAAAAAGAATACGACTTTGACACCCTGTATCTCAATAAGGAGGCACATTTTATCTAAGCGTTTCAGGTTAAATCTTCATATTTTGGACTAAGGATTCTCCAGTTAGCGTATGTCCAATTATTAATGAAACACCTGTATATTTGTTAACAAGACATGCGTCCAAATGATAGTAAGGCGCGTATAAGAGAATGGTCGGCAATGCAGTTTTTCGTTTTTTTAACTATCTTGATAAATGAGTAATTTACGATGAAAAATTCAGAGTGGCCTTCTTTCTTAAAGTGCTAAAAAATTGTGTTCAAAAATTTGCTAATTTTTTTTTGCATACGAAATTTGCATTTAAAAATTATGAAAAAAATTAGGTAAATAGTCCAAGTAAGTAGCAACTGTGAATTTTTTCGGATTTTTTCGTACAACGGTATCCGAGACAATTTTAAAAAACGAAATCCTCCAATATGGCAGCGGGCAGATTTTACATGCTTATCCTATGCCCTTTAATTATCAAAAATTACGGTACGGCAACTAAGACTTCTGTACGGAAAATTGGTAAAGTATCGGCACGGCGAACTAAAAGCCGTACAACAAGGATTTACGAAATTACCACTAACCAATAATTTTAAAAGAAAATTTAAATAACTTACGTAGATGAAAGGTGGATTGTAGTGATCTTAGCTATAGACAAGAGCTTGGTTATAAAACAAAAAATTACCACGTATTAATTATGTATACAGATGCACTCAGATCCAGCATACAGCCGAAATTATGCGCCGTCCCACAACTTCACGGCCACAATCTAATAACATTTTTCTAGTTATATCCCATATATTTAGTAGCCCAGTCGATGAAGATGTTTACCCACAAAAAGTTGCAAACTGTGTAAACTTTTTTTTAATGAGTTCGTGAAAGTGTGTAGAATAATATCCTGAAAAGTTTACATTTCGCTCGGATGCAGAACATAAAAGAAAAAGTGAAAAAAAAATTTCTTTTCATCCATTTTTTCAAAATTTTGAAATTAAGTCAAGCTAGGAAAAAATAACAAATACAGATGGATAGATCACGTATTTATGAACAAAAAATGTTCTAACAAAATTTATCGCTAAAGCCACGGTTTTCCCGGAAAAAATAGTTAAGTGTAACATTATAACTCGAAGCGAGATACATGCGTGCGCGCGCTTGAATACGCATGACTGTGATACCGATGCATTGAATTACATGTCATTAAATCAAAATTTGTTCAATCTATATGAGTGTTGGTTCATTTAAAAGATGGAAATTGTAGCTTTCTGCTGCTTTTTTGTTTTAAACAAAACAAGTAAAGGATGGATGGGAAAAATATACTTATATATATTATCACGCCCGAACTCAATTGTCGCAATAAAACATAAAAGCCCTTCAAAAAAATTCTTTCTTCATTGAGAACTGTTAAAAAGTATGTACACTTCATGATTATTATGGTTTAGTAAGTTGTAGTAACGTGGATTTAAAAAAAGTATACTTAAAAATAGACTTAATTCAAAAATTTTGAAAAAACTGATAAAAAAAATGTTTTCCACTTTTTTTATGTTCTGCATCCGAGCGGAATGTAAACTTTTCAGGATATTATTCTACACTTTCACGAACTCATTAAAAAAAAATTATTCAGTTTGCAATTTTTTGTGGGTTTCACTATAAAATGATCTCTTGTCGTCTGGGCTATAGGAACACCTCAAAGTGTTAAACTTATAGAAAAATTTAGATGATCACCTGTTAACTTCAAGAACTACGTGATAACTGACTCTGACCGTTTTTATTTCTTTTCCCTTTTTTTTTTTCTATAATCGGCCCATAAAAACTCGGCAATATAACATTCGAAAAACCATAGTGATAATAGCTAGAATATAAATGATTAAGCATAGGTATTATAATTTACTATTTCTTTTTAAAGATACTTTTTATTTTAAGATAAGCTGGACATAAAACTGAATTATTTTACCTCAAACATTAAATAAACCGATATGTATTTATGGTGGTATACTTTTAGGTAGTATAAAATTCATCAAATTGACGCATCTTAATCGCCGAACTACATTTTCATGGGATAATTTAAAATGAAATACTCCAAGGGAATTGGTAACGTTACACTGTTTTCTTTTGAGGAAATTATAATGGTAACTGAAGACAATATATCATATATATAAAGATATCTTTGTACTGCTCCAAAATGTACAAAAAAAAATTGATAACATTGAAAATCAAATCCAGACAAACAAAGACGAACTCAACCAAGAAATACGTAACATTAGTACCGAAATTAAAAATAAATTGGAAGAATTAAAACGTACACACGATATACTTGAACAAAAGAATAAAATATTATAGAATAGTGAACGTCAACTAAAAAATTATAATTTAATAATCTACGGTTTAAATGAAGAAGAAAATATAGCAGACTAAATCACAAATTTCTTAAATCTTATTAATGAGAAACTTGATATAGATTAAAGGAAAGAATCAGAAAAAAACTGTCCTGTGGAGTTTGTAAATTACCAATTAAAACAAGAAATGCAAAAAAATTAAAAGGAACAGGGATATTTGTATCAAATGACTGTACTCCTGAAGATTATTAGCAAAGAAAAATTTTATATCGAAAATAATTTTACAGCTTTAATAAAGAATAATGTGCTAATAGTCGATGGCGACAAATATACCTGCGACGATCTTAAAAATAACCCAATTACACTCATAGAAGAGCGAACTGACAAGGAAGGAAAAACAATGAAGAAATAGACCACAAGTTTCTACAAATGCCAATATTGTACCCATAGCAGCACAACCTAGAGATAAAGAAGAGAAAAACAGGAGCATCAAGGACTTTATTAATTCCGAGCAAACTAGAAGAAAAAGAAAAGAATAGACGTCAGATACGGAAAATGCCGTGAAAAGATTCAATAGACTGAAGAATAAACTAAATTAAATCAAAGTGTGAAATTGTACAATTTGACATCAGTTAAAACTTGTCAAACTAAGGCGATTACTTTTATTTTCTTTGTTATTGTGGTATGTAAAATATATATTATTATTATATGAACCAGTACATTAGAGATTTTCAATTAACTAATATAAATACTTTTGTATTAGAAAATGCCTATGAAACTAATCAAGTAGAAACTTTAAACTCGTCTACAATAATATACGAAGTATTAGAAAAAATCTAGACAAATTCAAAATATTCATAAAGCAATTCGATTTAAGTTCGACCGCCTAGCACTTACGGAAACATGGTTTATACCTGATATTAATTTAGTCTATATAGATGGATATAAAGTAATATATAACAAAGGAAACTTTAATCAAAATGACAGTAATTTATGTTAGACCAGAACTATATCGTTCTCATAATATTATAGAATTTAATGGTAGTTTTGTTATAAAACTAAATATTGCTGACAATAAAACATCCGTTACTGTCAATGCGATGTACAGATCACCATGTACGTGTGTGCATCAATTTAATAACGAATTGAGAAATTACTTAGAAACAAATGTCAGTGACAACATAAATTATAATATTATAGTGGGAGATATGAACATCGATATTTTGGAAAATACTGATTATTCACATGATTACATAAACATAATGTCTGAATATCCTATCCACTATAAATCATTTGACAAGGTCACAGGCTAACTCAAATACTTGTGTTGACCATATTTTTGTTAAAAGTAATAATGAAATTGTAGATATATTATTACCACTAATTGTTCAAACTAATATTTCAGACTATTACACAATAATAATGCAATTGGTTATCGACAAAGGAAATGCACAAAGGTACCCTAAACACAATGATTATATTAAACAAATAAACAACAATAAATTGGTTGACATTATGAGAAACATTTGCTGGGATTGTGTGTATGCTACTTAGTACAGTAACTAGAGGTTTTAACTTCGGAATAATGTCATATTGAACGGATTTCGTTCATTTTTGGCAGTATAATAGTAAATGCTTCACAGAAAAGTTTTTATATTGTGCGGGGGCTTGCTAATTTATAGAAGGTGGATGCCACCCCCTCTCAGGGGGTGGCATTTAAAAAATATATATATATTTATTGGAGATGAAATAGAATCAAATTTTAAGAAGAAAAGGTTATATGCAATTTTTCACATAAATTGATAGTTTTTAAGTTATAATGACTTCAAAATTGCGATTTTAGCTTAAAAAAAAGTTATTTCCAAACGGCTTTCTTCAAGTATCTCGAAAAGTATTACTTTATCGAAAAAATGTTAAAGACCAATTGCACAAAGTATAAACTGGGAATTAATTATATTTTTTATTTATTGATGTAGGATTAATAATTTTGGAGATATTTAAGTTTATATTTGCTATCCAAGTGTTTCGAAATTACCTTTAAAGTTTAAAATGCATTTTTCTCTAAAGCAAGTGTTTTAAATGAGAAAAAAAAATTGAGCATCTAGGTAATGCTACATCTTAACGAAAAACTGTTTTTGAGATAATGTTTTTAAATGACTGGCTAATTAGACTAAAAAATGGCGACCATTTTATATAAAAAAATATAAATACGCACATTTTTCCATCATAACTTATTTATTTCTTATGCTACAGGAACGAGTAAAAATAATTTGAAAGCGCAATTAATTGTCTTTAATTTCATTTCTTAGCATCCGTAACGTAGGTGTCACAATTTCTAAGATATTTAACATGTAAACTGCATTTTTCGTCTTATAAACGCCATTTGTAAACTTTCATATCTCCGAAACTATTAAATCTATGTAAATAAATAAACAGAAATTCATTATCAGTTTATGAGCTTTATTTTTGGTCTCTACCCATTTTTCAATAAAACTAATATTTATTGAGATATTTGGAAGAGGAAAAAAAATTACGTTTTACCGAAAATACCTTTATAGTTTAAACTGTATTTTTTTCTAAAGCAAGTGCTGTATACAAATCAAAAAATTTGAGCATCTACGGCATGCTATATATTAATGAGAAACAGTGTTTGAAATTCCTTTTTTTAAATTACTGGCTAATTACAGTAACAAAATGGCGACGTTGTTAATAAAAAAATGTGTAGACGCACATTGCTTCGGTCATAACTTCTTTGTTTCTTTACGCTACAGAAACAAATAAAAAAACAGTTGAAAGCTTAATTAATAACCTGTTATTCTACCTATTAGCATCCTTGTCGTAGATGTCACAGTTTCTGAGATATTTAACTCTCACTGTAAATAATTATCTTATGAACACTTGGAGGCCAAATGTAAACTTAAATATCTCCGAAATTATTAATCCTACATCAATAAACAAAAAATATAATTAATTCCCAGTTTGTCTTTCTGTAATTGGTCTGTAATATTTTTTCGATAAAGTAATACTTTTCGAGATACTCGACGAAAGCCGTTTGTAAATACCTCTTTTTTAAGCTAAAATCGCAATTTTGGAGTCGTTATAACTTAAGAACTATCAATTTACGTGAAAAATTGCATAGAAACTTTTCTTCTTAAAATTTGATTCTACGTCAGCTCCAATAAATATATATATATTTTTTAAGTTCCACCCCCTAAGTGAGGGTGGCATCCACCTCCTATAAATTAGCAAGCCCCCGCACAATATAGAAACTTCTCTGTGAAGCATTTACTATTATACTGCCAAAAATGAACGAAATCCGTTCAATACGACATTATTCCGAAGTTTTGCATATTTTTTATCTCTAGGTACTGTACTATTGCGGAAGTGTCCGTCGTATGCAGGCATTTATTGATATTTCTCAATACGCACCTGAAAACTTGGAAGAGAATTTTACTATTCTACAGGAATTTGTTTGTCGTATGTACGGTTCTAAAAGAATCAAGAATATTAATCTCGTACGCGTAGCTACTTTCATGAAGGCGTATAATGTCAATCAGAAAGAAGATGTCGTGAAGATTGACCAGAATTTCGAAGAATATATGTTACCTCCATATAAGACAGAATTGAAACAGCATTTTTTGCGAACTTCCTACATTGCTCAATTGTGGAGTCATGTACATCTTCATACGCCAAGTTTGTCTTTGCCAGCTGATTATGGATGGGAAGAACAAGATGAGAAGTATATTTTCAAGTGGTTTCAAGGCGATCAATTACCGAAAATTGAAAATATCATAAATGAGAGCGAGGAAATTCCAGGTATTCTATGCATATAATCTTTTACTTCTACATGAATTCTCTTTTATTTACTTCAATGATATTCAAATTTTTTCGGTAGATATTTGTGAAGACGAAAATGAGAACGATTCGAGAATCTGAGGAAAATCTAAATTTGGAAGACCATTCAGATAGCACTTCCGAAGAGGAACATAATTTAGATTGAATGTGCCAAAATAATAGAAATATTAAGATTTTTATATTGATTCTCATTATTTAATCCTCATTACTCTCAATCAATGATTATAATCTCTAAGTGTTTTCTAATATGTATGTCTAATATTTCATACAAATATGATTTTCTTTCAAGTCTCATACGTTAACTATAAAAAAACAAGAAGTCGTGTTGAAATGACGCATAAATATTGACGCTACCACCCGGACAATGCTTAGTAGAGATATTGTCGCATACATGTCTGGAACTCTGGATTCGTGGTGAAATGCCTTAAAAAATGTATATGTTTAGAATGCCTAAACTTATTAGAATTAGAAGAGCGATTATCGATTCTTCAGAAACGAAAAGCGTTCGGTAAAATGATTAATGCCTCGGAAGTTGTCATTGACGTTTGTAGAACTGGGGAATCTTGCCTTAGATTTATTGATGATCCAAAAGAACATATTTAAAACAAATAAAATTTTGGTTACACTGCCAATAAGAGATACAATAAGAAATATATCTTCAAAGGTAAGTATTTCACAGTATTAATGTACATTCTTTGGATAATGATCCACTTAATGATCACGTTTGCAACTAATTAAACTCATTCTAAAAAATTATTTCAAATTTAGGATTCATCATGAAAGATAACATAGAAACAGAGTGTTTTAACGAAAACGATACTATTTAAAAATCAATAGATGACTTCACAAATTGCAATTATATTGCCAATGCTTGTTGTATGCCAAATTTGTAATGGTTCTAGAAATTATAAAAAAAAGTTTACAACTGGGCACGATAGCTTAAAGAGAATAAAGAAATATCCATAATTGTTTATGATTATTTTTGGCTGTAGCTAAACCATTGATGGTAATAGTGTAATAAGTATAATATATTTAAATTTAATATTTATTGTACAATAATTCCTTACTGTGTACGAATTGTTTCAGATGTATTTTTACTTAATAAAATTGTAAAATATTTTTGTTGTTTTATTACTTACATATATTATTTTATCTAAAGTGTGTTTAATTACACCGGCACACAGAGGGGCCGATGACATCAAAAGCTGGCAAAAATTGCAAATTTCAAATTACACCCTAATGATATATTATTATCTAAAATCGGTAGGGATATAAACTGGCTACCTGGAACCGGTTTCGGGGCTGTGGTAAACCGTAAGGGTGACGAGTTATAACAGTTAGAACTTGTGCTTCGTAGAGATCATTTGCTATTTACTATTTAATAAAGCTCGCACCGATGAAATTGTTTACTTATAATTTTGTGATAAAGCAACGAATATCAATTTTGAATTAATATGGCATCATTGGATACAGATAAGCTTATTTTCTTCAAATAAAACTTAGCTTTTAATGTATATTGAGTTTGAAATAAATTTTTGAAAAACATGTTCCACCAACTACCTGTTTCTTATTTCGTTCATAATAAGTGTGGAGTTTTAGTTCATCTAGGTGTGCGATCGAGCTTCGCTGCAAATTTAGTGTTATCGTTAATACAGTACTCTTTCATTTTAGTAAAAAAAATGTAGCACATATTTGCACTTTTTTGAGTTATTAAGGGTTATCCATAGTGGAGTATCGTTAGACTCAAAAAACGGAGAACTTCGGATTCGGAACCCAGTTGTACTGTACGAATTTTAACGAAACTTTGAGAATATGTTTTGAACACTAATTAAAGAAATGTTTACTTATTAAAAATTGCTGTTGTTTATTTGAGGGTGATTTCTACCCTTTCTGGAGGGATGAACAAAATAATAAAAAACTAATCACGGAATCTGATAAAGAACCGAATTCTAAGAAGAAAATGTAGTGTACAATTTTTCATGAAAATTGATATTTTCCAAGTTATTGAAAATTAAAAATTAGTATTTCGAGACGGTTTTTCGTAAATAACGCGAAAAGTAATAAATTTAACGAAAGAGTGGCACAGTACAAAAGCAGTGAGCTAGACTGCGGTTGTGTGAGAGACAACACGGTCCAGTCGCTCTTCTCTCTTGAATTCGAGTCTCAGCTGCGGCAGATGGCAATGTCGCAGGGAATGGGTGTTGTGATGTTGTCTATGTGTGTCCGTCCGTCCTGGTTGACATTAATCTAAATAAGGCGACTAAAAAAAAACAAGTCTGACATTAAAGATGAATATGATTGAAATTAGAGTACTTGTAATTATCTTTAATATATTTTTTGATTATCCCGAAATTGTGAGCGATACAATGAGTGTTTTGAAAAATAAAAAAATCTTAATAGGTTTTTGTTAGTATACATATTTACTATCATGTCCAAATTTTATGAGATTTTTAAAGCTCTTATTTTAGAAAACAATATACTTTCAATTGAGGATGTTCGTGATTTTAGTGGATTTTTTTTCTTTTAAATAACTAAAACAGAAAAAATGAGAGAATACAAAAATAAAGCTTATGAAGCGATAAATATCCACTTTATTTTTATTTCTGTCGGATTAATAGATAGTTTTTGAGTTATTTGCAGAAAAAATTAATTTTTCCAGTATAATCGCGTATATAATTTAAAGTATAGTATTTTCTAAAATAAGTGTTTTAAAAATTCCAAAAAATTTGAGCATGTTAGTAATACTTCATATTAACAGAAAACAATAAGTTTTTTAAAATTTTTATTTTAATTGCAGCAAGAAATCCCTAAACTTTATTTTGTATTTAAAAAACAGTCATTGTTTCGCTAATGTACTTACTTTCAAAGCTATCGGGATAAAAAAATATTTTAAGGGTAATTTTCTTCATTTTCGATCACCCCGTATAGTAAATCGTAATCCTGGAAATGACTAAGAACTCTTCAGAACAACCATCATTTTTTATGAAGAATGAATTTTTGTTGAAAAACCAAAAATAAAAGTATAGTCAAGTCCATCCGTGGACACACTGTATATGTTACTTGGTCGAATATCTCATTTTATAATACCTTCACATTCTTTTGAGTTCCATTTGCAATTTAAAACACAAAAACAACAGAAAATAATTTTTGCCAACTTTTGATGCTAACGGCCCCTCTGTACGGCACACACAAAAAAATAAAAGTCTAGTGCTAGAAGGCAGACCTGTATACTCCCATGCATTTTGATCTGCTGAACACGAATCCGATGTCCGTTTTGCCCGATTGGCTCTTGCATTTTTGCTAACCTCAAAAAACACCTTAAAAATGCCAGAAAAATATCCCAAACAAGTAAATAAAAAGCATAAATGAGCTGATCACTACATCTATACGTAATTTGGGACTCTGAAACTGAATATGAGGTCAGAATTAGCCGATCAATTAAGAATTTTGACATCACCTCAAAAAACACCAAAAAATGCCCGAAAAATACCAAACAAGTAAATAAAAAGCTTTCATGAACTGATCACTATATCTATATGTAATTTGGGGCACTGAATATCTTGTAAAATCCATATTTAGGATGAAAACGTACCCAAAAATGACTGAATCATAGCCCGAAATTGACTTTGCTCTACATAATATCTGAACCTTTATTTTCCGACATATTTTGACGAGCTGAACACAACACCTACCGTAGTCAGTATTAAAACGCAATCTGCAAACTGCATGGAGAAATATCATTTCAGCATACATTCTCATCAACCCTAGTAAGCGGAGAAGGGTAATTTTTAAATTTTAAAGTAAGTATCTAAAGGAAAATATTACTGAATAGTGACATTTTTAGGAAAACATTTTCAGGCAAAGTTTGCTCTGTTGAGAAAGGAATATCGTTTGGACTTAACATTTACCTACACCCTCCCTTGATGATTTTTTACTTTTTTTTCTTAGAGCTGTTTAGAATTGTATAGTTTTCTTTATTCTGTTTGATTGCCATATGCCATTTGTTTCTTTTTCTATATTTGCGACTAGGACACCTCCACGTAGTGACGGCAGGCAACGATTTATTTCGGCTAAGCTTCTAGGTAAAAAAAATGCCGTCATGGCAAAAGTAGAGAAAGAATTTACGATGCAGGGGAGGGAAACCCCAGTAACGGCGGCCGGTCAGGTTGGAAAAGCGGCACCGCAGGCGTCGTCATCATGCAACTGTAGATCTAGTGAAGTAGGAAACTTGGGTTCCTATGAGTATAGGGCTACAACTGTGTAAATAATGCGAATTCCCTGTTTTGTTTGTAGTAAATTAAATGGCATATGACAATCAAACAGAATAAAGAAAACTATACAATTCTAGACAGCTCTAAGAAAAAAAAGTAAAAAATCATCAAGGGAGGGAGGGTGTAGGTAAATGTTAAGTCCAAACGATATTCTTCTCTCAACAGAGCAAACTTTGTCCGAAAAATTTTTCCTAAAAATGTCACTGTTCAGTAATATTTTCCTTTAGATAGGTACTTGAAAATTTCAAAGTTGCTCCGCTTACTAGATTTGATGAGAATATATGCTGAAATGATATTTCTCTATGAAGTTTGCAGATTGCGCTTTAATTTTGACTCCGGTATTGTGTTCAGCTCGTGAAAATACGTCGGAAATTATATGTTCGGATATTATGTAGAGCAAAGTCAATTTCGGGCTATGATTTAGTCATTTTTGAATACGTTTTCATCCTAAATATGGATTTTACAAGATATTCGATCGTCGCGCATAAATTCTGACCTTGTATTCGGTTTCATTGCCTCAAATTACGTATAGATATAGTGACCAGTTCATATAAGCTTTTTATTTGCTTGTTTGGGATTTTTCGGGCATTTTTTTAGGTGTTTTTTGAGGTTAGAAAACATTTTACCTGAATTTCACTCTCAAATTGCGGAACCACACTCGAGTCCCACAAAAACCATTAAAGATCTTATTAGAACTGACCACATGAACCCCGAAGAAAGACAAGCAATTTTAAAATTAATTGATAACTTTTCCGATATATTTCACCTAGAAAACCAGCGACTTTCATTCATGAATAAAATAAAACATACAATAAAAACCACGGATGAAATACCAGTACACGCAAAATCTTATAGGTTTCCTCACTGTCACAAGGAGGAAGTTCGAACTCAAATAAATAAAATGCTAGATGATGGGATAATTAAGCCGAGTCAATCACCCTAGTCAAGTCCCACCTGGGTCGTTCCAAAAAAGGCAGACGCCTCGGGCAAACGTAAGTGGCGTATTGTAGTCGACTATCGTAGGTTAAACGACAAAACAGTCGATGGCAGGTATCCAATACCTAATATCGATGACATATTGGACAAATTAGGTAAATGTAACTATTTTACTACACTCGATCTAACCAGCGGCTTCCACCAAATTGAAATGTCGGAAGAAAGCGTACAGAAAACAGCCTTTAATGTAGAGAACGGGCACTTTGAATACCTAAGAATGCCTTTTGGTTTGAAAAATGCTCCGGCGACATTTCAGAGGGTCACGGATTTCGTACTGAGACATTCAAAATAAAATATGTTTGGTCTATATGGACGACATAATTATCTTTAGTACTTCACTACAAGAGCATATTGCGAACTTACGACAAGTCTTTCTTAAACTACGCGAAGCAAAATTAAAAATTCAGTTGGACAAATCCGAGTTTCTGAGACAGAACGTAGAATTTTTAGGCCACATAATAGAGAAGTTGCATGATTTTTTTTTTAAATGAAAATCGATACAGCAGCAAAAAAAAGTTATAAAAATGTAAAATTTACGATTTTTTGAATGTTAATACAGTGAGAAAATAAATAATTTCATCGGTGAGGAATTTGGATATTTCAAATCGGCAGTTATTTGGCGCCATTCACTGTGACGTTTCCCGTTATGATTTGTCCATCGAAGTTAATAACAAACTGGAAGGTGCACTCGACTAGAGAAAGTGACACAGAGAGAGAAATTTGCGTGCACTATATTCCATCATTTTTCTCGGTCTGTGTACAGACGGTTAATCCAATCGGACGTTTTCTTCAAGCAATCAGATCTTGCCAGACAAGGACGGAATAGTGAACGGAAGTTTCTTTTTCCGTAGAAACATGCTTCTGTAGTAAGCAATTTCGATGGGTTTGTCAAATGTCAGTTTACTGTTTATTGTTTACAGTCAGTTTACCAAGTTCTTGTTTGTGGTGTTATTGTGTTATTATTTGGTTAATGAGCTAGTGAACAACATAGTATGACCCATGAATTACAAATATTGCATTGTGCCTAAATGTAAACAAATATGGTAATTTTACATTCAAGATTCTCCAAAATTAGTTCGTAGACAGACGTCAGCGAGAGGTTAGGACACTGCGTCTACTTTGGACAAATTATCCGACTAACGGATGTCGTCATTGACTTCACGCCAATAAAAAACCGTTTGCAGTCACGTGGTTTTGTTTACAAATTACAGCATAATCTAAATATTAATTTTATGGAAAATAAATTTTATTTTCAATTTCTTTTGTTATAATGATTTTCTGCGTAATGGAAATTAAGAGCAAATCACTTTTTCAAGCATTTTACAATTTCATGCATCTTCCCTATTACTCCCAATGGCATAAAGCCGAACCCAAACAAGATCCGAGCGATACAACAATTCCCGATACCAAGAACTGCGAAGGAAATCAAATCATTCCTCGGACTGTTAGGGTTTTATCGAAAATTCATTAAAGATTTCGCGAAAATAACGAAACCTTTAAATCTTTAACCAAATTAACCTTCATTCCGAATAAATCTTTCGTCTTTGAAGGTTCTCATAAGTTTCAAAGCAAAGTTTTTTCTGTGTTTTATGAAGTTTCACAAACTTATTTTATTTCAAATCTATTACTCTCCGCGCGGCCCTACCTTCTCCTCCTCGTGGACAAAGGCGGTAACCAAGGAAAGCAATTAGTCGTGAGCCCTGCACAGCAGTAGCTCGCCTGCTGTTCTTGAACTAGGTGTACCTCGTGCCATAAGGCCTTCTAGGGCTAAGCAAGGTTTAAAAAGACTCAAGCCGATTATCCGGGAACCCGGGTAGTCGGCTTTTTTATCAGAAAATTTCCGTAGATCAAGCCGTCTATCCGTGAACTCGGGTATTCGGCTTTTTTTATGAGAAAATTTTCAAAAATTTCGGCGTACTTTCGAATATTATTGTATAGTTTTCTTTCCTAAAAGCACCGATGAAGGCGGTGCAACATACCCCTCCGAAAGTGCGTACCCCGGTTGCTAAGGGTCCACAGCCGAAGCGCAAATGCTCGGAGATTGACGGTGAGGAGGTCGCGGACGAAGCTCGGCTCGCATACCCTCCGATCCACGCTTTCTCTCTGGACAGGACATGTGCCGAGTTTCATAAGGCCCATAACTCGCTCTTGACTACGGTCTGTAACCTGAAAGAGACCTCGGTGTCCCGCCGGAATGAAATTTCGGCTACACTCGAGGTTATGCTCACCAGTTTTTCCGCAGTAGCTAGAATCGCGGCCGGTATGGGGGGTGCGACTGACGTTGACTCAAAGCTGGAGTGCCTCGCTACTCAAATATCTGAATTGACCCAAAAAGTTGCTCTTTCGTCGCAACAGGCCTCCTATGCGGCCAAGGCTGCTGTAAAGCAGCCTCCCCAAAGAGTGGTGATCACTCCAGCTGGTCGCGCGGTGGAGCCCCCAAAACCTCGGCAATTTTAGTCTACCCTGCTGAGGATAACTCCACCCTGAAGTCAAGTGAAGACACTAAGAGAGCCCTCACAACTACCCTAAAACCTGCTCAACTTGGCCTAAAAATCGATAAATGGGTAAAAATCTCGAAAAATGGCCTCAAGCTCTAATCCACCAGCACTGATTTGTCTAAAATTCCACCTGAGCAATTCACTAAGGCTGGCCTGATTATGAAAAAAGTGGGGAAGCTCTCTCCCAGGATTGCACTGTACGGTGTCGACAGCAGCCTTACAGCAGAAGAGGTCCGATCTTCGATTATTGCACAGAATTTATCAGATGATATTGAACAAGACGCCTTGAAAGTTGTCGCAAAATTTGGTCCTAAAGGGAAATCGTTTGTACATTGGGTTATCGAGGCAACGCCTCACGTCAGACAGCTGCTTGTCGACAAAGGCAGGATCTGCGTGCAGTTTGCTTCCTGCAGGGTGGAGGACCATCTTAGGATCCTCAGATGCTTTAAGTGCCAGAAGTTTGGCCATACCCAAAAGGAGTGTCGAAGTCCTACCGCTTGTGGGAAGTGTGTGGGTGACCACGAGACAAGAGACTGTAAATCAGAAATCGTGAAATGTGCCAATTGTGCATCCGTTAACTTCAGAGAAGTCAGCCATCAAGCTGACTCCAAGACATGCCCTTTTTACGCCAAGAAGATTGACGCTACACTCGCTAACATTGATTATGGTCAGTAAGCTTATACCTATTAAGATTGGCTGCGTAAACCTTCAAGGTGCCAGAACTCCCACGGCTGAAATCCGAGTCGTGGCGGAGCAACGAGGACTCAACATCGTCCTCGTCCAAGAACCCTATACACACTCTCCATCGGACACTGCCCCTCGCACAATTCCAGGGCTTGGACACAGAACACGAATAGTGCGCGCCAATACAAGGGATAGGTTCTACTCGGCCATAGTCATACTTGATCAGTCTCTTAACGTACTGGCAATTACCGACTTATTGGATAGCTACATAACGGTTGCAGAAATCACGAAAGGCACTACGTCCTTCTGTGTGGTATCCGTATACTTCCCGCCCGCGATGGACATCGAACCACTGCTGGAGCGTCTTGGCGAAATCATTCTGGCTCTGAGAGATCGCCCAATCCTCGTTGCGGGTGACTTCAATGCCAAGGCCGAGACGTGGTTCTCGGCTGCCGTAGATGACAGGGGAGCCTTGGTGGAGGACTTCGTCGCCGCCAACGACCTCTATGTCATTAACGAGCCAGGTTTTCCAACCACATTTTCTAGCCCAAATGGCGAGAGTAACATCGACATCACCCTAGCTAATCGTCTGGCCTTACACAAAATATCCAACTGGCAGGTATTACCTGACCTAGTCAATAGTGACCATCGTCTGCTAGAGTTTCTCTTTACCCCCCTTGGCCACCAGCCGGTTGAAGCCAAGTATGGGTATGACCTGACAAGGATGGATGAGCGCGCCGACGCCGCCACACTCGCGCAGGAAATCCAGCTCCTGCCCCGTGACCACAGTGTCAACATCATCGATGTTCGAGCTCTTAAACTCACATCTGGCCTCTCCGATATGTGTGAGGCACACATTTGTAAGCGTGCCATCCCACCCCACAAGTCAACGTGGTGGTCGGTCAGCCTAAGCAACCTCAAAACACGTCTCCAAGCCGCTAGACGATCATACCAGCGTGCTATCTCCAGAGGACAAGTCAACGTCCAGTTCAGGGCCCGTAGATACCAACTGCTCAGAATCAAATACAACAAAGAAATAAGACAAGCAAAGACCCGCTCCTGGAGAAACTTTATCGACAGAGACCTGTTAGCCGACCCCTGGGGCACTGCTTACAAATTAGCTTAGGGAAGAGTGTAGCCGTCTGAGGCGTTTCACGCCGTTGCACAGTGCGCCACAAACTAGGTGGACAAAAGTCAATTCAAAGAAAATATTAGCTTATTATCCCATGATAATAGCAAACCCGCATAGATCACAATTCCAGGTAATAATTATAACAAACACTCCAGAGTGGTGAGTCATAAGCGGTTGAAGTGAAGTGATAACATAATTCTTTTTATGTAAACAAATTAGTTGCAATTCGGCAGTGTTTTCAATAACATCTAACAAGATTTGAAATGAAGAATATAACTATTACTGTGATGGATTTTACTTTAGAGGGTAAGTATTTTTTTATTTCATTTAATATTTGATTTAAATGAGAGACAATATGTGTTATAATAGGCATTCAAAAAACTACGTAAAAATTGTTTCGTTTTTAATTTTTGAACGTGTACTGTTTCTTTTATCCACATGTATCCAGACTAATTTTTTAATATTGTATAGCGACAATCATAAACTGTACAATGATGTATAATTGAATACCACATCGATCCTTAATCTTTTTTAATTAATTTTTTTCAGATCGTGTGTGCCCTCTTTCAAAAATGGAGCTATTTGAAGAATGGCGGAAATATAAGAAAGAAGAACGAAATTCTCGACTAATGGATTATATTATGCAAAAATTTAGTATTACGGATGTGACTCTTGATTCACAGAGGTATTTACAGTTCAAAATTTCAAGTTTTTCATCAAAATTCTCTGGAAAGTGGGCTGCAGCCAATATGATGATGGATCGTTTTTTAAATAAAAATAAAAATTGGTTAGAGGGCGCATATATAGAATTTCACATAACTACGCATCATCCCTGTGCTTCCTCTTCATCAGGAGGAAGTCGGCCTCAAGGTCGGCCCAAAAAGAACTTTGAAGACTGGTCTTTCAAAGCCAAAAAACGTAGGGTGGAAGACTTAGTGCGAACGCGAAGTGCCAGTGAGTTGACCACAGCTGCTGAAGTAGCAAATCGCTTGTCGGGTCACAGAAACGTAGCTACTTTGATCAGAAAAAGTTCGGAATTTTCAGAAAAAAGGAAATCTGGTGATGTGATTTGTGGTGGCAGACAGTTGAACAGTGACGAGGCATTAGCTTATTACGTAGATTGTAAATCCACCAGTCACTCATATAAACAGACGCGAAAGTGGTCATTGAAGGCGGGACATCAAGTGTTTCCATTTTATCGTAGTCTATGTAAGTCCAAAAATTTGTGTTACCCTTCAGGTAAACATATTACTGTGACAGAAACGCGCGCCGAAATTACACTTCAAGCCATACTGGATAAAACTACTGAACGTTTAATTGAAGCGCAAAGTGAAGTTCTAAAAAATGTACCTTCTAATTCGTCATTCACATTAATTAGCAAATGGGGATGTGACGGTAGCTCTGGCCATAGCAGTTATAAACAGCAATTTGAGAACTCCGATGCTACTGATGAGTATCTGTTTGTATTTGCATTTGTTCCGTTGTGGTTGAGTGACGACCAAAATATTATTTGGCAAAATCCGCGGCCATCATCCACACTTTAAGTTTATTTTTCAAAGGAAACAAATGAATTTACTAAAACAGAAACAAAGAAAGTTTTGGAGGAAGTATCTCAACTTCTTCCAACAACTTGTAGTGTTGGCGAATCTCAAATTACTATGAAACACGACCTTTTACTCACAATGACAGACGGAAAAGTGTGCAATGCTTTGACTGACACACGTTCTTCACAAAAATGTTACATCTGTGGTGCTACTCCCAAAATGATGAATGGTGAATTAAAAGACGTAGTTGTTATAAAAGAACATTACGGTTTCGGCTTGTCTACTTTGCATGCGTGGATTCGTTCCTTTGAGTGCTTGTTACACATTAGCTATCGTTTGGATATAAAAAAGTGGCAAGCCAGAAGTGATGACGAGAAATCTAGTGTGCAATAGCGTTCGGAAGAAATCAAGCAAAAGTTTAAAAACCAGATGGGACTTATTGTAGACGAACCAAAACCTGATTATGGGAACTCAAATGATGGGAACACAGCTCGCAGGTTTTTTATGAATCCACAACTGAGTGGAGAGATTACAAGATTGGATGTTAATCTAATTAAAAAGTTTAGCATTTTGTTAAGAACGCTATCTTCCAGCTATGATATTAATTTTGTCGAATTTGAAAAACTTGGTTCTGAAACCAGAACCCTTTATCTTAATCCGTATTCGTGGTGCTACATGCCTGTTACTGTGCACAAAATTCTGGTACATAGTACGGAGGTTATTAAAAGATGCATTCTTCCAATCGGGCAGCTCTCGGAAGAATCTCAAGAGGCCCGAAATAAAGATTGTCGTAGATTCCGCGAGCACCATACGAGAAAACAGTGACGTACTGCCACGAATATAGATTTGCTGAATATGCTTTTGATAACGCCCGATCCTGTAATCAACTCACTCAGAGAAGTGCCTAGAAAGAAAAATTACCGGTGGAAGTTCTGAATTTACTTGTCCCGCCTTCAATACCAACACATCAGGTAGCAAGTGATGTTCATCTGTGTGACGATGAAGATTACTACTTAGTATCAGATTCGTCTGATTCTGAGATTTATGATGAGTCAAGTGATGATAATTATTAGTACTGAGTATTATTTGCTAATTTAATTTTGTGTTGTTTATTTCTATAATCTTAATTATAAGTAATATGAGTACATTTGATTGTATAATTTATGCTGTGTTAACTTGTGTACATAATTTTCTTGTTACAACAATACCGATTCTTTTTAAATATATTTTTTATTTCGTACTTTTTAACATAAATAATCCCTCTGCTGAATATTTCAAGTGTTCATTTATAGGTATGTCACACGCCTCCCATCTATAAATCTCGACTCCACAACAAAAACAGCTGACTACATCATGGCAGCCACTGTAATAAAATCCTGCTAGAGCAAGTTCCACAGTACCATTCCATTTTTCAAATGATAATAAACGTTCATCGAAAGACTTATATATTACTGGATTATTTGATACAATTGAAAAATCTATCAAACAATTATTTTTATTGTAAAATTTGGATGCCATTTTCTGCATGATATCAAAAGAATTGTAAATATGTTATATCACAATTAATTTAGGGATCCTCACCGCTCACCACTCACTGAGAAATGCATGGTAGGTGGCTATTCTATTCTTTTTCTTCTATGAATTAATGATCTACGTTGAGATCAGGTGGAGTTCACCTTCCACCATCAATCAATCTGCTATTTATATTGATTATATAAAAAAAATAAACATAAATGTCCGCAGATATATGAATTATAATTTTGCACAGACTCATAATTATATCTGATTGTATTCAAGCTGCCGTCACTTAAAAAATATTTTATTAATTCTTCTGGAGGTCTTAAGTTTCCATAACTGTCAAAATAAATTATTTCTTTGTTTTTCTTGGCGTACGCTACCCAGTGAGTCCCCTCTCCATCATCCGTATCTAGATTTATTATACCAGTTTCATTCTTCTTTATTTTTTTGGGAAGCGTATCTCTCATAAATATATCACGAAAATGAGGAATTTTAAGCATTTTCGAATATTTCATTAGATCTAAATTAGTGAGTAGTCGGTGAGGCAGCTTTATTGGGAGTTTTTTGGATAAGTTTTCAAATATAGTCCAGAGCCTTTTTTATAAAGCCCCAAGTATAAACCTTTCCTTTTTGTGGCTTGCTCCATTGCTAAATTATGTCTCTTCTGTTCAGAAACCTGTTCACGATTTGACTTAGCGTCATTAACTGCTTTTGCAATTCCGGCTGCATGGCCTCCTATAGCTCCTAGTGCCCCCAAAAGAGGCAACAAAAGCTCTAAATTATCAAAAAATGCGTAACTACTCAATGAGAGAACAAAATATTATTCATTCAAAAAATCAAATCGTAGAATAAAATGTTTTTGTCCACCTAGCTTGTTCTATAGGCGGTTCACGGTGGCAATGAGGGCGACAAAAATCAAGAAGGCTTTTACCGCCCCAAAGACAAAACTACCCATTAAATTTACACCTGAACAAGCTTTAGTGTCTTACGTTGACAAAAAAGAAAACTAAATGTCAATATAATGCAATTCGTCAGGGCGGAATATTGCAAAATGCTGATATATACCCTAACTACCATCATATTATTCAAGCGAAAAAAGGAACTAAAAACTACCCCTAGGCATAATGGAATTTTTTTACTATTTCTCCCAGATTGACTGCAATATTTTCCGTTGGAATGCCTAGTTTTAGATTTTTCCTAAGTAAAAATTTATTTCACCCCTTAGAAACTACCCCTATGCATCAAAGAATTTTTTAAAAATATTTCCCAGATTGACTGCAATATTTTCAGTTGTAATGCCTAGTTTTAGATTTTTCCTAAGTAAAAATTTATTTTCACCCCTTAGAAACTACTCCTATGCATCAAAGAATTTTTTAAATATTTTTCCCAGATTAACTGCAATATTTTCAGTTGTAATGCCTAGTTTTAGATTTTTCCTAAGTAAAAATTTATTTTCACCCCTTAGAAACAACCCCTATGCATCAAAGAATTTTTTAAATATTTTTCCCAGATTAACTGCAATATTTTCAGTTGTAATGCCTAGTTTTAGATTTTTCCTAAGTAAAAATTTATTTTCACCCCTTAGAAACAACCCCTATGCATCAAAGAATTTTTTAAATATTTTTCCCAGATTAAGTGCAATATTTTCAGTTGGAATGCCTAGTTTTAGATTTTTCCTAAGTAAAAATTTATTTTCACCCCTTAAAAGTACCCCTAGGCATAATAGCGGACGGCACATCCACCCGCACTCTCCCGCTCACCCTGGAACAAATTCTTCATCGACTAATGCCAGATGATGAGCCTATCAATGACTCCCTTATTCAAGCCGATCATCGGATCCAGGCTGCCCGAGCTGGAGGAAATGCCGAGGAGGCGGTCGAGGTGGCGGAGCGCCATTTCGTCTCTGCCCTTGAAAGAATAGTACCAGGAAAGGCACCCGGCTGGGACAATATCCCTGGCCAAGCAATCGTCATAGTACAAGCTAAGTTGGCTGCAACTATCTTGGATTTGTTCAACGACTGTCTATCTGCTGGCTACTTTCCTAAAATATGGAAAAAGGGGACGCTGGTAACGATCCTGAAATCACCCGACAAAGATCTGCCGGACCTAAAACTCTTCAGACCCCTTACGCTCCTCTCGGAGCTTGGCAAACTCCTTGAGCGAGCATTGCTGTCTCTCATCGATGAGACCATGGGTCCCAACCTTCTGTCACCGAACCAATTTGGATTCCGTAGCAAACGCTCTACTATCGACCCGCTTTCGATACTAACTTCAGTAGCCAGCAACAAGGACTTTAGGTATATTCTAGTCGTCTTTTTAGATATCGCTGGCGCTTTTGACAATTTGTGGTGGCCCTCTATCTTGCTAGCAATGGGAAGTAAAAACTTCCCTTACAAGGTCTTGAGTTTAATCTCAAGTTACCTTACCGACCGTGTTGTCAGTTACTCTTCCCTCCACGTAAAAGTGGAGAAAAGTCTAACCAAAGGCTGCCCCCAGGGATCTGCCCTGGGTCCCTTCTTATGGAACCTGGTTCTTGATGGCTTCCTAACTTCTGTCCTGCCAATGGACTGTAGGTCTATTGCCTATGCCGATGACGTTGTCATCGTAATAAGGGGCAATTCTAGACGTGCCCTAGAGGAGAAAGCTATGGCCTGTATGTAATCCTTTGACACCTGGTCCTCATCATGCAAACTGGCCGCGTCCACTTCTAAGACCAAATATATGGTATTTGGGATGCGCTTAGATAGGAACCCGACGATTCACCTCATGGGGAAACCGGTCTCCAGGACCGAAGCTATGAAATACTTGGGCATCGTCCTTGACGACCGCCTGAGTTTTCTTAAGCACGTAGATTACATAGCTGGCAGGGTCAAGAAACTATTTCTTGGCCTGCGCCGGCTTGTATGCCATCAGTGGGCTTCGCCACAAAACGCCCTCCACATTATCTATAATCGTGCAGTCCTCTCGATACTAAGTTAAGGGCTAAAGATCTGGGGTCACCACCTTCAACACTCCCGAGTGGTCCGAAAACTCAGGGAAGTACAAGTTCTATGCCTGAGATGCATGGTCAGGGCCTACAGAATGGTACCCGTTGAAGGTTTATGTATTTTAGCTAGGACTCCTCCATTACACCTGGAATTAGCCAGATTGCTCACCATTATGCAAGTTCAAGATACAGGACAAGCCAATTTTCTGGGCACTGATATTAATATCCGGGATTTCCGTTATATGGTGGACGTTATCAGGCATATTGATTCTCTTCTTCTCAATCGTTGACAAACCGAATGGAATGAATCCACCAAGGCTAGGCACCTTTACAGGCTCATTCCGGACATCACGGACTGGTTTGGGACTGTGGATGAGGACATGTCGCTAAGGACTGTGGGAATACTGACGGGGCATGGCGAATTTGGGGAGCACCTGCTGAGGATAGGCAAGTCTCCTTCAGGCAATTGTGTACAGTGCCACGTCCTGGATGATGCATTGCACAGACTTCTGCACTGTAGTCGCTTCGACGACTTAAGAAACCACATTGCCACTCAGCTGGGTGCTTACCCTGATTGTCCAGAACTTCTGCCCGCAGTAATCATTCGAAATCCCCTTCTTTTTGCACCATATGGGGACATCATAATTGACTAACTCTATTAATCCTATATAGGCATTCCAATAAATTAAAGCAAACTTCATTGAACACAAATGAGAAACCAGAGTCAACTTTGTGTTTCGTGACGTCTCTTCTTACCACTAGACCTTATTTATTATATTTAAGTTTTAATTTAGTTAGGCTAAGTTAATCTAAGTTTTATCTATACAACTTATATATTTCCCAATAGAGTAAGCCAGACTTAACCTGTACCATCTCGGACCGGGGTTAAATCGCTCAAGCGATAGGTACTCGGTCGTTTTGGTCAGGGCTCTACCCTCGGCTTCTCTGTTTGTTTTATTCCTTTCGACACGAAGTAGGACCATTTCTATCTAACTATTTATACAGGTGATGCTAAGTTCATAGCAGGGAATGAGGAGGGAGCTCAAAACCTACTTCTAGTGTGTTGGGGTTTTATCGAAAATTCATTAGATTTCGCGAAAATAACGAAACCTTTAACCAAATGTCTGAAAAAGAATGAGAAAATAACGCATGGAACGGAATTCTTAAAATCTTTTAACTTATGTAAAGAGATCCTGATAAATCAACCCTTACTACAATTCCCGGACTTTAGCAAGCCATTTATTTTAACAACTGACGCTAGCAACTTTGCTATAGGCACCGTATTATCACAGGGCCCTATTGGCAACGATAAACCAGCACCCTAAATTCTGCAGAGATAAACTATAGTACAATAGCAATAAATTTTACAAAGTATTTCAGACCATACCTTTTCGGCCGTAAGTTCACCATAATTACCGATCACAAACCGCTGAAGTGGTTACAAAATTTAAAGGAACCTAACAGTCGCCTTATGCGCTGGAGATTCAAATTAATGGAGTATGACTATAATATCGTTTACCGTAAAGGCAAAGAGAATAAAGTGGCTGACGCCCTTTCCCGCGTCGAAATTCACCCTATCGATAATGAGAATCAATCGGTTATAGGCAACATAGATAAAACCGATGGCGACAAGATTAAAACTGATTTCCCTGAATTAACCCTCGACGACCTTATTACATTAGACGCTACATCCGACACAGAAGTGTCACCTAATGACCTAATCCAACAACCAAATCCAAAAGTTACACCCCTAGAACCCAAAATCATTATACGTACGAATACCCAAATACGTGCACCAAATATCCCTAGCAGTAACGGAACCATTCATTCAGCCCGCGAAAACCCGATATTTGAGATTCCCATCTCAGAAGACCCTATAAATAAATTCCAAAATCAAATAATAATGGCGGTAAGCACCAATACCACACGCACACATGTAAGAAACTCAAAACCGTTCAATAAAAAAATCGATACGAGGTAACTTTATCCTACCGAGACCCAGAACAATTTGAAAAAGAAGTAGTAGAATTCTTTAAAAATTATATCAAACCCCGAACTACACATGGGCTAATAATAGAACCTCAATATATTCAAAAGTTATTAGCATTTTGCAAAAACACTTCTAACATGCTAGCTATCTACTCGTACAAACTAATAATTACGTACTAGACGAAAAAAAATAAAGAGAAATAAATTTCGTAAATAAGATATCATCACGAAAATAAAACAGTTCACCGAGGAATTTCAGAAACAATACGACAAAACTATTTTTGGCCGCGCTTAAACGAAGACGTTAGGACTACATAAACGTTTGCGTAATATGCCAAAAATCCAAATATGAGCGCAGGCCTGATCACTTAAAATTTCAACCTACACCTATCGGCCATAAACCCTTTGAACATCTCTATATAGACACATTTCAAATAAATAATATAACATTTCTCACTATAATCGATAGTTTTAGCCGTTATGGACAAGCTTATGAAATCACCCTAGCAGCTAATCATATTCGTGACAAACTATTGAAATATATGACGCATTTCGGAATCCCCAATGAAATAACAAGCGACCAAGGATCCGAATTTAAAAATAGCCTAGTCGAAGTCCACAACATTGCCTTACACTATATAACAGTAAAAAACCCTAATAGCAACTCTCCCACCGAACGATTTCATTCCACTCTCCTGGAAGAAATGAGAATATTAAAAGACAAATTTAAAAAGGAAGAACCCCTCGACAAATTAATGAGCTGTGCTATTCTCGGCTATAACAGTACTATACTTAGTACCACCGGCTTTACGCCCTTCCAAATAATAAAATCGAACCCAGACATTAGAACGCCACTCGAACTTACAGACAGACTAATTATTAATCAATATTTATACAAACATAAAGAAAACGCCCATGTTATTAACGAACTAGTTAAAATACAAAACGAACGAGCAAAAGACTTAACGAACATAAATCAAACTCGTTCTGAACCAGCCACTAAACAACCCGGTGAAAAAGTATATTTTAAACTCGCCCCCCGTAGTAAACTTGCACCTCGATATAGAGAATTAACAGTAGAACTGGACGCCAAAGAGAAAATAGAAACAAATAAAGGGACATACCACAAGCATGGGTTAAAACCACAACGAAAAATAACTCAAACAAATCCATCTGTTTCAGATGACGCTGACATCATTAATCTGGATAATTATCCTGATGAACCTGAGGACAGCTCAGATAAAACTGGAAAAACTAAGTAACCCCATACTTCCATCCTCCTTGGGCAACGCCCGGGTAACAATGCAAAAACATTCCTTTATCAAATACTTAAACTTAGACCATTTCATTAACCCGATAAAAAATTTAGAAATTAATTCAGAACTAATTATTCCTTGGATAAATAAAAAAGACGAATTATACTTCCTGGTCCGTTCCTAATATAACACCCTGTAGTTGCTTCCAAACTGCCAACAGTGCACTTGGTTGAAAGAAAAGATAGCTGACTCAAGCTATATGCCCATTGCCTAATAAACTATACCCATTCATAACGCTTCTTAGTGCTTAACAGTGAGGTTGATATATAAAGTGCCACGCCTGAATGTATAAAAAACGATATTACAGAAAATCATCAAGTAAGTAAAAATCATTATTCGATTTAATTAAAAAATATTAGTAGCCAAAGGTGACAATCTTATCTAACATTTTCAAGATAATATATATTGACGATGTGCATGTGTAGGTATTTAAATCCATGTACGCTTTGTCTCACTTAGGCGTCCGAGAATACAAAGATTATTCCAACACTTCTTTTGGTGTTGAGGAATGCCTTGTATAAATTATGCTTCGTTCGTTAACGAAAACACTTATTAGTCTGTCATAGTCTCTTAATTATTGCTTTGTAAAATAAACATACCGTACTTTATAAAATAAATACAACGTATTCAGTATTCTTTCTAATACCAATAACAAAACAAATACTAAAATAATGGGTGGTTTATTTATCATCCAAGCTGTGATATAATATATTATATTAGTCAAGATTCACCTGTTAATTAGCAAATTTATCTTTTTTCATACACTAACATAATTAAATTTAAATAGAAAATTGTAAATAATTACCCATCTCCTACATATAAATGAATTCTATTTCTCTGGAGATTTCCTCATCTCCAGAATAAAAACTTATTCTTTATGTATTTACAGGGTGATTTACTCATCTTCCACAAGTAAATGAATTATATTTCCCTGGAGATTTACTCTCTCTAAAATAAAAACTTATACTTTATGTTTCTACAGGATGATTTACTCGTCTCAAGTAAAAAATTTCTTTTGTTGTTAACATATTTATAAAAGATTATGTTATTCCAACGTACATATATTGGGAGATTTACTCATCTCCCACATATAAATGAATGATATTTTCCCTGGAGATTTACTCATCTCCCACATGTAAATGAATGATATTTACCTGGAGATTTACTCATCTTCAGTGTTATAGAGATGCATATATTGGGTGATTTACTCATCTCCCACTTATAAATGAATGATATTTCCCTGGAGATTTACTCATCTTCAGTGTTATAGAGATGCACATATTGGGTGATTTACTCATCTCCCACATATAAATTAATGATATTTCCCTGGAGATTTACTCATCTCCAAAATAAAATCTTATTTTTATTTCTCTTTAAAGGATGATTTACTCGCCTCTCAAATAACAAATGATTTTTGTTGTTGCATCTATAGAATTTGTTATTGCAAGATGCATATATTGGGTGATTTAATCATCTCCCAAATATAAATGAATTATATTTCCCTGGAGATTTATTCATCTCCAAAATAAAAACTTATTTTTGATGTTTTTACAGGATAATTTACTCGCCGCTCAAGTAAAAATGTCTTTTGTTGTTACATCTTTATAATATATTTTGTTATTCCAAGATGCATATATTGGGTGATTTACTCATCTCTCACATGAATTACATTTCCTTATCTCTCAAGTAAAAATTCTTTTGTTGTTATATCTTTATAATATATTTTGTTACACTAAGATGCATATATGGCGTAATTTATTCATTTTACATATTCCAACACTCTCTGGGTGTTACCATATGTTGGGTGATTTACTCATTTCCCACATATAATTAAATTATATTTCCTTGGAGATTTATTCATCTCTAAAATAAAAAGTTATTCTTCATGTTTTTTGATAAGTTACAATTTTATTGTTATATATGTATTGCTAAATTGACAGAGACAAAATTGATCTAAAATATTGAATTATAGGTGTCATAATTTTTGTAAACAAATAAGGAACTGTACAAATGTAAAATTCTCGTTTTCTTAAAAAATACTAATAATAGAGGCCATAAATAAATTTTGGGTGATAATATTTTGTTATTCCAACACTTTCTGAGCATTGAACAGATGCATATACTGGGTGATTTACTCATCTCCCAGATATAAATCTCCAAAATAAAAACTTACTCTTTATGTTTTTTGATAAATAACAATTACGATATTATATATGTGTATGTGTGTGTGTGTGTGTATATATGTATGTGTATATATATGTGTGTGTATATTGCCTATACAAGAGATTTACTCATCTCCAAGTTAAAAACTTATTCTTTATGTTTTTGGATAACTAATAATTCCAATATTATAATTTACCCTCTACAGGAGATTTACTCATCTTCAAAATCAAAGCATATTCTTCATGTTTTTTGATAAGCAGCAATTCTATATTATATTTCCCTATACAGGAGATTTAATCATCTCCAAAATAAAAACTTACTCTTTATGTTTTTTGATAAGTAACAATTTATACATATTGCCCTATAGAGGAGATTTACTCATCTCCAAAATAAAAACTTATTTTTTACGTTTTTGATAAGTAACAATTCCAATATTATATATTGTCCTCTAAAGGAGATTTAATTATCTCCAAAATGAAGATTTATTCTTTACATTTTTTGATAATTAATAATTCATTTCATAGTACTCTATGGATTCGTAACCTAATATTGATTACAATAGATTCTTAATTTAAAGCTTAAATAAAGTCGCCAACTCGCTTTAAATTAAAATCAGTTGAAACCAGCACATTCAGAAAGATCCTCAATATTTCACAAATATAATAAAAATTAAAATAATAAATAAATAAATAAATAAAATACTTAAATAAATATGAATATATATATATATATATATATATATATATATATATATATATATATATATATATATATATATATATATATATATATGTGTGTGTGTGTATATATGTATATGTGTGTATATATGTATGTATATATGAAAAATAGGCTATAACTAAAAATTGAACTGCTTTAATAAACTTTCCCAAAATAAATTCAATTTCACAATTTCAATTCAGTTACTACTCTCTAACATGGAAAATGCGAAAAATTCTATACGTGCTCATATAACATTAAATTAGGCCTTGAATTAATATAAGAGCAATGGGAGCCACAAGTCATTGGATGACATGAATAAAAAAAAAAGGAGATTGGAAAGGAGTTAATATCTTTGCCTAAGCTTAAAGAGGCCTTTACATCAAGATACATTTAAGACAATTTAATCGTGAATCTCAATTTAATATCAAGGGGGGAGGGGCGCAAGCCCGAAACCAACACTGGAAATATAACAGGCAGGAGACAGGCTGCCCAGTCGATTTAGGCTCGTGAATAAGTTTAATAATTCGTGTATATGTTTAAAAATTTAAATACCAACTATCCAGTCATTGCAATTTATTTATGCTTGTCAATTCAACTGTGTACCTTGAAGGTAGAACAAGTACGCTGGTAGATTATTACAACAGTTTTCCAATGAACAGATACTAATTTCTAACAATCCACATCTTTTGCAATGTATTCGGAGGTACTGCATCCCATTTGATTCATATATACGTAAAATTCGTACATTCCCAAAATTAGTGGGTTAATTAATTTCTTTTGAGCATCCCATTAAATGTGGCTGGTTATACATTATGAGATTGGAAACTAAAATAAATAAGTAAATAAATAAATAAATGTAATCAATGAGCTACAATGGTGGTTAAAAAACATTTCTACGATTAGTGATAAAATGTAAATTCAGAATCAGGAATATACTCCGATTCATCCAAAACGGACAGCAATATATATTGCAATGGAGAAAAAACACGCGGTTTCATGAGGTACTATACAACTATCATATCACATAAACTATTTAGAATGGTTAGCTGCTTAAACTAACTTGGCAATATTTCTTAAAATAGACAATCTAACCGCCATCTCATATATTAAAACCGCATGGAGGTTTAAGACATAAAAAGTTTCTAACCAGGGAAATTTGGCAGTGGTACAAAGCTAGAGACAGACAGATGGATTTACACTGAATCAGAAAATAATATAGCATCAGATATCGAATCCACATCTACATATATATTTGTATATATACAGACAGAATATAATTTAAATGACATTACATTTGAAAAAATCGGATTAACATTTGGTATTCCAAAAATTGTCTTGTTTAAAACAAATATAAAGGCTAAAAATCAGTTGATCTGTTTCTTGGAAAAGAGATCACAGACTTAATTGCAATAGACGCATTTACAATCACCTGGAGCAATATTTATTTCTATCCATCTTTGCCATTTCCTTTTTGGTAACGTTCACAAAATAGAACGATATAAAGCATCTACAACAGTTTTTTCCAAAATTTTTAAATGAACACTAGGTATAATAATGGTGCGAGCTATTCACTACTAAATACATTAAAGTATACAAGGTGGAGCAAAGACTGATAAATTTATTCCTAAAGAAAATTTTCAGTCTTTACAAAATACAAAACAACTGGGACCATTACAAAGTTTTACACCATATATCAAAACTATTTCTCCAGATTACGTTATCTTTGGAAAATCTTACTTTACAGTTAGTAACCTTAATGGCCTTTTATACTGGTCATAGATTACAGATACTGTCGAAAATTAAAATTAACAATATTGGAAATTTAAACATTACCACTAGGGTGGTATTAATATTTGAAAAATTTAAGACCTCGTCACCAATTAAAGAGCAACATAAATTAATGTTGTCTTATTTTTCCTAAAGGCTTGTACTCTGCGTAGCTTTGACACTATTAATTTATATAAACAAAACTACACGAATTAGAGATCGTCTCATTGTACATAAGAAGCCATATAAGTAGCATCTATACAAACAATATCTAGATTGATAAAAACAACACTCAAAGAAGTGGACTTGTTACTTGCTAGTAACATTTTTGCGGCATATAGCAGCCATATAAGTACCATCTATACAAACAATATCTAGATTGATAAAAACAACACTCAAAGAAGTGGACTTGTTACTTGCTAGTAACATTTTTGCGGCATATAGCCTTGCAGACCACTCTAAATATGACAAGAATATATTAAGGCACTAGATTAAATTGATGCATTTTACAATTTTTGTTCTTGTTCACAAAAACTGTAATTATGGGTACCTAATTAATATTATGAAATGATATTGAAAACTATTATTAAAATATAACATGAATAAAATGGAAAGTTTGATTTAATTTTACTCAAATTGTATAGCAGTAAATCGCCGAACAACTTTAAACTACTACAGGGTGTTCTATTAGGAACGGACCAGGAAGTATAATTTGAGATTAAACGACTTACCTGGTAAGGAAGTTCAATCGTAATTATATGACTGGTCCGTTCCGTATAGAACACACCCAACCCTTTAATGAATAAATAAACAAAATACACTTTTCACTTCCCACCCATTCAAAGCGATTTACAGATTTTTCTCTGCGAAGCGTTATGAATGGGTATAGTTTATTAGGCAATGGGCATATAGCTTGAGTCAGCTATCTTTTCTTTCAACCAAGTGCACTGTTGGCAGTTTGGAAGCAACTACAGGGTGTTCTATACGGAATGGACCAGTCATATAATTACGATTGAACTTCCTTACCAGGTAAGTCGTTTAATCTCAAATTATACCCTCAGTTGCGTAACGTCCATTCCCACCTAAAATACTTATTAAAGCAAACGAGAACAAAATTCGAGAACGTTAGACCCTTGAGTAATTCACATCAAACACGCGGACTCGTAAATATTGTAGGAAAAGCATATAAATGGGCATTCGGTACACTAAACTCTGAAGACGCCGAACGCAACGATGACGCCATATCAACCCTCGAATCGAACCAACAAAACATTTACCACGATCTCGAAAATTACCTAACTATTACCAAACAATTTATGAATGAAACGGTAAAAAAATAATAAATAATCAAAATGAGCTATATCATAGAGTACAAACTATTGAGCAGAATCTAAACAAATTTACACTGTTCATCAAAATTCAGAACATTTTAGACATAATGATTATAGATTGCATGTCGCTGATAAATATACTAGATAATATTCAAAATAGCATTTTGTTTGCACAATTAGAATCCGTTCATACCAGTTTATTACCAATCAATGAATTAAAAGATCTAACAAACCGTATGAAGGAACTATACCCCGGTGGTTTATATAACTTCACAAACATACAAAGTTTTTACGAACTTATTAAAGCCGAGATTTACTACAGCAATCAATTGATCTGTTTTATCTTTCACTTTCCCGTACTAAGAGAAAGTATTTACAACTATTATCACCTGTACCATATACCAATCCATAACCAAACTATCATCCCCCTGAAACCCTACATAATAACGAACTCGACATACCATCACTACGAGGATGCAGCATGCCCAAGAGTGGAGGGACTCTGTATCTACCACATAGAACAGCAAATATCTAAACAAGACTGCATACCAGACGCACTGTTGGGATCAACCCCAATGTCATGCAGCACGTTAACCGTCAACCTAGAAAAAGATATAGTGGAACAAATTAACAACGCCTATCTAGTAGCGATACCGGTGAGAAATATTACCATAGAAAAAAAAATATAACGAACATGGATTCATCACCATACAAGAACCCCATCTCGTTTACATACCCAAGAAATGCAGCGTAATAATCCACGGGTACACGTATAGAAACTCTATCGGCTTTACACCGGAGACACCTCTCGAGATACTACCTATCCATATGATCAACCCCGATTTGGACAGCGTCGAAGCAACCCCTTTACAACATATCAACATTGACAAGCTTTCGAGCCTACAAGTAGCTGAACGGACACACCTACATCAATTAAAAACATTTAACACGAAAAGTGATAATGATAATTTAATTCTTTATATTTGCTTAGGTATAGTAGTTATATTTGTATTGATATTTCTTTGCAAAAGTTTGTATGCCAATAAGCAAAAAATATACTCTTCCCTTGCTTTTAGAAATAAAAACAGTAAACATGTAAAAGCAAAAACGGATGTGCACCTAAGTGACCTATCTGATGACGCCGAAAACCCTTCATCCCTTGTTTTTTCGTCTTAGGAGGGAGGCATTGTGTACGTGACTTGGTGGCACACAATCACAAAGTTACTAAGTCAGCACTTCCCGGCTGACTTGATAACCACGTTTATCGTTTATTATAATATTCATTTTCTATTCAGTTGTATCATAACTGTTGTACGTATGTATAAAATCCTTTTATGTGTAGTGAACAAATAAATCGTGTTCAAGAAGTTGATTTTACTTTTTTAAAAAGCAGTTTCTCCTCTTAAGAACTATTATTAATACTACCCCCAATTCAGAAGAGGCCTGAGCCCGAGCCGGTCCTGCACCGTAATGAATTTTTATTTCCTGACCGAAAATATGATGGTATGATTGTTAATGTAAGTATTTTACATTATTCTTATATATCTGTTTTCATATTATTTTAGGTCTCATTCCAATATCAGACAAAAAGTTTAACGATTTGCAAGATCTCAAAGAAGTTTTGTTCTGAAGAGGCCCAACATGACAACTTACTTCACACAAACAAAGAAAATAAGAGGGCAAGAATAAAAAAGGCAAAAATAAAAAAGTGAAAAGTAATATAATAAGCAAGAAAAAGAAGGCATAATGAAGAAAAGCAAATGATGTAAAACTGGACAATCCCCCTTGTTTTCATGAATATATATTTATTTTTGTGACAATTCCTGTTTTTCCCCTGAATAATTGGTAATCATTTGGGTTTTGTATTTTTTTTCTGCATGAACAATTTTTTTACGTCACAATACTTTTAGCGAATGGTTTAATATACTTTCATACATAAAACTCAAAAGTGTTTATTTAAATTTATCAATATCTTAAAAGTCAGCGAAGTTTCAAACTTTAAAATTTGTTTTTCTCGAAACTAATTTTTTGTGACATACCTCCTTTTACCCTGTGGTCTTCATTTGATATTAATATTGATTTTCAATATTTCAACAGGTAAAGCCACTTCAAAGCCGATTGAAGAATTCCTACTAAATGCTGAATGCAGAGGTAATGAGTTACGTGAACAATTCATTTCTGAATGTTCTACATTCAGTGACCATTTTGAAAAGGCGATTTCAAAAGTGAAAATCATGAATTTTGCTGCGGACAAAGTTAAGACGAAAATGAAAGCTGGCGATAAAACAATGGAAATTCGGCTGCAGTGTGATTTGTTTGGAAGACTTCTTGGTTTAGCGATGGGCTATAAAGTTGATTTAGCAAAGATCTTATCGTATCCCATAACACCCATTCCACTGGCTGTGTCATTTAGAAGGAGCGATCTGTAAGACGGCAAAATCTGCGATCGTTGGCATCTTGGAAAAACATCTAAAGGACAGTACAATACCAGATGTCTTTGATATAGTGGTCGTAGATGGCTTCTGTTTGTTACATTCCATGCGAGACATTCCAAGTACATTTGGTTCCATTGCCAAGAAAATTATGACCATCCTAACAGGCACTGGGGCAGCACGTGTTGACATGATTTTTGACCAATATTGATCGCCATCAATTAAAGATTATGAACGTGGCCTGCGAAATGAGGAAAGAAATATCGAGTACATTATCAGTGGCCCAGAACAAGTACGACCTATGGATTTTGCAAAGGAGCTACGCAACATTAAATTCAAAGAAGCTTTCGTTGAAATTTTAATTATTTATTGGGCTACAGATGAAATGGCCCCATTTGCTGGTACTACCAAAATACATTTAAATTACAAGCAGTGCCACTTTTACAGAAGTGCGAATGGCACAGTATTTACTGAAGTGAATGTACTAATTTGTCTTGTGAGTACCATGAGGAGGCGGACACTAAGATTGTTCATCACATATGCAAAATCGACCCTGACACTGGGAGGAATGTTTTAATAAAATCATCTGACACTGATGTTCTCATTGTCATGGATCATTTATGCAACGTTAATTTGACGATTTTTATGGAATATGTCACAGGAATAAGAGAAGATTGATCAATATTTCGCAATTACATAATGAATCAGGGTCAGCTCTATGCCAAAGCTTGCCAGGCTTCCATGCACTGAGAGGCTGTGATTATAATCCTCCTTTTTTCCGAAAAGCCAAAAACAGACCATTTCAGATTCTAAAAATAAACAAAGCCTATCAAAACGCATGTATTGCTCTTGATGATGCACATATAACGGGTGTTCGAAACGACTCTTTCAACGTTCTCGAAACATTCGTTTGCGAGATGTATAATGCAATCAATGTTGATGACATAAATCAAGCATGATTTACAAAATTTTGCAAAACGTATAAAGCTGGGAATACTAATGAACCTTTCACAAAAAAAATACAAAATTATGATGCGTCCAATTTATCGCCATGTCAAGCAGAGTTGCGGCAACAACTTCTACGGACGCAATATATAACTAGCATATGGCGAAATGCACATTTACCCATTTCAAGCCCACTAACACCAGAAAACAATGGCTGGATACAACAAGTTGGTATGTACCAATTTCATTGGTTTGATGGTGATCCAGTGCCACAATCTGTCTTTGACGACCTTGTAAATGGTCCTCCGCAAACAGAAGAAAATGCAACAAGTACCTACTTATATGAAATATTTATCTACAGTATGTCCGGCGATGTGGTAGACAAGAGGACAAACGGACCGAAAATTTCATTTTTCGAAGAAAAGTCATTCTTTATAAAAAAAATTGCTTGCTGAAAAAATACGATTGTCGATGAAAAAAAAAATTGTATACAGGTGTCCAAAATGTTAAAAATTCAAATTTTTTACAACAGTAAAGTACCCAAATTTTAAAGTTTTTAGCAAAATGCTATTTAAGAAAATTGTTTCAAATCATCACATCTTCTAAGACATAACAGAAATAAATTATTACAATGTCAAGCAAAACGTCATTGTCAGTAACTTTTAAAGATTTTGTTAGTTTACAATGTTAACAACGGAGCAAAGAACACATTTAATTCAATGTTATGGTGACGGAGATTTTTCATACAGATACGTTATTGAAAAATTTCATGAAAGGTTCCCCAATGTACTAGTAACCAAATGGGCGATCTGCAAGTTGCTCAAGAAATTTCGTGAAACAGGATCCGTATTAGACAAAAAAGAATTGATGCAAAGAAGATGATGCAGCGACTCTACTCGTACTGCAGTCTGTTAGAGAAAACCCCACACTGTCCTTGAGGAAACGAGCTACGCAACTACAGGTGGTCCAAAAAAGTACTATTCAAGAAATTTTAAAGCAAAATAAGATACGTCCCTACAAACCCCATCATAACCACATATTAGAAGAGGGTGATGATGGCAAAAGGTTGGATTTTTGTTTGTGGGTAGGGAGTAAGATTTTAGGTGGTAATAGGGGATTCCATAAACTTATAATGTTCTCGGATGAGTCCACGTTTTCGACGAATGGAACTGTGGCATCACAACATCCATATGTTAAATACTTTTTTTCTGATCATTTGCGACAACTGCCAGCACATTATCGAGATAGCATGTACTTCTAGCAAGATGGATGCCCGGTTCATTATGCTGCAGAAGTAAGGGGATGGCTTGATTTGGAATTTGGACAAAAATGGATCGGGCGAAGTGGTCCAGTTTTATGGCCCCCAAGAAGTTGACAGATATGTTTTTGTGGGGACGCCTGAAACAGTTAACTTGTGGACATTTTAAAAGAAAGAATAGCAATATCCCTAGAAGAAGTGCGGAGGAGTTATGACTATCTTAGAGCCTAACTGGAAAAATGCGTCCTTCATGGTGGAGCGGTGTTTGAATAATAATTGTTATGGTCTATTTTTATGAATTATACCTTAAATTAAAATCATGTATTCGTTTCTGTTTATAGTATTTATTTAAATGTTTTATTTAGTAATTTGAAATAAATAATTATGTATTCTTTGCCCCGTTTTTAACATTGTAAACTAACAAAATCATTCAAAGTTATAGCAAAAAAATTATTGGAAAAAATTATTTTAAAATTATTAAAAAAAAAAAAATATGCTATCCAAATTTAATGAAAACCAATATCTTAGAAGATGCGATGATTTGAAACAATTTTCTTAAATAGCATTTTGCTAAAAACTTTAAGATTTGGGTACTTTACTGTTGTAAAAAAAAAATGAAAAATGAAATTTTCGGTCCGCTTGTCCTCTTGTCTACCACATCACCGGACATACTGTATACGATTACCATATTGCTTAATCCATGCTGAACGTTGCTTTGAATGAAACATGTATTTATTTTTCAGATGATGAGTTGCAACCTGAAGAAGACGCAGGTAGCCTATCCGACGATGAGTTGGAGGAAGATATATGGAGCAGTGATGATGACTAATATGTTTAATTTACCAAAATATAATTCATTTTTTTTTTTAATACAAATGGTTCTTTTATTTTTTATACTTTTTTATACAATAAAAAATTTAAAAATTCAATATTGTCTAATACTTATTATCAATTAAATAAAAATGTATTTTCTAATAAAATAACTTAACAAATAGAACAAAATCAACGTAAAACCCATTTTCACACTTCTTCCTCGATTGAATAAGTTACAATAAAAAGTTATTATATTACATATTAATTAATTTACAATTAACATATTTTTAATGATTTAACTCCAAGTGGCATAATTTTCAAAGTCAATGTCATATCATACAATTATAAAACATTTTCATTTTGTTTATTACGTTTATTGTAATAGAAATCACATAATGCCTTAAATAGATGCCGATAAACGGTCTCTTTCGCACGTTCCCACTTGCATAAGCTTCTATCACTCGCACTCAGGCGCAAATTTCATTGCCGGTTGGCAGCCAGTTACAACCATCAAATTGATCTGTGCTTTTACACACGTAATGAGGGGCATAAAAAGAAAATGCCGTACAAATTTCAGCCTGTATAAAACACCCCATCCAAGATTTTTTAGTTTACACATTCAAACGAGTTGGCTGTGATAACTAACCTGCCAACTGGTCTGGCGACGCAATTTCCTTATAGAGTCGGCTATTAAATATAACATATTAAAATTTCAGCTTTTATAAATCACCCCATTTAAAGTAAAATTGTGGTGACTTTCCAACATTTACCGGGTGGCAACTAACCACCGCCCGCCAGCCAGCCGCCAGTTTTATACTCATTTAAGGTAGAAATACTCGTAACACAAAAAATACCTTTTATAAAACACCCCATGTAAATCGTCCACCAGCTCTTAGACTATAAATTGAATCTTAATAAAAATACATGAAAAATAAAGATTTGTCTACTTAAGAAAGCAGAAAATGGTTTAAAAGATTTCTAATAAAATATACATAAGTTGGATGTATCGATCAGAAAATAAATTTCAAAGGCAAATTAAAAAATAAAAATAAAAAACTTCTAATAATAATAAGAAGATAAGTTTCCAGTATTAATTAAAGCCCAAAAGATTGTGATTTGATATTGTTTAGGAAGGTTTACATGTAAAATTGTGATGGCTTCCCATCATTTACCGAGTCGCAACAAACCACCGCCCGCCAGCCAGCCGCAAGTTTTATACTCATTTAAGGTAGAAATACTCGTAACACAAAAATTACCTTTTATAAAACACCCCATGTAAATCGTCCACCAGCTCTTAGACTATTTTTTTTTATCTATTTATTTAACGTCGCCCTATTTCCGCTACCAGGGCCTATCACCGACGCCAGAAGACGAGCTACCCCCAACCTGGAAATTTTGCCGAACCTCTTCTTTTAAGAAGAGTAGGGATATCTTACTTGCCTAACATTTAATAGACAAGGGACCGCCTGCTTTACATCCTCTCCGAAGGATGGTATATCCACTACGTAATCCTCGTCTGAAATTACGTAGCTTCCGCGTATACACTGATATACAAGCCGCTAGAAGGTGGGACGAGAACGCTGTATTTCCCAAGTGCTAACTGCGCTCGACGTTGCTTCAACGGAATATCGACTGACATTCACATTGAAGTCGCCTCTACGCTCGCCCCCCTCTTAGACTATAAATTGAATCTCAATAAAAATACATAAAAAATAAAGATTTGTCTACTTAAGAAAGCAGAAAATGGTTTAGAAGATTTCTAATAAAATACACATAGTTGGATGTATCGATCAGAAAATAAAATTTCAAAGGCAAATTATAAAATAAAAATAAAAAACTTCTAATAAAAATAGGAAGATAAGTTTCCAGTATAAATTAAAGCCCAAAAGATTGTGATTTGATATTGTTTAGGAAGGTTTAAATGTAAAATTTTTAACATAACCACAAAACGTCAGAAAAAGTAAGTGCAATATTTTGACTTACTTTAATCTCATGTTGATGTTTGATGATACAAGTTGAAGTATTTGGTTTATAATAACGTATAATAAATAGTGAGTTTGGAACATTAAAAGCAATACATTTGAAGAATTCAGGCACAAACCACAGAATTTCAGTAAACAACATTCAAGAATCAATCATATGGTATGACATAACGTCTAATGACATCTAGTAATTCTGTGCGCGACTAAATAGAAAAGAGTGGAAACGATCTATGGTGAAAATAACAATCTATGTGATCATGTCAAAGTACCTTTTTATTACGGTCTAAAATCGGTTAATTTCATTTCAAAAAATTGATAATTAAATCATTCTGCCGCTCTGTACAAATTTCAGTTCATAAAAAACATTAATTTCCATTTTACAGAATTTTAAAGTTTTAACATTATTTAGATCCTTTCGCTAGAACAGCAAGTGACCGATTGTTCTTCCGTCCGACTAAACAATATTTATACTCGATATTGTCATAGTCGCTCCTAAGACTCGGACCAATGAGAACGCAAAGAAAGAGCACAGTCCGGTGGGCGGAGCCTAACCGGGCTGTGCGGAAATGCATTTAAGCAGGCGTTTTTGCATTTGAGCTTCAGTACCTTCACGCGCCTCAAACGAGCAACATCTGTGACACTTACCTCCTGGGCATCTTGTGAAAATTCAAAATCTTGTGTTTTATTGTGTTGGCGGTGGTCAACGACATTCAGATAATATTTACTTAATTGTAATAACAAATTACCTACCTCGAAAATTCAACGACTGTAGTATTCTCTTAATCGAAATACTACAACAAAACCACTTATAACTTTAAACAAACAAACAACCGTGGTAGTTCTTTGCTGGACTATCACAACTCTTAAAGTTTTAGTGTAACAATTCATCGGTTTCATTTCCTGTAGGGAATTGCTAATCTTTTGGTGGCCATCCTTTTGATTAGCAATGCCTGGATCAGGGGATGAACGCTCTTCAACCCCCAGCGGGTTAGGGGAAGCGACGGAGGGTCAATCGGACGGTGTGGTGGTGAGCAGGGAAGTCCCCGGCGCGCCGACAATGTATGGCACGTCTCACCCCACACTGTTCGGTTACCACGAAGATGAGGCAGGGGGGTACTCAGAAGGAAACGAACCCAGGACAGATGGACCTACACCATTTTCTCTAAACGAGCTGGCCTGCTCGCTCCACGACGCACAGGCACAAGTGAGGGTTCTACAAACACAGTTGATTTTGGCTCAGCTCTCTCAAACGACGTCACAGCCGATGGCAAGCACGGAAGAGGCCCAACCGGCCCAAGAGGCCCAAAGTTCCCGGCCACGTGGACATGGCGCCCAAGAGCGTGGGGCAGAAGAAAAAGAGCCACAGGATAGTGGACACCCACAACAACCTGAAGAATTTCTGGGGACTGCAGCACCCCAGTGGCGCCCGACGAACCAGCTAACAGGACAAGGAAATAATAAACTACAGGATGAAATTTTAAATATTATAACCATGAGTACACAGGCGGCTGTTCAGGCCGTAGCTCGACAGAAAGCACTCGGAATAACCGAACCCAGAATTTTCCCGACGTTCTCCGGACATGAATGGGAGGACCCAGTACAGTTCCTGGAGGAACTAGAGGACGTGATGGACAGACAGAAAATATCCTACAAAGATAGAGCACGAATAGCACTAAACCAGCTCGAAGGCAATGCTAAGAGAATGTTCGAGCCGTGGAAAGCACTGAAATTGGATTTTGAGGCGTTTAAGCAACGTTTGACTATAAAATATAATGAGCCATCACTACTGGGCAGCCTGCGCTCACGTTTACATGGCGAGCGGCAAAAGGAAGACGAAACCGCTGCTGTTTTCATTAGAAGAAAAATGGGCCTTCATCAAAGGGTGGAACCATATACCCCTGAAAACCAAATTGTTACTGAAGTCAGGGAACTGTTGCGCCCTGAGCTACGCTTTGCTACTCGCACCCAACAATTCGAGACCCTGGAGGACCTCAGCCGCGCCATGGAATGGGTCGAGGAAGATTATAAGGAAGTTCGGAGGCACCTGAGGCCCTTGCCTAGACCAACTCCGCCACCGGACAGACAACCAGGACCTGCCACGCCCTGTCGATACTGCAATGAATGGCATTACCACCGAGATTGTCCCCGGCGTCAAGGAAACCCAGAGAATCGACAGGGAAACGACCAAGGGGCCGCGGCGGAAGCGAGCGCCCGGCCCAGACGACAGAATTAGACACGATTGCCACACTCACCGCTGCGGCAGGACATGGCCCGCTGCCGCGCGTGTGGGTCCAAGTAGGCCAAAAGAGGCTGCTGGCGTTACTGGACAGTGGGGCCACGCATTCGTTCATAAATCACAAACATACACAAAATTTACCTCTACTTCAATCAAAAATGAGAGTCCAGCTGGCGAGTAACCGCGAGGTCATCAGTACACAAGGACATGTGAGGGTCCCCATGGAGATAGGACAAGTAACCATTGAACTGACGTTAAATGTGTTAGAAAATATGTCGGAAGATGTAATCCTCGGACAACATTGGATGTTGGACCACCAAATCGTTATGGATTTCTCAAGGGGATGTGTGCACCTGGGGAAGGATCAACGACACACGTTGTACTGGACGACAACGCGACAAGTGGACACCAATCCCATTCCACTCGAAATAGATTCACAGCTCCTCCCGGCTAGCCACTCGCACCGGTACCAGGAGTTATTGGAAAAATTTGGGGACGTTTTCACTGAAACATTACATCAACCAACAACCAAGCTGGCCACGCACCAGATCAGGCTAAAAGACACCAAACCATTCAAAATTCGACGGTATCAATACTCCGCTTCAAAGAAGGACTTGATAGCCACAGAGGTACAAAAGATGCTAGCTGCAGGCGTGATACGGAGGAGCCGTAGCCAGTTCTGCTCACCTGTTGTCATAGTGAACAAATCAGATGGAAAGGCACGGTTTTGTGTGGATTACCGCCAACTAAATGCGCAAACTTATGAAGAAGTGTCTCAACTCCCTCCGATACGAGAGACAATAAGAGAGCTAGGCGCTGCAAAACTGTTCACGTCACTCGACTTGAAGGCAGGCTACTGGCAGGTGCCTATGGAGGAAAATAGCGTCCCCTTGACGGCATTTAGCACCCCTGATGGGGCCCTGTACGAGTTTCTGGTAATGCCATTCGGCCTAAGAAATGCGCCGACTACGTTCCAGAAGATGATGACGGAAGTGTTGGCTGGATACGTAGACGAGTTCGTTAAAGTATACTTGGACGACATAATCATCTATTCCGAGAACCACGAGCAGCACCTCCGACATCTAGCCCTAGTCTTGGAGAGGCTACGGACCTATGATCTCCACTGCGGCCTTTCCAAGTGCCGTTTCGGCGCCACGGAACTCAATTACCTGGGTTACACCATCACCACCACGGAAAATCGACCCCAAGAAAAGCATGTCATCCAGATCAGGGAATTTCCAGTGCCAAGAAACAAAAAGGACGTGCAAGCTTTCCTGGGGACAGCCAGCTGGCTGCGAGAATTTATTCCCAACTTCGCCGAAATAACGACACCCCTGACAGACTTAACGGGAAAACAACGATTCATATGGACTCCGGCGGCCGATCAAGCATTCCACCAGCTGAAGGAGGCACTTTCGCAACCCCTGTCCCTGTGCAGACCAGAACCTGACCTTCAATACTGCCTCCAAACAGACGCCAGCCTCCAAGGCATGGGCGCGGTGTTGTTCCAGCGGGGCCCCCAGGGAGAGAGGCGAATCATTTCCTGCTCCAGTGCGAAATTCACGGCCGCCGAGAAGAGATACCATGTAAACGAGCAAGAGACACTTGCCGTAATATGGGCCTGTCGCAGATATCGCCACTGGTTGGAAGACAGACCGTTCATATTGATTACAGATAGCCGGGCGCTCACCTGGCTTCACCAATTTAAAGATGAGAGGGCGAAGTTGACCAGGTGGGCGCTCCAACTCCAGGAGTACCAATTTATAGTGGAACATTGCCCGGGGCGCATGAACCAGCTTCCGGATTTTCTGTCACGGCATCCAGAAGGAGAGATGCCCAGGGAACTAACAGAAAATGACCGGCTGATACCCCCCGAGGGCCCTACTATCACATCAGAAGGTTCCCCAGCAGACAACCACGACAAATCAGCCATGATGCTACTCCTCACGGGCTACAGTGACTCCGAAGATGAGAGCGACGGTGATGATGACCAATATCCTTTCGAAGAGGAAAATCCCCCCGATTATGACGAACCCGACGAAGACACAACACCCGAAACAATGGAATTCCAGCCCGTCCCGGACAGGACGGCCCCAGCCTCTACTATCATACCTCAACCCAGTACTTCAAGGCAGCCACCTGTGCAAACCATGCCCCCGATGATGACTACGGAGAAGCCGAAACCTACCTCAAGTACCTCAATTCCTTCCCGAGAAATTACCATCCTAGTCCCACATCCGCAGGATAGCGATCCCTACGAAATCCATGTAAAGATTCCAGAAATTTCCGGTCCTACCACCGTGAGACACCACATAGTCGCTTCCCGTCCTGCCGACCCTTCCCAGGCAGCAAGCACCAGTCAACAACACGTCCAGATGGTCCCGGATGACGTCCCGAGTAGACGACAAAGCCAAATCCTCAAGTTGATGGAAGTACCCGAACAGACAACCACGACACTCTGTTCACCTCGCCACATGGAGCCCTGTCCAACGCCGTGCCAAGCTCAGCAGCAGACGAACCCTGCCCCAGTCAGCCAACCACGACGAGCCCAGCTGCCCATGGAGGTGCCAGCAGAGAGACAGCCCCAGGTGTGCCAAGTCAGTGCAAGCCACATTCGAGACGAGATTCCCGTCCCAGAGGCCCCCAAAGCAATGTGGGAGCCAGCCAAGACGCCCACTTCAGTTTCACTCCAGCCCAATGTTCCTACAACCGGGCATAGTGAAGATTGCCCCCCAGAAGCCCTGCAGCCTCCTGGAAAGCTACACACGGAGAGACGGACAGATGCCCGGATTTCCTACCCAGCCAGCCAGCCGCCGCTGAACACATTCAGAAAGCATTTCCAATTCAGCCTGCCGGCAGTAGATGTACTGCAGAGCCCCGCAGTCCCGGACGTGTCCAGGTCAACGAGCGCGCCCTTCGGCGCCGTCTGTGGCCGTTTTCCCTGGGCTACCTCTCCAACCCAAACCAGCAGGACCATGCAGGCCATGAGCGTCGCGACGCTTGTAGGAAACCGCGAGCAATAGTAATTTCGTTGAAATACTTATGAAATGCTGACTAGGTATTTAGTTTTGTTTTACAATGTTAAGTTAGGGAAAAACGAATTTATTTTTTGTACAATGAAATATTGAAATATTTAACTAATCCATTTTTTCCACAGTATCATTTTTGTTGTGACTTTATTCAATTCTTAAATAAAGCCAAAAAACAGAAGGGAAGTGTCATAGTCGCTCCTAAGACTCGGACCAATGAGAACGCAAAGAAAGAGCACAGTCCGGTGGGCGGAGCCTAACCGGGCTGTGCGGAAATGCATTTAAGCAGGCGTTTTTGCATTTGAGCTTCAGTACCTTCACGCGCCTCAAACGAGCAACATCTGTGACACTTACCTCCTGGGCATCTTGTGAAAATTCAAAATCTTGTGTTTTATTGTGTTGGCGGTGGTCAACGACATTCAGATAATATTTACTTAATTGTAATAACAAATTACCTACCTCGAAAATTCAACGACTGTAGTATTCTCTTAATCGAAATACTACAACAAAACCACTTATAACTTTAAACAAACAAACAACCGTGGTAGTTCTTTGCTGGACTATCACAACTCTTAAAGTTTTAGTGTAACAATTCATCGGTTTCATTTCCTGTAGGGAATTGCTAATCTTTTGGTGGCCATCCTTTTGATTAGCAATGCCTGGATCAGGGGATGAACGCTCTTCAACCCCCAGCGGGTTAGGGGAAGCGACGGAGGGTCAATCGGACGGTGTGGTGGTGAGCAGGGAAGTCCCCGGCGCGCCGACAATGTATGGCACGTCTCACCCCACACTGTTCGGTTACCACGAAGATGAGGCAGGGGGGTACTCAGAAGGAAACGAACCCAGGACAGATGGACCTACACCATTTTCTCTAAACGAGCTGGCCTGCTCGCTCCACGACGCACAGGCACAAGTGAGGGTTCTACAAACACAGTTGATTTTGGCTCAGCTCTCTCAAACGACGTCACAGCCGATGGCAAGCACGGAAGAGGCCCAACCGGCCCAAGAGGCCCAAAGTTCCCGGCCACGTGGACAATATTGTTATAGTCGGCTGGAAAATAAGGCCAGCCAATCAGAACGCTCCATTCCGCCCCGGTCTAGCATAAATACAATGGCAACTCTGAGACGCTATCAGTTTCTCGCGGTCCACAGCACGTGTCGCATCGTCGGAGCTCGATCACCTATTTTCATCATTTTGGGCATCATCCCACAACTTTACAACATTCTAATCATTACTCAAGCACGAAGAAACCCTTCTGCAATCATTTTACATTATTTAAACTTCGCTTCGTTACGTAGAATACTGACGAAGTCATTTTAATTGGAAAACCAAGTCTATTGCACCACGGTTAGGAGTTCCACCTACGCATTTTCAAGTTTATTCCACCACGGATTGACTGTCCCCAGCTCTCTCACCATTTTGGGAACGAAATCGTGTCATAGCAGGTTAAGTACAGTAAATGTGCGGTTAATTAAACTCGTCTCGCGAGCGCGAATGTTAGGGAAGTTTGGCTATCTAGCTAGGTGTACTTAAACTTAATAGAAGGTATTACTCGACACGAAATTTAATTTCTAAAGTGAATCCTTTTCTCTTTCCCCATCCTACCAGAGCTGGGCTAAACCCCCTCAGCTCCTAGGAGGACAAGCAGCCATCAAATAAATTTCTTAAAACGAGCATAAGGTCTCGCAACGTCTTATTTTCTTATCCTAAGTGAAATTTAAACTCAAGTGCCTTCAGGACAGGACATTAAGGTAAACTTTCACAAACATTAACCTGGGAAGCGGGGCCGTCAGCCTGTCAGCTCCAGTAACATTCAGTGTCTAGGTAGCGGGGCCATCTGCCTGCCGGCGCCTACAAACTAATTCAGAAATAGAACTCTCTGCTGAGGTTCTAACAGGGACAGAGACACTTTGCTTTGCTAGCCCTCTTCTAGGGAGTCCCAAGAGTGTAAAGTAGAGTCAGTGCAACCCAAACTTTCATGGAGGCAGAGAAGCAGAGCAGCTCAGTGATTTTTTTTATGTACAATTTTCTTGCAGCTTTGAAGCAGAGTTCCAGTACTGTAGAAAAGGTGTGATCGCTTGTGTGGCGTAGATTAATTTAAGTACTTGCATTCACCAGGCCTAAGGAGCCTTGTAGAGGTAAATAAAGTTAGTAAGTAGCACAAGCCGTCCCACCGAATGCACCACAGAATTTTGTAAAATTGCTTGTAACTTTTGAACTATGTAAAATCTCAACTGTCTGTAAAGTGATTATTTCGTTCTGACGTATGTGGAAAACCATCCTACAGAGCCCGCGCGGCTAACTACGTTATTAACGCAAATAAGTTTTTTCCATCGATCAGCTGATTGCGCCACACTAACATTTTCTCTGTGGTAACTTTCACCAAAATCATTATCACGCGAGCTACGTTTCATTTTGAAAGTACAAGCACCCTCACAAGCCAACACACGTTGCACAACAACCAATTCGGCAGGGTACGAGTGAATTGACTTTCCTCGTACCCACGCACAAACCTTCGACCAGCTCAAATTGCAAGGAACTCTGAACTTTCCAGTGTTTCGAAACCAACCTTCTCGGCTACAGTCTCCAAGTGCGGTCCGCGTTTCACGATGTCGCGTACTAGCAGCAGCACGGACACTGTCCCCGAACACTTACACCAAGACTGGGAGAATCTAAACCAGGATCCAGCTTTACGATTCTTTCTACGTGACTGGACTCCGAGCCTACAGACAACTGTCGTGTCGAGCCCACGCAGAAGGCAATTTTCTCCCCAAACAAATTCCGGGCACGACGACTTCGACGCCGACGAAGAAGGGGAACCAGAAGCACGCGTCGGGCGATCTGGGAGGCCTGGAGGCCTGACCCCAACGACGAGGCCGCTCCACTCGGGCCACAGCGTACAAGGAAGCGCGGACACGAGTCAGACCGGTGCCACGCAGATGCCGCAAGGTATAAGCTTCGGGAGGAGGGTGAAAGTGGTGCACCATCCTAGCTACAGCGACGCGCCGCTACGAGAAGAGCACACCCAGGTACGAGACGACGACGGGACTGCGCAAGCGCAGAGGCTCAACCCGGCGCTCTCACCGTTACCTCACGACAACCCCCGCATTTTTTCCCCCCGCCGAAGACATGGCTCCCAACTCAAGGGGCATTCGAATCTAACGACCCAGCTGGCGCAACACCCCCCCAGGAGGGAATCAGACAGAATTTCATTATCAAATGTACGTGCACCTGATGATGCGTACATTCAGATCGAAAGAAGGACTGTTACATACAAGGACGTTCAGTATGTACCAGAGGAAGCTACTACGAATAAGAGACATCGTTCTGGAACGAACCAGGACACACAACCAACATATGACAATTCTCAGAGGCATGAAGCACGAAGAATGTCAAATGCACAGAATGACTTTCTGGGACTTCAAGATGAAACCCCGTGGCGCCCAACCAAGGAACAAGCCTTTTATGCAGAAATGTTCCAAAACGCATTACAAACTTTTGGTGAAACCATACGTGAAACTGTACACAACAAAAACAGAAAACTTCTCATCACCTATAGCGGTTCAGACTACGAGGACCCCTACTATTTCCTGAAGGAGGTAGAAAACCACTTCCGACGCACACAACTACACTACGCGGACTGGACGCCTACCGTTGTGGCGCAGCTCCGCGGAGAGGCGAAGACATGGCAGGAGATGTACCGCCTGGTGCATCTTGACTACGAAAGCTTTCAACGTCGACTACTGGAACGTTTCAATAACAGAACAGTCAGATCGAAGCTACGTGCCCAGCTCTATGGAAGAAAACAATCTACAGAGCCAGTGGAACTTTTCATTTCTCAAAAAATCGCATTGCATAACCGGCTGAACTCGACCGCAGATGACGCCGAGTTAGTGGACATAGTAATCGAACTATTACTACCTGAAATAAGGACGGCATTAAGAGGGGTTTACATCGAAGACATGGACCGTCTCTCCAAAATCGCCTCCGAAATTGAGTTGGACTTGCAAGATGTCAGGGGAGTGCCAACAAGTGCACAACAACCATCCTCAAGACAACAACTGTCACAACCACCTCTCCGTAGGGATCCACGGTCGAGGGATGACCAGGCCGTGGCACAAGCGATCCAGAGCGTTACACCAGCGAATATGAGTGCAAGTGCGAATTCAAGTGTTAACAAACAATTAAACATTAATACCCCACCGTACCCTTGTCGGAATTGTGGCGGTATGCATTTCATGAGGGACTGCCCACGTAGCAGACAAATCACGATGGAGCGTGCGCCACCAGTGCCACCCCAGCGCGCCATTACAAACAGTGATTCCCCAGTGGAAACCAGTGTTTCGCAACGCCCGCCGGCTAATATAAACAGTACGGACGTGAGTGAGAGCGATCACGAAGAGGAGATGAAGTTGCCGCGAGTGCGCGTGCGCATCAATGACATTAACGTATGGGCCGTATTGGACACGGGAGCCAACGTGACAATGATAAACAGCCGGTTACTGCAACCACAGCAGCTGCCGGAAGAGACCAAGAAGGTACGACTTGCCGACGGGCATGAAGGTATTGCCAGAGGGCCCGCAAATATACGTAGATGGCCATCCTGTCCTAGTAAAAGCCTATATTCTCCAGGAGATGCACGAGGATGTATTATTGGGCACCGAATGGATGAAGGAGGAGCAGGTGGTCATGGACTACGTCAACCAGACCATAACGCATGGTGTGGAGGAACGCCACCAAACCAGAATTGTTCAGGCAGGAAAGCACAAACTGCCTGCGTTCAGTGAACCTACTGCTTCGTCTGTTAAGGAACCCGTGGTGTTACCGAGATTGAGCCAAGCGAGCAGGAACCCTGACAGAGGATTGGCCACAACGTCCCCGGAGGCCGGTGACAAGCCGAGACTACAAAATATGAATATGCCAGTTCCGATCCGAGCCGAAACCAGCGCCCGTTCTGGGAGTACGGGAAGGGAAGAACATTGCAAGGCAGTTCCGCAAGCAAGATTGCCACTACTTAGGACTCCGGCGTCAGCCGCATCCTTGAAGAAACCGACGAATGAACCTACACGGCGAGTGCCGCTGGCGCTCACCAGACCGGCCGACATGCCGCAGTTAGACTTGGCTGACACCCTCAGAGGGCGAATAGTACAAGTACACCAACATAGCCCGAGTTTTCGAAATTTAATTGCAACTTGGAAGCGAGCTAGGAGCCTCAATCCCGAGACATTGTCATATTGGAAACAGGAGTTACAAGACTACGAGTTAAGGAGTGACTTACTGTGGTATGTGAGAAATGGGCGTTGTTCCCTGGTTGTACCCTACCAGTATCGGAATGACGTCATAGAAGAATATCGGCACTTAGCAAGTCGCCTGCACTATTCCGAAATTGTAGATATTATCAGGAAGGAGTACTACTGGCCTTCCATGGCCGCTGGAATTCGCTCCCGACTGCGAGCCATCACCCATGTGCCGAAGACGCAACCGCCCGAGCCACAGCCGCCACGGTTTGCAAAAGCACGCCCCCCAGAACTCACTAGTGCGACGAAAGGACGAACGGACCTTAGTGCGCGAGTACGAATGAAAACCCCAGAACGCCGACAGCGTACACATGTACAATCTGCCACGGGAGTGATTATCCGAGTGCCAGACTTCTGCGTCGATCGACCGGATTTGATCAGAGACCTTACATCGCCTACGTGCTTGCTGCCAAGCTGCTACGAGAGTGTAAGCGCCAGCACTAGCTTCGAGTCCGAACCAGCCCTCACTTTGAACGAGCTTCAAATGTTGCAGCTCCCCGATGCGCCTAGCCTACCCTGGCGAGGTGTTTGCCCCGGGCCATCCACGAGCACACGCCCAAGCCGCGGATGCCTCAACCATCGCCCCCTGACAACTGCTGCTATAGGAAGCGGCCGATTAGCAGGACTCTCCCTTAACGCGGAACGAACCGTTCCTGGAAGGTTACGTAGTACGCCAGACGCAGCTACCCCTTCAACCACGTCACGTTCACACCGCACCGCGGTCAGAGGTCGCCTAAGGACCGACCATCTTCTACATTAACTTTATCCATATTTACTCCGGAGGCATTGCTCCGAGGCCACAGGCCAGCTCTTATTTTCTTATCGGCATTCGCCAACAAATCTTAATTTTACATTTTCGTCCCTGCCAAGGGAAATATTTATTCCAAATATTTTACTCCACATATTATCCAACAACTACTTAACCATTTATTTTCGGTGCACAGGCATTGCTGCCACACCATATTTTACTCTCACCTCCAGGAGGCATTGCTCCTGTTATTCTAACCCATTTTATTTTCTAACTTCACCCTGTATAAGGTGAAAATTTTACTATCATTATATGAGTATTCCAATACTTACCTTCACACTTACCTTATTACTGGCCAATTTACTTCAATTCGTCAAATCCGCCAGTAACTTCAGCCACAAAATTTCATTCAATCTCATCTCTCGAGTTCCAGCAGAAACTTGCTGCGAGCTTCAGCCCTCTCAACGCTTCAGTTAACTTCTGTGCAAGTCTGAACACTTGTACATCTCACCCCTCCATGTGCACGAGTCCAACTTGGGCCAGTGATCTGCCAAGTTGATGTACAACAGTCCTGTCGTGGGATGGGCCAAACCTTGCCCCACGATTCTACGAAAGGGCCAACAATCCCGTCGAGGTTCAGGTTGGAGATGCCTTGCCTCCGAAGGGCAACTTGTGACCACTTCGAACACAACCCAGATGAAGACAACGACACGCGTTTTGTTTTGTCACTAAATCCGAAATTATTTTCTTTCTGTGCAACTAATTATTTAAGTAAAGTGCCTTATGTACTAGAATTATATTGCCGTATATTATTACATGATTTGTACTGACAAATATTTAGCTGCGCCCAGATAGGTAAATTATTTAACTTAAATTTTAAGGTAGATTTTGTATCATATGATAGCCAAAATTCGCCAGTCGTATCGAAAATTAGTACGGTCAATTTTAGCCAAGAAAATTTTCAAACTTCCAAAATTTCATTAGTCCGGTCAACATTTCTCCAAAAAATTAGTCCGGTCAAATTTTCAGTCAATTTCTCTTCTCATTTTCTACACTCCCGAAATTTTGCCTTCCCGGCAGGGTGGTGTTATAGTCGGCTGGAAAATAAGGCCAGCCAATCAGAACGCTCCATTCCGCCCCGGTCTAGCATAAATACAATGGCAACTCTGAGACGCTATCAGTTTCTCGCGGTCCACAGCACGTGTCGCATCGTCGGAGCTCGATCACCTATTTTCATCATTTTGGGCATCATCCCACAACTTTACAACATTCTAATCATTACTCAAGCACGAAGAAACCCTTCTGCAATCATTTTACATTATTTAAACTTCGCTTCGTTACGTAGAATACTGACGAAGTCATTTTAATTGGAAAACCAAGTCTATTGCACCACGGTTAGGAGTTCCACCTACGCATTTTCAAGTTTATTCCACCACGGATTGACTGTCCCCAGCTCTCTCACCATTTTGGGAACGAAATCGTGTCATAGCAGGTTAAGTACAGTAAATGTGCGGTTAATTAAACTCGTCTCGCGAGCGCGAATGTTAGGGAAGTTTGGCTATCTAGCTAGGTGTACTTAAACTTAATAGAAGGTATTACTCGACACGAAATTTAATTTCTAAAGTGAATCCTTTTCTCTTTCCCCATCCTACCAGAGCTGGGCTAAACCCCCTCAGCTCCTAGGAGGACAAGCAGCCATCAAATAAATTTCTTAAAACGAGCATAAGGTCTCGCAACGTCTTATTTTCTTATCCTAAGTGAAATTTAAACTCAAGTGCCTTCAGGACAGGACATTAAGGTAAACTTTCACAAACATTAACCTGGGAAGCGGGGCCGTCAGCCTGTCAGCTCCAGTAACATTCAGTGTCTAGGTAGCGGGGCCATCTGCCTGCCGGCGCCTACAAACTAATTCAGAAATAGAACTCTCTGCTGAGGTTCTAACAGGGACAGAGACACTTTGCTTTGCTAGCCCTCTTCTAGGGAGTCCCAAGAGTGTAAAGTAGAGTCAGTGCAACCCAAACTTTCATGGAGGCAGAGAAGCAGAGCAGCTCAGTGATTTTTTTTATGTACAATTTTCTTGCAGCTTTGAAGCAGAGTTCCAGTACTGTAGAAAAGGTGTGATCGCTTGTGTGGCGTAGATTAATTTAAGTACTTGCATTCACCAGGCCTAAGGAGCCTTGTAGAGGTAAATAAAGTTAGTAAGTAGCACAAGCCGTCCCACCGAATGCACCACAGAATTTTGTAAAATTGCTTGTAACTTTTGAACTATGTAAAATCTCAACTGTCTGTAAAGTGATTATTTCGTTCTGACGTATGTGGAAAACCATCCTACAGAGCCCGCGCGGCTAACTACGTTATTAACGCAAATAAGTTTTTTCCATCGATCAGCTGATTGCGCCACACTAACATTTTCTCTGTGGTAACTTTCACCAAAATCATTATCACGCGAGCTACGTTTCATTTTGAAAGTACAAGCACCCTCACAAGCCAACACACGTTGCACAACAACCAATTCGGCAGGGTACGAGTGAATTGACTTTCCTCGTACCCACGCACAAACCTTCGACCAGCTCAAATTGCAAGGAACTCTGAACTTTCCAGTGTTTCGAAACCAACCTTCTCGGCTACAGTCTCCAAGTGCGGTCCGCGTTTCACGATGTCGCGTACTAGCAGCAGCACGGACACTGTCCCCGAACACTTACACCAAGACTGGGAGAATCTAAACCAGGATCCAGCTTTACGATTCTTTCTACGTGACTGGACTCCGAGCCTACAGACAACTGTCGTGTCGAGCCCACGCAGAAGGCAATTTTCTCCCCAAACAAATTCCGGGCACGACGACTTCGACGCCGACGAAGAAGGGGAACCAGAAGCACGCGTCGGGCGATCTGGGAGGCCTGGAGGCCTGACCCCAACGACGAGGCCGCTCCACTCGGGCCACAGCGTACAAGGAAGCGCGGACACGAGTCAGACCGGTGCCACGCAGATGCCGCAAGGTATAAGCTTCGGGAGGAGGGTGAAAGTGGTGCACCATCCTAGCTACAGCGACGCGCCGCTACGAGAAGAGCACACCCAGGTACGAGACGACGACGGGACTGCGCAAGCGCAGAGGCTCAACCCGGCGCTCTCACCGTTACCTCACGACAACCCCCGCATTTTTTCCCCCCGCCGAAGACAATATTGTCTTCGGCGGGGGGAAAACGTAGGGGGGAACTGTTCTCGGTTCGATGGTGAGAGCGCCGGGGGAGCCTCCGCAATTCTGCGCTCCCGACGTCCCGACGCACCTGGCTGTGCATTTCTTGAGGCGGCGTGTCGCTGTGGCCCGAAGACGATGCCGTTTCACGCCCCTTGCCAAAGCTTACACCTTTCGGCATCTGCATTTCTCCAGCTTGGCCCTGGCCTGTGCTTCCTTGTGCACTGTGGCGAGAGAGAGCTGGCCTCGCCGTGTGGGTCAGGCTTCCATGCCTCCCAGATCGCCCGACGCGTGCTTCTGGTTCCCTGTCCTGGACGTCAAGTCCGGAGTGTGTTGTTGACGTGTGTTGCCTCCTGAGTGGGCTCGTCACTACAGTAGTTTGAGGGCTTGGTGTCAAGTCGCGGAAAAAGAATCGAAGGGCTGGATCTTCCTGTAGATTTTGCCAATCTCTTCTTACGTGAATTGGGGCTGTGTCCGTGCTGCTGCTCGCGCGCGACATGATGAAACGCGGCCCGCACTTGGAAACTGAAGCCGAGAAAGATTCGAAAGTACCACGAAAATTGTCTCTGATAAAATTCGAAAGTACGTCGAAGATTGTCTTTGTGGTTGCGAGGAAAATTAATTCTCTCGCACCCCGCGGATTTGATGTTGGGAGACTAGTCCTGGTGTATATGAGTGCTTGTACTCATAAACAACGAAGCGTAGTTGAAACGAAATTGTTTGTTTGAAAATGTCCGAGGCAGCGCTGAATGTCTGGCCCCCAACGGAAACGTGAGTTGAGCGTTCGAAGCGGTGCTGAATTTCTGGCCCCCAACGGAAACGTAATTTGTGAACGTCCGAGGCGGTGCTGAATTTCTGGCCCCCAACGGAACGCGGTTTGAGGTGACCCGAAAAAATTTATTTTCTTTAATAATAATTTCGGCGCCGTGTGCACCTGGGGGATGCCTTCTGCGTTCGTCAGAACGGAAAAATCACTTCACAAAAGTTTACATTTTTTCAAAATACAAAAATTACAGACTTATTGGTGAATTGTTAGTGGTGCATTTGGGAAAGACGGCTTGTGCTACTTGTTACGCGAGTCAACTTCAACGAGGCACCTGACGGCCTGGTGAATGCAAGTTAATGAGTAGCCGGCGCGGCACAAGCGATCCCCCTTTGCTGCAGGGCTGGAACTCGGCAACTTGGCTGTAAAAAATGTACAAGAATAATGTCACTTCTGCTCAGCTGGATGGCTTCTCCGTAGCTTACTGTCTATGCACTGGCTCTACGTTACTAGAGGACTCCCTAGAAGAGGACTAGCAAAGTAAGAAAGTCTTTGTCCTTATCTGAACCTCAGCAGAGAGTTCAATTTGGCAAAATGTCACTAAGTGCAGGCAGGCGGATGGCCCTGACCTAGATCAATGTTTTTTGGTTTGAACCTCCTCGGAGAGTTCAATGCACTGACTGTCTGATCAGCTGGGGCTGCAGGCTGATGGCCCCGCTACCCAGGTTAAAGTTTATGGTGGTTCTTTACCTTTAAGTCCGGTGTAGAAGCACTTTAATTTAAATCACTGTGGGAAATAAATTAGACGTTGCGAGGCCTTATGCTCGTTTAGAATTTTATTTATTACAGCTTGTCCTCCTTGGAGCTGAGGGGGTTTGAGCCCAGCTCTGGTAGGATAGGAAAGAGAGAGGATTCACTCATTCATTAAGACACTCGAATTCGAATAATACCTTATATTAATTAATTTCACCTGGTAAGGTAGCCAAACTTCCCTAACTCGCGACTCGCGTAATTTAGAAAATAAAACTAATTAATCAGTACTTGTCATTCGCAAATTGTCGGTGCCTAGCTGTAGAAGCTGTGTGTTGAAGAGTTCATCAGTATGCAATGATTAAAAGAAATGTTAGAAATGTTGTTGGACCAGCTGGGGTTACTTCGGAGAGCTCCCTCGGTGGTGAAGATGAATATGTGCCCGCTGGGGTTACCGCTGTGGGCTCCCTCGGTGGCAGAAAGAAAATGATCGAGTCCCGAAGTGACGTGGAGAGTGCACTGCGAATGACTGATAGCGTCACCAGTGTCACAAATATATTTATACTATGCCGGGGAGAAATGCAGCAATTTGATTGGCTGGCTTATTTTCAGCCGGACTATAACACCACCCTGCCGGGAAGGCAAAATTTCGGGAGTGTTGAAAATTAAGAGAGAAAATTGAAAAGAAAATTTGAAAGAAATCTGACCGGCGAAATTTAAAATTTGACCGGGCTGATGAGGTTTAAGAAGTTCGAAACGTTCTTGATTAAATTGATCGTACTAGTTTCGATTGAAAAAATGGAAGAGAAATTTTGATAGAAATCAGCCTGAGCTAATTTGAATTGAGGTTGAAAAGATTTGAACATTTTCTTGACAAGTGGGTCGTACTAATTTTCAAAAATGACTGGTGAATTTTGGCTACCTTGTATACAAAACTACCTTAAAATCTAAATTAAAATATTTGACCTATCTGGGCGCAGCTAAATATTTATCAGTACAAAACATGTAGTAAATATATTGCAATATAATTTTAGTACATAAGGCACTTTACTTAAATAATTAGTGGCACAGAAAGTAAATAATTTTCGGAAATTACAATGTAAAAACGCGTGTCGATGTCTTCGTCCGGGTTGTGTTCGAAGTGGTCACAAGTTGCCCTTCGGAGGCAAGGCATCTCCAACCTGAACCTCGACGGGATTGTTGGCCCTTTCGTAGAATCATGGGGCAGGGTTTGGCCCATCCCATGACAGGACTGTTGAACGTCGACTTGGCAGATCACTGGCCCAAGTCGGACTCGTACACACGGAGGGGTAAAATGTACAAGTTTTCATACTTGCACAGAAATTAACGGAAGTGTTGAGATGGCTGAAGCTCGCAGCAGGGTTTCCTACTGGGAACTCGAGAGATGAGGTTGAAATTTGGATAAGATGACAGAAGTTTACTGGCGGATTTTAATTGAAAATAAAGTAAAATGGCCAGTAAATAAGGTAAGTATGGAGGTAAGTATTAAAATACTGAAATGATGATGAGTAATAAATTTCACCTTATACAGGGTGAAATTAGAAAATAAATGGTGGATGCGCTGGTAATTTCGAAAAATTAATAAAATTGCAGGAACAATGCTTCCTGGGGTTTAGAATGATAATAGGTGGTGTAGCAGCAATGCCTGTTGCACCAGAATAAAATAAAAGTGGTTATGTAGGTTAGAATAGTAGATAATAATGATTAATATGTGGTGGAATAAGATAATTCCCTTTACAGGGACAGAACAAGGAAAATGAAATGAAAATGGCGAATGCGCCGGTAAGGAAAATAATAATAGTGGCCGAAAGGCCTTGGAGCAATGCCTCCGGATAATATATGAGGTTATTATGGCCACAACCCTACGATAGGGCAGGCGTCATCTAGGATCGAGACTTCGGGGTCATCTTCTTGATAATCCTCAAGGGTGACCGAGTGGAAGCTATAGTTAACAGGGACTGCTAGATTGGTTAGCTCTGGGTTTCCCTGGTCACCGGCTTCATCTTCTTCTCGCTGTCGGCTCCTCTCCTGGGCCTCTTGGATCCTTCGGATTAATTGCCGTTCGGGCGTCCCTAAGATCCTTTCTCGGTCTCGTTGACATTGTCGAAGTAGCGCCTCTTTACTAGGTCGAAATACTAAGATAGGCACTCTGCTCGTACTAGGGTCCTGAGGGGGTGACCTTGATTGTAACCGCCTTGCAGCTTCTACTGCTCTTCTTGGGCTACCGATCATCGGGGCTTCACTTGTACTAGGCTGTGCTATGTCTCTCTGTGCTTCCTGCACCGGGGTCCTCGGTCTGGCACTTGGGCCGGCTCGCTCAGGTCCTGGCCTGGCAGGTCCTACTTCCGGAGGTTCATCCGGATCACTATCGCTATCCGTCTCATCATCGTTCGGCGCTGGTGGCGGGAATGGCGCCGGTCTGAGGTCATTTACATGAACATGATGCTGTGCTCCATTCCTGTCCACTTCGTAAACGTTGTCACCTAGTACTCGTGGGGGGCTGAATGCCCATGGGGGGCTGAATGCTGTTGCGGTGCCTGGGAATTGTCTAACCATCACCAATTCTCCTACTTCGAAATGAATCGGCGCTTCTCGATGCTCCGGGAACATATCTCTTTGGTAAACAATCTGCCTTTCCTGGGCTCGTCTCACCCGTGCTTCTCGTTGTTGAGCATTGTTTTCCACTTCCTGTTGATTAACCGGGTGATTCCATTCCCCTGGTTTAACCAGCGGTGCTCCGAGTAACAACTGACTGGGTGACATGCCTATGGCTGCATTAATTCGGGTATGAAGTTTGAGCATAATGTCTGACAAACTCTCATCCCATCGGTTTTCGGTTTTATTGAGCATTTCAACTCGGAGGGCCTTCTTAATCTCTTGGCTCCTCCGTTCCACTGGATTGGCCTGTTGATGGTAAATGGGGGACGTATAGGCGTGGATGTCATGTCTACGAGTATACCTTTCCCATGCCAAGGACGTAAATTGCGTCGCATTGTCTGTGATTATTCGCTGTGGATATCCCCATCGATTGAACACTTCGGTGAGGAATTGCAACATGACCGTTACTCCACTGGTAGGGGACGCTTTCAGTTCTACCCAGTTTGAAAAGGTGTCTGTCAGCACGGAGAGGTATCGGTTGCCTGTTCTGGTTTCAGGGTAAGGTCCCATGGCGTCAAAGCTAACCACTTGCCATGGTTTGGTGGGTGGCCTGGGCCGTAGGGGTGCTTTAGCCTGCAAAGCACCTCCTCGTTTTGTGGCGGCGCATATCACGCAGTGTCGAACGTGCGTGCGTATCTGTTTGACCATTGCCGGCCAGTAGTATAAGCGGCGGACTGCTGCGACAGTCTCATCCCGCCCTGGATGTCCAGCGGCGTCGTGATAATGGTGAATCACCCTCTGCCAAAATTGTAGAGGTACGACTAATCCTTGTCTTCCATCTCGAATGTACCAGATTAAACCGTCTTCTACTCGAAAGTCCTGGCGTAATGTTCGTTGCCATGGAGCTAATCCTTCTTCCGGCTGCTGTATCAATTCTTGCCATCTGGCTCGAGTGGCTTGATACTCTTCGCTATCTGCCTGTGCCTGGCGTATCTGATCTAATAATGACGCTGGCTCGTCATTTTCATCCAACAAAGCCAACGTAAAAGTTGCTGGTTGTACAAAAGCGGCTGGGACTCGTCCTCGATGTTCCCAGGCCTCTGCGGATGTCATTCCTTCAGCGGGTAAATTTATCTCGGGCGGTATTAATCTATCATCAACATTCTCTCCATCTTCAGGCACGTGTCCTTCAGGGTGTCGTGATAGAAAATCCGGGAGTTGATTTTGCCTCCCAGGGCAGTGCTGGACGGTAAAGTTGAATTCTTGCAACTGTAGTGCCCATCTTGTGAGCTTGGCTCTTTCGTCCTTGAACTTGTCCAACCAAGTCAAAGCGCGACTGTCAGTAATCAAGGTGAACGGTCTGTCTCCCAGAACGGCTCTGTATCTCTTACATGCCCATATTACGGCTAATGTTTCTTGTTCATTACAATGATATTTGCGCTCAGCGGCAGTAAATTTTGCGCTGGCGCACGAAATAATCCTTCTCTGTCCAGATGGCTCTTGTTGCCAGAGGACAACACCCATGCCTTGCATGCTAGCATCGGTTTGTAAGAAAAACGGTAAGCTCGGGTCTGGCCGGCTTAGCGTCAAAGGTTTAGATAAAGCTTCCTTTAAATTCTGGAAGGCTTCCTCAGCCTCTGGGGTCCATCGAAAGTGTTTCTTCCCCACCAGGTCTGTCAAAGGAGCAGATAATGCGGCAAATCCTGGTACATATTCTCGTAACCAGTTTGCCGTTCCCAAGAAACTCTGCAATTCTTTCATGGTTCGTGGCGTGGCAAATTCTCTGATTTGTATCACATGTTTTTCCTGCGGCTTATTGTGCAAAGCCGTTACTCGGTGTCCCAAGTAGTCTAATGCTTCCATCCCGAAACGACACTTTTCCAGGGAGCAGCGAAGACCATGGTTTCGTAATCTCTCCAATACCAACCTTAAATGGTGAACGTGTTCTTCGTGCGACGCCGAATAGACGATGATATCATCGAGATACACTTTTGCGAATTTATCCAAGTATCCTGCTAAGACTTCTGTCATAAGTTTCTGGAACGTCGATGGGGCGCTCTTTAGCCCGAAAGGCATTACCAAAAACTCATAGGTCGCTCCATCAGGAGTGCTGAAAGCTGTATAAGGTATGCTGGATTCTTCCATGGCTACCTGCCAGTATCCACTGCGCAGATCCAATGACGAAAAAACTTTGGCTGGTCCTAATTCTTGAAGAGTTTCCCGGATGGGCGGCAGCTGTGCCACTTCATCTTCGGTCTGACTATTGAGTTGTCTGTAGTCTACGCAGAATCGGTTCTTTCCGTCCTTTTTCTTGACTATCACAATGGGCGAACTAAACGCCGAATGGCTTCGTCTTATGACTCCCGCAGCTAACATCTTCTCAACTTCCTCTTGGATAATGGTTTTATGCTCTAAGGAATAACGATTTCGACGGATGCGGAACGTACGGTTGTCTTTCAACTGTATTCGGTGGGTTACCAACCGAGTCGTCGGTTGGCGTAATTGTTCTTGGAATCTGTCTGCGAAATCATTCAAGATTGCTTCATATCGCACTTGGTGCTCTTCCTCTACATTTTCTGAGGTTAGTTGTACTGGTTCGGCTTCCTCGTCGGGAGCGTTCGTGCCTGCCCAGTAAGCTGAATGTCGGAGCCTGGTTCCAAAGTATATCGAATTATTCTGATAGTCCAGGGTGACCTGTTCAGTAATCATCCACCCGTTCCCAAGGATAATGTATTCTACCATGTCCTGCATTACGTAGGCTTCCAGCCTAGTAGGTTGTCCATTGATAAAAATCGTTTGTCCGACTGGTCCTTGTACGAGCACTGTCGATCCATTCGCCAATTGAACTTCCTGCACCTCCGCAGCGGTTACATTTCCCTTGATGAGTTTTTTGTTGATGAACGATTCCGCGGCTCCGGTATCCAGTAACGCCCAGTACATGTTTCCTTCATACTCGACCTGCACTCTCGGCAGAGGTCTCATATTACGGCGCCTTTCGACGGCTTGTACTAACGTATTCATTCCCATAACTGATGCTTCCGATCGGCTGGTTAACGCAAGCGCAGCTCGATTCGAATTCTGGTTTGAAGTTTGTCTTGTATTTTGTGGAATACTTGCAGGTAATTTACGAGTTTCCTTTAAATCGGTTTCTATTTCAGAGGCGACTTTGGCGAGGTGGTCCATGCTTTCGATGTAAACCCCTCTGAGTGCTGTCCTAATCTCGGGTAATAATAGTTCTATTACTATATCAATTAACTCGGCGTCGTCCGCAGTTGAGTTCAGCCGGTTATGTAAAGCGATCTTCTGGGAAATAAACAGCTCAACAGGCTCTGTGGATTGCTTTCTCCCATAAAGTTGTGCGCGTAGTTTTGATCTAATTGTCCTATTATTAAATCGTTCTACTAGACGTCGTTGAAAACTTTCGTAGTCTAAGTGTACTAATCTGTACATCTCTTGCCAGACTTTGGCGTCTCCACGGAGCTGCGCCACGACGGTAGGCGTCCAGTCCGCATAGTGTAGCTGTGTTCGCTCAAAATGATTTTCTACTTCTTTTAAGAAGTAATAGGGATCCTCATAATCAGAGCCGCTGTAGGTGATTAGTAGTTTCCTATTTTTATTCTGCATTGTGTTGCGCATTGTTTCTCCAAACTTATGCAATGCATTTTCGAACATATTGGCATAATAGGCCTGTTCTTCTGTTGGGCGCCACGGGGTTTCATGTTGAAGTCCCTGAAAGTCATCTTGGGTGTTTGCCATTCCTTGGGCTCCATGCCTCTGAGGAGTGTCATGTGGTTGTGTGTCCCGGTTTGTCTGAAAACCGTATCTTTCATCGTAGATAGGTTCCCTTGGTACATACTGAGCATCTCTGTATGTAACAGTTCTCCTTTCGACTTGAATGTATGCATCATCAGGTGCATATACACTCATCCTGTCTGATTCCCTCCTGGGGGGGTATTGTGCCGGTTGGGTCGCTTGGTTCGAATGCCCCTTGAGTTGGGCGACATGTCTTCGGCGGGGGAAAAACGTAGGGGGGAACTGTTCTCGGTTCGATGGTGAGAGCGCCGGGGTGAGCCTCCGCAATTCTGCGCTCCCGACGTCCCGACGCACCTGGCTGTGCATTTCTTGAGGCGGCGTGTCGCTGTGGCCCGAAGACGATGCCGTTTCACGCCCCTTGCCAAAGCTTACACCTTTCGGCATCTGCATTTCTCCAGCTTGGCCCTGGCCTGTGCTTCCTTGTGCACTGTGGCGAGAGAGAGCTGGCCTCGCCGTGTGGGTCAGGCTTCCATGCCTCCCAGATCGCCCGACGCGTGCTTCTGGTTCCCTGTCCTGGACGTCAAGTCCGGAGTGTGTTGTTGACGTGTGTTGCCTCCTGAGTGGGCTCGTCACTACAGTAGTTTGAGGGCTTGGTGTCAAGTCGCGGAAAAAGAATCGAAGGGCTGGATCTTCCTGTAGATTTTGCCAATCTCTTCTTACGTGAATTGGGGCTGTGTCCGTGCTGCTGCTCGCGCGCGACATGATGAAACGCGGCCCGCACTTGGAAACTGAAGCCGAGAAAGATTCGAAAGTACCACGAAAATTGTCTCTGATAAAATTCGAAAGTACGTCGAAGATTGTCTTTGTGGTTGCGAGGAAAATTAATTCTCTCGCACCCCGCGGATTTGATGTTGGGAGACTAGTCCTGGTGTATATGAGTGCTTGTACTCATAAACAACGAAGCGTAGTTGAAACGAAATTGTTTGTTTGAAAATGTCCGAGGCAGCGCTGAATGTCTGGCCCCCAACGGAAACGTGAGTTAAGCGTTCGAAGCGGTGCTGAATTTCTGGCCCCCAACGGAAACGTAATTTGTGAACGTCCGAGGCGGTGCTGAATTTCTGGCCCCCAACGGAACGCGGTTTGAGGTGACCCGAAAAAATTTATTTTCTTTAATAATAATTTCGGCGCCGTGTGCACCTGGGGGATGCCTTCTGCATTCGTCAGAACGGAAAAATCACTTCACAAAAGTTTACATTTTTTCAAAATACAAAAATTACAGACTTATTGGTGAATTGTTAGTGGTGCATTTGGGAAAGACGGCTTGTGCTACTTGTTACGCGAGTCAACTTCAACGAGGCACCTGACGGCCTGGTGAATGCAAGTTAATGAGTAGCCGGCGCGGCACAAGCGATCCCCCTTTGCTGCAGGGCTGGAACTCGGCAACTTGGCTGTAAAAAATGTACAAGAATAATGTCACTTCTGCTCAGCTGGATGGCTTCTCCGTAGCTTACTGTCTATGCACTGGCTCTACGTTACTAGAGGACTCCCTAGAAGAGGGCTAGCACAGTAAGAAAGTCTTTGTCCTTATCTGAACCTCAGCAGAGAGTTCAATTTGGCAAAATGTCACTAAGTGCAGGCAGGCGGATGGCCCTGACCTAGATCAATGTTTTTTGGTTTGAACCTCCTCGGAGAGTTCAATGCACTGACTGTCTGATCAGCTGGGGCTGCAGGCTGATGGCCCCGCTACCCAGGTTAAAGTTTATGGTGGTTCTTTACCTTTAAGTCCGGTGTAGAAGCACTTTAATTTAAATCACTGTGGGAAATAAATTAGACGTTGCGAGGCCTTATGCTCGTTTAGAATTTTATTTATTACAGCTTGTCCTCCTTGGAGCTGAGGGGGTTTGAGCCCAGCTCTGGTAGGATAGGAAAGAGAGAGGATTCACTCATTCATTAAGACACTCGAATTCGAATAATACCTTATATTAATTAATTTCACCTGGTAAGGTAGCCAAACTTCCCTAACTCGCGACTCGCGTAATTTAGAAAATAAAACTAATTAATCAGTACTTGTCATTCGCAAATTGTCGGTGCCTAGCTGTAGAAGCTGTGTGTTGAAGAGTTCATCAGTATGCAATGATTAAAAGAAATGTTAGAAATGTTGTTGGACCAGCTGGGGTTACTTCGGAGAGCTCCCTCGGTGGTGAAGATGAATATGTGCCCGCTGGGGTTACCGCTGTGGGCTCCCTCGGTGGCAGAAAGAAAATGATCGAGTCCCGAAGTGACGTGGAGAGTGCACTGCGAATGACTGATAGCGTCACCAGTGTCACAAATATATTTATACTATGCCGGGGAGAAATGCAGCAATTTGATTGGCTGGCTTATTTTCAGCCGGACTATAACAATATTGTCTTCGGCGGGGGGAAAACGTAAGGGGGAACTGTTCTCGGTTCGATGGTGAGAGCGCCGGGGTGAGCCTCCGCAATTCTGCGCTCCCGACGTCCCGACGCACCTGGCTGTGCATTTCTTGAGGCGGCGTGTCGCTGTGGCCCGAAGACGATGCCGTTTCACGCCCCTTGCCAAAGCTTACACCTTTCGGCATCTGCATTTCTCCAGCTTGGCCCTGGCCTGTGCTTCCTTGTGCACTATGGCGAGAGAGAGCTGGCCTCGCCGTGTGGGTCAGGCTTCCATGCCTCCCAGATCGCCCGACGCGTGCTTCTGGTTCCCTGTCCTGGACGTTGAGTCCGGAATTTGTTGTTGACGTGTGTTGCCTCCTGAGTGGGCTCGTCACTACTGTAGTTTGAGGGCTTGGTGTCAAGTCGCGGAAAAAGAATCGAAGGGCTGGATCTTCCTGTAGATTTTGCCAATCTCTTCTTACGTGAATTGGGGCTGTGTCCGTGCTGCTGCTCGCGCGCGACATGATGAAACGCGGCCCGCACTTGGAAACTGAAGCCGAGAAAGATTCGAAAGTACCACGAAAATTGTCTCTGATAAAATTCGAAAGTACGTCGAAGATTGTCTTTGTGGTTGCGAGGAAAATTAATTCTCTCGCGCCCCGCGAGATTGATGTTGTGAGACTAGTCCTGATGTATATGAGTGCTTGTACTCATAAACAACGAAGCGTAGTTGAAATGAAATTGTTTGTTCGAAAATGTCCGAGGCAGCGCTGAATGTTTGGCCCCCAACGGAAACGTGAGTTGAGCGTTCGAAGCGGTGCTGAATTTCTGGCCCCCAACGGAAACGTAATTTGTGAACGTCCGAGGCGGTGCTGAATTTCTGGCCCCCAACGGAAACGCGTTTTGAGGTGACCCGAAAAAATTTATTTTCTTTAATAATAATTTCGGCGCCGTGTGCACCTGGGGGATGCTTTCTGCGTTCGTCAGAACGGAAAAATCACTTCACAAAAGTTTACATTTTTTCAAAATACAAAAGTTACAGACTTATTGGTGAATCATTAGTGGTGCATTTGGGAAAGACGGCTTGTGCTACTTGTTACGCGAGTCAACTTCAACGAGGCACCTGACGGCCTGGTGAATGCAAGTTAATGAGTAGCCGGCGCGGCACAAGCGATCCCCCTTTGCTGCAGGGCTGGAACTCGGCAACTTGGCTGTAAAAAATGCATAAGAACAATGTCACTTCTGCTCAGCTGGATGGCTTCTCCGTAGCTTACTGTCTATGCACTGGCTCTACGTTACTAGAGGACTCCCTAGAAGAGGGCTAGCAAAGTAAGAAAGTCTTGTCCTTATCTGAACCTCAGCAGAGAGTTCGATTGGCAAAATGTCTCTAAGTGCAGGCAGGCAGATGGCCCTGACCTAGATCAATGTTTTTTTGGTTTGAACCTCCTCGGAGAGTTCAACGCACTGACTGTCTGAACAGCTGGGGCTGCAGGCTGATGGCCCCGCTACCCAGGTTAAAGTTTATGGTGGTTCTTTACCTTTAAGTCCGGTGTAGAAGCACTTTTAATTAAATCACTGTGGGAAATAAATTAGACGTTGCGAGGCCTTATGCTCGTTTAGAATTTTATTTATTACAGCTTGTCCTCCTTGGAGCTGAGGGGGTTTGAGCCCAGCTCTGGTAGGATAGGAAAGAGAGAGGATTCACTCATTCATTAAGACACTCGAATTCGAATAATACCTTATATTAATTAATTTCACCTGGTAAGGTAGCCAAACTTCCCTAACTCGCGACTCGCGTAATTTAGAAAATAAAACTAATTAATCAGTACTTGTCATTCGCAAATTATCGGTGCCTAGCTGTAGAAGCTGTGTGTTGAAGAGTTCATCAGTATGCAATGATTAAAAAAAATGTTGGAATTGTTGTTGGACCAGCTGGGGTTACTTCTGAGAGCTCCCTCGGTGGTGAAGATGAATATGTGCCCGCTGGGGTTACCGCTGTGGGCTCCCTCGGTGGCAGAAAGAAAATGATCGAGTCCCGAAGTGACGTGGAGAGTGCACTGCGAATGACTGATAGCGTCACCAGTGTCACAAATATATTTATACTATGCCGGGGAGAAATGCAGCAATTTGATTGGCTGGCTTATTTTCAGCCGGACTATAACACCACCCTGCCGGGAAGGCAAAATTTCGGGAGTGTTGAAAATAAAAGAGAGAAAATTGGAAAGAAAATTGCAAGAAATCTGACCGGCGAAATTTAAAATTTGACCGGGCTGATGAGGTTTTAGAAGTTCGAAACGTTCTTGATTAAATTGATCGTACTAGTTTCGATTGAAAAAACGGGAGAGAAATTTGATAAAAATCAGCCTGAGCTAATTTGAAATGAAGTTGAAAGATTTGAAAATTTTCTTGACAAGTGGGTCGTACTAATTTTCAAAATGACTGGTGAATTTTGGCTACCTTGTATACAAAACTACCTTAAAATCTAAGTTAAAATATTTGACCTATCTGGGCGCAGCTAAATATTTATCGGTACAAAACATGTAGTAAATATATTGCAATATAATTTTAGTACATAAGGCACTTTACTTAAATAATTTAGTGGCACAGAAAGTAAATAATTTCGGAATTACAATGTTAAAAACGCGCGTCGATGTCTTCGTCCGTGTTGTGTTCGAAGTGGTCACAAGTTGCCCTTCGGAGGCAAGGCATCTCCAACCTGAACCTCGACGGGATTGTTGGCCCTTTCGTAAAATCATGGGGCAGGGTTTGGCCCATCCCATGACAGGACTGTTGAACGTCGACTTGGCAGATCACTGGCCCAAGTCGGACTCGTACACACGGAGGGGTGAAATGTACAAGTTTTCATACTTGCACAGAAGTTAACTGAAACGTTGAGATGGCTGAAGCTCGCAGCAGGGTTTCCTACTGGGAACTCGAGAGATAAGATTGAAATTTGAATGAAATGACAGAAGTTTACTGGCGGATTTTAATCGAAAATAAAGTAAAATGGCCAGTAAATAAGGTAAGTATGGAAGGTAAGTATTAAAATACTGAAATAATGATAACGAATAAATTTCACCTTATACAGGGTGAAATTAGAAAATAAATGGTGGATGCGCTGGTAATTTCGAAAAATTAATAAAATTGCAGGAACAATGCTTCCTGGGGTTTAGAATAAATTTGGGTGGTGTAGCAGCAATGCCTGTTGCACCAGAATAAAATAAAAGTGGTTATGTAGGTTAGAATGATAGATAATAATGAGTAAAATATGTTGGAATAAGATAATTCCCTGTACAGGGACAGAATAAGAAAATAAAATAAAAATGGCGAATGCGCCGGTAATAATAAAAAAAATAATAATTTGGCCAAAAGGCCTCGGAGCGAATGCCTCCGGATAATATATGATTATTATGGCCACAACCCTAGGCGATAGGGCAGGCGTCATCTAGGATCGAGACTTCGGGGTCATCTTCTTGATAATCCTCAAGGGTGACCGAGTGGAAGCTATAGTTAACAGGGACTGCTAGATTGGTTAGCTCTGGGTTTCCCTGGTCACCGGCTTCATCTTCTTCTCGCTGTCGGCTCCTCTCCTGGGCCTCTTGGATCCTTCGGATTAATTGCCGTTCGGGCGTCCCTAAGATCCTTTCTCGGTCTCGTTGACATTGTCGAAGTAGCGCCTCTTTACTAGGTCGAAATACTAAGATAGGCACTCTGCTCGTACTAGGGTCCTGAGGGGGTGACCTTGATTGTAACCGCCTTGCAGCTTCTACTGCTCTTCTTGGGCTACCGATCATCGGGGCTGCACTTGTACTAGGCTGTGCTATGTCTCTCTGTGCTTCCTGCACCGGGGTCCTCGGTCTGGCACTTGGGCCGGCTCGCTCAGGTCCTGGCCTGGCAGGTCCTACTTCCGGAGGTTCATCCGGATCACTATCGCTATCCGTCTCATCATCGTTCGGCGCTGGTGGCGGGAATGGCGCCGGTCTGAGGTCATTTACATGAACAGGATGCTGTGCTCCATTCCTGTCCACTTCGTAAACGTTGTCACCTAGTACTCGTAATATCATAAATGGCCCTTCCCATGGGGGGCTGAATGCTGTTGCGGTGCCTGGGAATTGTCTAACCATCACCAATTCTCCTACTTCGAAATGAATCGGCGCTTCTCGATGCTCCGGGAACATATCTCTTTGGTAAACAATCTGCCTTTCCTGGGCTCGTCTCACCCGTGCTTCTCGTTGTTGAGCATTGTTTTCCACTTCCTGTTGATTAACCGGGTGATTCCATTCCCCTGGTTTAACCAGCGGTGCTCCGAGTAACAACTGACTGGGTGACATGCCTGTGGCTGCATTAATTCGGGTATGAAGTTTGAGCATAATGTCTGACAAACTCTCATCCCATCGGTTTTCGGTTTTATTGAGCATTTCAACTCGGAGGGCCTTCTTAATCTCTTGGCTCCTCCGTTCCACTGGATTGGCCTGTTGATGGTAAATGGGGGACGTATAGGCGTGGATGTCATGTCTACGAGTATACCTTTCCCATGCCAAGGACGTAAATTGCGTCGCATTGTCTGTGATTATTCGCTGTGGATATCCCCATCGATTGAACACTTCGGTGAGGAATTGCAACATGACCGTTACTCCACTGGTAGGGGACGCTTTCAGTTCTACCCAGTTTGAAAAGGTGTCTGTCAGCACGAAGAGGTATCGGTTGCCTGTTCTGGTTTCAGGGTAAGGTCCCATAGCGTCAAAGCTAACCACTTGCCATGGTTTGGTGGGTGGCCTGGGCCGTAGGGGTGCTTTAGCTTGCAGAGCACCTCCTCGTTTTGTGGCGGCGCATATCACGCAGTGTCGAACGTGCGTGCGTATCTGTTTGACCATTGCCGGCCAGTAGTATAAGCGGCGGACTGCCGCGACAGTCTCGTCCCGCCCTGGATGTCCAGCGGCATCGTGATAGTGGTGAATCACCCTCTGCCAAAATTGTAGAGGTACGACTAATCCTTGTCTTCCATCTCGAATGTACCAGATTAAACCGTCTTCTACTTGAAAATCCTGGCGTAATGTTCGCTGCCAAGGAGCTAATCCTTCTTCCGGCTGCTGTATCAATTCTTGCCATCTGGCTCGAGTGGCTTGATACTCTTCGCTATCTGCCTGTGCCTGGCGTATCTGATCCAATAATGACGCTGGCTCGTCATTTTCATCCAACAAAGCCAACGTAAAAGTTGCTGGTTGTACAAAAGCGGCTGGGACTCGTCCTCGATGTTCCCAGGCCTCTGCGGATGTCATTCCTTCAGCGGGTAAATTTATCTCGGGCGGTATTAATCTATCATCAACATTCTCTCCATCTTCAGGCACGTGTCCTTCAGGGTGTCGTGATAGAAAATCCGGGAGTTGATTTTGCCTCCCAGGGCAGTGTTGGACGGTAAAGTTGAATTCTTGCAACTGTAGTGCCCATCTTGTGAGCTTGGCTCTTTCGTCCTTGAACTTGTCGAACCAAGTCAAAGCGCGACTGTCAGTAATCAATGTGAACGGTCTGTCTCCCAGAACGGCTCTGTATCTCTTACATGCCCATATTACGGCTAATGTTTCTTGTTCATTACAATGATATTTGCGCTCAGCGGCAGTAAATTTTGCGCTGGCGCACGAAATAACCCTTCTCTGTCCAGATGGCTCTTGTTGCCAGAGGACAACACCCATGCCTTGCATGCTAGCATCGGTTTGTAAGAAAAACGGCAAGCTCGGGTCTGGCCGGCTTAGCGTCAAAGGTTTAGATAAAGCTTCCTTTAAATTCTGGAAGGCTTCCTCAGCCTCTGGGGTCCATCGAAAGTGTTTCTTCCCCACTAGGTCTGTCAAAGGAGCAGATAATGCGGCAAATCCTGGTACATATTCTCGTAACCAGTTTGCCGTTCCCAAGAAACTCTGCAATTCTTTCATGGTTCGTGGCGTGGCAAATTCTCTGATTTGTATCACATGTTTTTCCTGCGGCTTATTGTGCAAAGCCGTTACTCGATGTCCCAAGTAGTCTAATGCTTCCATCCCGAAACGACACTTTTCCAGGGAGCAGCGAAGTCCATGGTTTCGTAATCTCTCCAATACCAACCTTAAATGGTGAACGTGTTCTTCGTGCGACGCCGAATAGACGATGATATCATCGAGATACACTTTTGCGAATTTATCCAAGTATCCTGCTAAGACTTCTGTCATAAGTTTCTGGAACGTCGATGGGGCGCTCTTTAGCCCGAAAGGCATTACCAAAAACTCATAGGTCGCTCCATCAGGAGTGCTGAAAGCTGTATAAGGTATGCTGGATTCTTCCATGGCTACCTGCCAGTATCCACTGCGCAGATCCAATGACGAAAAAACTTTGGCTGGTCCTAATTCTTGAAGAGTTTCCCGGATGGGCGGCAGCTGTGCCACTTCATCTTCGGTCTGACTATTGAGTTGTCTGTAGTCTACGCAGAATCGGTTCTTTCCGTCCTTTTTCTTGACTATCACAATGGGCGAACTAAACGCCGAATGGCTTCGTCTTATGACTCCCGCAGCTAACATCTTCTCAACTTCCTCTTGGATAATGGTTTTATGCTCTAAGGAATAACGATTTCGACGGATGCGGAACGTACGGTTGTCTTTCAACTGTATTCGGTGGGTTACCAACCGAGTCGTCGGTTGGCGTAATTGTTCTTGGAATCTGTCTGCGAAATCATTCAAGATTGCTTCATATCGCACTTGGTGCTCTTCCTCTACATTTTCTGAGGTTAGTTGTACTGGTTCGGCTTCCTCGTCGGGAGCGTTCGTGCCTGCCCAGTAAGCTGAATGTCGGAGCCTGGTTCCAAAGTATATCGAGTTATTCTGATAGTCCAGGGTGACCTGTTCAGTAATCATCCACCCGTTCCCAAGGATAATGTATTCTACCATGTCCTGCATTACGTAGGCTTCCAGCCTAGTAGGTTGTCCATTGATAAAAATCGTTTGTCCGACTGGTCCTTGTACGAGCACTGTCGATCCATTCGCCAATTGAACTTCCTGCACCTCCGCAGCGGTTACATTTCCCTTGATGAGTTTTTTGTTGATGAACGATTCCGCGGCTCCGGTATCCAGTAACGCCCAGTACATGTTTCCTTCATACTCGACCTGCACTCTCGGCAGAGGTCTCATATTACGGCGCCTTTCGACGGCTTGTACTAACGTATTCATTCCCATAACTGATGCTTCCGATCGGCTGGTTAACGCAAGCGCAGCTCGATTCGAATTCTGGTTTGAAGTTTGTCTTGTATTTTGTGGAATACTTGCAGGTAATTTACGAGTTTCCTTTAAATCGGTTTCGATTTCAGAGGCGACTTTGGCGAGGTGGTCCATGCTTTCGATGTAGACCCCTCTGAGTGCTGTCCTAATTTCGGGTAATAATAGTTCTATTACTATATCAATTAACTCGGCGTCGTCCGCAGTTGAGTTCAGCCGGTTATGTAAAGCGATCTTCTGGGAAATAAACAGCTCAACAGGCTCTGTGGATTGCTTCCTCCCATAAAGTTGTGCCCGTAGTTTCGATCTAATTGTCCTGTTATTAAATCGTTCTAACAAACGACGTTGAAAACTGTCATAGTCTAAGTGTACTAATCTGTACATCTCTTGCCAGACTTTGGCGTCTCCACGGAGCTGCGCCACGACGGTAGGCGTCCAGTCCGCATAGTGTAGCTGCGTTCGCTCAAAATGATTTTCGACTTCTTTTAAGAAGTAATAGGGATCCTCATAATCAGAGCCGCTGTAGGTGATTAGTAATTTCCTATTTTTATTTTGCATTGTGCTGCGCATCGTTTCTCCAAACTTATGCAATGCGGTTTCGAACATATTGGCATAATAGGCCTGTTCTTCTGTTGGGCGCCACGGGGTTTCATGTTGAAGTCCCAGAAAGTCATCTTGGGTTCTTGCCATTCCTTGGGCTCCATGCCTCTGAGGAGTGTCATGCTGTTGTGTGTCTCGGTTTGTCTGAAAACCGTATCTTTCATCGTAGATAGGTTCCCTTGGTACATACTGGACATCTCTGTATGTAACAGTTCTTCTTTCGACTTGGATGTATGCATCATCAGGTGCATGCACACTCATCCTTTCTGATTCCCTCCTGGGGGGATATTGTGCCGGTTGGGTCGCTTGGTTCGAATGCCCCTTGAGTTGGGCGACATGTCTTCGGCGGGGGGAAAACGTAAGGGGGAACTGTTCTCGGTTCGATGGTGAGAGCGCCGGGGTGAGCCTCCGCAATTCTGCGCTCCCGACGTCCCGACGCACCTGGCTGTGCATTTCTTGAGGCGGCGTGTCGCTGTGGCCCGAAGACGATGCCGTTTCACGCCCCTTGCCAAAGCTTACACCTTTCGGCATCTGCATTTCTCCAGCTTGGCCCTGGCCTGTGCTTCCTTGTGCACTATGGCGAGAGAGAGCTGGCCTCGCCGTGTGGGTCAGGCTTCCATGCCTCCCAGATCGCCCGACGCGTGCTTCTGGTTCCCTGTCCTGGACGTTGAGTCCGGAATTTGTTGTTGACGTGTGTTGCCTCCTGAGTGGGCTCGTCACTACAGTAGTTTGAGGGCTTGGTGTCAAGTCGCGGAAAAAGAATCGAAGGGCTGGATCTTCCTGTAGATTTTGCCAATCTCTTCTTACGTGAATTGGGGCTGTGTCCGTGCTGCTGCTCGCGCGCGACATGATGAAACGCGGCCCGCACTTGGAAACTGAAGCCGAGAAAGATTCGAAAGTACCACGAAAATTGTCTCTGATAAAATTCGAAAGTACGTCGAAGATTGTCTTTGTGGTTGCGAGGAAAATTAATTCTCTCGCGCCCCGCGAGATTGATGTTGTGAGACTAGTCCTGATGTATATGAGTGCTTGTACTCATAAACAACGAAGCGTAGTTGAAATGAAATTGTTTGTTCGAAAATGTCCGAGGCAGCGCTGAATGTTTGGCCCCCAACGGAAACGTGAGTTGAGCGTTCGAAGCGGTGCTGAATTTCTGGCCCCCAACGGAAACGTAATTTGTGAACGTCCGAGGCGGTGCTGAATTTCTGGCCCCCAACGGAAACGCGTTTTGAGGTGACCCGAAAAAATTTATTTTCTTTAATAATAATTTCGGCGCCGTGTGCACCTGGGGGATGCTTTCTGCGTTCGTCAGAACGGAAAAATCACTTCACAAAAGTTTACATTTTTTCAAAATACAAAAGTTACAGACTTATTGGTGAATCATTAGTGGTGCATTTGGGAAAGACGGCTTGTGCTACTTGTTACGCGAGTCAACTTCAACGAGGCACCTGACGGCCTGGTGAATGCAAGTTAATGAGTAGCCGGCGCGGCACAAGCGATCCCCCTTTGCTGCAGGGCTGGAACTCGGCAACTTGGCTGTAAAAAATGCATAAGAACAATGTCACTTCTGCTCAGCTGGATGGCTTCTCCGTAGCTTACTGTCTATGCACTGGCTCTACGTTACTAGAGGACTCCCTAGAAGAGGGCTAGCAAAGTAAGAAAGTCTTGTCCTTATCTGAACCTCAGCAGAGAGTTCGATTGGCAAAATGTCTCTAAGTGCAGGCAGGCAGATGGCCCTGACCTAGATCAATGTTTTTTTGGTTTGAACCTCCTCGGAGAGTTCAACGCACTGACTGTCTGAACAGCTGGGGCTGCAGGCTGATGGCCCCGCTACCCAGGTTAAAGTTTATGGTGGTTCTTTACCTTTAAGTCCGGTGTAGAAGCACTTTTAATTAAATCACTGTGGGAAATAAATTAGACGTTGCGAGGCCTTATGCTCGTTTAGAATTTTATTTATTACAGCTTGTCCTCCTTGGAGCTGAGGGGGTTTGAGCCCAGCTCTGGTAGGATAGGAAAGAGAGAGGATTCACTCATTCATTAAGACACTCGAATTCGAATAATACCTTATATTAATTAATTTCACCTGGTAAGGTAGCCAAACTTCCCTAACTCGCGACTCGCGTAATTTAGAAAATAAAACTAATTAATCAGTACTTGTCATTCGCAAATTATCGGTGCCTAGCTGTAGAAGCTGTGTGTTGAAGAGTTCATCAGTATGCAATGATTAAAAAAAATGTTGGAATTGTTGTTGGACCAGCTGGGGTTACTTCTGAGAGCTCCCTCGGTGGTGAAGATGAATATGTGCCCGCTGGGGTTACCGCTGTGGGCTCCCTCGGTGGCAGAAAGAAAATGATCGAGTCCCGAAGTGACGTGGAGAGTGCACTGCGAATGACTGATAGCGTCACCAGTGTCACAAATATATTTATACTATGCCGGGGAGAAATGCAGCAATTTGATTGGCTGGCTTATTTTCAGCCGGACTATAACAATATTGTTATAGTCCGGCTTAAAATAAGGCCAGCCAATAGGAACGCTCCATTTCTCCCCAGCATAGTATAAATTAAATGGCAACTCTAAGACAGCCCCACAGTGAGTGTGAATTGTAGCGTGTGCAAGCGCTGCAATAGGAGAATAGTGAGAAGAGGAGAAACACTAGTTGTCTTTCTCAAGACACTAGTGTAAAAAGATAAATAAAGTCCCCCGCCTGGGGACACTTTGTTTTTACCTTCCCAATTCCTTTCCCACTAATTACTAATCATTCTTTTTCAGATTTTATTTTCAGGATAGAGGATAAGACAAGGGCAATAACACATACTGTGGAGGACAGTATGGACAGCGATAACGGCATGGCAATGAGCGAGGGGTCGTCCAGAGAGCCCTCCCCAGGCCCATACACCGACCTCGAGTGCCAGTTAATGGAGGAAAACAAAACCCTGCGGGCCCAGATCCAAAGGTTAGAGACCGAACTCCAGCGAGTCAACGACAAGCTGGAGAGACAACACGGCGAACTTATGGACGCCCTAAGAGCCATCCATGCCAGACAGACCCCCATAGAGCAGGCCCCACAACCCCAGCCCAGCTCCCAGGACCAACCCCCACCCACCCAGGCCCAAACAGCCCAAAAAGAGGCCCCCAAAAGAAAGGCTGAAACGGAGACTTCACCCTAGTAACCAAAACTAGGGCGAAAAAGACGTCCCAGACCCCCCCGATCCAGGCCTGAGGAAGCAGGACTCCTGGTCAGAGGTGAGCCGCAGGCTCAAGGATGCCAGGATCCAATACACCAAGGCCAAGGTGGTCGGCGAAGGGATCGCCATCACCCCCCAGACGGCGGACGACTACCGCCGAATGACCAAGATGTTCGCGCTTGAAAAGCCGCGCCGGAAGAGAGGCTTCTGAGAGTGGTCATCAGAGGCATCCCCAGCGGCGTAAGCTGCGAGGACGTGAAGGAGGACCTCCAGGAACAAGGATACTCCCCCACCTCTGTCCTCCCCCCAGGGACCCAGACGGTTGCTATCGGCGACTTCAACGCCAAGTCCCCGGAATGGCACAGTAGGATCACAAACACTCGAGGACGAGAGCTACTGCGATTTCTGGGAAGACAGGATGGCAACCTGCTGGTCCTTGGGCCGGAGGCACCGACCCATGACAATGGTGTAACCCGGACCCCGGACGGAGAGGACCTCCATGGCCCTCTACGCCGACGACACAGCCCTGACTGCCAGATCCTGGAGTGCCAGACTAGCCACCAGAAACCTCCAGGAGGCGGCCACCCTCCTAGAGGACTGGTGCAACAGATGGAAGGTAGCCGTCAACGCCGAGAAGAGCAAGGCGGTACTCTTCAAGAAGGTAAGAAAACAAAACCCCACAGGTCACGTTTCCATGTTTGGAGAGGACATCCAATGGCACGACTCCGCCAACTACCTTGGCGTGGTCATGGACAAAGGCCTAACATGGAGAGTGGAGAACGTCGCCCTCAGATCGGCCGTCGACGCACCCTGGTTCATCCGCAACGAGGACATCTACAGGGACCTGGAATACACCCCGGTCACTGAGATCATCAAGCAGAAAGCCAGAAAGATGTACGCCCTTGCCGAGGAGCATGGGAACCCACTAGTCAGGGAGGCAACTGACTATGACCCAGCAGACGCTCCGAGGCACAAGCGGCCGAAGGTGCAGCTCCTGGATAACGGGTGAGTATGAGAAGCATACCACCAACCGACGATCCACCCCCACGGAAGAGACATGACGATCACCCAACCACCCACCCAAGACCCTGCGGGTACCGGACAAACAACCGTCCAGTACCTGTAGTCCCCCTAGCTCCGGGCAGACCAAAAATGCTACCAAAGCAGTTAGGTCTGCCCTTCCTCGAGCTACACAGCTCATCCTTACCCTACCGACGATCCGGATGACAGGATGCCTCTTGGCATCTTGTGTACCGGCAGTCACTCCCGCCACAACCCCAAAACACCCAACAGACCGATGACTACCCCCCGGGGGGCAAACAAGCTGGCGAAAAAAAGAAGACGAAGACAGAAGAACGCCAGAAGAGGCCTTAGCCAGCAAGGTCCAACGAGCCAGGACCCAGGGAGGTGGGCCGAAATCGTCTGCACCGCTCACATTTGTGAGTGGGGCCGACGTAAAGTAAGCTCGCCCGCCCTGCACGAGGCTGGTCCCCGGTCTACAGCGATGTATTGGGGTAAAGGGCAATAGTCCTGCCCGGCCCCAGTCATCCGAGACCGACATCTTTAGCCAAGAATATTGGCGTTGGCGACGCTATCAGTATCATATCATATCATCATATCATATAGTCTGCCAGTGCCTGTGAACGATACAACTGTGTTTAACCTCCACTGCCGTAAATGTCGTCGCACCGAGCTAGCAAGATCAAAGAAGAGCCACCGCCTTACACTACAGCACCTAACTACAAGGTAACTTGGGCCGACCAGGTCGACAATGAAATGGCAGAGAACAATATACCACTACAAAACAGATTTGAAGTACTCGCTGACATACACCACCCAGGTAAAACCACAAATCAAGACAAACGAATCGAACAATACGACCAAATCTACCTCAACAAAATCTTTCCTCCTTACGATCCTAAACATTCAAATCCTGCAATAAACATTTATTACTATAGAAACTTATCTAAATACAAGTTTCCAAAGAAATCTCACTTTAAATATCAACTCACAAAAAACCTCAAGGTTCATGAATTTTATACTTATGAAAAACACATTGTTAAGAAAACCTTTCAAGACTCGGACGATGGACAATATTATATTGACACACCGTCGCTAACATTTAACACAACCCCAACAACAACAACTACCACTACCACATGTACCATAAGCACAACCCTCACAACTACCCTAACCACAACATCGACAACAATCCCCAGAATGACCACAACCGAATACGAACTCATTTCTCCAACAACATCCCCAACGCACAATTTACAAATCCCCAACATCAACCCTCTGTTAACCCCATCCTCACTATCGCAGGAACTGAACAAAATACTAGAACTTACCAAACAAGCTTTCAACTACAAACCCATACAAACTAACGACTTAGAGCAAATGCAGACAACACCCTCCCCTATTAACACTACCCCTAACCCAAAAAAAAGAAAAATAAACCAGCAAAACACCCCTCCCATAATTATACACTCGAACACTACAATACAAGAAGCCAAACAAATTAATAAAAAACTACCCGACATACAGACAGTCACAGAACCCACCCCTACACTAACGAAGGGGACCATAAAAAATGATACACCAACAATTTCCATATATACTGAGCACCATACGGAAGTAATAGACCTGATTAACAGATACACCACCCAAAAATCGACATACAAATTCAACATTTCTGCACTAATTTGTCAATCCAAAACAATCAACGATCATACAATTATAGGTAATATTCTAACCCAAAACAGAGTCGAATATCACACTTACAACCATCTGAACGATAGACCAGTCAAAGTAGTAATCAAATACATCCCTACTGACGTTAACTTACAAACTATACAACAAGACCTAAACAATAAAAATATTCATATCCAAAGAATAGCCAGGTTGACCAGTTCTAAAACGGGAACCAAACAACCCCTTCCTATACTGTTAGTAACCATACATAGGGGGGTCGTTGACAGGATGTATGCTCTCAATGAACTCTGCTCCTTTAAGGTCAGAGTTGAGGACTACGTCAGGCCATCGATCCCCCAATGCTATCGTTGCCAGAGGTTCGGTCACTCCTCGGAGTTGTGTAACCGTGTCCCACATTGCGTGAGATGCGGACAAACACACGAGGGTGGGAAATGCGCCGCACAGACGTGTAAATGCGTCAACTGCGGCGCGGCCCACCCTTCTAACTTCAGAGGGTGCCTGGCCTACTTGGCGGCGATGGCCAAATTAAAGCCAGACAACAACCGGCAAAACACAAGACTAAACGACCCACCAGACCCCAATATTAACAGACAAGCCCTAACGATACAAAAAACCCCAGACACAAAGATATTCCCACCGCTAACACAAACTCAAAGACCATCCTACAGTGAAGCTACAAAAACAAAAACAGACCGGACCCACCCCAACGAGACACCAGAGACCGACAATACAAACCCCCTGAAAGATATTTGTAACATCCTAAAAGATTTTAACCTACGGGAAATATTAAATAAACTTGGGATTCTAATAAACAACCTTAAAAAATGCAACGACCCTATAGATAAGATTTCTATGGTGATAGAAACAATCATTTCCCTTTTTACTTAACAACCCTGAAGCACTCATAATGTAAACCACTAACCAGGGCAAGGGCAAAAAAAAAAAAAAACTGCCAAAAAGAAGATAAACAGCACACTACCAAAAAAAAAAAAAAAGCCACACCCACGAAAAGAGCCAATGGGCCAAACTTACACTAACACCACCACAATAGATACTGTTCACAAGCTTCACTCCTGCTCCCTACCTTACCTACCCACAACACATACCTAAAACAACACGAGCACCTCCACCAAGCAAACCACAACACTGTGCATGCAAACAACCTGATGCAAACAGACACCCCTGCTAACCAGCACATGCATACAAACACAAACAACACAACCCACAAACAGAAGAACAAACCGCAATATCAGTCAGCTCACAGAAGCAAGCTATGTTCATCGACAAACATCAACCCGTGGAATGCGCCATAAGGCGGGAGCCACATGCATAAGCACACACTACGAAGACGCTATCAGTTTCTCGCGGTCCACAGCACGTGTCGCATCGTCGGAGCTCGATCACCAATTTTCATCTATTTGGGCATCATCCCACAACTTTACAACAATCTAATTATTACTCAAGCACGAAGAAACCCTTCTGCAATCGATTTTACATCATTTAAACCTCGCTTCGGTACGTACAAGCTGATGAAGTCAATTTAAATCCTCATGCACGCCTGATATTGGAAATTTAGTTTATTGCACCACGGTTAGGAGTTCCACCCACACCTTTTCAAGTTTATTCCACCACGGATTGACTGTCCCCAGCTCTCTCACCATTTTGGAAACGAAATCGTGTCACAGCAGGCTATGTACAGTAAATGTGCGGTTATTTAAACTCGTCTCGCGAGCGCGAACGTTAGGGAAGTTTGGCTATCTAGCTAGGTGTATTTAAACTTAATAGAAGGTATTATTCGACACGAAATTTTAATTTCTAAAGTGAATCCTTTTCTTTCCCCATCCTACCAGAGCTGGGCTAAACCCCCTCAGCTCCTAGGAGGACAAGCAGCCACAACAAATAAAATTCTAAAACGAGCATAGGGTCTTGCAACGTCTTATTTCTTTATCCTAAGTGAAATTTAAACTCAAGTGCCTTCAGGACAGGACAATAAGGTAAAACTTTCACAAACATTAACCTGGGAAGCGGGGCCGTCAGCCTGCCAGCTCCAGTAACATTCAGTGTCTAGGTAGCGGGGCCATCTGCCTGCCGGCGCCTACAAACTAATTCAGAAATAGAGCTCTCTGCTGAGGTTCTAACAGGGACAGAGACACTTTGCTTTGCTAACCCTCTTCTAGGGAGTTCCAAGAGTGTAAAGTAGAGTCAGTGCAACCCCAAACTTTCATGGAGGCAGAGAAGCAGAGCAGCTCAGTGAATTTTTATGTACAATTTTCTTGCAGCTTTGAAGCAGAGTTCCAGTACTGCAAAAAAGGTGTGATCGCTTGTGTGGCGTAGATTAATTTAAGTACTAGCATTCACCAGGTCTAAGGAGCCTTGTAGAAGTAAATAAAGTTGATAAGTAGCACAAGCCGTCCCACTGAATGCACCACAGAATTTTGTAAAATTGCTTGTAACCTTTGAACTATGTAAAATTTCAACTGTCTGTAAAGTGATTATTTCGTTCTGACGTATGTGGAAAGCATCCCCGAAGAGCCCGCGCGGCTACCTACGTTATTAACGCAAATAAGTTTTTTCCACCAATCAACTGATTGCGCCACACTAACATTTTCTCTGTGGTAACTTTCACTAAATTCATTCTCACGCGAGCTACGTTTCATTTCGAAAGTACAAGCATCCTCATAGGCCAACACACGTTGCGCAACATCCACTTCAGCAGGGTACGAGTGAATTAATTTTCCTCGTACCCACGCACAAACATTCAACAAGCAAATCGCAAGGAATTCTGAACTTTCCAGTGTTTTCCGAAACCAACTTTCTCGGCTACAGTCTCCAAGTGCGGTCCGCGTTTCACGATGTCGCGTACTAGCAGCAGCACGGACACTGTCCCCGAACACCTACATCAAGATTGGGAGAATCTAAACCAGGATCCAGCTTTGCGATTTTTTCTACGTGACTGGACTCCGAGCCTACAAACAACTGTCGTGTCGAGCCCACGCAGAAGGCAATTTTCTCCGCAAACCAACTCCGGGCTCAACGATGTCGACGCCGATGAAGAAGGGGAACCAGAAGCACGCGTCGGGCGATCTGGGAGGCCTGGAGGCCTGACCCCAACGACGAGGCCGCTCCACTCGAGCCACAGCGTACAGGAAAGCGCAGGTTCGAGTCAGACCGGTGCCACGCAGATGCCGCAAGGTATAAGCTTCGGGAGGCGGGTAAAAGTGGTGCACCATCCTAGCTACAGCGACGCGCCGCTACGAGAAGAGCACACCCAGGTACGAGACGTCGACGGGACTGCGCAAGCGCAGAGGCTCAACCCGGCGCTCTCACCATTACCTCACAACAACCCCCCAGCGTATTTCCCCCGCCGAAGACAATATTGTTATAGTCCGGCTTAAAATAAGGCCAGCCAATCAGAACGCTCCATTTCTCCCCAGCATAGTATAAATTAAATGGCAACTCTAAGACGCCATCAGTTTCTCGCGGTCCACAGCACGTGTCGCATCGTCGGAGCTCGATCACCAATTTTCATCTATTTGGGCATCATCCCACAACTTTACAACAATCTAATCATTACTCAAGCACGAAGAAACCCTTCTGCAATCTATTTTACATCATTTAAACCTCGCTTCGTTACGTACAAGCTGATGAAGTCAATTTAAATCCTCATGCACGCCTGATATTGGAAATTTAGTTTATTGCACCACGGTTAGGAGTTCCACCCACACCTTTTCAAGTTTATTCCACCACGGATTGACTGTCCCCAGCTCTCTCACCATTTTGGAAACGAAATCGTGTCACAGCAGGCTATGTACAGTAAATGTGCGGTTATTTAAACTCGTCTCGCGAGCGCGAACGTTAGGGAAGTTTGGCTATCTAGCTAGGTGCTATTTAAACTTAATAGAAGGTATTATTCGACACGAAATTTTAATTTCTAAAGTTAATCCTTTTCTTTCCCCATCCTACCAGAGCTGGGCTAAACCCCCTCAGCTCCTAGGAGGACAAGCAGCCAACAAATAAAATTCTAAACGAGCATAAGGTCTCGCAACGTCTTATTTCTTTACCCTAAGTGAAATTTAAACTAAAGTGCCTTCAGGACAGGACATTAAGGTAAAACTTTCACAAACATTAACCTGGGAAGCGGGGCTGTCAGCCTGCCAGCTCCAGTAACATTCAGTGTCTAGGTAGCGGGGCCATCTGCCTGCCGGCGCCTACAAACTAATTCAGAAATAGAACTCTCTGCTGAGGTTCTAACAGGGACAGAGACACTTTGCTTTGCTAGCCCTCTTCTAGGGAGTCCCAAGAGTGTAAAGTAGAGTCAGTGCAACCCAAACTTTCATGGAGGCAGAGAAGCAGAGCAGCTCAGTGAATTTTTATGTACTATTTTCTTGCAGCTTTGAAGCAGAGTTCCAGTACTGCAGAAAAGGTGTGATCGCTTGTGTGGCGTAGATTAATTTAAATACTAGCATTCACCAGGCCTAAGGAGCCCTGTAGAAGTAAATAAAGTTAATAAGTAGCACAAGCCATCCCACTGAATGCACCACAGAATTTTGTAAAATTGTCTGTAACCTTTGAACTATGTAAAATTTCAACTGTCTGTAAAGTGATTATTTCGTTCTGACGTATGTGGAAAGCATCCCCGAAGAGCCCGCGCGGCTACCTACGTTATTAACGCAAATAAGTTTTTTCCACCAATCAGCTGATTGCGCCACACTAACATTTTCTCTGTGGTAACTTTCACTAAAATCACTCTCACGCGAGCTATGTTTCATTTCGAAAGTACAAGCACCCTCACAAGCCAACACACGTTGCACAACATCCACTTCAGCAGGGTACGAGTGAATTAATTTTCCTCGTACCCACGCACAGACATTCAACAAGCTCAAATCGTAAGGAACTCTGAACTTTCCAGTGTTTTTTCGAAACCAACTTTCTCGGCTACAGTCTCCAAGTGCGGTCCGCGTTTCACGATGTCGCGTACTAGCAGCAGCACGGATACTGTCCCCGAACACCTACATCAGTATTGGGAGAATCTAAACCAGGATCCAGCTTTGCGATTCTTTCTACGTGACTGGACTCCGAGCCTACAAACAACTGTCGTGTCGAGCCCACGCAGAAGGCAATTTTCTCCGCAAACCAACTCCGGGCTCAACGATGTCGACGCCGATGAAGAAGGGGAACCAGAAGCACGCGTCGGGCGATCTGGGAGGCCTGGAGGCCTGACCCCAACGACGAGGCCGCTCCACTCGAGCCACAGCGTACAGGAAAGCGCAGGTTCGAGTCAGACCGGTGCCACGCAGATGCCGCAAGGTATAAGCTTCGGGAGGAGGGTAAAAGTGGTGCACCATCCTAGCTACAGCGACGCGCCGCTACGAGAAGAGCACACCCAGGTACGAGACGTCGACGGGACTGCGCAAGCGCAGAGGCTCAACCCGGCGCTCTCAGCATTACCTCACAACAACCCCCCAGCGTTTTTTCCCGCCGAAGACATGGCTCCCAACTCAAGGGGCATTCGAATCAAGCGACCCAGCCGGCACAATACCCCCCCAGGAGGGAATCAGACAGAATTTCACTACCAAATGTACATGCACCTGATGATGCGTACATTCAGATCGAAAGGAGGACTGTTACATACATGGACGTTCAGTATGTACCAGAGGAAGCTACCTATGACAGGAGACATCGTTCTGGAACGAACCAGGACACACACCCAACACGTGACATTTCTCAGAGGCACGAAAACCGAAGAATGTCAAATGCACAGAATGACTTTCTGGGACTTCAAGATGAAACCCCGTGGCGCCCAACCAAAGAACAAACCTTTTATGCAGAGATGTTCCAAAATGCATTACAAATTTTTGGGGAAACCATACGTGAGACTGTACACAACAAAAACAGAAAACTTGACCAGGCCGTGGCGCAAGCGTTTCAGAGTGTTTCACCAGTGAGTTCAAGTGATAGAGTACGAACAAGTGCAACAATGAGTGTTCAAAGACAACAAAACTTACCGCCATATCCGTGTAGGAACTGTGGTGCGATGCATTTTATGCGGGAGTGTCCCCAAAATCGACCGGCAGCGTCAGAACAATTATCGTCTGCGCCGCCGCGAGCAATTTTACCTAATTACAATATGCCCGTGAGTACGAACAATTCGCGTGCCTCACCAGCGGCTATCAACACTACAGACATTGTAGAACAACAACCTGAAGAGGAAACGCGGCTCCCTCGAGTGCGTGTTAAATTCAATGGGATCGATGTGTGGGCAGTATTGGACACGGGCGTGAACTACACGATCGTGAACCAACGATTACTAGAACCTGCGCAGATGCCGGAAGCTACTCAGGAAGTGCGCCTTGCCGACGGACATGTTGGTACGGCCAACGGGCCGGCTAGATTCCCAATATACATTAGCGGACATCCAACTTTAGTGACGGCTTATGTTCTTCAGGACATGCACGAAGATATCCTGTTGGGAATACGATGGATGCAAGAAGAACAAGTTATTATGGACTACGTTACACGAACAATTACTCATGGCACGGGAGAGCGCCATCGCACCGCCATGGTGTACGCAAACAGCACAGAGCTAGCTGAGCTGAAGGAACCCCCCGTTCCACCCAGCAATGAGCCTGCCTTGCCTCTGAGAGATCAAGCAATGGCCACGGGAACCAAACCCAAATCAATACCGGCGCCTCCGCCTGACGTGGAAGATCTGCCACCATTATGCAACATGAACATCGCTGTTCCCAGCGATACAGGAAGGAGGGAACGCGTTTTGCAAGGAAGCAACCGTTCCGTAATCAAGCCTATGCGATTACCACTGTATCGTGCCCCGGCGGCAGAGATGTCCACTTCAAGACCCAATTTGGCACCAAGTCGACGAGTTCCGTTGGCGCTCACTAAGCCGGCATCTATGCCGAGGTTAGAACTTGCGGATACGCTCCGAGGGAGAATAATCCAAATTCAACGACATAGTCCGGAGTTCAGGAACCTAATACTGACCTGGAAAAGGGCACAAACGGCGGATCCCGAGACTCTCTCCTATTGGAAGCAGGATCTTCGCCGGGACTACACATTACACAGCGACTTATTATGGTATACCCGAAACGATCGTCGTGCATTGGTAGTGCCTTATCAGCTGAGGAGCGAGGTGATCGACGAGCATCGGCACCTGGCAGATACGCTGCGATACTCTGAGGTGACAGACATAATACGGGAAAAGTATTATTGGCCTGCCATGGCCGCAGGCATCAGATCACGACTGCGGGCTGTGAATCACACCCCCAAACAATGTGTTCCTCCCCCAGTGGAGAAGCATGAACGCTATTCTCAAACACGTCCCCCTGAACGTTCGGAAAGCAAACTTTCAAGTGCTTCGCCTAGAGGAAAACCCCCGGATAGTGCGCCCACGTCCAGCGATCGAGTTCGTACTGACATTTTATCCAATTCCCCAGGAAGTGCGCAGAAAACACAGACTTCCATGCGAACTTCCAAAGACGCGAGTGCGGCCCTGCCTGGAAGAAAGGACGCCACACCCCGGCAAGGTTTTATGATGAGTCCCCCCATTCGGATACAGCACTGCGCCACCGATGACAGCCTGCTGTCCGACAATTATGAAAGCGTGAGCGTGAGTACCGGTTCCGGGTCACCGCCACCCCTCACGGCGAACGAACGTTGGATGTTGCAACGCCCTAGGTTTCTAGCAACCAAGATGGAACAGCCGACACTCCAGCACCCCACTTCAACCTCGCCACCCCAGCGCCGTGGAGCGGGCGCGCGTCAACCAGCGGTCCGAGGACGGTAAAGAACCGATCAATCCTTTGGATAACCAACTCCATTAATTTCATTTATCGGCATTCGCCAACATTTTATTTTACATTTTGTCCCTGCAAAGGGAAATATTTATTCCAAACCATTTTACTCTACATTTTATCCATATTATCTTAATCACTACAAGTAACCAACTACTTAACCATTTATTTTTCGGTGCAACAGGCATTGCTGCTACACCTAAAATTTTATTTTCCTCCAGGAGGGATTGCTCCTGTCATTTTAAAGTATTTTATTAATCACCAGCATCAACCATTATTTTCTAACTTCACCCTGTATAAGGTGAAAATTTTATTATCACCATCTGAGTATTCCAATACTTACCTTCACACTTACCTTATTACTGGCCAATTTACTTCAATTCGTCAAATCCGCCAGTAACTTCTGCCACAAATTTCATTTCAATCTCATCTCTCGAGTTCCAGCAGAAACCCTGCTGCGAGCTTCAGTCCTCTCAACACTTCAGTTAACTTCTGTGCAAGTATGAACACTTGTACATTTCACCCCTCCGTGTGTACGAGTCCGACTTGGGCCAGTGATCTGCCAAGTTGACGTTCAACAGTCCTGTCGTGGGATGGGCCAAACCCTGCCCCATGATTCTACGAAAGGGCCAACAATCCCGTCGAGGTTCAGGTTGGAGATGTCTTGCCTCCGAAGGGCAACTTGTGACCACTTCGAACACAACCCGGATGAAGACAACGACACGCGTTTTGCATTGTAACTTCCGAAATTATTTACTTTCTGTGCCACTAATTATTTAAGTAAAGTGCCTTATGTACTAGAATTATATTGCCATATATTACCACATGTTTTGTACTGACAAATATTTAGCTGCGCCCAGACAGGTAAAATATTTAACTTAAATTTTAAGGTAGATTTTGTATCATATGATAGCCAAAATTCGCCAGTCGTATCGAAAATTAGTACGGTCAATTTTAACCAAGAAAATTTTCAAACTTCCAAAAATTTCATTAGTCCGGTCAACATTTCTCCAAAATTAGTCCGGTCAAATTTTCATTCAATTTCTCTTCTCATTTTCTACACTCCCGAAATTTTGCCTTCCCGGCAGGGTGGTGTTATAGTCCGGCTTAAAATAAGGCCAGCCAATCAGAACGCTCCATTTCTCCCCAGCATAGTATAAATTAAATGGCAACTCTAAGACGCCATCAGTTTCTCGCGGTCCACAGCACGTGTCGCATCGTCGGAGCTCGATCACCAATTTTCATCTATTTGGGCATCATCCCACAACTTTACAACAATCTAATCATTACTCAAGCACGAAGAAACCCTTCTGCAATCTATTTTACATCATTTAAACCTCGCTTTGTTACGTACAAGCTGATGAAGTCAATTTAAATCCTCATGCACGCCTGATATTGGAAATTTAGTTTATTGCACCACGGTTAGGAGTTCCACCCACACCTTTTCAAGTTTATTCCACCACGGATTGACTGTCCCCAGCTCTCTCACCATTTTGGAAACGAAATCGTGTCACAGCAGGCTATGTACAGTAAATGTGTGGTTATTTAAACTCGTCTCGCGAGCGCGAACGTTAGGGAAGTTTGGCTATCTAGCTAGGTGCTATTTAAACTTAATAGAAGGTATTATTCGACACGAAATTTTAATTTCTAAAGTGAATCCTTTTCTTTCCCCATCCTACCAGAGCAGGGCTAAACCCCCTCAGCTCCTAGGAGGACAAGCAGCCAACAAATAAAATTCTAACCGAGCATAAGGTCTCGCAACGTCTTATTTCTTTATCCTAAGTGAAATTTAAACTAAAGTGCCTTCAGGACAGGACATTAAGGTAAAACTTTCACAAACATTAACCTGGGAAGCGGGGCCGTCAGCCTGCCAGCTCCAGTAACATTCAGTGTCTAGGTAGCGGGGCCATCTGCCTGCCGGCGCCTACAAACTAATTCAGAAATAGAACTCTCTGCTGAGGTTCTAACAGGGACAGAGACACTTTGCTTTGCTAGCCCTCTTCTAGGGAGTCCCAAGAGTGTAAAGTAGAGTCAGTGCAACCCAAACTTTCATGGAGGCAGAGAAGCAGAGCAGCTCAGTGAATTTTTATGTACTATTTTCTTCCAGCTTTGAAGCAGAGTTCCAGTACTGCAGAAAAGGTGTGATCGCTTGTGTGGCGTAGATTAATTTAAATACTAGCATTCACCAGGCCTAAGGAGCCCTGTAGAAGTAAATAAAGTTAATAAGTAGCACAAGCCATCCCACTGAATGCACCACAGAATTTTGTAAAATTGTCTGTAACCTTTGAACTATGTAAAATTTCAACTGTCTGTAAAGTGATTATTTCGTTCTGACGTATGTGGAAAGCATCCCCGAAGAGCCCGCGCGGCTACCTACGTTATTAACGCAAATAAGTTTTTTCCACCAATCAGCTGATTGCGCCAAACTAACATTTTCTCTGTGGTAACTTTCACTAAAATCACTCTCACGCGAGCTACGTTTCATTTCGAAAGTACAAGCACCCTCACAAGCCAACACACGTTGCACAACATCCACTTCAGCAGGGTACGAGTGAATTAATTTTCCTCGTACCCACGCACAGACATTCAACAAGCTCAAATCGCAAGGAACTCTGAACTTTCCAGTGTTTTTTCGAAACCAACTTTCTCGGCTACAGTCTCCAAGTGCGGTCCGCGTTTCACGATGTCGCGTACTAGCAGCAGCACGGACACTGTCCCCGAACACCTACATCAGGATTGGGAGAATCTAAACCAGGATCCAGCTTTGCGATTCTTTCTACGTGACTGGACTCCGAGCCTACAAACAACTGTCGTGTCGAGCCCACGCAGAAGGCAATTTTCTCCGCAAACCAACTCCGGGCTCAACGATGTCGACGCCGATGAAGAAGGGGAACCAGAAGCACGCGTCGGGCGATCTGGGAGGCCTGACCCCAACGACGAGGCCGCTCCACTCGAGACACAGCGTACAGGAAAGCGCAGGTTCGAGTCAGACCGGTTCCACGCAGATGCCGCAAGGTATAAGCTTCGGGAGGAGGGTAAAAGTGGTGCACCATCCTAGCTACAGCGACGCGCCGCTACGAGAAGAGCACACCCAGGTATGAGACGTCGACGGGACTGCGCAAGCGCAGAGGCTCAACCCGGCGCTCTCACCATTACCTCACAACAACCCCCCAGCGTTTTTTCCCCGCCGAAGACAATATTGTTATAGTCCGGCTGAAATTAAGCCAGCCAATCAGAATGCAGCATTTCCCCTAAGCGAAGTATAAATTAAATTGCGACACTGAGACGCTATCAGTCATTCGCAGTGCACCATCCGCGTCACTTCGTGGCTCGATCATCCATTTTAAACTTCAATTTTCAAGATCAGTCATTCGCAGTGCACTCTCCACGTCGCTTCGGGGCTCGATCACCCATTTTAAACTTCTTTTCTGTCACCGAGGGGGCCCGCAGCGGTAACCCCAGCTGACCAGCAATTATTCTACCACCGAGGGAACTCTCTGCAGTAATCCCAGTTGGTCCATCAACTTTTAAATCGTTATCATACAGACTGATGAAGTCCTCTACACCAGCTTCTACAGCTCGGACAACATATACCGGGCTTCCGCACTGCTGATACCTGTTCCCCGCCCATGTCATAACGGACTTCGTCAAAAAGAAATGCTAGTGCATTATTAGAGAGATAACACTTTTTTGTAACATCACTGGGGGTAAATTTTCCCTCGATATATATGTAGCTGTCAGAAATGTCTAATATGAGATCTTGAAACTGTACAGGAATACGTACTTCATCGGAATTTTTATATGACGGCGAGCCATAGGCTTTATAGGTGTGTTCGTGTAAGCTGACGAGTGAGTTATCAAACACTGGCTCGTCAAACACCTCTAATTTTTCACTTGTGGTCGTAGCGACAGACATCTTAATAATGATATTCGTGTGTTTTTAAACCAAGTGATTGGAGAAAAATGTAATCTTGAGGCGTCAATCTATCCTCTGCGGCTTTTGCAGGTGGAATGGTTCGTTCGTCACGCGTCGTGCCACTTGTAACCTCCTCACCTAATTGACGTATAGGCCATGGGCGGCGTCGCTGTCGGCTAAAACGGAAACCCATTGGTATATTTTAAGATATTATTATATATAAGATATATTTTCAGACTGTTTTATAATCAATGAACTTTAAACTCAATTATCCCAAAATGCTTGAAGTATTACTTGTGTCCTCTTTTAAACCCTTTAATTGTGATTTTACTGATGGTTAGAAATCGCTTGCAATATGGAAAGGAAATAATAATGAAGTGCATTTAAATTTTACTTAGAAACCAATGAGTACTGTAGCTTAGGGCGTCATAAACATGAAAAAAAAAACGATAAAAATCGGCTGCCCATTAAACTTTTGGGTGAGAGGCAAGGGGTTAATAATGGTTATTTGAAAATATCTTGAAAAATACGAATTTAGCAAAAAAAACAATTAAATATACAATTTGAAGCTTATAAAATTATCTTGAATTTAAGACTAGTCCCGTCAAATTTGGTCAAAAATTGATCGAGATATGGTATTGGTATGCAGTCAAGGATGTTAGATTAATTTTTTTAACTCTAGCTTCACAATAATTTTCTCTCCTTGAAAATTTATCAGGTCACCGTTATCATCCAAGACTCGCAGAGTAATGTTTTCGATAAACTGCTGCCCCACAAGTCTGACAGGCATATAAATAATGTTTTGGGGCTCCTTCGACAGCTTGTACCCTGGCTCGACATCAATGTCAAACTCGAACAGCGTATGTGCCCTTTCACCATTTAAATAGGCACCATATATTATATTACAATCCACACGTATAATTCTGACTCTCATAATATCGACGGGGTGTGTAGATTGATGGTACTTATTAGGCTGTAAGCGTCCTGCCTCAAATCCTAGAAGCTTGCCTATAGAGTTCTCCTGAGTAAAGTCAATCTCATATTTTGAACGAATTTCACACTTTAATGTGTTATTATTCGCCCGCAGCGAGAATAGCTCCTCATCTTCACTGTCTCGTACATCGCCTCCGCTCCTATCAGATTTTAACATGTGTAGTATTGCTTTATGAATTTCATCAATTTCGTATGCGCCTGGAGGTAAATAGTGACATATAGGCTCTGCTTTACTGGTGTCTTTATAGGTGAACTGGTTATTTTTCTCGTCGATGTTGAATATGGAGTTATAGGAATAGAAACCTAATAAACCAAATCCATAGCTAGTGCGACTATCCAGCTCGATCGGAGGATAGAAATCAGCGCTCAGCACGCTCGAATAGCTCGATATAGTGAACGTGTGTGACATGTTTGACTGGCAGCGCGTGCAGTATGTATTATGTTTTTATTGACGGGTGCAGCAGTTAAGCGGGTTCAGTCTTCTTCTTTTTTCGGGTGTGGTTGGTAATGAAACCTCTGCCTCGTTACTGGACATAACATTCACATCACTCATCTTACAATAACAGCAAAATATTTTTTTAGAGGACGGACCGTCATTAACGTCCGTATTTGACCTATCGCCGTTATCAGACCAGTGTTCGGTGCAGTATTGATACTTTAACACATCGATATCGTTCTGCAGGTGTTCAGGCAGTTTATCCCACACCAGAGCGCCAGCTGGGTACGGCTCATTTTCGTGAGACTGCGTAGACGTGAATATGCGATGAGGGCCTGCCCCATTCTTTTAATGCTCTCGCGGTCCATTTCGGGTGTTATATTCAAACTCATGTCTTATTTTTGCTCTCTCCCTCTCTCTGATAGAAACTTTAAACACAGATGCCCACACCAGACTGTGTCAAAGTTCTGTTGACGATCATAATTATATAATATTTTTACGCCCTTCGACGCCCCGTTAAAGTATCGTATTAGCTCTTTAGGTGGTGATAAATCGCCAAAGCTGTCATAGTAATTAACCAGAGAACTGTTTTTTTTTTATATGCTACCCAGTGTGTCCCCTTACCATGCACGCTGTCTAGGTTGATAATGCCCGATTCGTTATGATACGGACCTTCTACCGGCATGGTATCCCTCATGAATACACCTCGAAAATAAGGTATCTTCAGTACGTTAAATGCATAATGGTTAAGATCCACATCTGAGAGAGCTCGGCGGGGCAGGGCGATCTTTAGTTTTTTGAATGAGGATACGGTTTAAGGTAGAGACCCAAGCCGTTACGATGAGGCCTCAGGTGTATTCCATCACCACTCTTACCTAGTGCAATCGCCTTCATAGCTTGATTATGACGCTGTGCCTCCGACAGCTGCTGTCTACCACTCTTCACCTCGTTGACAGCCTTTGCCAACCCGGCAGCGCCTCCGGCTAGGGCCCCCAGTGCAGACAGACCTGCGAAGATTGGCAGTAATGGTAAAATGCCGCCTACCTTCGGTATAGGTATTATACGCGGCGCTCGAATTTTCTGCCTTCCTCCTGCAGATTTCACGATTTTTTTTTGCAGCCTGTAATGCGATATCGATAGCCCTCTTCATATCACCCGTTATAAACCGCTCCCCACCTGCTTTTTGTAATGCTTCATATGCCTGACGAACCACGTCGGCTTTAAATGAAACCGGTTTATTTTTTTTATCGACGTTCTTAACTTTCCCTACTCTTTCTTTCCTCTTTTTTTTACCGCACTCCGAAGTTTCACTTTTAAATGACGTCGAATTACAACCCATACCCAGGTGACGTTTTGCCTTCATTATATTGGTAACTAGCCATGCATCAGCCCTTTCTCTCAACCCCGCATCTTTAGACTTAACGCGCTCCCAGGCCCGCTGTTCGAGCTCATAGTCTGCCCTATGTCGCGCACCTAAGTCCTTATTGGTGTATGCGATGTCATGTACTTTACAGGCAGCGTCAAGGGGGTTTATACCGCCATCACCTCGTGCTAGTCTTTTCTGTAATTTGGTACCAGGCCCACAATACTGATATGCAGGTAAGTGTAACTCGAAAGGAAGTTTATTTATCACTGTATTAACAAAGCCACCACCAGCCTTTGAGCGCTGGCGCGGCTGACGTCTGTATCGCGCGGCTGACGCCATTTAAATAAGGTGTGTATGATGCATATATTCTCATATAGTCTTCGGTAGCAGCACAATGCGTGTAATAAAGCAGCAGGGGGAATTTGTGGTGGATAACTTAGACGAGCGCCTTGGCTGCGGAGTGGGTTCTAGTGTCGATAATCAGCGTCATGGACCACTACTCCCCGCGACTATACGGTGTATCATGGCGGGCGCATCGAATTCCGGAAAAACCAACCTTATGATTACTTTACTTACACACCCTCGAGGGTTACGTTTTGCAAATGTGTACATATATTCCAAATCATTAAACCAGCCCAAGTATGAGTATCTGCGTAGTGTATTAGAACCGATTAAAGGTCTGGGATATTACACATTCAGTAATAACATCGAGGTGATGGACCCGAGCGAGGCCAGACCAGACTCTATTTTCATCTTCGATGATGTCATATGCGAAAAACAAAATGTTATTAGATCATACTTTAGCATGGGTCGGCACCAAAATGTAGACTGTTTTTATCTCGCCCAGACATATTCACGTACACCTAAACAATTGGTACGCGATAACGAAAACTTTATAATAATATTCAGACGGGATGACACGAACCTCCAGCACATATTTCGCGACCATGTAGCGCCTGACGTGACATTCGCGGAATTTCAAAAAACGTGTGCAGTGTGCTGGAATGAACGATGCGGTTTTCTAACCATCGACAAGGATAGAGATGTGCATGACGGGCGATATAGAAAGGGTATAGATAGTTACATATATGTGTAAGACAGTTATTCCCATATGCTTATTTGTATAGTGAATGTCGGCGAGCGTGTATCGTAAAAAAAAATGAAGAGTACGACAGGGAGTGGCGGGGATACCGTGCTCAATATGAATAACGAGGAGGTAAACTTAAAACGTAAACTAGCAGAAGTGACAGACGCGAAAAAAATTCAAATCTATTAAAAACAGACACATTGAGGGTCGGCAAGCCCTTGAAAAAATTTATGAGCCCATAACGACGCCTTTAAAGACACTATCTGAGGCAGCCGATAGCAAAGCGCGAATTCAGACCATACAGCTATCACGAAGAAGGCATAGTATGTTAGCGGATATGTGTGTAAAAATTTAAACCATATATGCGTGCATGGTTAAGATGTCTTCAGTATTAAAAAATGAGTAACAGAAACACCATCGATAAATTTGGACGTAGAGGCATGCGGCCCTCGGGCGTATTAGGTCAGCGCGGTCCCCCGGGCATCGGCTTTAAGCTCATCGATGATAGACATTTTGATATTCAATATAGACGGTTAACCAAACTCGGGGATCCAAAAGAAGCTAGAGATGCCACACCGCGTCTGTATGTAGATGCGCATATCAGCAGGAGTAGGACCGAGACAGTCAAGTTAATTAACGCCAACACTGGCAAAATCTATGGCAGAGCGGGAGAGCGCTATTAAACAATCGTACACCACATTTATAGGGAAGCAGATGGAATTATATAGCACATTTATACATAGTAAAATTACCGAGGCGCTTGCTGATATGAAGAAGTCTCTCGACAGAGATATCGATAAAATTAATACTTTAAAAAAGGAAAGCGAGGGAGCTTTGACAGCCAGAATAAGCAAATTAGAACAGTCACTTGCAGAAGTTCTTACGGTGGTGGACGTTAGCGCACATTGAGAAAAATACTCCTCGAGGGACGAAATAATAATAATAATAATAATAATAATAATAATGAGTGTCAGCACGGAGAAGCGACAGGTTGTTGACGAACTTCATAAATATGCCAGGCGGATTTTCAGAGAAGGAAGACCGTGATTAGGGGTTATGGAGATTTATGGCAGATTGATTTAGCAGAGATGCAGCCGTATGCCCGTGAGAACCGTGGTTTTAGATATATATTCATAGTAATTGATTGCTATTCCAAATACGTATGGGCTAGGCCTCTTAAAAATAAAACCGCTCGTGAAATTTTAAAAGCAATGGAGAGTGTCCTCGTCGAGTCAAATTACGCGCCAAAGCATATACAGACAGACCACGGGACAGAGTTTTACAATAAATATTTCACCAAGCTGATGGGTCAATATGGAATCAATCATTACTCTACCTATAGTACGAAGAAAGCCGCAATAGTGGAACGTGCTATACGAACTCTGAAAGGGTGGCTGTATAAAAAATTCTCGCTTAGAGGGAAATACAGATGGCTCGACATTTTACCCGAGATTACAGAGTTGTACAATAATAAAAAACACCGCACAATAGGAATGAAGCCGTCGAGTGTTACAAGCGAGACTCGGCTAAGTGCATATGTTCAACCTGAATTTATACCTTTGAAATTTAAATTTCACGTGGGTGATACGGTTAGAATTAGCAGATACAAAGGCGTGTTCGATAAAGGTTACACCGCCAATTGGTCCACAGAGCTCTTCAAGATTGTCAGAGTAAATACAGTCCAGCCGCCCACATATCTACTTGAAGACATGCATAAGCGCCCAATTAAGGGCGTTTTTACGAGGAAGAATTACAGAGGGCAAGAAACCCCGATATATATTTGGTAGAGAAAATTTTACGCCGTCGAAAATAACAAACTTACGTAAAATGGCTGGGGATGTCTAACGAGGTTAACTCGTGGATAAATACCAGTGATTTCGTTTAAAACACTCGTACACACCAAGCCGCCATCACCATATATTTTTTTATGTAGCAATAATTGTGTTACTGTATACATATATTACTGTATGTTTATTAAATAAAAAAATAAAAATAAAGAACCGTTTAATATTTTACTTTAATAATAATAACCTTGTCTTATATAGTGTATGACAGCATTGAAAAATATTTAAAAAAAAAATATGAATTTCCCCATGTAATTATGCATTCTAAATTGCAATGTCGAAATATTAATAATAGGAAAGTTTCCAGCTGTATACACAGGTGGTGATGTAATGTATGTATGAATAGGTAAACTCACTTAGCTTTATCACTCATAAATAAATATGAAATTATAAAAAACTTGTCTGGTTTGTGCGTATATGCCACGACAAGTTTTGGAACTTTCCTATGTTAATTATCGATTTGGTATTTTTCCTTTCATTTAACTAGTGACCAAAAGTCTAGTTATATATGACGTAATATAATTACCATGTAGAACTATTAAATTTGTCTAAATCCATTATGTATAGATGTAAATAATGATAAAATAAGGCACATCGTGAAGCGTCATTTTAAAAGCGCTCAATATGCAATTATAAATTTGTCTGGTTTGACCGTATTCGTTACAAGAACTTTCTTATCTAAATTGGCGATTTGGTATTTTTCCTCTGATTTGAAATGTTAAGTCCACATATTTCCCGCTCCTTACTAATGATCAAAAATCTAGTTATACTAATGTACTGTAGTGGTCATTGTGATGTAATATAATTACCGTGTAGAATCATTAAACCTGTCAAAAAACCTCATTATGTAAAATAATGATAAAAAATAAGGTACATCGTGAAGCGTCATTTTAAAAGAGAAAGCGGCCACTTTATGTGGTAGGTTAGCAAACGGTACCTCAGCGCTATAGACTCACGTGTACGTACGGAATTCCTGTAAAAAACCGGTTTAGAGGAATTTGCGTTTTTTTCCGCGGTTCAAGGTGAACAAGGTAATTAAAAAGCGATTATTCCAAATCGTCGCACCTTCTACTCGCATTTCTCCCCAGCATAGTATAAATTAAATGGCAACTCTAAGACGCCATCAGTCTACCGCAGTGCACCATCTGCGTCACTTCGTAGCTCGATCACAACTCAAAAACCTTCATTTTGGGCATCATCCTACATCTTTACAACATTCTAATCATTACTCAAGCACGAAGAAACCCTTCTGCAATCTATTTTACATCATTTAATCCTCGCTTCGTTACGTACAAGCTGATGAAGTCAATTTAAATCCTCATGCACGCCTGATACAGTAAATCCAGTTTATTGCACCACGGCTAGAAGTTCCACCCACACATTTTCGAGTTTATTCCACCACGGATTGACTGTCCCCAGCACTCTCACCATTTTGGGAGCCAAATAGTGTGACAGTAGGTTAAGTACAGTAAATGCGCGGTTTTATACTTCGTCTCGCGAGCGCGAACGTTAGGGATGTTTGGCTATCTAGCTAGGTGTTATTTAAACTTAATAGAAGGTATTATTCGACACGAAATTTTAATTTCTAAAGTGAATCCTTTCTCTCCCAATCCTACCAGAGCTGGGCTAAACCCCCTCAGCTCCTAGGAGGACAAGCAGCAACAACAAAATAAATTTCTAAAACGAGCATAAGGTCTCGCAACGTCTTATTTCTTTATCCTAAGTGAAATCTAAACTAAAGTGCCTTCAGGACAGGACAATAAGGTAAACTTTCACAAACATTAACCTGGAAAGCGGGGCCGTCAGCCTGCCAGCTCCAGTAACATTCAGTGTCTAGGTAGCGGGGCCTTCTGCCTGCCGGCGCCTACAAACTAATTCAGAAATAGAACTCTCTGCTGAGGTTCCGACAGGGACAGAGACACTTTGCTTTGCTAGCCCTCTTCTAGGGAGTCCCAAGAGTGTAAAGTAGAGTCAGTGCAACCCAAACTTTCATGGAGGCAGAAAAGCAGAGCAGCTCAGTGAATTTTATGTACAATTTTCTTGCAGCTTTGAAGCAGAGTTCCAGTACTGCAGGAAAGGTGTGATCGCTTGTGTGGCGTAGATTAATTTAAGTACTAGCATTCACCAGGCCTAAGGAGCCTTGTAGAAGTAAATAAAGTTAATAAGTAGCACAAGCCGTCCCACTGAATGCACCACAGAATTTTGTAAATTTGTCTGTAACCTTTGAACTATGTAAAATTTCAACTGTCTGTAAAGTGATTATTTCGTTCTGACGTATGTGGAAAGCATCCCCGAAGAGCCCGCGCGGCTACCTACGTTATTAACGCAAATAAGTTTTTTCCACCAATCAGCTGATTGCGCCACGCTAACATTTTCTCTGTGGTAACTTTCACAAAAATCATCCTCACGCGAGCTACGTTTCATTTTGAAAGTACAAGCATCCCCACAACCCAACACACGTTGCGTAACATCCACTTCAGCAGGGTAAGAGTGAATTAATTTTCCTCGTACCCACGCACAGACATTCAACAAGCTCAATTCGCAAGGAACTCTGAACTTTCCAGTGTTTTTTCGAAACCAATTTTCTCGGCTACAGTCTCCAAGTGCGGTCCGCGTTTCACGATGTCGCGTACTAGCAGCAGCACGGACACTGTCCCCGAACATCTACACCAAGACTGGGAGAATCTAAACCAGGATCCAGCTTTGCGATTCTTTCTACGTGACTGGACTCCGAGCCTACAAACTACTGTCGTGTCGAGCCCACGCAGAAGGCAATTTTCTCCTCAAACCAATTCCGGGCTCAACAACGACGACGCCGACGAAGAAGGGGAACCAGAAGCACGCGTCGGGCGATCTGGGAGGCCTGACCCCAACGACGAGGCCGCTCCACTCGAGCCACAGCGTACAGGAAAGCGCGGGTTCGAGTCAGACCGGTGCCACGCAGATGCCGCAAGGTATACGCTTCGGGAGGAGGGTGAAAGTGGTGCTCCATCCTAGTCACAGCGACGCGCCGCTACGAGAAGAGCACAACCAGGTGCGAGACGTCGACGGAACTGCGCAAGCGCAGAGGCTCAACCCGGCGCTCTCACCATTACCTCCGAACAACCCCCCTACGTTTTCCCCCCGCCGAAGACAATATTGTTATAGTCCGGCTGAAGTAACCAGCGACTAGAGAGAGTATACAGACGAGTTATAAGCAATTCTAACAAAAGTTGTAGTTTCTCTTTTCTTTGGAAACCGTGAATAGTGCATCACACTTATATAGCACACAGAGTGCAGTCAAGAAATTCAACCCTTTTAATATGACCAGAAAAAAGAAGAAACCTCCGGAAACGGAAAACATTGTACATATCACACCTACCACTACACAAAACATCGTAGCAAACACTGATAAAAACAATGAGACACATCAAACAAAAACACAGGTACACAAAGATAATTTAAACTGGGCTGATAATTTAATTAATTTAAACATAACTAATACTAACAATATGAATAATTCACTAACATCCATCATCTCATTCAATAACACCCAAACAACACTATCTACCCCTCACCTAACATCTACTGACCAAAGTTTACCACCATCCCCCATAAGTATTACAACCCCAGTGCCAACCCTAACAAATGTTACTTATACTACCACAACAATATCATTCACCACAACAACATCCACTACTTTCAAACATTCCACCCCTATAGTTTCACCAGTTCAAAAAAGTAGTCCCACCCCCACTTTTTTAAACTTTGATTTGCAAAATAGAAATCACAGTGATAGCGATACTGATAACCTATATATTACGTCAGATACCAATTCTAATAGATCTCGATCCCCCCACCCCCTTAAAGAGTCAAAAAAAAATAAACCACCTCGTCGCAGAAAAAAGCGAGAATGCAGGCATATGACAGGGAAACTAAAACCCCTAGCCCCAGTAAGACATTATTAATAACAGAATCCGCCCCCACCACCCCCAACACAAATCCGGAAAAAACAAAAAACCCCACAAATGATGAGAAACATCAAAAAAACATATTTCCTGAAGCCGCCCCCAAAACCACCCCCCCGCCCCCGGGCAGCAAATAGTTGTAAATGCACTAATTCATGCAGAAAACACTTCATCTCAAACCACCCCCACCGCCCCCATTCAAACAACAGAGTTTGACTCTGCTTATACCAAAACCGCTCCTCCAGAGCCAGAACCCAAAAAATCAAAGGGAGCTATCCCAAAAAAAAATAAAATAATGCAGAACCTCAATAAAATTACACTTATACAACCCTCAAACTCTAAACATAATACACCCCCTGAACCGATGGAAACTAATTATGAATTACCCAAAACCATATCTCATTCGCCACCCCCAACTAATACCCAAAATACTACTGCAACACAGTCTGCCCCCCCACCTATCCATATTTACACTGATAATCACAAAGCCACTATCCAGTTAATTAGTGCAAAAACCACCGCACGTCCAGATTTTAAATATAACAATACATCTTTGATATGCTATACCAAAAGCCCCAGGGATCATAATTCTACAATAAAATTATTAGCAAAGCATGAGATAGAATTTTACTCATACAATGTCAATAACCTAAGACCACTGAAATTAGTTGCAAAATACTTGCCAATTGACGTCACCTCCGACGACATAGGGCAGGAATTAAACCTTATGGATCTACCCTATTTAAATATCGCCAGGGTGATGTTACCAAAAAATGGGCGCAGAACCGCCTCTAACATCGTCCTTTTAACGGTACCCAAACAAGCCGCTGATAAATATTACCAGCTTACTAACTTGTGTCATTATAAAATAACAATCAGCGACTATCTTAGCAATGACATACCCCAATGCCATCGATGCCAAAACTTCGGGCATTCTTCGGCAGTGTGTAACCGCATTCCACGGTGCGTGAAATGCGGTAAAACACACAAAGACGAGCCCTGCGCTGCAGTAAAGTGCCAGTGCGCTAACTGTGGTGCGGAGCATCCGTCTAACTACCGGGGGTGTCCGCAATATAAAGCCGCCAAACTTAGATTTGGCCCCAAAAATACTAAAACACAAGACATACTACCTACCCCAGCACAAAAACAGACGGACAGGCAAAAACAACAACCACAAACTAGACCTAACACACAACCCGACGTTAACTTACCCCCCCCTGTCCCAAGAGACAGCAGATATTGTAAACACACAAAATGTTAAAGCTTGGCAAAATTTCAGAGCTCGCCAGCAAGCGGCCTCACAACAAATGGCTGCCGAAAATAACCAACAACCTCAGACTGAAGAAAACCCACTAAGAGAAATTCTTGATTTTTTACGCAATTTTGACCTTAAACATATATGGCAATCTATCAAAGCCGTAATAGTTGCTCTTAGAAATACAAGTGATCCCTTGGAGAAAATTTTTGTTCTCCTGGAACATATAATAAGCATATTCGATGGCTAGTAAACTAAAAAATAGTTTAATTTGCCTGCAATTTAACGCCAATGGCATTCGTAGGCAGTCAACCGAATTCCAACAAATATTACACAATTACAAGGTAGACATCTGCTGTCTCTCTGAGACATTCCTCAAACCTCACATCCCCTTCAACATTCCTGGCTACACGGTGTATCGCAACGACCGACAAGAGCGGCGCGGCGGTACCGCCGTCGTGGTCAGGAATGGAGTCAAGCACTCCGAAATCCTCATTCCTTCCTTAAATTCCCTGGAGACTACTGGTGTTTTACTGCACTTAAATAATCAAAAAGTTATGGTTGTATCAGCCTATAAAAAACAACAGAATATATTTGACCCCACTGACCTGGACAAACTCGCTAGATTGCACCCTCTATACACCCTATTTGGTGATCTAAACTCTAAACACCCGTATTGGAACATACATAATACCAATTCAAATGCTTCTGGGCTAAGATTATACGAATACCTCTGGGCTTACATCCTAATATCAGATTAATAGCACCAGACTTGCCCACACACCCTCACCCAAGTCAAACAATAATCGATATTTGCATCTCACGAAATTTCAACTATCCACATGAGGTTGAAACTATCCATGGACTGAACAGTGACCATTACCCGGTCCTAACCAAGTTTCACATTAAAATACACTGCCCGCCACAAAATAGTAAGCCTCGTGAGGAAGACTTTAACTGGGATACTTTCGCAAATAACATTACTGCTAATCTACCACTGATACAACCATACACTAACACTGAGGACATAGACAGTGCCGTACAGTCGCTCACCACTAATATCCTGGAAGCACTGAACACCAGTAGAAAACCTACCCCTACCCGTCCTTACCTTTTCAAACTCCCTAGTCAACTAGTGGACCTTATTCGAACAAAAAACCACGTCAGGAAGAGGTACCAACAAACCAGAAACCCTGCTCTGCTAATACAAGTCAACGCGCTAAAGCGCCAAATAGACGCCGATATAAAGGCACATAGAGCAGACAACCTAGAGAAACTAGTTGAATCCCATCCTAATGATCTTTATTTTGCCCCACGACTTTTCACACGTAAAAACACGCAAATACCCCCACTCCTAACCCAAGCTGGTGTGGCGGTTACCGACGAGGAAAAAGCTGCATCCTTTTCCAATTACCTCTCAACTGTTTCTACCCCAAACCCCATCCCCTCATCCACTCAAAACCTTGTAGAAACCTACATATCATCCCTCATCCCTCAACCTAACAACCCTCCAGACTGACGCAGAACCAATGTTTTTCTCACCCTCCGAGGTGAGAGCCTCATTAATGTCGTTACACCCCAGGAAAGCTCCTGGACTTGATAATATACCTACATTCGCCTTGAGACACCTCCCAGCAAAATGCTATCTGCATTTAACCAGATTATTCAACGTTTGCACCAGGTTTACATATTACCCACAGCAGTGGAAAATGGCCAAGATTATTAACATCCCGAAACCTGGCAAAAAATTAGACAACCCAGCAAACTATAGGCCAATAAGCCTTATATCATGTCTGGCTAAAATTCTAATACTAAGTCGAGTCCAGGAGTACCTGGGAGATAACGACATCTTGAATAGGCACCAATTTGGTTTCCGCGCCAGTCACTCCACTACGCAGCAATTATTCCGAGTTGGTGAAATCATCACCACCAACTTCAATCGAGGTCTACTCACCGGGTTTGTTGCCCTAGACCTTGAAAAAGCCTTTGACAAAGTCTGGCACCCCGGGCTACTATACAAGCTCTCTATCGCGGGTTTTTCGACTCGTATCATTAAATTGATAGTTTTATATTTCTAATCGCCAATTTTGAGCAGTAGTCAACGAGGCGTGCTCCACACCCCTACCCATCCTGTCTGGCATCCCCCAGGGGTCCGCCCTTGGTCCCATCCTTTTCAACCTATACACTAACGATATCCCAACCCCCACAGACTACCGCACGACCATATGCTTATACGCAGATGACACAGCCATACTCACAACATCAAAAAACCCCGACATCATGACAAGACTGCTACAACAACAGACAGACCTGGTAGTCGATTTTTACACTAACTGGGGCCTGCAAGCTAACCAAAAAAAGACACAAGCTATCTGCTTCACGAAAAAAACCACCAAACAAACCAACACACGCCTCAGCGTCGGAGGAGTGGGCGTTGATTGGCTGGATAGCGTTGACTACCTAGGAGTCACTCTTGAAGTTCCACAAACATATCAAAGTTGTATCTAATAAATACAGGAAGCGTATGACCACACCATTCCCCATATTAAAGACCTCACCCCTTCACATCGGCACACTTATCTATAAATCGTACTTACGTCCGATATTGACTTATGCCTCGCCAATGTGGTATCCCTTAATTTCAAACACCCAACAATCAGCACTGCAAAAAACGCAGAACAAAGCTCTCAGACTGGACAACAATCTACCCATACGCACCCCTATTCCACTTCTGCATCAAGTAACAGGCACCCCCACACTAAACGACTTCATATACAAAAAAATACTCCCCAATTTGGCAAACACCCAGGTTAAGTCCAGTAACCTTACCCTTACCGACCCCCTTACCCCCAAATTCCTAACAGCTCCCAAACACCCCTCCTTGAATTATATCTACACCCCCACTCCCGATTAGGAAAACATTGTAATAAATTACCCAACAAAATGTAAAAACTAACCTGTATTGAGAAAAAAGGAAAAAAAAATAAAAAAAAAACAAAAAAAAATACAAAAAAAAAACAAAAAAAAACAAAACACAAAATACAAAAATACACACTAAACAGCTTAAGAGAAACCAAGTATCACAAAAAAAAACTGAAAAGAGCCATATCACAACCAATCAAAACAAAAACATGAAACTAAAAAAAAAAAAATTTTTTTAAATAAACAAACATAAAACAGCCAACAAACACACCATGGTGTGCATTACCAACAATTTCATAAACAAAACATATAACAACTAACAATAAAACTAACCCTAAACATAAACAAGATAAACCTTATTAGCTCAGCCCAGAGCACCGTTATGTACTATTATTCATCATCAACTCAAGGCAAGCATCAGGAGATGGAAAGCCTTAGCCATAAGAGGCACACACTACGAAGTCCGGCTGAAATTAAGCCAGCCAATCAGAATGCTGCATTTCTCCCAAGCGACCTATAAATTAAATTGCGACTCTGAGAAGCTATCAGTCATTCGCAGTGCACCATCCGCGTCACTTCGTGGCTCGATCAACAACCTTAAACTTCAATTTCAAGCATCAGTCATTCGCAGTGCACTCTCCACGTCGCTTCGGGACTCGATCACCCATTTTTAACTTCTTTCCTGCCACCGAGGGAGCCCGCAGCGGTAACCCCAGCTGGTCATAATTCATTCTACCACCGAGGGAGCTCACTGCAGTAACCCCAGTTGGTCCAACAACTCCTTAAAATCATTATCGTAAAGGGACCGTTATTATTTCTTGAAAGAAGTGGAAAACCATTTCAGGAAAACCCAACTTCATTATGCGGACTGGACGCCCACCGTCGTGGCGCAGCTCCGGGGTGAAGCAAAAACATGGCAGGAGATGTACCGCTTAGTACACCTTGACTATGAAACATTTCAACGAAGACTACTTGAAAGATTTAACAACAGGACAGTTAGATCTAAATTACGCGCTCAGCTTTATGGCAGGAAACAGTCTACTGAACCGATAGAGCTGTTCGTCTCACGGAAAGTCGCCCTGCATAACAGGCTGAACCCAACGGTGGAGGACACCGAATTGGTGGATGTAGTTATGGAACTATTATTACCGGAAATTAGGACAGCACTCAGAGGAGTTTACATAGAAGACATGGACCAACTCTCAAAAATTGCTTCGGAAATTGAGACGGACTTGCGAGATGTCAAGAAGTTGCCGACAGGTGCACAACAACCATCCTCAAGACAACAAACGTCACAACCACCTCCTCGTAGGGATCCACGGTCAGGGGAGAACCGGGCCGTGGCACAAGCGATTACTAGCGTCAACGATCAAGTGTTTCCTAGTGCACAAGTGTCAAGTAGACCAGTGAATATTCCACCGTATCCGTGTAAGTGCGGTGAAATGCATTTCATCAGAGACTGCCCAAGGGGCCAAAACTTTACGTCCGGACAAGCATCCGCCGCGCCGCGTCAGCGTGCCGTCATGCCTCGAGAACAGGTAACAAACAATTCCCCGTCCCCTAGCGGACCGCCAGCGCTTATGAACAGTTACCCGTCCCCTAGCGGACCGCCAGCGCCTATAAATAACACAGACTCAACCGAGAGTGAGCAGTGCGAAGAAATGAAGCTTCCGCGAGTGGAAGTTAGTTTCAATAGCCATCGAGTGTGGGCGGTACTGGACACAGGTGCCGTCTGTACCATCATCAACCAAAGACCTTTAGAACCCCAGCAGCTGCCGGAGGCCACCCAGAAAGTGCGTCTCGCGGATGGTAGAACGGAGTTGGCAAAGGGACCAGTTCGGCTGCCCTTATACATCGGCGAACACTTAACATTAGTCCGAGCTTACATACTACCGGAACTCCACGAAGACGTCCTACTCGGAATGGACTGGATGCGAGAAGATAAGGTAGTGGTAGACTATGAAAATGAGTGGGTGACCCACGGAGTCGGAGAGAGGCACCGAATCAAGATGGTTTACCAAACGAACCAGGAATGGCCAGACGCCGAAACGCCTGCATCCTTACATGCAGACAAGCTTGCCTTGCCAACCCCAGCGGTTGCAAAGGCCACCAGACAAGAAACACCTGCGGTAGTAGAGCCTGCCGTGTCGGCAGCAACGAATCCAGTACCAGGACCTAGCGGGTTGTCAAGACTCCAAACTATAAATATACCAAAAGCACCAGGAAGGGCTCGAGCGGTAGTTCCGTGGGTGAGACAGCCGTCACCCCTCGTCAGGAAAGAGACAGCTCCCCAAAATCCGAAAACGTCAGTAGCTATGAGGAGGGTGCCTTTAGCACTCACCAGGCCAGCGCCCATGCCGCAGCTGGAATGGGCCGAAACACTGGACGACAGAATCGCCCAAGTACATCACCACAGTTCCGCTTTTCGAGCGCTCATTTCCACATGGAAGCAAGTCAGGAATGCCGACCCTTCCACTCTTTCCCTATGGAAACAGGACCTCAGACAGGACTACCTCCTTTGGAACAATCTACTATGGTACGTACGAGATGGCAGACGAGCCTTAGTGGTACCATTTCAGTTTCGCAACGAAATCATTGATGAATACCGACACTTGGCCAACACGCTAAGATATTCAGAAGTAACAGAAAACAACGTTATTACTGGACAACAATGTCGTCTGGCATTCGATCCCGCCTTCGGGCGATAGACCACACTCCCCGCGACAAGGAGCCACCGGACCCTGTGAAGCCCCTTCGCGAGTCCCAAGTGCGCGCACCAGCAAGCCCCCCAGAACGTTTGAGCGGACCAACTGTTAGTCTTTCAACGACACCCGGCAGTGCGATTCGCCTCCACGCAGTGACACCCCCCAGTGCGCTGGTAACCCCTAGAGTAAGTGCGCGGAAAACTATAAAGCATAGCGATCGCGACAACCTTTTGCCAGACTTTCAACCCGGACGGCGGGTTAGTATCAGACACTTTGCGCAAGTGACCCCCATGGAACCGCCTATTCGAATACAGCATTGTGCGACGGATGACAGCTTGCTGCCCGACAACTACGAAAGTGTGAGCGCGAGTACAAGTTCTGGGTCAGTACCGGCTCTCACATCAAATGAGCTTTGGATGTTGCAGTCCCGGAACACCTCTAGGGCCCTAGTAGCCAAGACAGAGCAGCCCAGATCGAGGCACCCCACTTCAACCCCGCTGCCACAGCGCCGCAGCGCTGGCACGCGTTCTTCCGCAGTCCGAGGATGATTGGGAATCGACCAGTCCCTCGAGTAACCATTACATTCTTAGGAGGCATTGCCCCCCACGCCAATTCGGCAACTTTCCAATTTTCCTTCATCGGCACATTGCCAACATTTCTTAAGTTTCTCATTTCGTCCCGTAAAGGGAAATATTTTACTCATAAATTTTACCCAACATATATTATCTTATTCCCATAACATAACCAACTACTTAACCACTTTTATTTTATTTTGGTGCAACAGGCATTGCTGCTACACCACAAATTTTATTCTTATCCCCAGGAGGCATTGCTCCTGTCATTTTATTAATTTGTATAAATTACCAGCGCATCCGCCATTATTTTCTCATTTCACCCTGTATAAGGTGAAAATTATTACTTATTAATATTGTAGTATTCCAATACTTTACCTTTTCACACCTACCTTATTTACTGGCCAATTTACTTCATTTTGTCAAATGCGCCAGTAACTTCTGCCACAAAATTCAGTTTCAATCTCATTTCTCGAGTTCCAGTGGGAAACCCTGCTGCGAGCTTCAGCCCTCTCAACACTTCAATTAACTTCCGTGCAAGTATGCAAACTTGTACATTTCACCCCTCCGTGTGGACGAGTCCGACTTGGGCCAGTGATCTGCCAAGTTGATGTTCGACAGTCCTATCGTGGGATGGGCCAAACCCTGCCCCACGTCTCTACAAAAGGGCCAACAATCCCGTCGAGGTTCAGGCTGGAGATGCCTTGCCTCCGAAGGGCAACTTGTGACCACATCGCACACAACCCAGATGAAGACATCGACACGCGTTTGTTTGTAAAAATTCGAAATTATTTCACTTTCTTGTGCAATTATTTATTTAAGTAAAGTGCCTTATGTACTGATAAATATTTAGCTGCGCACAGTAGGTCAAATACTTAATTTATTCTAAGGTAGTTTTGTATACGAAAAGGTAGCCAAAATTCACCAGTCGTATCGAAAATTAGTACGATCAATTTTAATCAAGAAAATTTTCGAACTTCTAAAATTTCATTAGCCCGGTCAAAATTCAATCCAAATTTCTCTTCTCATTTCCAACTCTCCCGAAATTTTGCCGCGCCAATATTCTTGACTAGAGATGTCGGTCTCGGATGTCTGGGGCCGGGCAGGACTATTGCCCTTTACCCCAGTACATCGCTGTAGACCGGGGACCGGCCTCGTGCAAGGCGGGCGAACTTTACGTCGGCCCCACTCACAAATGTGAGCGGTGCAGACGATTTCGGTCCACCTCCTTGGGTCCTGGCTCGTTGGACCTTGCTGGCTAAGGCCTCTTCTGGCGTTCTTCTGTCTTCGTTTTCTTTTCTTCGCCAGCTTGTTTCCCCCCGGGGGGTAGTCATCTGTCTGTTAGGTGTGTTGGAAGTTTTGGCAGGAGAGACTGCCGGTACACAGGATGCCAAATGACATCCTGTCATCCGGATCGTCGGTTGGGAAGGATGAGCTGTGTAGCTCGAGGAAGGGCAGACCTAAATGAACCCAACGGTGGAGGACACCGAATTGGTAGACGTCATCATTGAATTGTTGCTACCAGGAATCAGAACAGCACTCAGGGGAATTTATATAGAAAATATGGATCACCTCGCCAAGATTGCTGCAGAAATTGAAATGGACTTGCAGGATACCAGGAGAATACCTGCAGGTGCACAACAACCAGCAACGAGACAAATTAATTCACAACCAAGGGAACCCCGGGCTGTGACCCAAGCTCCACCAAATTCAAGCCTCGAACCGCGCCGAGCGGCGCCTGCGCAAGCCAGCCAGGCGAGAGGAAACGTAAACAATCCCCTCTACCCATGCCGACATTGTGGGGGAAATCATTTTAATAGAGACTGCCCACGCCAGCAGCACATAGTTCACCCGGACACCGAAGCGAGCAGACCACCTAGTGAGTAGTGCAGTGCAGTCAGTGTAGTGAACAGTGAAGTGGCAGCCCCACAGTAAGTGCGAATTGTAGCGTGTGCAAGCGCTACAATAGGAGAATAGTGAGAAGAGGAGAAACACTAGTTGTCTTTTTCAAGACACTAGTGTAAAAAGATAAATAAAGTCCCCCGCCTGGGGACACTTTTGATTACCTTCCCAATTCCTTTCCCGCTAATTACTAATCATTTCTCTTTCAGATTTTATTTTCAGGATAGAGGACAAGACAAAGACGCTAACACATACTGTGGAGGACAGTATGGACAGTGACAACGGCATGGCAATGAGCGAGGGGTCGTCCAGAGAGCCCTCCCCAGGCCCATACACCGACCTCGAGTACCAGTTGATCGAGGAAAACAAAAACCTGCGGGCCCAGATCCACAGGTTAGAGACTGAACTCCAGCGAGTCAACGACAAGATGGAGAGACAGCATGGAGAACTTATGGACGCCCTAAGAGCCATCCACGCCAGGCAGACCCCCATGGAGCAGGCCCCACAGTCCCAGCCCAGCCCTCTGGACCAGACCCGCTCCCAGGACCAACCCCCACCCACCCAGGCCCAAACAGCCCAAAAAGAGGCCCCCAAAAGGAAGGCCGAAACAGACATCGAGGACGGAGAATTCACCCTAGTAACCAAAACTAGGGCGAAAAAGACGTCCCAGACCCCCCCGACCCAGGCCTCCGAAGGGCCCAGCAACCAGGCGGCCCCGTCCACCAGACAAGCCAACCCTGAGAAGGAGGCTGAGGCTGTTGTAGAACTCTCCAAAATCGTCCTAAGTTGAAGACATAATCAAAATTCGACTTAGGCAAAAATTTCATTTAAAGACATTTTTGGGAGTCTGCAGAGGCGCAGATCAGTCCACAAGGACCGTTTTGGGTTCTATAAGGCGTTGGAAATGACCAGGTGAAAATTCGAAGAAACATCGAATTTTCACTTAGGAAAAATGTTTTTGGTTCAGAATATCAGAGTAGAAGTATATAATGACAAAGATTTATGAATAATATACTTTTTCAAAGGTACCATAAATTGGACTTTGAAAAATAATATTTTTGGAAGGGCGTCAAAATTTGGCCTAAGAATCGATTTATCGAAAGTACGCCAAAGTTTCACTTGCAGACTAATTTTTCAAAACTGCGTTGAAATTTGGCTTGAAAATCGATTTTTCAAAAGTACGCCAAAATTCCACCCGCGGATTAACTTTTCAAAAGTACCTTGAAATTTGGCTTGAAAATCGATTTTTCAAAAGTACGCCAAAATTCCACCCGCGGATTAACTTTTCAAAAGTACCTTGAAATTTGGCTTGAAAATCGATTTTTCAAAAGTACGCCAAAATTTCACCCGCAGATTAGTTTTTCAAAAGTACCTTGAAATTTGGCTCGAAAATCGATTTTTCAAAAGTACGCTGAAATTGGTCTTAAAATGGATTTTTCAAAAGTACCACGAAGTCAGTTTAAAAAGTACCACGAAAATATACTTTAAATTATTTTTTTATTTTTTATTCCTCAACCAAAGACATTGACCTTTGAGGTACGATCATTGAAAGCACAATTCTAAAGTATGAGCATAAAATTTTAACGATGCACTGCATCCAAAAGGCAAAATAGAAGATTTTGTCAAAGCCGGCGTAGTGCCGATAAGCAAAAATTGATAAAAATCAATGCACATGTACAAGGCCGGTTTCTCGCATGGAAGGAGTTTGGATTGACCCAGCGGCTCGCAATTTGGTCGAGCGCGTTGAGTAGTCCAGACAAAGCGATGGTAGAAAAGCCACTAACGGGGCTTTTCAAATGACAAAGTTATAGAGGAAAACGCCTTGTGCATAAAAATCCAAAAATTCAATTTTGCCTAATAGTCGCTCGAAGGTGAGACGCTGCCAAATCGATATTATTAATCGACTGTGATAAGGGTTAGTAAGTCGTGGACTGATCGAACGCCACTCAACTTATGCAGTAATAAGTCCTCTGAATGTGTTTGAGTACGTGAATTTCCACGATACAAGAACTTTAAAGCTAGGTAGTCTCTAGCGAAACTAAATTCATTTAGTAAAACTTTTTTAAGTTAATTTCAGTCAGCCTTAATTATTCATTTACCCAGAGTCTGAAATGATTCTAAAAGCTCGCATTTGATTCTGAGAAGGTACGTATGAATCTTTTCTACCTAATCGATCGTTAGCGCGAGCGCTCTCGCTTGTATGGTCTGAAAGTCACTACCTTGATTGGGGAAGGCACGATTTTTTCTTGAGAATTTTGTATAACCAATTCTGTTAAATAAACGGATTCTTTGAACTAATGTTTCTTAATTGATCTTGAGGCCTGTTGACGGTCTATAATCCCTGGAACTTTCGTATAGAAAACCGGATGTGTCGAGTTAATTCGCATTAACGTTCGACCTTCTGGTTGTTGTACGGAGGTTCGATAGGGATTTTTTTATGCGTTTTTTGAGAAATATATTCCGTTATTAATGGACCAAAACGCGATTTTCGCGTACCAAAACTAATCCCTCCGCAGAGAAATTCTTCGGTTGGGATTTTTTTATGCAAAAATTCAGGAAATTAAGAGGTGCCTAAACCCCTAACGAGGGAATTCGGGTCCAGAGAGAGCGTAGTTTCCGATCTGTGGTAGTGCAGCCTTGGTCCCGCTTTTCGGCTACCGAAGTCATCTTATCTCGAACCCGCCTGGGAGGTAGAAGAACGGGGTAATACGCGACTGGCGCCCCCTGAGAAATAAATTGGTGTCGCGTCATTTTGACGCCCGGTAGTGCGTTCTTCTACATGGCGCCCAACGTGGGGCGTTGTTAGTCAGCAGGGCTTTCTGGAAAGGATATGGATGAATCAACGCCTTTCCAGTTTTACGACGAGCCGACATCTGTGATGGACAACGTCTCTAGAGGGTTAGAGAGGCCGTGCGCGGAGGATGTACTGGGTAGTTCGGGGGTTGGCCCGAGTACCACTGAAGGAGTCATACAGCCCTCCTCAGAACAAGTGTTCGCCCAAATGGCAGCAGGTCTTGCCAAAGCTCTAAGCGAAGCCACGCACGAGCATAAGTATCGGTCGAAGCATCCAAATGCGGAATTTCATGGCTTCGAACACGAAGACCCTGAAACCTTCATTTATCAAATGGAGGAATTTTTCGTCCGAGTACGAATTACGCAGGATAACGACCGACTATATAAAATATCAGAACAGCTCAAAGATGATGCTAAGAAATGGTTCGAACAATATCGAACCCTAATTACCACGTATCCTCTATTCCTCGAGCGGTTCAGAAGCCGTTATGATTCAGGTGAAGTACTCACCGAAGCAGTAGCTAATTTATATGGCAAGAAACAAGATGCCGAGGAAAATACGTCAGTATTTATTTCAAGGAAGGTATGCCTCTTCAAGAGGATCGATCCGTTTAAGCCGGAGGCGATGAAGGCGGCTACCATCTTCAATCAGTTGAGACCTGATATGAAAATGCTCCTAAAGAGTGCCGTCATACTAGATACAAATACACTAGTGACGATGACCGAACAAATGGCCAAAATCATGGATGAGAATAAAGAATTCGAGATTCTGCAAAATGCAAAGAAAAGCAAAGACCGAGAAGCGTCCACCTCTACCGCTTCAGCTCAAGGGAATCAGCAATCGAGCAGTAACTGGAGAACGGAACCCTCCGCATTAGCGAAGCCGTCCTCCAGTTCCTTTGGTGCATCTAGGACACCATTCAATGGATCTCAAAGAAGAGATAATCCGCCAGCACCAAGGGTGCATTTTGCAAATAATATTTCCTCGCTGCCTAGAGGGGATATACCGAGAAGGGGTACTGGAGACGTAAGGAACTCCCGAGTCCCGTATCGCCCTTGCAGATATTGCCCAACGGAGCAGTGGCATTTTCATGCAGAATGCCCAAACAATCCCTATCGTAATATGAATACGGGAAACCAAGCGGGGGTCAGAGGCGATGGCCCAGGCCGAACTGTACCAGCCCCGCCTACCAGGCCCCAGCAGGCTCGAAGCGACCCTCGGGGAAGCTCCGAAGCAAGAAGTTTAAATTAAAAAACTTCGATGACCTTCCTGACCTTAATTACCTGTTTAAGGATCAAGAAGTCAACCTATCTCCCCACCGATTCACTCCATTAGAATCTATCAATCAAACCAACGACGCTTTCCCTCTGCCTCGCATTAAGATTATAATTAATAATCGAGCGGTTAACGCTTTATTGGATACAGGTTCGACAAGGAATATTATCCAACCGAAATTTTTGAACGACATTGATCAACTTACAGCTCCCCAAACTTTTGTTATGGCTTGTGGCGATGGTTTAGTAGAATCCCTCGGGACTACGACCATAAACGTTAATGTACTAGATGTACCCTTTCAGACCACGTTTCAGGTCATTCAAAATTTAAATGAAGAGCTCATTCTGGGAGCCCCGTTTTTATATGCTCACAATGTCGTATTCGATTATCAACGTAAATGTGTCTACGTCGGCACCGAAGAGCGAATAACCGTCTTCTGGAATCAAGCGGCACATCAAGCAAGGAAGCAATGCCGGCTTCCCGAAGAACTGATCATCGGAAACGATAATTTAAAACCTCTATTCGAGGAATTCGCTGAATTGTTCACCGCGGTGCCTACCCAAGCTACCACGGTGACAACGAAACATAAAATAAAAGTTAAAGACGACCGCCCGTTCAATATCAAACCCTACCCCATGTCTCCTTCTAAGAAAAAAGTTATGTACGATCAAATTGAAGAGATGCTGAAAGCCGGGGTCATAGAACCGAGTACCGCTCAGTACAGTTCGCCTCCTATTATAATTGAAAGGCCCGGCAAGAAGCCTCGCTTCTGCATTGATTATCGTCACTTAAATGAAGTAACGGAAGACGAAGCATCCGTCTTACCAAAGATATACGAGAGTATAAAGGATCTAGGAAACGCCAACTTATTTACGGTGTTAGACCTCAAGAGCGGATATTGGCAAATCCCTCTTGAGGAGTCGTCAAAAAACTATTCTACGTTTACAACATTAGATGGAGCATCTTACCGATTTAACGTGATGCCTTTCGGATTGAAGACCGCTCCATGTACATTCCAAAAATTTATGGCAAGAGACGTATTGACCGGCTACTTGCATCATTTCTGCAAAGTATATCTCGATGATATTATCATCTACAGCGAAAATATAGAACAGCATGTAAACCATCTGAGAGCCGTCTTTGAACGCCTGCGTTTGCATAATTTAAAGGTGTCACCGGAAAAATGTGTAGTAGCCACGTCAAGCATAACCTATCTCGGGCATCAAATAAATGCCAACACCACTCAACCATTAGAAAAACACATATTACAGATACAAAATTATCCGGCCCCTACGACGAGGCGCCAGCTTCAGAGTTTCCTTGGTTTATGTAATTGGGTACGTGAATATATCCCTAATGTTGCAATAATTACAAAGCCCTTGACCCGACTACTCTCGAAAGACTGGCGCTTCAAGTGGAATCCGGAAGCCCAAGAAGCTTTTATTTTACTAAAAGAAGTATTGAATAAACCTCTAGGACTGCACCGGCCAGATTTCAATAAAATGTTCATACTGCAGACGGACGCATCCTTAATAGGATTATCTGCAGTATTATATCAATTGGGGGATAATGACCAGAAGCACATCGTCTCTTATGCTAGTAATACGTTATCTCCGACGGAGAGAAAATACCATATTAATGAATTGGAATGTTTGAGCGTCGTTAATTATATAAGGAAATACAAAATATATTTGGCAGACCGTCCATTTATAGTCAAAACCGACAATCGAGCTTTACTATGGTTAAATAAGCATAAGGACGAGAAAACGAAATTTACTCGTTGGTCATTATTACTTCAGGAATACAGCTTCACCATAGAACATTGTCCCGGCAAGGAAAATATATTGGCTGACTATCTTAGCAGGAATCCTCAAGGCCCAAACGTCGAAGCAGACGACGAAGAGGAGAGAATGTACCCACCAAAATTCTCGTACAAGGAACGAATATCAGTGATTACCACATTGGAATTAAACGATCAGGTCAGAGAAGCGCAAACGCACTCCAGAGATATCCAAGACCAAATCGAACGATGGAATACTCTAGTGCGACAAGCAGATAAAACCGAGGCAGAGGTGAAATTCGTCAATACAAGACAAGTGATAGGCGGCACACTTTGGACAAGAGGCGAAAATGTTAAAGAAAAATTATACGTACCAAAACGTATGGTCATGAGAGTAATATCTCATTTTCACGACCGACCGGAAGTAGGTCACCCCGGCCGCGATGAAACTGTTAGAATCATCTCGGACCGCTATTATTTTAATAATTTGTCGAGACTAGTTAACAAATATTTAAATGAGTGCATTATTTGTAATTCCGTAAAAAGCAGACAGTCACAACCGAAGGCTCCTCTCAGAAGCCATGCTCCATCGCATCCGTTCGAAGTTCTAAGCGTCGATGTAATCGGACCGCTTCAGCGAACCAAAGATGCAGATAACCGATATATATTAATGGTAGAGGATGTATTTAGTAAGTGGGTCGAAGCCAAGGCGTTCACCCAAGTCAGTGGAAAAACAATAGCACAATTTATCGAAGAGGAACTAGTGGCGAGATATGGCGTTCCGAGGGTCATCATTTCCGACCAGGGAGGCCACTTCAATTCCGGCTTTTACGATACGTTCTGTACACGTAACAATATTGAAAGATTCTTCACAGCAGCTTACCACCAACAGGCTAATCCAATAGAAAGGAGGGTGCAAGAAGCTAAGAAGATCTTAAAAACCTTATTATATGGTTCACCCAACGACGAGTGGGATCGACATGTTAGTCAGATGGCATATATCTTGAGAACAAGAAAAAACGCCGCTACGGGGCATACGCCCAGTTTCGTAGTGCTCGGCTATGAATTACCGCAGATTGGTGATTGGAATATGTTCGCTTATAGACAAGAACGTCGTAATCAAGCGGACGTTCCCCGCCTTGAAAGAGTCAAGGAAATTCGTAAAAATCAAACAAATTACCAATGGCGTTACGCGCCCAAAGTGGCGGTAACGCCGGTCGTATATAAAGTGGGAGATATGGTAATGACTAAAAGGATCAGGAAGGATCATACCTTCACACCGTCGTGGAGTGGGCCACACAAGGTTTTAAAGAGATTGTCTAATGAAGTTTACCTCATTCACAAGGGGGTAACTTCGACGAGGTTACATGTCGATGCCATCAGGCCGGCACCTAAGGGAGACCCCGATGTTGAATTGGAATTGTCTGAAGAATCAGAAGATAGTCCGGATGAAACTCATCTTAGTGACGACGCTTCCTCATCAGACAATGAGATCGCGCCCAGGTCAGAGCGACGTAGCGATACCACACTAGTTCAAATCAATGTTCCCGCAAGTGCTCAAGATGAGCCGGATGTAATAAGTCGAGATCCCGAAGATGCTCGAGATGAGCCAGATATAGAAGAGTCACCTCTAGATATTTCTGAGGTCGACCACGGCTAATAGCCGTTTTCGCTTTTTTTTATATTTTTTCTCAAAATTCTAAGTGGCGATTTTGACCTATATGCGGTCGAATCGAAAATTTAAAGTCTACTCCATGAGCAGACATGGAAAGACGGCGAACCCGACGCAAGAGCGCGATCCGGTAAGCCTAGCTTCTCAAGAGCGAGAGCCGCCAAGTTCGAGTAATGGACGTAGGCATAAGTACGAATCAGTACGAGTTTCGGAAGCTGTTTTTTTCTTATGCAAGAAGACAACTTCAATTTTAATCATTTTAAGTCAACAAAATTAACGTATACCCCAAATGGAAACTACGAGTTTCAGAAGCCGTTCTTCGCTCAAGAAGACGCTTCAATTTTTTTTTTATACTTTTTTCACAAGTCGTGATGACCGCACGAGTATCGTAAGCCGATTTAATCTACCTTACGAAGTAGAAACTACGAGACGAGTTTCAGAAGCCGTCCTTCGCTCAAGAAGACGCTTCAATTTTTTTTTTTTATATTTTTTTTTCACAAGTCGTGATGACCGCACGAGTATCGTAAGCCGATTTAATCTACCTTACGAAGGAGAAACTACGAGACGAGTTTCAGAAGCCGTTCTTCGCTCAAGAAGACGCTTCAATTTTTTTTTTATACTTTTTTCACAAAGTAGTGATGACCGCACGAGTATCGTAAGCCGATTCAATCTACCTTACGAAGAACCAATTTCTAACCATTATAAGTTAACAAAATTCATGTTAGAAAAATATTTCATTAAAAAACAACACATTGTGTTTGTTAGTCGACGCGTCCCAGTCGACGACTTGCTAAAAAGTCAATCTAGTTGCAGAACTGCATTTTCCATGTGCAGAAATGGAAAGATGACCCAGCCTGTCGCAAGGGCGCGGCATGGTGAAGTCTGGAACTCAAAGGCGAGGACCGTCCAAGCTGCGGCATGGAGATATAGACAGACTCTTCTAGAAAGGGCCGAAGTTAAGCAAGAGCGAGACCAGGGCAAAAAAGCGAGTGCAACGAATTAGTGAGAGTGGACGCTAATCAAAATTGTGCTACGCTTCGCACCTCGACGCGGGTGTAATTAAGTTGATAAAAATGTTGTATCAACTTGTCGTATTGTTTAAAAAATGTAATTATTTTTAAGTTAGATAGGCGAATCAGCCGTCTGCCCCAATTAAGGCCGTTATTTTTAAAACATCTGTACCATAGGTCAGACCGTCAAATGAAGGCATACAGACATACAAGTGAATATGGAAATTAAAGGCAATCGATGAGTAGAAAAGATTCAACCAAAGGAGGGGAGTGTTGTAGAACTCTCCAAAATCGTCCTAAGTTGAAGACATAATCAAAATTCGACTTAGGCAAAAATTTCATTTAAAGACATTTTTGGGAGTCTGCAGAGGCGCAGATCAGTCCACAAGGACCGTTTTGGGTTCTATAAGGCGTTGGAAATGACCAGGTGAAAATTCGAAGAAACATCGAATTTTCACTTAGGAAAAATGTTTTTGGTTCAGAATATCAGAGTAGAAGTATATAATGACAAAGATTTATGAATAATATACTTTTTCAAAGGTACCATAAATTGGACTTTGAAAAATAATATTTTTGGAAGGGCGTCAAAATTTGGCCTAAGAATCGATTTATCGAAAGTACGCCAAAGTTTCACTTGCAGACTAATTTTTCAAAACTGCGTTGAAATTTGGCTTGAAAATCGATTTTTCAAAAGTACGCCAAAATTCCACCCGCGGATTAACTTTTCAAAAGTACCTTGAAATTTGGCTTGAAAATCGATTTTTCAAAAGTACGCCAAAATTCCACCCGCGGATTAACTTTTCAAAAGTACCTTGAAATTTGGCTTGAAAATCGATTTTTCAAAAGTACGCCAAAATTTCACCCGCAGATTAGTTTTTCAAAAGTACCTTGAAATTTGGCTCGAAAATCGATTTTTCAAAAGTACGCTGAAATTGGTCTTAAAATGGATTTTTCAAAAGTACCACGAAGTCAGTTTAAAAAGTACCACGAAAATATACTTTAAATTATTTTTTTATTTTTTATTCCTCAACCAAAGACATTGACCTTTGAGGTACGATCATTGAAAGCACAATTCTAAAGTATGAGCATAAAATTTTAACGATGCACTGCATCCAAAAGGCAAAATAGAAGATTTTGTCAAAGCCGGCGTAGTGCCGATAAGCAAAAATTGATAAAAATCAATGCACATGTACAAGGCCGGTTTCTCGCATGGAAGGAGTTTGGATTGACCCAGCGGCTCGCAATTTGGTCGAGCGCGTTGAGTAGTCCAGACAAAGCGATGGTAGAAAAGCCACTAACGGGGCTTTTCAAATGACAAAGTTATAGAGGAAAACGCCTTGTGCATAAAAATCCAAAAATTCAATTTTGCCTAATAGTCGCTCGAAGGTGAGACGCTGCCAAATCGATATTATTAATCGACTGTGATAAGGGTTAGTAAGTCGTGGACTGATCGAACGCCACTCAACTTATGCAGTAATAAGTCCTCTGAATGTGTTTGAGTACGTGAATTTCCACGATACAAGAACTTTAAAGCTAGGTAGTCTCTAGCGAAACTAAATTCATTTAGTAAAACTTTTTTAAGTTAATTTCAGTCAGCCTTAATTATTCATTTACCCAGAGTCTGAAATGATTCTAAAAGCTCGCATTTGATTCTGAGAAGGTACGTATGAATCTTTTCTACCTAATCGATCGTTAGCGCGAGCGCTCTCGCTTGTATGGTCTGAAAGTCACTACCTTGATTGGGGAAGGCACGATTTTTTCTTGAGAATTTTGTATAACCAATTCTGTTAAATAAACGGATTCTTTGAACTAATGTTTCTTAATTGATCTTGAGGCCTGTTGACGGTCTATAATCCCTGGAACTTTCGTATAGAAAACCGGATGTGTCGAGTTAATTCGCATTAACGTTCGACCTTCTGGTTGTTGTACGGAGGTTCGATAGGGATTTTTTTATGCGTTTTTTGAGAAATATATTCCGTTATTAATGGACCAAAACGCGATTTTCGCGTACCAAAACTAATCCCTCCGCAGAGAAATTCTTCGGTTGGGATTTTTTTATGCAAAAATTCAGGAAATTAAGAGGTGCCTAAACCCCTAACGAGGGAATTCGGGTCCAGAGAGAGCGTAGTTTCCGATCTGTGGTAGTGCAGCCTTGGTCCCGCTTTTCGGCTACCGAAGTCATCTTATCTCGAACCCGCCTGGGAGGTAGAAGAACGGGGTAATACGCGACTGGCGCCCCCTGAGAAATAAATTGGTGTCGCGTCATTTTGACGCCCGGTAGTGCGTTCTTCTACAAGGCCACAGAGAAGCCCCCCAAAATCCCCCCAAAATCCCCCCAGTGGTCCTGAGGAAACAAGTTTCCTGGTCAGAGGTGAGCCGCAGGCTCAAGGAAGCCAGGATTCAGTACTCCAAGGCCAAGGTGGTAGGCGAAGGGATCGCCATCACCCCCCAGATGGCGGACGACTACCGCCGAATGACCAAGATGTTCGCGCTAGAAAAGCGCGAATATCACACCTATGCGCTGCCAGAGGAGAGGCTTCTAAGAGTGGTCATCAGAGGCATCCCCAGTGGCGTGAGCTGTGAGGACGTGAAGGAGGACCTCCAGGAACAAGGCTACTCCCCCACCTCTGTCCAACGGATGACATCCCGGAGGACAAAAAAGGAGATCCCCCTGGTCCTGGTCCAGGTTCCCCTCAACGAAGAGAAGATCCTCAACGTGAACCGGTGCTGTTCCCTGGTTGTCCGAACGAGGAGACAGAGAGCAGCCCTAGCAGTCACGCAGTGCCACCGCTGCCAGAGGTTTGGTCATGCACAAGGCAGGTGCACAGCCCAGGCCAAGTGTGTCAAATGCGGCGACCCACACCACTCGGGAGAGTGCAAAAAATCCAGAGACGTGCCAGCCAAGTGTGCCAACTGCCAGGGGGCACATCCAGCGAGTTACAGGGGGTGCCCAAAGTACCCCAAGAAGACAGCTGGACCCTCTCAGAAGCAGGCACCCAGGGCCCCACAGAAGCCAGTAGCCAGGACGCCAACCACCAGTGGCATCAGCTACGCAAGGATAGCACAGGGCACGACGGGGCAGACCACTAGCCCCGTCAAGAAACAGCGGGCACCCGCAGAAGTCCAGAACTTCTCCGTGGTGCTTGCTCAGATGCAACAAATGTGCTCAGCAATGAGCGCATTTTTTGCACAAATGCCAGCCCTAACTAATCTCTAATGATGTTTCAGGTTAAACCAGGATTCCTGCAGATCGCCTCATGGAATGTCAATGGACTGCTAGGACGCAAGCTCGAGGTGGAGGACCTCCTAGCCAGGGGCGACATAGACATCATGGCACTGCAGGAAACGAAGCTGCGACCAGACCAGGCTGTCAACTTCCCAGGCTACCACGTATACAGGAAAGATTGGCTGAGGCCCCACAGAAGGGTGATGAGAGGAGTAGCCCTGCTAGTTAAGACGAGCATCGCACACCATCCGATCCTGCTCCCGGAGATGGAGAACCTGGAGGCCACAGCCGTAGTAGTGTCCACGGCACGAAATGGCGACATCAGAGTGGTCTCCTGCTACCAGCCACACCACAACATGCTGCGAGATGCAGACCTGGACTCGGTCCTCCCCCCAGGAACCCAGACGGTTGCTATCGGCGACTTCAACGCCAAGTCCCCGGAATGGCACAGTAGGATCACAAACACTCGAGGACGAGAGCTACTGCGATTTCTGGGACGACAGGATGGCAACCTGCTGGTCCTTGGGCCAGAAGGACCGACCCATGACAATGGTGTAACCAGGCCGGATGTGCTGGACATTGCGATGCTGAAGGAGATGACCCTCGAAGCAGAAATCACCGCCATGATGGAAGGTTCCACCGAGCACAACCCCATTCTCCTAGAACTGGGAGAAAAGGACGGTGAGAACACGACAATTTTCATCAAAAGGAGGACGGACTGGGAAGTGTTCCGTGCAGAACTGCAGAGGAACATCGCACACATTCCCAGACTCGAAACCGAGGCAGATGTGGAGAGGGCCATCACCTCCCTGGAGGACCAGATCCAGGCGGCACTAACGGTAAGTACCACCGAGACGGAAACGAGACGAGCACCACCTCCCCTGGCAAACCTCCCAGAGGAAACCAGGCAACTGATAAGGGACAGACGAAGTGCCAAGAGACGGGCCCAGAGAACCCGACTCCCGGAGGACAGGAGACACTACAACACCCTGAGCCGGAGAGTCAAGGCCGCCCTTCAGGAACACCGACAAGAAGGGTGGCAACGCCACCTGGAATCCCTGGACACGCAGGACAGGAGCATCTGGATCACCCAACGGGCCTTGCGGAACCGTCGGACTCCCATGCCCCCGATCCACGGAGAGAATGGTGTTGTCTACACTCGCCAGGAAAAAGTCGAGGCATTCGCTGACAGCTTGGAACTGCAGTGTAGGGAAAACCAACTCGATGATGAGGACGAGGACTGGGAGGACGACGTGAGACGCAGGGTACGTAGGATAAACCGTCTGCCAGATGAACACCACATCCCCCCGACCACCCCCGAGGAGGTCAAGGAGATCCTAAGGAGCCTAAAACCCAGGAAAGCTCCAGGATGTGATGGCATTGGGAACATCGCCCTCAAGAAGCTGCCCCGGAAAGGAGTAGCGGCGATGGTCAACATCATCAACGCAATGTTGAGGTTGAGACACTTCCCATCCAGGTGGAAAAAGGCCGACGTCATAGTCATCCCAAATCCAGGTAAGAACCTAACGTTTCCTTCCTCTTACAGGCCCATCAGTCTACTCCCAGCGATGAGTAAGGTAGCCGAACGAGTTATACTCAAGAGGATAGCCGAGAAGACAGAAGAGCTGGAAGTCCTCCCAGACGAGCAGTTCGCCTTCAGGACAGGGCACTCCACCGAACTCCAAGTGCTCCGCCTCACCGAGGAGGTCACGAAGGGGTTCAACTAACGACAGGTCACGTCAGCGCTGTTCCTGGACGTTGCCAAAGCCTTCGACAGGGTCTGGCACGATGGTCTCCTAGCCAAAATGATGAGTATGGGTTATCCCATTGCACTCGTCAAGCTAGTGAGATCGTACCTCCACAGGAGACAGATGAGGGTGAAGATCGTGGACAGGGTGTCCACGTACAGAACAATGGAGGCAGGAGTCCCCCAAGGCTCAGTGCTGTCCCCGCACTTGTTCTCCATCTTCACATCCGATCTACCCCGGACGGAGAGAACCTCCATGGCCCTCTACGCCGATGACACAGCCCTGACTGCCAGATCCTGGAGTGCCAGGCTAGCCACCAGAAACCTCCAGGAGGCGGCCACCCTCCTAGAGGACTGGTGCAACAGATGGAAGGTAGCCGTCAACGCCGAGAAGAGCAAGGCGGTCCTCTTCAAGAAGGTAAGAAAACAAAACCCCACAGGTCACGTTTCCATGTTTGGTGAGGACATTAAATGGCACGACTCCGCCAACTACCTTGGCGTGGTCATGGACAAAGGCCTAACATGGAGACTGAATACTGAGGCCATCGTCAAGAAGGCCAGGAGGACGAGAGCCCTAATCTACCCGATGACGGGTAGACAGAGCAGACTCAACCTGAGGAACAAGCTCACGCTTATCAGGTCCCTCATCCGGCCTCAGCTGACGTACGCTTCGGTAGCTTGGGGCTACCAAGCAAAGAGCTACCTCCATCAGATCCAGAGAGTGGAGAACGTCGCCCTCAGAACGGCAGTCGACGCACCCTGGTTCATCCGCAACGAGGACATCTACAGGAACCTGGACTACACCCCGGTCACTGAGATCATCAAGCAGAGAGCCAGAAAGATGTACGCCCTTGCCGAGGAGCATGGGAACCCACTAGTCAGGGAGGCAACTGACTATGACCCAGCAGATGCTCCGAGGCACAAGCGGCCGAAGGTCCGAAGGCAGCTCCTGGATAACGGGTGAGTATGAGAAGCATACCACCACCCGATGTTCCACCCCCACGGAAGAGACATGACGATCACCCAACCACCCACCCAAGACCCTGCGGTTACCGGACAAACAACCGTCCAGTACCTGTAGTCCCCCTAGCTCCGGGCAGACCAAAAATGCTACCAAAGCAGTTAGGTCTGCCCTTCCTCGAGCTACACAGCTCATCCTTACCCTACCGATGATCCGGACGACAGGATGCCTCTTGGCATCTTGTGTACCGGCAGTCACTCCCGCCACAAACCCAACAGACCGATGACTACCCCCCGGGGGGCAAACAAGCTGGCGAAGAACAGAAGACGAAGACAGAAGAGCGCCAGAAGAGGCCTTAGCCAGCAAGGTCCAACGAGCCAGGACCCAGGGAGGTGGACCGAAATCGTCTGCACCGCTCACATTTGAGTGGGGCCGACGTAAAGTAAGCTCGCCCGCCCTGCACGAGGCTGGTCCCCGGTCTACAGCGATGTATTGGGGTAAAGGGCAATAGTCCTGCCCGGCCCCAGTCATCCGAGACCGACATCTTTAGCCAAGAATATTGGCGGCCAGCAGCAGTCAGTCGTAGAAACCACGTCAAGTGTAGTGCTCCAGCGAGCCTTACCATCAAGTGAACTCCCTAGTGAGAACAGTGTTGTACGCGGTATGCCAACAGTAGTGAACAATACAGATATTTTGGAAAGTGAAGCCGGGGAAAAAATGGAACTTCCGCGTGTAGAAGTAAAGTTTAATGGACAATTAGTATTAGCAGTACTGGACACAGGCGATAATTTTAGCATAGTGAATCGAAAACTACTGAAGCCACAGCAGCTACCAGATGTTACCAAAACGGTCAGGCTAGCCGATGGGCGGACAGATATGGCGCTCGGTCCGGTAAGATTACCCCTCTATATTGACAACCATTTGTTAATTATCAAATCATACATTTTGGAAATCATGCACGAGGATATCCTCCTCGGTACAGAATGGCTGAGAGAGGAGAAAGTAGTGATTGATTATGGGAATGAAACCATTACTTTTGGTATAGAAGAGCGTCATTGCGCTAAATTATACTCTGCCAGTGCGTCAGCAATTCAGGAGCCGGCGCCCACGCCGAAAGTGGAGTCATCGACAGGGGCTGTTCCTAAACAGAATATTTCCAAAACACGGGCGCATCCGCCACCCGAACTACAGATATTGCCGCTGCAAAACATGCAGCTTATCGGGAAGGACACCCATGGAGGATCCCAACCTACAACAGATTCCGCTCATGCGCAGAAGCCGCATCAAGCCAGGACGGACAGACGAGTCCCATTAACGCTTACTAGGAATGCGAGGATGCCTCGGATTGAATGGGCTCCTACTCTTAGAGGAAGTGAATATTGCAGATTTACCATCACAGCCAGGACTTTCGAGATTTGATCGCTGTATGGAAGAGAACCCTGAATGTTGACGTGAACCAACTACCGGATTGGAAATGGGATCTTCGTCGATATTATACTGTAAAGGATGGTGTGCTGTGGTACATCCGAGATGGGCGAGACGAACTCGTTGTACCACATCAGCTTAGGAATGAAGTAATAGATGAGTTTAAGCACCTCACAAGTTCCTTGCGATATAATGACATCACAGAAAGGATCAGGAAGAAATATTACTGGCCTGGCATGGCCACCCACATTAGATCGCAATTGCGCGCCAGCGAGCACGTCCCCAGGGCTCTGCCTGCGGATAAACCGCACACAGGAATAGCGCCTTCAGCCGTGCTGGTACCTATCAGCCCCCCCAGCGTCGCCACCCCCGGACCTGAGGCCGCCTTCAAGGATTGTTTCCACTGGGGCCGAGGACCAACAACCAATATCCCTAAACGAATTAAGGATGTTAAGGAATTTAAACCTAACCACGATAGAAGGGTGCCAGCTTGCATCACCGAGCCTGATGGACACTTTGGTTCCCGGATACATTCCAGGATGGGAATGTCTGCCTAGCCAGCCGGCCAACCCCACCACTCCCCTGCTCGAGCCGAGCAGGACAACTAATTCTAACCAGTGCAGACCGCCAGAGACGGCTGTACCTTCCCCACCGGCGGATTCAAGGAGCTTCTCTCGCACAGCAGTCCGAGGCCGACTTCCGACGAACCGTCGATAAATTCCAACCTTATTCGGGATGCGTGTCGCTCCCATAATTACTGAATTGGTAAGTTGTTGATTTTATTTATTTACCGGCGCATTCGCCAAAATTTCCTTAAGTTCCTTATTTTCGCCCTGCAAAGGGAAATATTTTATCCAATATATATATATTATTATTCAATATTATACTTATCCAACCATTTTAACCACCTTTATTTTATTGTAGTGTAACAGGCATTGCTGCTACACTACAAAAAACTATTATTGTCCCCAGGAGGCATTGCTCCTGCAATTTTACCAAATTTTATAATTTACCAGCGCATCCACCATTTATTTTCTAATTTCACCCTGTATACGGTGAAAATTATTACTTATCAATGTTATGGTATTTTAATACTTACCTGACATACTTACCTTATTTACTGACCAATTTATTTCATTTTCCACTAAATCCGTCAGTAACTTCTGCCTTAATTTCCATTCTTCAATCTCATCTCTCGAGTTCCCAGTAGGAGACCCTGCTGCGAGCTTTAGCCTTTTAAACAATTTCAATTAACTTCTGTGCAAGTATGCAAACTTGTACATTTCACCCCTCCGTGTGTACGAGTCCAACTTGGGTCAGTGATCTGCCAAGTTGTTGTTCGACAGTCCTGTCGTGGGATGGGCCAAACCCTGCCCCACGTCTCTACAAAAGGGCCAACAATCCCGTCGAGGTCCAGGCTGGAGATGCCTTGCCTCCGAAAGGCAACTTGTGACCACATCGCACACAACCCAGATGAAGACATTGACTCGCGGTTTTTTTTGTAAAATTCGTAATCATTTCACTTTCTGTGCAATTATTTATTTAAGTAAAGTGCCTTATGTACTAAATTATATTGCAATATAATTACCACATGTTTTGTACTGATAAATATTTAGCTGCGCACACTAGGTCAAATACTTAATTATTCTAAGTTAGCTTTGTATATAAAAGGTAGCCAAAATTCACCAGTCGTATCGAAAATTAGTACGGTCAATTTTAATCAAGAACATTTTCGAACTTCTAAAATTTCATTAGTCCGGTCAACATTTCTTTAAATTTAGCCCGGTCAAATTTTATTTCAAATTTCTCTTTTCATTTTCGACACTCCCGAAATTTTGCCTTCCCGGCAGGGTGGTGTTGTAGTCCAGCCAATTTTAGCGCTGGCTAATCAGAATGCTCCATTTCGGAAATCCCACCTATAAATTAAATTGCGACTCTGATGCTCTATCAGTTTCTCGCGGTAGACAATCCACGTCACGGAGCTGAGAGAGCTGGCGATGGTGTGGAGGAGAAATCAGAACATGGAGCCAAGCACACTTCCTGCTTGGAAGCAAGATTTAAAGAAAGACTACATTTTAGAGAATAACGTACTGTGGTATATGCGAAACGGCCGTAAAGCCCTTGTAGTGCCGTTTCAAGTACGGAACGAAGTGATGGACAAGTATGAATACTTAAAGGACACGATGCAACATAGTGAAGTGTCAGAATTTATTAGGAGTAGGTACTATTGGTCGGGTATGGCAAACAAATATCAGGTCAAGGTTACGTGCCAGTGACCACATTCCGAAGAACATTCATCCCTCATGTGAGCGGCACCAGAACGATCCGGCATCGGCTAGTATCACGCGTGAACAATTTAAGCGTGAACCCCTTGTGACGCGTGTGCGTGAAGGATTCCCGACGCCCGCGCTGACAAATCTGGGAAATTCTACAAGAATCAAAGTGCAAACCTCACCAGAAAAGTCCGACGAAGACGAGAGATTTATTATGTTCCCTAAACGAGCTTAGGATGCTAGACGTTCCACCCCCATCAATGGTGGAAGCACAGCGGCCGCAAACCCAATCTGATGGACTCCCTTGTCCCAGGTTGGATATGTTTGCAAAGCAAGCCGGCGCGCGCAGCCGACAGTCCCTCTGCTTGAGTCGAGCAGAGCGACGTACAGTTCCGTCCCCAGCCCCCCACGAACCGCGGTTCGAGGGCGCCTACGGGCCAAGCGACAATAATTGTCATTATTATTTACTTTTGGAGGCATTCGCTCCAAGGCATTTTGGCTACCTTCTTATTTATTTACCGGCGCATTCGCCATAAATTTTCTTCATTTTCGCCCTGTATAGGGAATACCTTATTCATTACTATCTTATTCAACATATTATATCTATCCAACTACTTAACCACCATATTTTATCACCTAGTATAACAGGCGTTGCTGTTATACTAACAATTATCATTATCATCCCCAAGAGGCATTGCTCCTGCAATTTTACCAAATTTTATAATATACCAGCGCATCCACCATTTATTTTCTAATTTCACCCTGTATACGGTGAAAATTATTACTTATCAACGTTACAGTATTTTAATACTTACCTTACATACTTACCTTATTTACTGGCCAAATTTATTTTATTTTCCACTAAATCCGCCAGTAACTTCTGCCATAATTTCCATTCTTTCAATCTCATTTCTCGAGTTCCCAGTAGGAAACCCTGCTGCTAATTTCAGCCTTTTAAAATTTTCAATTAACTTTTGTGCAAGTATGCAAATTTGTACATTTCACCCCTCCGTGTGTACGAGTCCAACTTGGGTCAGTTCTGCCAAGTTGATGAGCAACAGTCCTGTCGTGGGATGGGCCAAACCCTGCCCCACGTCTCTAGAAAAGGGCCAACCATCCCGTCGAGGTTCAGGCTGGAGATACCTTGCCTCCGAAGGGCAACTTGTGACCACATCGCACACAACCCAGGTGAAGACATCGACTCGCGATTTTTTGTAAAATTCGTAATCATTTCACTTTCTTGTGGAATTATTTATTTAAGTAAAGTACCTTATGTACTGAATAATAGTGCAATATATTTACTACATGTTTTGTACTGATAAATATTTAGCTGCGCACAGTAGGTCAAATATTTAATTTATTCTAAGTTAGCTTTTGTATATAAAATGTAGCCAAAATTCACCAGTCGTATCGAAAACTAGTACGGTCAATTTTAATCAAGAAAATTTTCGAACTTCTAAAATTTCATTAGTCCGGTCAACATTTCTCTAAATTTAGCCCGGTCAAAGTTAATTTCAAATTTCTCTTTCATTTTCGACACTCCCGAAATTTTGCCTTCCCGGCAGGGTGGTGTTATAGTCCATATGGTGGTGTTATAGGCCAATTTTAGCGCTGGCCAATCAGAATGCTTCATTTCAGGAAGCTCAAGTATAAATTAAAATGCGACTCTGATGCTCTATCAGTTTCTCGAGGTCCACAGCACGTGTCGCATCGTCGAAGCTCGATCATCAATTTTACTCATTTCTGCTACCGAGGGAGCCCAGAGCGGTAACCCCAGCTGGTCAACTTTAATTTCAATCCTTTTCATTGCATACTGATGAAGTAATATTCGATTTATCAACTTTAACAGCCAGGAAACCAGCCTTTTCGTTGCAAGACTGATGAAATCACACATTAAACCACTGCAGCAGTAGTTGTTTTGCATTGCGCGATTTATCATTCGTTCTGCCGCGAAACGCGAGTTAGGGAAAGTTGGCTACCTTACCATAGGTGTTTTTAAATCTCAATATAAGGTATTAGTCGAAACGCTATTTAATTCATGAGTGAATCCTCTCTTTTCCTTTCCCTACCAGAGCTGGGTTAAACCCCCTCAGCTCCTAGGAGGACAAGCCGTAATCAAGAAATAAATTCTAAAACCGAGCATAAGGTCTCGCAACGTCTTTATTTTCTTTCCCCAAGTGAATTTAAACTAAAGTGCCTAAGGACAGGACTTCAAGGTAACATTCACAAACTCTAACCTGGGTAGCGGGGCCTCAGATACATTAACCTAGGTCGGGGCCATCCGCCTGCCGGCACCTAGCAATTTTAAATTTGCAAGAACTCTCTGCTGAGGTTCTTTACAGGACAAAGACTCTATTAACTTGCTAGCCCTCTTCAAGGGAGTCCACAAGTGTAAAGTAGAGCCAGTGCTTTCAGACTGTCATGCAGCAGCAGGGGAGCAGAGCAGAATAGTGAAATTTTATGTAAAATTCTATTGCAGCTTGAAGCAGAGCTCCAGTCCTGCGACGCTTGTGCAGCGTAGGTTGACTTGAGTACTAGCATTCACCAGGCCTAAGGTGGCCTGTAAAGTCACTAACGTCAACAAGTAGCACAAGCCGTCCCACTGCTTGCACCACGAAAATTTTCTAAATTGCCTGTAACTTTTGAACCAACCTCCAACAAGACTGGGAAAATTTAAATCAAGATCCAGCGTTACGATTTTTTCTACGTGACTGGACTCCAAGCCTACAAACTACTGCTGTGTCGAGCCCACGGAGAAGGCAATTTTCTCCGCAAACCAATTCCGGGCTCAACGCCGATGAAGAAAGGGAACCAGAAGCACGCGTCGGGCGAGCTGGGAGACCTGAAGGTCTGACCCTAACGACGAGGCCGCTCCACTCCAGCCACAGCGTAAAAGAAAGCGCAGGCTCAAGTCAGACCGGCGCAACGCAGATGCCGCAAGGTATACGCTTCGGAGAGAGGGTGAAAGTGGGTGCCCTATCCTAGCCACAGCGACGCGCCGCTACGAGAGGTGCACACCCCGGTGCAAGATGTCGACGGGACTGCGCAAGCGCAGAGGCTCAACCCGGCGCTCTCACCATTTTTGAATCAACACCTCCCTACGTTTTCCCCCTGCCGAAGACATGTCGCCCAACTCAAGGGGCATGAGAACTACGAAACCCAGCCGGCGCAACCCCGTCCCAGGAGGGACCCAAATCAATATTTACATGCATACGCACCTGACGATGCTTATGTACACATCGAAAGAAGAACAGTGACCTACAGAGACGTGCAGCAGTTCGCACCAGCACCTGAAAATGCACCCACGTATCAGAGAAGATATGATGGCGCGAACATGGACACACAACCATCCCGGGAAAACTTTCCGAGGAATCACGCAAGAAATAACCAGACTGAAAATGACTTTCTGGGTCTTCAAGAGGAAACCCCGTGGCGCCTTTCACCTGAACAGGAATATTATGCCCAAATGTTCAAGAATGCACTTCATACGTTGGGTGAAACTCTACGTGACACAGTTCACAATAAAAACAAGAAGTTACTTATTACATACAGTGGCTCCGACTACGAGGACCCATATTATTTTCTAAAAGAGATAGAAAATCATTTTAGAAGAACACAAATTCATTATGCGGACTGGACGCCCACTGCCGTGGCACAGCTCCGAGGAGAGGCTAAAACTTGGTAAGAAATGTACCGGATGGTACACTTGGACTATGAAACGTTTCAGCGAAGACTGCTAGAAAAGTTTAATAGTAGGACAACCAGGTCGAAATTACGCGCCCAACTGTACGGGAGGAGACAAACCACCGAGCCAGTGGAATTGTTCATCGCGCAAAAGGTTGCCTTGCATAACAGGCTGAACCCAACGGTAGAGGATACCGAATTGGTAGACATCATCGTCGAATTGTTGCTACCAGAAATAAGAACAGCACTCAGGGGAATTTATATCGAAAATATGGATCACCTCGCCAAGATTGCTGCAGAAATCGAAATGGACTTGCGGGACATTAAGAAATCGCCTGCAAGTACACAACAACCAGTAACTAGACAAATTAATTCGCAACCAAGAGAATCCCGGGCTACGATTCAAGCGACTCCAAGCACAAGCCTCGTACCGCGCCGAGCGGCGCCTGCGCAGACCGGCCAGGCGAGAGGAGATGTAAACAACCCCCCCTACCCATGTAGACATTGTGGGGGAAATCATTACAATAGAGACTGCCCGCGCGAGCAACGGTCAGTTGTGGAAGCCACTTCGAGCGTGACAGAACGACAAGTGTCAGGAGCTAGTGAACCTACATCAAGAAGTATAGGCATTGTGAAAAGCATGCCGACGGCTATTAACAGTGCGGACGTTATGGAAAACACTAAGAAACCAGACGCGGCGTTGCCAGGAGTGCGCGTGCGAGTGAATGATCGGAAAGTATGGGCGGTCCTGGATACAGGGGCCAACTGTACAGTTATCAAGAGTACCTTGTTGGAAGACCAGCAGCTGCCGGATGAGAAGACTCTGGTCCGAGTAGCGAACGGGCAGATGGAAATGGGCCATGGACCAATGAGTATACCTATATATATATTAATGAATACGTAATGTTAGTAAAAGTATACGCGCTGCTAAATTTGCACGAAGATGTGTTATTAGGAGCGGAATGGATGAAGACAGGAGTTATTTTGGATTATGCCACGCAAACCGTGACTTATGGAACGGGCGCACGCCATCAAGTAAAATAGGTTTATAACCCAGAAGATGTACAAGATGAGAGCCCGGAAATTCCCTCTCCATCTACACCGGAAGTGACAGTACCTATTCCGAAAACATTAGTTCCAAAAACACTGGCGCATCCACCCCAGTTGAGGATTACGAACATTCAGATGACCCGGGATCTAGAAAAAAACCGGTAAATATCCAATGCTCGCCCATTGAGACGATTACGAGAAAATCTAAGGCAGAATTATTGCGACGAGTACCTCTGGTACTAACGAAACCTGTGACAGTGCCCCGGCTAGAGTTGGCTGCCACGTTATGGGAGCGAATTCAGCAGATTCAGCGACATTCACCTGAATTCCGGGAGCTAGTTTACACCTGGAAGAGAATCAAGGACATCGACCCAAAACACCTCCCGTTATGGAAGCAGGATCTCCAAAGAGATTACACCTGGTATGTGGATCTGTTTTGGTATACTAGAAATAGTAGACGTGCCTTGGTGGTGCCCTATCAATCGAGACACGAAGTTATAGACGACTATAGACACCTGACGGGCGTGTTGCGCTATGGTGAGATCACAGAATTAATACGGGAAAAATATTACTGGCCAGACATGACCAGCGGAATCAGATCGAGATTGAGAGCAGCTGACCATATACCAAGGTCATTGCAGACCCCCTTGGAACCCGAACGCCCCGCAGGCATAAAGGATAAACCTCCGGAGCAGCAATCATGTGAATGTACCAACCGGAGGCCAAGCACCTCAAAGGCGTGTGATAAATGCCAGCCAAAGAGAGTTGGAACGACCAACACCTTGGCGACCGAAGAAAAGCCGTTACTGGACTTAGGAGGACCCTCTTCCCGAATCTGGATACTGCCCAAGAGCCCTGAAGTGACGACTAGCCAGCCACTATCCATCAACGAAAGAAGGATGCTGGAAGTACCCAATATTATGGATCAGCCGATTCCGGAGCACATTCCAGGCTGGGAGTGCTTAGAAGAACCATCGAGTCTAACTGAGTCTCGGACGCCAGCGCGTTCCGCGGAGCCCTATCGCCGGACAGCAGTCCGTGGCCGTGGACGATTCGTTCACCAGTGAGTTTCCTTTATCATATATCTATTCCGGAGGCATTAGCTCAATGGCTATCAAGCCGCCAATGTTATTTATATACCGGCGCATTCGCCATAAATTTTATTAATTTCCTTATTTTCGCCCTGTATAGGGAATACCTTATTCATTACTATCTTATTCAACATATTATTATCTATCCAACTATTTAACCACCATATTTTATCACCTAGTTATAACATGCGTTGCTGTTACACTAACAATTGTCATTATTATCCCCAGGAGGCATTGCTCCTGCAATTTTCCAATTTTTATGATTTACCGGCGCATCCGCCATTTATTTTCTAATTTCACCCCGTATACGGTGAAAATTATTACTTATCAATGTTATAGTATTTTACTATTTACCTTACATACTTACCTTATTACTGGCCAAGTTTATTTTATTTTCCACTAAATCCGCCAGTAACTTCTGCCATTATTTCCATTTTTTCAATCTCATTTCTCGAGTTCCCAGTAGGAAACCCTGCTGCGAACTTCAGCCTTTTAAAAAAATTCTCAATTAACTTTTGTGCAAGTATGAAAACTTGTACATTTGCCAAGTGATGAGCAGCAGTCCTGTCGTGGGATGGGCCAAACCCTGCCCCACGTCTCTACAAAAGGGCCAACAATCCCGTCGAGGTTCAGGCTGGAGATGCCTTGCCTCCGAAGGGCAACTTGTGACCACATCGCACACAACCCAGGTGAAGACATCTACTCGCGATTTTTTGTAAAATTCGTAATCATTTCACTTTCTTGTGCAATTATTTATTTAAGTAAAGTGCCTTATGTACTGAATTATATTGCAATATATTTTACTACATGTTTTGTACTGATAAATATTTAGCTGCGCACAGTAGGTCAAATATTTAATTTATTCTAAGTTAGCTTTTGTATATAAAAAGGTAGCCAAAATTCACCAGCCGTATCGAAAACTAGTACGGTCAATTTTAATCAAGAAAATTTTCGAACTTCTAAAATTCCATTAGTCCGGTCAACATTTCTCTAAATTTAGCCCGGTCAAAGTTCATTTCAAATTTCTCTTTCATTTTCGACACTCCCGAAATTTTGCCTTCCCCGCAGGGTGGTGTTATAGTCCAGCCAATTTTAGCGCTGGCCAATCAGAATGCTTCATTTCAGGAAGCTCAAGTATAAATTAAAACGCGACTCTGATGCTCTATCAGTTTCTCGCAGTGCACAGCGCGTGTCACCCATGCAGAGCTCGATCAACATTTTTCAATCATTTCTGCCACCGAGGGAGCCCAGAGCGGTAACCCCAGCTGGTCAACTTTAATTTTCAATTCTGTCCATTACATACTGATGAAGTAATCTTCGATTTACCAGCCTAACAGCCAGGAAACCAGCCTTTTCGTTGCAAGACTGATGAAATCACACATTGAACCACTGCAGCAGTAGTTGTTTTGTATTGCGCGATTTATCATTCGTTCTGCCGCGAAACGCTAGTTAGGGAAAGTTGGCTACCTTACCATAGGTGTCTTTAAATCTCAATATAAGGTTATTAGTCGATACGCTATTTAATTTATGAGTGAATCCTCTCTTTTCCTTTCCCTACCAGAGCTGGGTTAAACCCCCTCAGCTCCTAGGAGGACAAGCCGAAATCAAGAAATAAATTCTAAAACCGAGCATAAGGTCTCGCAACGTCTTTATTTTCTTTCCCAAAGTGAATTTAAACTAAAGTGCCTAAGGACAGGACTTCAAGGTAACATTCACAAACTCTAACCTGGGTAGCGGGGCCGTCAGCCTGCAGCCTCAGTAAATTCAGACAATCAGTGTTATTGAACTCTCTGTGGAGGTTCAACCACAGATACATTAACCTAGGTCGGGGCCATCCGCCTGCCGGCGCCTAGCGATTTTAAATTTGCAAGAACTCTCTGCTGAGGTTCTTTACAGGACAAAGACTTTATTAACTTGCTAGCCCTCTTCAAGGGAGTCCACAAGTGTAAAGTAGAGCCAGTGCTTTCAGACTGTCATGCAGCAGCAGGGGAGCGGAGCAGAATAGTGAAAATGTTATGTAAAATTCTATTGCAGCTTGAAGCAGAGTTCCGGTCCTGCGAAAGGACCGCTTGTGCAGCGTAGGTTGACTTGAGTACTAGCATTCACCAGGCCTAAGGTGCCCTGCAGAAGTCACTAACGTCAACAAGTAGCACAAGCCGTCCCACTGCTTGCACCACGAAAATTTTGTAAATTGTCTGTAACTTTTGAACCATACAATTTTTTCACTGTCTGTAAAGTGCAATTTTCATTCTAACGTAAGTGGACATCATCCCCGAGGAGCCCGCGCGGCTATCTACGTTATTAACGAAAATTTTCAAAATTGTTTCCGTTGGGGGCCAAAAATTAAGTCCAGCTCTCAACACTCAAATTTCATTCCAAAGCAAACTTCGCTTCGTTTAAGAGTACAAGCACTCCTACGAGCCAAGACACAACTCACAATATTATCTTCGGCGGGGTACGAGTGAATTAGTTTTCCTCGTACCTACAATGACGAATTTCGGCGTACTTCTGAATTTCTTAAAGACAGATTTCGACGTACTTTCAAAAAATTTCTCGGCTACAGTTTCCTAGTGCGGTCCGCGTTCACGATGTCGCGCGCCAGCAGCAGCACGGACACTGTCCCCGAACACCTCCAACAAGACTGGGAAAATTTAAATCAAGATCCAGCGTTACGATTTTTTCTACGTGACTGGACTCCAAGCCTACAATCTACTGCTGTGTCGAGCCCACGGAGAAGGCAATTTTCTCCGCAAACCAATTCCGGGCTCAACGCCGATGAAGAAAGGGAACCAGAAGCACGCGTCGGGCGAGCTGGGAGACCTGAAGGTCTGACCCTAACGACGAGGCCGCTCCACTACAGCCACAACGTAAAAGAAAGCGCAGGCTCAAGTCAGACTGGCGCAACGCAGATGACGCAAGGTATACGCTTCGGAGAGAGGGTGAAAGTGGTGCCCTATCCTAGCCACAGCGACGCGCCGCTACGAGAGGTGCACACTCCGGTGCAAGAGTCAACGGAACTGCGCAAGCGCAGAGGCTCAACCCGGCGCTCTCACCATTTTCGAACCAACACCCCCCCTACGATTTCCCCCGCCGAAGACAATATTGTTATAGTCCGGCTACTTAGGAATAAAAATCGACAATAAACTTAAATTCAATGCTCAGCTCCGCTCAGTAATCACAAAAGCCCAGGCCAAATTTGTTCAACTTTTTCCTATATTAGATTCCGCCCCTACTTACATAGCCTCCCTACTATACAAATCATACATTCGACCAATCCTCACGTATGCTTCCCAAGTATGGTACCCCCTTCTGTCAAAATCTAACCAGAACAAACTACAAGTAGCCAAAATAAGAAACTACGCGTGGCAGCCAACCTACCTAGGTCGACAAACGTACCAAATCTACACAACATTACCGGAACCCCCACTATTGAAAATTTCATCTTACTAAGATTAATTCCGGCCTTTGCGCAAAAACTAGTGGTACACCCTAACCCCACCCTCAAGGACGACCCATTAACAAGCAAATTCTCCACCGCCCCAAAATACCCATCCCTAAACTATCTTTACAACCCATAAACAAACTTAAACCAAGTTGCGTCCCTTCCCGCCCCTCACCCAATACACCCAAACCCTAAACATTGTAAACAATACTGGAAAAAAAAGAGAAATAAAGAGGCCATAAACAACAAAATACCAAAAAAAAAAGACAAAACCAAAAATAACAATAATAAACAAACAAACCAAGATCAAAAGATGCCCAATATCCAAACAAACTTTATAGCATTACCATATTATATTACTAACACAACATCGATGTCATCATGATTAGAATAGCTCTGTAAAAAATACTAACCCAAATATTGTAATACCCTCCCTTTCCCTACCCAAACCTGACAAATTATTAGAAGAAAAACTCACATCACAAACCGCAGAAAGCGCCCAAAAGGGCGGATTCTGCAAGCATCTGTGCATCAACTAGTAGAAGTCCGGCTAAAATAACGCCAGCCAATCAAAACGCTCCATTTCAGCAAGCCTACCTTCGTAGTGTATGCCTCTTTTGGCTGAGGCTCTCCAGCGGGGGCTGCTTGCCTCGGGTTATGTAATAGGTAACAGATAACTGTGCTTGTAGCTGGGCTGATTTAGTTTGACATTGTTTATTAGGGTTAGTAATTTTTGTTATTGTTATTTTCTGGTTTTTATTTTGGTTTTGGTTGTTTTTTTTTTTTTTTGATAGTATACTCAGTATGTTTTGAATGGCTCTTTTATGTTTTGTTTGTTTTGTTTTGTGTGTTTTATTTTATATTATTGTGGTATGGCTCTTTTCAGAACAGAAGTTTTGTGATACTTGTTCTTTTCTTAAGGTGTTTAATATTTTTTTTTTTTTTTTTTTCTCAAATCATGTGAGAGGATCGATGAGAGTAGGATTAGTGGATTTAACCATTGCGTTTGCAAAGTTGGGGATGAGAGTTTTAAGTATAAAGTTTTCTAATGTAGGCGTACCAGAAATTTGGTGTAGTGTTTCAATGGAACAGTGTCTAGGGTATTTATTTGCTGATCTTAGAATTTTATTCTGAACTATTTGTAAGGCTCTTTGTTTGGTTGTGAAAATCAGTAAATACCAGATTTGAGCAGCATAGGTTAATATCGGTCGTAGGTAGGACTTGTAGATTAATGTGCCTATGTGAGGGGGGGATGTTTTTATGATTGGGTATAGGGATGCCATACGTTTCCAACATTTGTTTGTAATGTTGGTAGTGTGTTTTTTAAAGTTTAGTTTTGTGTCAAGGGTGACCCCCCAAGTATTCGACACTCTCAGACCACTCAACGTCACTACCGGCGACATTGAGGTTCATTGAGGTTTGTTTAGCTGTTTTTTTTGTAAAACAGATGGCTTTTGTTTTATTAGGGTTGGTCTTGAGCCCCCAGTTGGAGTAGAAGTTGACTGTTATGTCGGTTTGGTATTGTAAAAGTCTGGTCATTATGTCGGCGTTTTTTGAGGTTGTTAGTATTGCTGTCATCTGCATATAGGCAGATGGTGGTGCGGTGGTCAGTAGGGGGTGGTAAGTCGTTTGTGTAAAGGTTAAAAAGGATGGGACCAAGGGCGGACCCCTGGGGGATACCAGACAGGATGGGTAGGAATGTGGAGCACGCCTCGTTGACCACTGCTCGAAATTGGCGGTTAAAAATGTAAGACTGTATCAGTTTAATGATACGAGTCGAAAAACCCGTGATATGGAGCTTGTATAGTAGCCCGGGGTGCCAGACTTTGTCGAAGGCTTTCTCGAGGTCTAGGGCTACAAACCCGGTGATTAGACCTCGGTTGAAGTTGGTAGTGGCAATCTCACCAACTCGGAATAACTGCTGCGTGGTGGAGTGACTGGCACGGAAACCAAATTGATGCTTGTTCAGAATGTCGCCGCCTCCCAGGTGTTCCTGGACTCGACTTAATATCAATGTATCCAATATTTTAGCCAGGCAAGAGATCAAACTAATCGGGCGATAGTTCGCCGGACTGTCCAAAGTCTTGCCTGGTTTCGGTATGTTTATAATTTTGGCTATCTTCCAATGTTTGGGATAGTACATATGTCTGGTACAGGCATTGAATAAGTTTGTTAAATGAAGATAGCTTATTATTGGTAAGTGTTGCAGTGCATATGTGGGGATATTGTCGAGTCCAGGGGCTTTCCTGGGGTGCAGCGACATCAGAGAAGCTCTCACCTCAGACGGCGAGAAGAATATTGGCTCCGTGTCAGTCGGAAGGGTAGTTAGGTTAAGGGTTGAGATATATGTGTTGACTTGTTCTTGGGTAGGTGCTGGGATGGGGTTAGGGGAGAATACTGTGGAGAGGTAATTGGAAAATGCAGCAGCCTTTTCCTCGTCAGTGACAGCCACACCAGCTTGGGTTAGGAGTGGGGGTATTTGCGTCTTTTTGCGCGTGAAAAGTCGGGGGGCAAAATAGGGATCGTTGGGGTGGGATGCAACTAGCTTCTCTAAGTTTTTTGCTTTGTGGGATTTAATTTCAATGTCAATTTGTTTTTTTAACGTGTTGACTTGCGTTAAAAGTAGAGGATTTCTGGTATTTTGGTACCTTTTCCTGAGCTGATTCTTGGTGTGTATTAGATCCACTAGTTGTTTTGGGAGTTTAAATAGGTAAGGACGGGAAATGTTAGGTTTTTTACTGGCATCCAGTGCCTCAGTTATATTTGTGGTAAGAGTTTGCACGGCTTTGTCTATGTCGTTGGTGTTGTTGTATGATTGTGTACGCAGTGGGTTGTTTTTTATGTGTTCGGTGAACAGATTCCAGTCGTAGTCTTCCTCACGAGGTTTCCTATCTTGTGGTGGGCAGTGTATTTTTAGAAAATGGGTGGTTAGGACCGGGTAATGGTCACTGTTAAGAACGTGTAGGGTTTTAGCCTCGTGAGGGTGGTTAAAGTTCCTGGTGACACATATGTCTATTATGGTTTGACTTGGGTGGGGGTGAGTGGGCAGATCTGTGGCTATGACACTTGTATTGGGGTATAAACCTAAATATTGGTGCAGAATTTGCCCTGAGGCATTTATGTATGGATTTTGTGGATCCCAGGACGGGTGTCTGCAATTTAAGTCACCATACATGGTGTATATGGGATGTAATGCTGCCAGTTTATCCAGATCTGTTGGGTCTAATATGTTTTTTGCTTTTCTATAAGCGGACACAATCATAACATTTTTATTACTGAGGTGCAGCAGGATGCCAGTAGTCTCTAGGGATGATAGGGGAGGAATAAGGATTTCGGAGTGTTTGATACCGTTTCTGACTACAATGGCGGTGCCGCCTCTGCGCCCTGGGCGGTCGTTGCGGTACACCTTGTAGCCAGAAAGGTTAAAAGGGATGTGTGGTTTAAGGAATGTCTCTGCGAGACAGCAGATATCTATTTGATTTTTGTGTAGTTGTTGTTCAAATTCGGTTCGTTGCCTATTAATACCGTTGACATTAAATTGCAGGCATATGAGTTGGTTTTTAATTTTAGCCATCGAAAATTTTAATGAGATGTTCTAGTAGGATAAAGATTTTTTCAAGTGGATCGCTGGTGTTTTTAAGGGCTGTAATTATTGTTTTTATTGATTGCCATATGTTTTTTAGATTGAAATTCCTTAGATATTCTAAGATTTCTCTTAATGGATTTTCATCAGTTTGTTGGTTATTATTTGCCGCCCCTTGTTGTGAGGCGGCTTGCTGGCGGGCTCTGAAATTTTGCCAGGCTTTTATGTTTTGGCTACTAACTATATCTGCTGTCTCTTGTGACAGGGGAGGTATGTTGCTGTCAGGTGTTGCATTTGGTCTAGGTCCGGGTTGTATGTTTTGTCTGTTGGTCTGTCTTTGTGCGGGTGTTGGCTGTTGGTCTTGTGTTTTGGTTGTCCTGGGGGCGTACCTCTGTTTCGCAACTTGATACTGTGGACATCCCCGGTAGTTGGACGGATGCTCTGCACCGCAGTTTGCGCAGTGGCCCGCGACTGCAGTACAGGGCTCGTCCTTGTGTGTTTTACCGCATCTCACGCAACGTGGGATGCGGTTACACACCGCCGAAGAATGTCCAAAGTTTTGACATCTATGACATTGTGGTATTTCTGTACTATGATAGTCACTTACGGTGACTCTATAGTGACATAAGTCAGTGACTTGATAATAGCTGTCTGCGGAATGTTTAGGTATTGTAATCAATACTATGTTTGAGGCTGTCTTGCGCCTATTTTTTGGCAGCATGACCCTTGCTATATTAATGTAGGGTAGGTTTCGTAGTTTTAATTCTTGACCAATGTCGTCAGAGGTGACGTCGATCGGTAGGTATTTTACAACTATTTTAAGTGGTAATTTCACAGACTGGGAATCCATTCAACACGACCCCGCGCTACGTTTTCTGCAGCGAGACTGGACACCGAGTTTACAAACTACTGTCTTGTCAAGCCCACGCAGAAGACAACACTCACACACAAGTACCGGGCAACACGCCGAAGAAGAAGAGGAATCAGACGCACGCGCCGGGCCATCTGGGAGACCTGCAGGTCTGACCTCCACGGCGAGGCCATCGAGACCAGGGTGTAAAAGAAAACACAGGTCGAGATCAGACTGGTGCAACGCAGATGCCGCAAGGTATAGGCTTCGGAAGAGGGGTAAAATGGGCGTCGGACTCTGGCCACAGCGAAACGACACCACGAGACGTGCGCACCCAGGCGCGAGACGCATTGGAATCACGCAGGCGAATCGAAGACTTGTACCAGCGCCTCCGCCACAAAATTCTTCAACGTCCCCCTTACGTTTTCCCCCCGCCGAAGACAATATTGTCTTCGGCGGGGAGGAAACGTAGGGGGTGTGTTTGAATTTTTTGGTGGAGGCGCTGGGTCGAGCCTCTGCGCATGTGCAGTCCCAACGTCGTCTCGCACCAGGTCTTGCGCGTCCCGTGGCGTCGTGTCGACTTGTCCAGAGTACGGCATCCATTTTACCCTCGGCCCGAAGATTATGCCTTGCGGCATCTGCGTTTCACCGGTCTGCTCATAATCTACGCTTTCCTGTACGTCTTGACTATGATGGAGCGGCCTCGCCGTGGAGGTCAGACCTGCAGGTCTCCCAGATGGCCCGACGCGTGCGTCTGGTTCCTCTTCTTCGTCGGCGTGCAATCCGGGGCTTGAGTGTGAGTGTTGTCGTCTGCGTGGGCTCGACACGACAGTGGTTTGGAGGCTTGGAGTATAGTCTCGTTGTAGGAAACGTAGCGCTGGATCCTGTTTTGCAAATTCCGTCTAAATTGAGATCAGGTGGTAATGTGTCCGTGGAGCTGCTTGAACGCGACATCGTGAACTAATTGTCTGTTTACGAAACGCGAATAGCACTGAGAAAATCTTAGCCGTGGTGGAATTGCAGGGCGTCGAAATTCGAAAGTCCGTCGAAGATTAACTTTAGTGGTACAATGAAAATTAATTCAATTGCAACTCGTCGAAGAAGACGTCGTTGCGTTGCGTAGCTTGCTGGAATGCTTGTACTCCGTGGGTGAAACGAAACTTGTGCAGAAAGAATGATTTGAATGTTGAGAGCCGGATTTAACTTTTGGCCTCCAACGGAAACATTTACGTGACACTGAATGTTTGGCCCCCAACGGAAGCGTTGTGTGGTGGAATTGCAAAGTGTCGCACCTCAGGTTGCAATTTTTTGAAATGACGTTAATAACATAATTGGTCACTCGGGCTTTCCAAAAATGGGTTCAGCTTTGTTTAGAATGGCGCAATCAAGTCACAGACAGATAAAATTTTGAACAGGGGAGAAAGTACAATGCACTGAACGCTTGTTTTGGTGTCGCAACTCCTGGGACGGCTTGTGTTACTTATCAATGAGAATTTACTTCTACGAGGCACCGTAGGCCTGGTGAATGCTAGTAAATTAATTAATCCACGCCACACAAGCGATCACACCGTTAAGTGGGACTGGAACTCTGCTTCAGACACTGTAAGAAAAGTACATGGAGATGTGCACTAGGTCTGCTCTGCAACGGCTTCTCAGGCTCCTGGCTGAAAGTTTGTGCTAGCACTGACTACGTTACACTGTAGGACCCCCTGGAAGAGGGCTAACTAATTGCAATGTCTTCGTCCTTATTCAAACCTCAGCAGAGAGTTCGCAAGCACTGAAAGTTTGTAGGCGCCGACGAGCAGAAGGCTCCGCTCCTAGACAAGTCTGAATGTTAGTGGGCTGCGAGCTGACGGCTCCGCTACCAGATTAATGTTCGTAAAGTTTACCTTATCGTCCAGATCCAAGGCACTTTAATTTAAATCACTTTGGGAAAGTAAGAGAGACGTTGCGAGCCTTCTGCTCGTTTTAAATAGATTTATTTGTTGATCTGCTTGTCCTCCTGGGAGCTTGGGTGGATTAGCCAAGCCCTGGTAGGATAGGAAAGGAAGGAGGCACGTGAAATTAAATTCAGTGGGTCGAGTAATACCTTATATTAGTTTTAAATTTCACCTAGCAAGGTAGCCAAACTGTCCCTAACTGCGCGTCGCGGCTGAACGAAAGAGTTTAAATCGCGCAATACTTTAAGAACAACTACTGCAGCAGTGGTTCACTGGATACTTCATCAGTATGTACTATTTCGATGTCCTGGCTGATAGGCTGGGTTTGTCCGTTTAGGAATGAATTGTAGAAAAGTTATTTCAGGCTTGAAATAAAGTTGAAATTTGGTAGATTTCAAAGGTTTGTGATCGAGCTACTCTGGTGCGCACTCTCCTGTGGACCGCGGTGAACTGATAACGGTTTGAAATCGACGTTTGTATTTATAGGTTGTCTGTTATAGTCCGGCTGAAATTAAGCCAGCCAATCAAATTGCAGCATTTCACTAGGCCAACCTATAAATTAAAACGTAACTTTGCCGCGCCATCAGTTCACCGCGGTCCATGGAACATGTAGCACCCGAGTAGCTCTATCACCACTTTTACATTTCCAACATGTAAACAACTTACATTCCTTTCACATCGTTTATTTCAAGCATGAAGTAAATTCAATCATTCGCAATCGCCATCCTCAACGGACATCACACCAGCCTATCAGCCAGAGCGTCTACGAAGACTAAAAATCATTACAATACTGAGAAGTTCCTCTCAAGAAACCACTGTAGAACAGTTGTTTTGTAAAGTATTGCGCGATTTAAATTTCGTACTCGCGAACGGATGTTAGGGAAGTTGGCTACCTTACCTAGGTGAATTTAAATTAATAGAAGGTATTACTCGACCCGAGAATTTTAATTTCTAGTGTAATTCCTTTCCTTTACCTATCCTACCAGGGCTTGGTTAATCCACCCAAGCTCCCAGGAGGACAGCTGCTCAACAAATAAATTTATTATTAAAACGAGCATGAGGCTCGCAACGTCTTTCTTATTTTCCCAAAGTGAATTTTAAAATCAGTGTCCTCTGGACAGGACTCTAAGGTAACTTTCTAACAAACATTAACCTGGGTAGCGAGGCCGTCAGCCTGCCAGCCCCAGTAAACATTCAGTGACTTGTCTAGGTAGCGGGGCCTTCTGCCTGCCGGCACCTACAGACATTCAGTGCTTGAGAACTTTCTGCTGAGGTTCTAAAAAGGACAGACTTTTGCAATAAGCTAGCCCTCTTCCAGGGAGTCCTATTGTGTAACGTAGAGTCAGTGGTAACCTAGACTTTAAGCCAGGAGCACCAAGCAGAGCAGACCTAGTGCAAAATTTTCTATGTACTTTTATTCCAGTGTCAGAGTTCCTGTCCCCGCAAAAGGTGCGATCGCTTGTGTGGCGTAGATTGATTCGTTTACTAGCATTCACCAGGCCTACGGTGCCCTGTAGAAGTAAATTTGCATTAATAAGTAACACAAGCCGTCACACTGTCTGCGCCACAGAGTTCTAGGTTCAAAGCATTGTAATTTCCAAGTCATGTAAAATTTTAACTGTCTGTAACTGATTGTGTCGTTCTAAACGTGGTGGAAGACATCTCCGAAGAGCCCGGGCGGCTATGTTATTGACGTCATTGGGAAAAATTGTTTCCGTTGGGGGCCAAAAATTAGGTCCAGCTCTCAACGCTCCAATCATTCATTCTACGCAAGCTACGCTTCGCCCATAGAGTACAAGCACTCTAGCAAGCTACGCAACGCCCACGACGTCTTCTCCGACGAGGTACAATTGATTAATTTTCATTGTACCACTAAAGTTAAACTTCGACGGACTTTTGAATTTCAACATTCTACAATTTCATCTCGGCAACAATTTCCACAGTGCGGTTCGCGTTTCGTAAACAGACAATTCGTTCACGATGTCGCGTGAACAACACTCACACTCAAGTCCCGGGCTGCACGCCGACGAAGAAGAGGAACCAGACGCACGCGCCGGGCCATCTGGGAGACCTGCAAGTCTGACCTCCACGGCGAGGCCGCTCCATCATAGTCAAGACGTACAGGAAAGCGTAGATTATGATCAGACCGGTGAAACGCAGATGCCGCAAGGCATAATCTTCGGGCCGAGGGTAAAATGGATGCCGTACTCTGGACAAGTCGACTTGACGCCACGGGACGCGCAAGACCTGGTGCGAGACGACGTTGGGACTGCACATGCGCAGAGGCTCGACCCAGCGCCTCCACCAAAAAAATTCAAACACCCCTTACGTTTTCCCCCCGACGAAGACATGTCGCCCAACTCAAGGGGCATGAATTCTCGAACCACACGACCCAGTCAGCACAATTCCGTCCACACAGGGACACAACCAGTATATGCACCCGACGATGCATATATTCACATCGAAAGACAGACTGTGACGTACAGAGATGTACAATCGTTCACACCGGCCCAAGAAGATGTTCGTACCCGTCGACAAAGTCATGGGACGAACACGGACACACACAATCTTCTTCTAAGGTCGCACTCAAGAACAAATCAGAATGACTTTCTGGGTCTTCAAGAGGAAACCCCGTGGCGCCCAACACCAGAGATGCAATTTTATGCTCAGATGTTCGAAAACTCTGCAGAAATTCGGAGATACGATGAGGGACAAGTTTACTGCTAAAGGATAACCGAACCGTAACACAAGCCAATACGAACAGTGTAGTGCGAACGAACGGAGAGAGACAAGCGAATACACCGCCGTACCCGTGTCGGAACTGCGAGGAAATGTATTTTGTACGGGAATGCCCTAGGGGCCGAACGGCCGCACCAGAGCGTGCACCGTCGCGTGCAATATTATCAAGTGAGTCAGTGATGGGTATAGACGTTCAGCGCCACCCACCAGCGCCGATTAATAGTACAGACATTGTGGACGATGTACAGGGGGAAGATGTTAAACTGCCGCGTGTGCGCGTCCGGTTTAATGACAAGAACGTTTGGGCCGTTTTAGACACGGGCGCGAGTTACACTATTGTGAACCGCCGACTGCTGGAGCCACAGCAGATACCCGAAACAGTGCAACAAGTGCGTTTGGCCGATGGACATGTCGGTATGGCCCACGGACCTATTAAATTGCCTATGTATATAGATGACCGTCCAACGGTGGTGAAGTCCTACATACTTCAAGAAATGCACGAGAACATTCTGCTAGGTGGAGAATGGATGCAGGAAGAGCATGTTGTATTGGATTACGTGAACCAATCAGTCACTCATGGCGCGGAGGAGCGGTACCGTACTCGCATGGTATACGCCAACCAACAGGAATTATCCAGTTCCACTGAGCTGACCGCTCTGTTGGAAACCAAACCTACTCCACAACCGAAACAGCATGTGGCCGTTGCCCAGGAGGTCATCGAAGAACCACGGGCGCCTCCGCCACCACCGGAAGGTCGGCCTGTATTACAGAATACGAATGTTAATGTTCCCTTAGGGGCAAAGAAGAAGGAACGGGCCCTGCCTAGAGGAGAAGTCACTCGCCCCGTGAAGATACCTGCGCGACTTCCACTCTACGCCGCCCCGGGGTCAGCAGCATGCTCAACTCCGATGAGGAGCAAAGACCCGATGAAGGACCTGTCCGTAAGGAGAGTTCCACTAGCATTGACTAAACCGGCAAGCATGCCACGCCTCGAGTTAGCACCCACACTCAGAGGACGCATCATTCAAGTACAGCAGCATAGCCAGAGTTCCGTAACCTCGTGCTCACGTGGAAGCGGGTAAGGAATACAAACCCCGAAACCCTTCCATGCTGGAAACAAGATCTTAGACGAGACTATATGCTGTATGAAGGGTTACTATGGTATGTCCGGGATGGCCGATGGTCCCTTGTGGTACCTTATCAATTTCGGAATGAAATCATCGACGAATATAGCCACCTGGCTAGCACTCTACGCTACGCAGAAGTAACAGATGTCATCCGGAAGGATTACTATTGGCCCGCTATGACTACAGGTATCAGGTCCCGACTGAGGGCGATCGATCACCGCCCCAAGGAGTGTGTTCTCCCTCCACGACTAGGACGCTCTCAAGTGCGCCCTCCAGAACATTCGTTGAACGTGCCTGCGGATACCCCACCCCCCCCCCGCGGACAGTGCGCGAGTGCTGCGTGCCTTAAGTGTGACAAACGTGCCGCCCGACTCGGTGAATAGTGCGCGCGCCAAAGGAACGTTACCCGAACTCCCCAAGTGCGTGGAAAAGACCTTGCCAACTAGGGTCGAGGCCCCAACCCGTCCACTATTCTGTGTGAATCAACCAGTGAGTGACAGGCATTTTTCCATTAAGCCGAGTTTAGTTCCACCGTTGGAGGAGGTGTGACGGTATATTTGACTCGCCACGTCATAGTATTTTTAAACCCGTCTGAATTGAAGTTATAACACAATTTCTCTATGTTTTGATAAGTAGGTAACGCAAGTGTGGTTGTGCAAGGAGGTCCTGCAACGAGATCGGACGTGTGAATCCCAATTTACCGTTGTTTGCTTTTCATTCGGTGGCTTCACCTGGTCTTGTGCTCATTGATCTTCGTACTCAGAGCCTTGTACACATTTAACTTGAGTGCTTATGAATGCCTAATAACTTTGTCAAATGTGTGGGATCCTTCTAGTCGGATATGAGTCCAGACAGCCTGTTGAATAACTGGGATATAATATCATAATAATCACTGCCATCCCTGGCTGCATCCTCCTGTATATGTCTTCAGAGAGTGGTCATGATGGGTATCTGGTGTAATAAACAACTGTTTGGGTCATTTGTTGAATGTGGATAAAACGGTTCAGGGAGCAAAAGAATGTCATTGAAAACAAGTACACCTACCGTTTTGCGTCGGGAAAATATCGCTTAGTATTATCTTTTCCATTGTATTTTTCCATTTTTCGTCTTATTTGATTGTCTAGCTATTTTGAATTTCCAGTTTTGACGGATTCGATGTCAATATTATTGACGTTTTGACAGTGTTACCAACTAGTTACCAGTTAGATCGCAATTTTCCCATTACTTTTAAAAGTTCATCTAGATAAAAGAATTCCTTAATAAATCAATCCTATTATGGCAATAGCTTTTCTTTATTTAAAATATATGGACATATTTAAAATATATGGTTATTAATTGTTATGTCATTCCTATGTGAACAATTGAAAAATAATGTTCTAAGTGGCGACATCTCTGGGGCATTAGCATCACTTCAGAGATCTTGCATGTTAAATTACAAAAATGTATTCCTGGTTGCACCACTTACTAGGACAGTTTTTATAAGATTTATCCCTTTTTGCTCCAATTTTTTTTGAAAATTTCCGCTGATAACTGCCACGATGGTATTCATTATTTTTGCTGAAGCTACTGAAACGAAAACATTTTGACCAAGCGTCATCCTTTCTAAGGGATTAATTTTCGTACAGTAATAAATTGTGATTTGAAGTTGTTGAATTGTAGTTTTGAATTTTTGATGTATTTTTGAAATCACACCTTTTAAAGGGATCATATTGGCAATTTTTAGTGACTAATCCTTGGATACATTATCCTATCCATAATCGTTGGTCGCAGTGGAAATTTGTTGTTTTTCTTTTGAGAAAACAGGAATACAAGACCCTTCGTTGAAGGGTCTTTATATGGGGAGGCTACTCCACCAACCATAGCGGCAGTCTTGTCTCTCCTTGGTTCTCCTGCGTGGACCCATTTTAAATATTCTTTGGTCCCCATATAATCTCTTTGGAGGGCAATCCAGTACGATACAGGACAGTTTCACTCCCACATCGATTAACTGGATGGTGACAGACAGACAGCTTAAGTCGTATACTATAAGTTCTATTTTTTTGCGTAAATATATTTTGTTTCTTTTTATATATAAAGTCGGTCGGACACCGCTCTGATTAACGTGTCTAGATACATTATAATAATTAAATTTAAAGGTAGATAGTTAGGTAAAATCGCTTTCTTTTCCAATCAATATACAATGTGTACAGCGGAAGTTAGTTTTAACTAACGCATTTTCTTATTCCAGCAATATTAAGTTGGTGTGTTTTCTTGCGCTTAAGTTTAAGCTACATTAAAATCATAGTATTTCTGGTTCTACGATTTAACCATTATACGTAACTAATTTCTGCTCATTTAGTAAACTTATTAGTTCAAATATATATTTTTTTAAACTTGCGATTATGTTGTCTTAAATATCTAGTGTTGAGATTGCGTAATACTTTTGCGTAACATTCGTTGGAAGAGATATTTGTAAATATTGTTGAGATTATAATAATATTATATATATATGAGTTTAGCTGAAAACTAGACTTTTGAGTGTCAGTCTCGGAAACTTATCCTTGGCATTGATTTGTAATTTGTAAATAAACTCAAATAATAGTAGTAGCAGATTTGTCATTTTTTTATGTGTTTGTGTCCCTGTTTAGTAAGTTTGAGGGGGGACAAAATCCAGATTTATTGAGGCATTTGACAAGAACTAAAATTTACTTGGCGCTCAACCCTACATTCATTTTTTTTAAACCCAGCCCGTCTCCACTGCAGTGTGGCCGGCGAATGCCCAAGTGTCGATATCTGACATTTGCTTATTGCTACTAGGGATTGCATTACCGGTTAACCGGTTAACCGGTTAACCGGTTATTAGGACAAAAAACACATGACGATAATTACCGGTTATTTTAATTTTTTACCGGTTATTTCGGTAAATTCTGAACTTGCAATATGTCACGTATTCAACGTTTCTATTTATGTCACTGACTAGTATTCACTAAATACAGAGTGACTGTCCCAACACCGAGCACTTTTAACAATAAATAAATAATATTATAAAAAGTAAACTCCAAATACCAAGCCCCAAGAAATACAAGAGAAACATTGACAATATCTTACGACAGAAAATTGAATATGTCACTGCCGCAAATATCCGTGGAATACATTTAGAAGTATGTTATTACCAATTCTTATTAACTTATCGACCCACCAATATCGATTGAGGAAGGGCATCTTCAGCTGGTAGTATTCTATGCACAAATATCAGACGATTAACAGATATAGCTTTGAAAAACTAACCCTTTTAACAGGCTATTTTTAAAAAATATTGTATTTTTAGATTAGGTATTCAGTAAATGCCCTATTTGAGTTTATGTTTATAATTTTTGTTATTTAAGTGGATATTTTTGTTATTTACAGAATAATTATTTATTTAAATTTATTTCATATATATTTTTTCCTTTTGGTAAATTAACTCCTATATAAAAAAGTCTATTTGACAGTCACATTTTTGTCACTTTGACAGCGATAAAAAAGGTGCATCGCTTTTTATCACCGATAAAAATGCCTGTTTCTCAAAAGCAGAGTACACCAGTAGTCGCACGTCACTTTGAAATCTGTACTGTCAGCTATAATTTTTAAGAATTGTGGAAACTATACTGTACGATATGAGTCGTTTTGGGAAAATTATAATTATTTTTAATAAATTATTGTTGTTGTTCGTTCACATTCATATTCTGTCGTTAATTTATCTTGCCAAAAAACACTCGAGCTTTTCTTTTATGGATAAATTTCTTTTTAACTCAAAATTTTGCCAATCAGTAATTTTGCTCGAAAAACTGACATTTGACAAAATTGCTCGACCTCCAGTCTCGCGATTTTTTCATGTCAGTTTTTCTTATAAAATCATTGATTGGCAAAATTATTTCGTTACAAAGTGAAATTTATCCGATAAAAAAAGCTCTTGTGATTTTACTGTAGATAAAAAACCTTTTGTTTGTTCATTATATCAAATATACGTATATAAAAATGTTTTTTGTTAAATTTAGATAATTTTGTACATGGAAAAAGACAATTGCCATTTTCGCCACCCTATTCATCCATTCTAAAAATTACCGGTAAATACCGGTTAACCGGTTATTTACATTTTTATTTACCGATTTACCGGTTATTAAAATTTCCGGTAAATTGCAATCCCTAATTGCTACCGATTGAAGGTAACAGAGGCTAGTAGCACGGGCATAGCTGCAGTGGTAGAACCCTCAATGACTCAAAACGAGTTGCGGATGTTGAAGAGTCCCTTGGAGCGTGCTGCAACCAAGGACCAAGCACAACCAAATATCTTGTCCAAGCCAAGCGTTTCCAGCCGCAAAACCCCTCATAGCCTGCCAGACGCAGCCCTGCATCAGTCCTCATCAAGTTCTCAGAGTGGTAACTTCGCCTATGACACCACTTCTCGACAACAACTTAAGCTTTATTTCTGTGTTTTATTCCTTGGCGCAAGCTGGGGTCTTACTTAACTGTAAGAAATAAATTCTTGTTTGCAAATAACCAAGTTATCTTGGGCGGTGATTATTGTTATCATAATTAACGTAGAATCAGTGTTAGCCGTCCCGACTATAAGGGAAACAAATCGTACCCTTTGTGGGTACTCACATGACATTTAATTAAACAAAAGGTATTGGTAATTTGTGGCACTCACACGACATTTAATTCAACGAAAGGTACCTAGGTTATTTTCGAGGGAAAGGAAAGGCAAGTGGTACGATTTTTTACGAAGTGGGGCACGTGCAACGCCAGAAGATGATAGCAGGGACACCGAGGACCTGGACGACGCCACGAGGGACAATAAGCTTGGTGCGGACATGCTGACGGGTGCGCTCAACACCACCCCGTCCTCCGAGTCAACAAATTTGGTCGGAGGCTCACTCAATGAACAAGCAAACCCAACGTCATTACAGGGACAAGCTCCGGCACCCGAAATAAATCAAAATACATTAGTCTACGTACTGGAATCCATCCAGAGAAGTATAAAAGCGCTAAGCCGACAGGCAGAATACTCTCTCCCGAGGGGCCTAGAAGAACTCCAAGTGAATTCAAGGTCATTTGACGGACGGCGAGGACAATATACTCTAGCGCGCCGTTTTCCATTGGCTATTCTAAAAAATTAAGCTCCGCCCTTAGTAAAAATACAAACTTACTTGAATCGCGATCATTCAAAAACATTCTTTGCATTCCAGATACTCTAGAGAATTCGATTTTCGAAATTATCAGGAAAAATCTAGAATCATTTATTTTTAATATTATCAATGGGCACTCGACACTGCGAGTTCAGTTTATCTCAGACATCGGGCAACTTAAAAACTCGAAACGCGACAAAAAAGGCAAATTTTTACTGCAGTGCTTAACTAATGAATCTTACTAATTATCCAACGACTAATTAAACTAATTAATGATCTTAAACGTATTGTGAGAACGTGATTTGCGAATAAAACTTTATTTTATCTTTCTTGTAAAAAGTGACTTTTAATTTTAAATCAGACTTTACCCAAACTCATATACAGGGTGCTCCAAATTATCGTTACAAAAGTGGGTGACAGTGCAGTGTTTTTTCTGTGCACGAATTAATTTGCAAACAGCCCAAAATTGGTTCGTGTTCAATCATAGGTACCGTAGTCAATTTTTATCAAAGAGCTCGATCATAATAAAATATTTTATTAACTTTCTTATATTAAATAAAAATTTCGAAATTTCAAATAAATTAAAACAAAGGCCAAAGTAATTTTAGGTAAATAAGTTTAAGTACATTAAATTTGTTATTTTTAATCTATGGTTTACCGCTGAATAAAGTTTGTTATTGTTTATTTATTCTGATTATTCCAATTTAAATATTTAACATTACTCGAAGAGCTAGCTTACTGAACTCAGCCTGAGAGGGGTTTTTCACATGACTCATGTTTAAAAGTGTGATCTGGTATGAAATATTTGTGGACTGTGGCGCCGTAAATAAATTACTGTCCATAATAATTTTACAAACAAATAAAAATTTGTTAATTGTGTGGTACTTTCATTGTCATTGGTACGAATTTATGAAATTAACATCAGGTAAGAAGATCAAAGGTACGGATCAACAAACAGCACAAACGTCAACATCACAATCCACCGAAGACACTGAAATGGATATCCAGTAACTGAGACGTCAGAACAGCAAATGGAAGGACAAATCCAACAGACACGTATGGGCGACACCATGCAAACACCAGAGGTAAACCCCAATATATTGCAACAAATTATGGAGATGATGTCAGGTATAAATAAATACAAAAATGGACGAAAACAATGAAAATATTGACATGGAATTTAGTGAAAACAACAAGAAACTAGAGGAAAACAAGCAGAAAATAAATGAAAATATGGACAGGAAATTTAGTGAAAGTAACAAGAAACTTGAAGATTGCATAGAAGAAATGAAAGGAAAGGTGGAAATTAGACTGGATAGAATAACAGATAACATAGCGGAAGAAATAGACAATAAAACGAAAGCAGCAACGAATGGAATGAAAGCGGAACTTCAAAAAAATGTTGAAGTCCTCATCGTAGAAGGTTTCTCAGAAACATATAAAGAAACAAAATGCAGCACTTACGGACAAATTAAAAGAACAGGCAGGAATATTAAATGAAATGAATACGAAGTTATTGAAGGAAAGACAAGGAGCGTACGCTATAAATGACAGTCAATCACACACAAAATCACTCATGCATGTGGTAAAAATCTATTTTACTTCTATGGAGATGCTAGGCCTCACCCAAAAATATTTACAACGAGACTACGACAACATATGCAAACTCTACACCCAAACACGAACCTTAAACAAGTTATTCAGACCGTGTTAAGAAGAGATTCAGAAATATGGTATAACTTAGTTGAACAACATTTCCAAACGCTTGATGAATTTGAAGAACTGGTTATGAAGCAGTATTGGGGAGAATATAATCAACAAAAAGTCAGGCACGACTTGTTCAATGGAAAATATAACGAATATAACGGCATATCAACAAAAAATTATGTTCTAAGGAAAGTATACAACGTGAAACACCTGGAACCTAAATTTACAGAAACGGAGATGGTTCGTCACCTACTACGATACTTCCCGGATGATATCAACAGCGTAATAATTTCGCAAAGAATTGTAACATTGGATGCACTGATTGATTATCTAAGAGAAATTGATGACCATCGTATTGGTTGGCGAAAAAATTACTCACAACAAGAAAATGGAAATTTTGACAATAAAAACAAGAGGTATGACGATGAACATAAATGGAATTATAATAATAGAAATTTTGAAGACAGAAAGGAATTACGACACTGGAAAAAATCTGAACTACGAAAATAGAAATTTTGAAGACAGAAGCAGGAATTACGACACTGGACAAAATGGGAACTACAAAAATCGTCGTTATTTTGTTTAGAATATTTCAAAGAAAGAAAAAAAAGCAATTAAAACAACAATTTCGCAAAGTGTTATATTTTTATTAGGATTAACCTTTTACCGCATACCGTCCCATATATGGCACATTGAAGTATTTTCAGTATATATATGGTGTCATCTGTAAACATTACTGCCAACTAAATATATTCTGTGAACCGATATGATCAGTTTTGTTCTATGGCTGCCTCAGTAATAGCGATTCTTCCTAACCAACAATTTGTAGCTTACTTATGTTTTTATTGAACATTTTTCAACAAATTAAAATATTGTGGGGAAGTTTGACTATCATCAAGTGGTGTCCAAGTGAAATAAGGCAGGTATGTTTTTTAGATTTATTTGTAAGAAATTAGGTATGTGCCATATGTGGCACAGCATGCAGTACAGGAATCAGATAAAATATATTGAATTTTATTTTCATTCGAATATCGTTTCAGAAATAATGGATGTTAGAAAATTTTATGGGCATGTAGTAGATATACCGAATGGAAATATTAGTGAAGATGATGACCTGTCTGATGACGACCATCCGACAGCTCAAAATTGTGTTATTGAGGAAACCGATTATGAAGATGAAAGAGAGGAAGAAGAAAACGACCCAGATAGTGAAGATTATATTCCTCTAAGTTATTTTGTAAAGGCGTCCAAACGAGCCAAAACAAAACCAAAGCCAAATTTGGACACAATCAGATCTTATAGTGCCTGAGACTGAAACAAAATTCCTTAGAAATGAAAAGCTGCCTCAAGAAGTTGAAGACCTTGTATCACCTTACAAGGTTTTCAAATTTTTCTTCACCGATGAAATACTCAGTAAACTTGTATATCAATCCAATTTTCATTCTGTACAATCACGAACAGAAAAATCATTCACTATCTGTCACAAAACTTCAACAGTTTATTGATACATGCTTATTCATGTCAGTTGTGCAACTGCCTACAACAAGGCATTATTGGGATGCTTACTTGAGAGATCCATTGGTATCAAATGTAATCGTTGGGAGGAAATCAAACAGTTTCTCCATTTCAATGATAACAACAGAATGATTCCTCAAGGGCAAATAGGACATGACAAGTTACATACTGCTCACAAAACTAAGGGATCGTTTACTTTTGGTGCTAAAAGAAGAATATATGGCAGTTGATGAACAAATAATATCGACAAAGGCCAGATCATCAATAAAACAGTATCATCCTAAAAAAAAAAAGTGGGGATACAAAGTTTTCGTTTTGAGTGGTGTATCGGGGTTTTCATATGATTATGACATTTTTGCAACAACAGACTATTTCCAACCTTATCAAGTCCCCAAAAGACCAAGTCCCTAATGACTCCCATGGCGTTTACGAAATACCTTGCTCCGACTGTCCCAAACTTACATTGGACAAACAAACAGACGCATTAACAACAGGCTATACGAACATCGCCTAGCAGTCAGAAATACTGACCTTACCTCATCCCTAGCACAACACCGTCTCCAGACTGGACATAACCTAGACTATATTCCCGAAAAACAGGAACGATCCGCGAAGCAATTGAAATCGAGAAGCGTCCTAATTGTTTAAACAAAAGGGACGACAGTCTTCGACTTCCAACTGCTTGGAAATCACTAATATCTCCACTAACTAATTACACAACCCTCACTAACACCACACCCACCAATCCTACTATAAATACCTCACCTCAACCCACAACTCGTCAGTTCTCTCTAAGAACTGAGATTGAGATCTTAGAGACGAACCAAGGTTCGACCTGGGGAGTAGGCAGATTGAGGCCCCGGACTTGAACCATTCCTTACCCTTCCTAGACTTCCTATATACCACTATATTATCGATTCTTCTTTCTTTTTTCTCTTGAAAATGGCTCCAAAGTGGGAGCCGAAACGTCGAGACTCCAATAATCTCAGACGCGGTTCAACCCGTGAACCTAGTATTTTTCATACAGAATATATATATATATATATATATATATATATATATATATATATATATATATATATATATATATATATATATATATATATATATATATATATATATATATATTTATATAAGGTATCCGTTGGCATCCTACCTAATAACGTTCTCACTTGGCATCCACTAATATACACACTGATATACACAAAATTTATTTAAAGGCTAAGTTAGCATCCTACCTATTTTACGGTTTAATTGGTGTCCTTATGAATATTTTAAACGATGCGTAAAATGACACCCGAATATAAAAATTACAGGTTTAACTGACTTCCGGCGGCGTTGTCAGATATATGCTATGCTGCTTGCCTAGAAGAATATTATTACAATCTGCAGTCTGTCGACGTATAAGTAAATAAGGAAATCTCACCCTGTGAGAATACTAATTTATGTCACAATTTAAATTTCGAAACATGAAGTTCGCATAAAAGTGAATTACTTTTTATTTGCTTATAATTGTTATAAAACATATTCTTTATGGGATTTGGCAAACAGTAGAAAAAACAATCTATATGAACTAAAAAGAAAATGTATCTGCAAAGATTGGAAATTAATTTTGTAGATAGTTTTTCTTTTTAGTTCTCACAGATAGTTTTTTCTGCTATTTGTCAATTTATCAAATTTTCTGTACGAGATAGGACAGGGTGCTGTAAAGAAATATTATTCAGAAAAATAAAACTGAATTTGTTAAAATTTTGCTCACTTGCAAAGTGACCCTATAAGGGTAAAGTTGGAGTATCACGTATTTTTAACGTTTATTATTATTTATTTGAGTTCTCTTTTACACAAATTATTATTAATTAATCACCTTCTAGATTGTGTTAATATTTTAATGCTTTTCAAATGTATTAGACAATTATAATTTATTCAAAAAATTATATTTTGCTATAAATTTGTAACATTTCCAACTTTTTTAAAATTTCACAATAGTTCAAAGAATACGAACTAATAATAATTTTTTCAATTACACCCCCCCATGAGAACTATTGGGCCTCAAAATGACCCCATAAGGACAAAAGTAGAGTATCATGTATTTCTAGCATTTATTGTTATTTATTTGCGACTCTTTTTGCAGAAATTATTTTTAATTAGTCTCAAAAATGTTCTTTATTTTAAATATGAGCAGAAAGTCGATGAAAAGTTCAAAATTTCTTAGAACCTGCACAACTCTAGCTCTATTCTGAAGAAAGTTGGCAATAAACAGGAATAAGTTGCTTAAATAATTTGCAGGTTTCATTAGCAAACTCTTAATAAACAAAATTGTGAAACTAAAAAAAGATGGAAATGCTACAAATTTGTAACAAAACGTAATTGCTTAAATAAATTATAATTATTTAAGTAAACTAAAATTGTTTAAACAATTTGAAAAACCTTAAAATATTAAGACAAACTGAAATCTGACTAATTCAAAACTATTTCTATAAAAAAATCTCAAATAAACAATACTCATTCTGAATAATTCTTTCTAAGATTTTGTCCTATCTCTTACAGAAAATAGTATATTGTGTATTTAGGGGTGAAAGCAGTACATTCCCGGACGACGATGCATCGAAGTTCGGGAATGTGCTTTCACACCGAAATACGCATACCATTTTTTCTGAAATCGCAATCAATATTATTATAAATTAAGGAATTTGTGTTAATGCATAAAATTTCTTCATTAATGAATAACATTTCTTCATTAATGAATAACATTTCTTCATTATAATCTAACATTTCTTCATTACATTTTTTCATTACAATCTAACTGCTTACTAATAAATGTAATTTTGATGTATGTGTAAGTGTAAATGTAAGTTTGATTGTTTGTCTGCGTGTATTTATTTACTGTCAAAAATATACATAAAAAACCATACGGGAATGTTACTTTCCCGGCCTATGCCGGGAAAGTAACATTCCTGTACGGTTTTGTTGATCGTTGCTTGGCAACGGATCTTTTCCGGTCTGTTTTCTGATAGTTTCTTAGCAACGAACTAAAATACTGGAATTGTGCATTTTTCGATCTGAAATCGCGCCGAAAATGTAGACATTGCCGATCGATTTCAGAAAAAGTATTTTATAAATGAGAGAAGTTACTTTTTTTTGGTAAATTTCCAAGACATATGAATTGCTCATTTAATCATGCGTCGCTCCCTGGCACACTGTATATGTTTTCTTAGAAAATGTAAGGCTCTTACTGAAACGAGAAATTGGAGATTTTTTTAATTTTTAAAACATAATAACATTGGAAATATCAACTTTATGAAAAAAATTATCGAACATTTCTTGTTGGAAATCGATAAAAAAATATTTAAAAACATTGTTTCATAGAAAAAATGCAATATTTCCTTTTGTTGTAAACAAAATTGTTTTAAACAATATCAGACCGGGTTACCGTCTGGTAACATGGATGCTCATAATCAGTAGTGTCTCCAGAACTGATTCCAACAAATAAACTGCGTCCGAAATGTATTCGAAACTCATACGCCCATACTGCCTGCTATATAACTAGACCTCCCAATTTTATAGACCTGTAACAACTTCGTAAAAAAAAATGAAAATTGGCAAAGATACAACGGTGTTTCATTTCTACATAAAAACTTTTAAAAAGTCAAAAACCTAAACCACATTCCAATTTAAAAAAATATAAATGACTAAGTTTTAAAATCCAAAAAGGAAGTAACAGGACAAGCTTTACTTGAAAACGTTTTTATTGAAAATAAAATTATATAAAAAAAAATATTTTTAAGAAATAGTATATTGTGTATTTAGGTGTGAAAGCAATACATACGAGGCGCTAGCCGAGGCCAACAAGCATCGAAGTCCGGGAATGTGCTTTCACACCGAAGTATACATACTATTTTTTCTGAAATCTCAATCAATATTATTATAAATTAAGGGAATTTGTATTAATGCATAACATTTCTTCATTACAATCTAACTGCTTACTAATAAATGCAATTTTAATGTGAGTTGGTTTGTCTGCGTGTATTTATTTACTGTCTAAAATGTACATAAAAAACCGTACGGGAATGTTACTTTCCCGGCCTAGGCCGGGAAAGTAACATTCCCGTACGGTTTTGTTGATCGTTGCTTGGCAACGGATCTTTTCCGATCTTTTTTGTAGCAGTTTCTTAGCAACGGACTAAAATACTGGAATTGTGCATTTTTCGATCTGAAATCGCGCCGAAAATGTAGACATTGCCAATCGATTTCAGAAAAAAACTTTTATTTGAAAAAACTGTACTAAAAAGTAAAAATAATTTTTTTAAATTCATACACCTGGAAACCAAAAACTTTGCGGACGGTCATATAGCACTATTGCATAGTTACTTTGCTCAATTGACCGCCCCCAAAGCTTTTGGTTTCCAGGTGTATGACTTTTAAAAAATTATTTAAACTTTTTAGTACAGTTTTTTCAAATGAAGGCTTTTTCTTAAAAATATTTTTTTTATATAATTTTATTTTTTAGTTTTTAGTCTACTTATTTTACAGACAGACAGACAAAACCCTTTCATTTAATATAAATGGCAAGGGAGTCGTGAAGAAAGATAATTTGCCATCCTGGGGCGTCCGCCATATTGGATTTATAATTGCGTTACATAGTTTATCGTATTTTACTCGTCAAACCCTTTCATTTGATTCCATATCAAGGGGGTTGTGAAGAGAAAGACGATCTGCCAGCTTGGGACGTCCGCCATATTGAATTTAGAATGACGTCACATTGTCTATCGTATTTTACTCGTAAAACCTCTTCATTTGATACCCATATCAATAGGGTTGTGACTAAAAAGCCGATCCGCCATCTTGGGACATCCGCCATATTGGATTTAGACCGGTAATGGCTATACTAGTTACATTGTCACCGGACTTATAGAAGTGTGCCAAATTTCAAAGCTCTAGTATAATAAGAACTAGTCGAAATTCAGCTTGCAAGATTTCACCAAACAAACATACATTCATACATAACACATTGCAAGTTAAATAAAAGCTTTTAAAAAAATGAATACAACACAAATATTTAGCATTTATGAAAATGTAAACATACGTATTTCAAACCAAAATAATACAATAATGGTAAAATGAAACAAAAACCGAACATCAGCTCTTAAAAGGAAATTTATTTTCTCTGTCTGTATAATCCCAGGATTATGTTATGTGTACTTTGTAGTTCTAACACATTATAGTGTAGGCAAATTAGCATTCTGACTAAATAGTTTACCGAATGAATGGATTTTCACGAAACATTGTGGATTCTGTTCGTTTTGAAGTCTAGATCAAACTCCAAAAAAAAAATGGCCGCTAATATTGCCTCGCAATTGTTATAAACAATGATCTTGTTTCTAATTTGTTAACTAGTAAAATTGAGGTAAATAAAAAAACAAAATGTCTTTTTAGATAATTCTATGAAAAATAACAACTTTTTACTCTCGTAAAATTTTCGAAAAATGCATATTTTCCGAGATATAGCGGTTGAATTTTTCCAAAAAGGGTTGAAGGTGGAATAAAAAGTGACGAGAAAAATCCATAAATTCGAGTGAATATATTATTAAACTACAAGACTTTTTTTTCTTTATGACTTTTTCCTAAAGTGCACTCTGTCCAAGTTTCCCGGAAAAAACCGAAAAAAAGGCCCTTATCGGAAAACGGAAAATATCGTAAACTATGAAATTTAAAAATCTGGAAAAATTAAACGTATAGGTTAATATATTCTGTAAAATTTTGCTCTCTTCTAATTTTTTTGTAACGTACATATTTTCCGAGTTTTCAACAGTTTTTCACTATCAAAATGTATCTAAATTTTTTCATGACACAAAATGCATGTAATCTCTAAAATTGTAATTAATTTATATATATTTAATAGAAAAATATCTAATTTGTGAAGAAAAGAAAGAACGAAAAAATTTCTACTGCAGTCTCGTAAGCAAATATTAAACCACCTTTACCCTTTCAAATAGAAAGACGTAAATTGGACTGTAAGTCGATGAAGTCTAGTACTTATTTTGAACAATAGATAATTACACAATACACACACATCCTTTAAAATATCTGTAGAGAAAATGTTTATGAATTTAAAAACCAAACATATGGTTGAAATTAATATATTTCGGAAAGAATTTCTTACAATAGAGGCCTTACCCCACAAGCGTCCATAATAAGACGCAATAAAACTGTCTTTCAGAAATAGCAATCCTTCATTTCAAAAAGACAAGTCAATTAGTTTCAGATACAACCCATTATTGTCTGTTTAACCGAAACTAGAATAACAGACTCCGAAAATGTAAAAAATTCTAAAATTTATCTATACAACTCTCTTAGCTGGTGCATTATACATTAATGATAATTTATATAATCAACACAATAGAAAGTAGCTTAATTGAAAATATTAGATTCATATATAATTATATAACATATAAAATATGCTATAATTAAAATATACAAAAATATTATTTTTAATTTTTGTCAGGTTTGTTAAATTATTAAGTATTTTAGTATTTATTTTATTTTGTAATATATCGAAGTTTATGTCGATTTAGGTGTATTTTAATATTGAGTAACTGCTATTCTATACTAATAAATTAGAAAAATTATCACATCGCCTGTTATATTACGATTTTACCTATGGACAACCTCTGTTTAATAATAATTAAACAGAGGTTGTCCATTCTTATAATAATAATAAGAAATATGCACGACAACGTACCAGCTACCTTATTAATTATATACCAAAATAAACGATAATTAATGGACAATAATGAACAAAATAGTTCAGGTCGGTAAGTCTGTTGTTAATTATCAAATGAAATCGCCGAGAATCGCATATACGAAAATGCAATTTTTGTGAGTCAGTCCGTCAATTTCTTTTCAGTATTGAAAGTCACTGCTCATTCTTTTTGCCTGCCTAATGATATGCAAAATCATATATGTAAGTTTTATCTGGCTATATATAATTTTGTATCGCAAATTACCAAATATAACCCACTTTTCGAGCGGCTTTTACACCGTTATTGTAATACATTCTGGCGATTAAGTAAAATGCTAGAATCTCTAAAACGATTATTTTTTGTGTAATTTTATAGCAATGTGTTCCAGATCTTTTTATAATACATACACGTAACAACTATTAAGTTAATATCTTAAACCGTCCCACAGGAAACGTGCGTACAAAAAATACAGACAGACCGATAGATACAATTTCTTTTTGCCCTCAAATTTAAAATCTCGATATTTCATGACATCTAAACCGATTTCAACAAAAAAAAAATTGAAGTTTTTTTTTTACGATTACTATACTTCCAATCCACTATTTGGATGTGGAAGTAAAATTTACGACTCAAATCATCCAATGTCCCAAATTGGGATACAAATTGTGCGAAAATTATTAAGTAATTATAAATACTGATTTAATGAAGCTAAAATATTATGACATGAGGGTTTATTGATACATCTGAAAGTGTATTTTAAATAAAAAGAAACATTTCTTATTATAAAAACACAATTTGTAATGTTAAATGTTAATAAAATTGAACATGCCTCAAGTTTAACAACAGGAATTTTTCTTTATAGTGTAAAATATTATAAAAAAATCTGAGGCCTTGGCTTCTAGTAGGTATACTTATTCACCAAAACTACACTAACATTTTTCTTTGTATGTCTTTATTTTTTGTAATAAATATAAAATGTTTTTTTCCATGAGATTATTTTAAGGGTAACTAAATGAACTATATTTCACAATAGAAATATGAAACATTTCATTTCTTGTTTCTTATTTATAACAAATTCGGATAAAAACATACATTATTTTTAATGAAAATATATGCCATTTGATTTATTACTTCCACATCCACGTAGTGGAGTGGAAAGATGTACAGGGTGCGCCACTTAAAACTGCCCATACTTGTAACTTTTTTATTTTTAAGGCGATGACCTTGTTGGGCACATCAAATTGTAGACATTTTTAAAGCCTTAAACACGCATACAGAGTGATTTAAAAAAAAAATTGAAAAAATTGTTAAGAAAGGAAACTTAATTTCTTTGAATATTTTTTACCTCACCTTGTACATAAAATGTGTTAATGTTTTCTTATAATGGTTTTAATTAGCTTCAATTTATGTTAAAAATAAAGTTTTAAGAATAAAAATTCCTATTATTTAGTACATTTTAATAGTTTGTTTTTAAAAATATTTATTTCTTTTGTTTCTTGTTGCTGTTTTGTTACGTTGAGGATTTTTTGTGATATGTCTTTTACAAATAAAGCATAAAATTATTATTTACATTTTTTCAGATATTTTAAAAAAATTAGGAGTCGGAAGGAGTGTTTTTAATTTCTTTCTCTAAAACCAAAAAGAATTTCGGATATGACGTAATAAACATAACATAAATTGAAGCTAATTAAAACTTTTATAAAAAAACATTGACGCAGTTCATGTACGGGATGAGGTAAACAAATATTCAAGGAAATTAAGTTTTCTTTCTTAACAATTATTTTAATTTTTTTTAAATCACTCTGTACACATGTTTAAATGCCTTAAAACTATCTACAATTTGATATGCCCAACATGGTCGTAGTTTAAAAAATAAGAAAGTTGCAAGCCTGGGGAGTTTTAAGTGGCGCACCCTGTATAGTAATCTTAAAAAAAATTTCAAAATGTTTTTTGTTGAAATAATAAATGTCATAAAACGTCGAGATTTTAAATTTAAGAGAGAAAAAATTCTGTCTGTGTGTCGGTCTGTAACTTTTTTGTGCGCACGTTTTCTTCGCAACGGTCTAAGATACTGTCTTCAAATTTGGCACACATATGTTCCATGACGAGATCTGGTACTAGATTATGTCTTGCGCTAATTCCAGTGAAGGGTTGTGAGTTAAATAGGGTAAATAGGGAAAAACAATAAAGCAAGCTAATAACAGTCCAGAAACATAATTTTTAAAATCTTCTATTTAACTTCATTTTAAAAGCTTTGTACGGTAGTTAGTATGTTTGGGTCAAATCGTGCAACCAGAATGGGTCCTGGAGGTATTGTTTAATAGTGGATTCGGCGGCGCCCGGAGAGATTCGAATATGGATTCGGCAGCGCCTGAAAATTGCCTTGGTATTCGACATGGTCCGGAAGTCACCTTGGTGTTTAGCCGTTCTCGAATATGGATTATGCAGCGCTCGAATATAGATTCGGCGGCGTTCTAATTTGGATTTGGCAGCGCCCGGAAGTTACTTTGAAATTCGGCAGCGCCCAAAATGGATTCAGCGGCATCCTAATATCGATTCGGCAGCGCCCAGAAATTACCTTGGTATTCAGGCGCGCCCGGATATGGATTTGGCACTATCTTAATATGGATACGGAAACGCCCGGAATTTGCCTTCGTATTCGGCAGCGTCCGGAGGTTTGGCTAGCATTCGGCAACGCCCTTTTATTAAAATTCTGTGACCAATTATTTCCACATACTAGAGTGCAAATATGGTCAAGATGTTTTCCTTTAAAGAGACTTGGATGGGAAATCTGGATGTGGAAATATTGATTCCTTAGGCAGCGGTTTTATTCCAAAAGCTACAACAAAATTTGAATGAATTATTTTATCACAACTCAATTGAGAGTAATACTCCAATTTCGATTTTCATAAAAAAAATAATCTTTTAACAAATAGCCACAACTTTGACAATTTTTATTGTAGAAGAACCGGAATGTATTAAATTGAATTACCTTTCAACGTTGTAATAACCAATTTCAGACCCTTCGGTTTTTAAGTTATTCACGAAAAATACGTGTTGAAATTTGACATTTAGAAAGGGACGAAAAAACACAAAACCTTTAAAAAAATAGTATCTCGAACAATCTTTGAACGGGACTAAGCTGAAATTTAAGATAAAGTTAATTTCTTATGTTTCAAGTCGTACAAATAACAGTTTTTGACATAATTCGTAATTTTCAAGATATTTCCAGAAACCCATTTTTTAACGAATTGCTAGATACAACGAATCAAAAATTTACATTCAAACTATACAAATTGCGCGGAGATATTAACAAAATTGTATGACTTTTATATCAACTTTATTATTCTAATTATAACATGTTGTTTGAGTGACCTATAATAATTAATATCATGAGAGAAATAGAAGTAAAAATTGTTGAATTACTTAAACACTATCAACGAAAAAACTAGCTCGAATTAAAACTAAAATATACTTTACGTGCAATATGTACATACAATATGTTTACTTAAAGTAAACTGCAATTAAATTTTAATTTTATTTATATAAATATATACTTTGGACAAAACTTTGTTAGTTTAGATGAATTATAGTTTTACAGATATCTATGAACTTACATTGAGTGATTCTATCACGAGGTTGTAGATGCTCCAAACTGATTAATTTTGAAGCACAGTGGCAAGTGTAAAGTAAAAAATATATTATAATTTAAGCTATCAAACTTTGTCGTATAATTTTTTCCATCTTGTTAGTTCCAATTCGACAGCTTTATCTTTAACGGTGTCTTAGTAACCCTACAACTCTTTCAACCATGCATTTCTCTACAAGAGGTTGTTCTTGGGTCACCTACTATACTTTTCTTAAATAGAATCCAATAAGAAATCCAAAAATTTAAACAAAACGAATTAAAATAATCTCCAACATACACTAGTTCACAAGTTCAAAGACGTGTTAATTCTTGATAAAGCTTGTAAAAATGTGAGTGAGGGCACATTGGATTCGGAATGACGTCTAGAAAAATGTGCAAAACTTTCAAACCCGCATATAAACAATTGCAAAAGTTATAAACAAATTAAGATTGAAGAAATAACGAGCTTCGTTTTTTGAAAATAACTCGAAAACCGTTAATATTTAAGAAATTTAAAAAAAAGATTCTTGAAGAGGAAGAAATTTCCAATAGAAAAGTCAGAACTCCCGGTATTCTTTCTCTATTATTAATAATTTTAATTTAATGTTGAAAATAAGGCTTCGTGCGGCAAACGCTAAGCCGTTACGAAACCGGCCGTAATAAGTAAAAATATTTTTATATGTATTAAATATTAATTTAAAAATTTTAAAAAACTATGGTATTATTCAGACATTTAAAGAAAAAAAAATCCAGATTTTTCATAAAATGATTTTTTTTAGAGCTTACGTTTATATTTCAAGTTGGATAATTGTTAAGCAAAAGCCACTAAAATTATTACCTTTCCTTTAGACCTTATATCAACTATACTGTACGAGATTCTGACATTGCGATATTTTTAATTGTTATAGTCTATTAGTTATTAATTATTTAAGATAACAAAAAACTAAGAAATTAAAAAAAAAAGGTTGACATTTTTTTTATTAATTTTAATTATTATTACTGTTTTAAATTCAAAAATAACATAAGATTACATAAACTTTAAATTTTTAGTGTTATTTGTTTAAACAAATTTTATAAACAAATAGATAAATTACTTATTTTTGAAAAACATTTTTTGCCATTTTATTTGTTATAAAACATTATGAATTAAAAAAAAAATTTTTCTTAAAAACATTTTTTAATTGTTTATAATCATTTTTTTCCTTTTTTCATTATTTAAACAAGTTATTAAGTAAAAATTTTAGTCTTAAAACCTATTATTTGCAATTCTCTACAAGGTGGAATTTTTTTGTTGTTAATTTATTTGTTTATTTAATAAATAATTTATTAACAACTTCCGAATGTGTTTATATTTTTTTAGATAGAAAAAAAATTAAAAAAAAAACAACCGTATACATAAACACATAAAAAAGAAAAAATGTTAATATTTCTTATAGAATTTTAAATTTTAAATATTAAAAATGTTTTTTGACATATTTATGTATACGGTTGTTCTGGTTATTTTTTTCTATCTAAAAAAATATAAACACATTCGGCGATTGTTAATTAGAAATTGTTTATTAAATAAACAAATTAATTAATAACAAAAATTCCACCTTGTAGAGAATTGCAAATAAAAAATTTTAAGAATATTTTTTTTCTTAATAATTTGTTCAAATGAAGAAAAACGGGAAAAAATAATTATAAACAATTAAAAAAATGTTTTAAATTTTTTTTTTCAAAAATACGTAATTTATCTATTTCTTGATAACATTTGTTTAAACAATTAGCACTAAAAATTTAAAGTTTATATAATTTTATAGTATGTTTGAATATAAAAACAGTAATAATAATAATTTTAAAATTAATAAAAAAAAATTTTCAACCTCTATTTACTTTCTTAGTTTCTTGTTAGCTTAAATAATTAATAACTAATACACTGTAACAATTAAAAACATCGCAATGTCATAATCTCATAAAATATAGTTGACATAAGGTCCTCACGAAGCGAAATAATTTTAGTGGCTTTTGTTTAACAATTTTCCGACTTGAAACATAAACGTAAACTCAAAAAAAAAATTGTTAATTAACAACGAGCTCATTTTATGAAAAATCGGTAAAAAAATTTTTTCCAACGGGATATTGTTCCTTTAAGTGTCTAAATAATAACGCAATGAAAAAAAAATTATATTAATACTTGACAATATAAAAAAAATGTTTTGCTTCTTACGACCGGTTTCAGAGTATCGTAACGGTTTAGCGTTCACCGTGCGAAGCCCCATTTTCAACATTAAATTAAAGTTACTAATAGTAGAGATAGAGTTCCAGAAGTCCAGACTTTTTTATTGGAAATTTCTTCCTCTTTAAGAACCTCTTTTTTTAATTTCTCAATTATTAATAGTTATCGAGTTATTTGCAAAAAACGAAACTCGTCATTTTTTTCAATCTTAATTTGTTTATAACTTTTTCACATTTTTCTAGACGTCATTCCGAATCCAATGAGCCCTCACTTATATTTTTACAAGCTTTATCAAGAATTAACACGTGTTTGAACTTGTGAATTAGACTAAATAAGATTCTTTTACATTAACATAATTTTGTAGTTTATCACGTATCTAAAATATTTTTGCTAATAACTTTTCTCTTACTTCTGTAGTTTAATTAAACTACAGAACACTATTTTACTTATAGCCTTGCTGAACCATCCTTAACAAAAGTTGTTTACAATCAAGAGGTACAAATTCCGTCCTCATTTTAACAGTTACACGAATTGTCTCCACTAAGTTTACTTTTCCTAGTAGTAATATATTCGAGCAAACTAAAACATCTGGATCAACATGTGGTATATAATAACCTACCTCCACGGTGTTGCCAGCTGGCTAGATGCCATCTAAACCGCTTCTGTGGTCAGCAGGTATTCAAAATGAATATTTTTCGAGCGACAGGCACGGCAGCTAGTAACAAACCGCTGAACTAAAATATTCACTAGGGTGTTAGAATGGGTCACTTGACCTCCAACTTAAAATAAGTTTTAATGGCATAATACGACATCTACGATGCCCCTGCGTTAATATCTCTAGCAGGTCAGATGGCATCCGAATACCGGATGCCATCTGACTCGTGGATGCCAACTGAACCTAAAATTTTACATTGTGGGATGCCAACGAATACCTTATATATATATATATATATATATATATAAATGGGTCATCGTCACGAAAACGTGCATGTGCAGAAAGTAATTTTAAGAAAAACATATTTATTTATTTTCAAATATAACATTCAGATTAGAACATAAAAATTGTTAAATAGATATTTTAAGTAAGTGGTTGAGCTTAAACTTAATTAGTTTTGTTAAAAAAGACGATTTTTTAAAATACTAGTTAATGCAAGTGAGCAACAAAGATCAAAAGTAAGATATAAATGGTTAAATTATAAAAGTTGAAGTTAAATTAAATGTTTATACAAATAAAATCTGTACTTCTCCCTAACACAAAAATTAAAAAACAGAAAGAAAAACAAATTGTACCAAATAAAAACAAATACCTTAATGAAAGTGAGAATGAAATAATAAAAAAATAGGTATATTATACTAAAAGTTAGTCGATTTTAAGAGCTTATCTAGTTATGTAAAAACTAGTTTTTTGTACTTTGCAACTTTTAAATTTGCATGTTCCAACTTAAGAAATAACGCAAGTGAGGATAATGCAGGTGAGGTTTCGATTCAAATTTTCCGCTAAAAACCGATAATGTACTCGGAAAATAGTGCCATTTTAAAAATATTTATTGTAACAAAATATCAAACAAATGATAACTAAATAAATTACATATTGCATATTTTTGACTAACATTTCTTGTGAGGCATTATGCTTAATATTCTTATGAAAACAATTGTTTTGATGCAAAACAGTAGAAAGTACTACACATCCACTCACTTCCACAGCTAGATCACAACTGGCACAATAAAGTAATATCCCTACATTTAAGAAAGGCCATCCTCACCTACTCGATTTTAAGGGGTAAAATTAAAGTGTGAGTACTTCATGGAGACACCTAAACAGTGTTTTGAAGAAAAATTAATTTTTAAAGTACCGTATCTTTAAAAATTAATACTTTTTTTTAGTTTTTCAAGACGTTTCTTCTCTTTTTATCTATATTACCTATGAAAAGAATATTTTTTGAAAGTTCAAAGTCTGATCTATCAGGGTAGTTGGCATACATGAGATCTCACATAATGCGTTATAAAATAAAATTAGAAATAAAACGATTAATTTGAAGAAAATATTTTATATTTATTAATCCTATTTCACTTCAAATATTAAATACTGAAAACAACTAATTTTTAAAAAACTGACCTTTTATGGTAAAGAGACCGCAAAGTGCACGTTTTCGTGACAATGACCCAAATACGCGTTTATCTTCGGTTTATTATAAATAGTTTCAGATACTTCCAATTGCTCTAAGGAATACAACCTTATACAGTTTTTATCATAAATTTTGTATATAGTTAAATGCCATACTCTAATAATGAAATTAGGAACTATTTTCATTAACAAACTACGATATTTAAGTACAACAGAAATTTACAATAAGAAAATAAATATATAGTTGTATTCGTTAGAATAATAGCAATTATTTAAGAGTTTTAAAAATTATACTATGTTTGGTTTTTTAATTATTTATAGTAAACCGAAAATAAACGCATATTTCCGTCTCACTCTGCAAAATCCTATCCTTAAGGAGATTAAAATTATAATTAATTGAGGTCCCTTCAAAAGTAGTGAGCAAGAAAAGAATAAGAAAGGAGAGAAACAAAACTAGTCTAGTCTGGGGCGTGTTTAGATAAATTGGGACCCTAGGCGCTGAGATTTGAAAAACTGAAAAACCATAAATTAAAAAAATTTTGTATAAATTTTGAAGTCGTTGTTGCCCCGAAGTACTTTGTAGGTAGTTCTTAATTCTTTTGAGAGCCAAAAAAGTGCGTTCACTCGAGGCATTACTGACCGGAATGGTCAAGTAAATACGCAAAACAGAACGCAACACAAAAAAGTTTTAACATTCGGAAATGTCACCTGCAACCCATTGTTAATAAATTTATACATTTCAGAAGGCGATTTAAGCCCTTCCCTCTGGGCATATATTAAAAATTGATGCAACTCATCTGGAGATAGCTCGGAATCTATGTCGTCTTTATAGGTTGATTGCAGTGCGCTCATTTCAGCTTGTTTTTCATTTTTATAGTCTTTTTCCGAATTTTCTTCATCTTCAGATTCTTTTTCCATTTGCTCATCATCACCAGATTCACCAGAATCGTTTTCCAGTGGTTCTTCATTTTCGCAGTCTTCATCATTGGATATATATATATAAATATATATACATATATTATATTATATTATTATATATTTATAATTTTTTTTCTCTCAGAAAAAAGATCTTGGAGTGTAGTTATACCGTCTTATAGTCTTCAACGATAATGGTTACAACTTTTATTTATTTATGTTGGTTAATTTTGGTAGATTATTAAACAGGTGGAAAAACGTTTAATAAACTTTGTGCAATGTCAATAAGACACAAATCAAACACATACTGAAAAATAATAATAATGATATTGAGATAAAATAACTGAAAAACATGTATTAGGCAAATGATAGGAACTGATCCTAACCTAGATCTTTACTTTTTTATTTGTAACGGAGACGAGCCGGATCACTATGGACAGCTGTATCACCAGGACCCGTCTATAAAATCCTATGCGATTCTCGAAGAAATTCTTAATGAAATGGCGGAATGAAGAATGAAGTCAACCTTTTTGCATAAAAAAATCCACAAAGACAATGATATAAAAATTCAAGTGAGTAGAAAAACATGATTGATCTCTGAAGCGCTTGAGGTACTCGAAGGGTAAGATAATTGGTTTCACTGTAAACATTGCCGGCAATCAAAAGAAACAACGGCCGTTCCAAAACAAGGCAAATAGTTGCAAATTCAGTAGCTATCCCGATATTAATTCATTCAAGGTTGATAGTCGAATAAATCAAACCATCGAAGCAGTATGTGATGAAAATAACCTAAAAAATATATGAGTGCACGGTGGACTATTCGAATGTAGCTGCTACAATAATGACCCTTCCGCGCCAGTCTGTACAGGTGAACTTGTTCGCAACACATTATATAAGTAACAAGAACAAGGGACAAATGGGAAATACAACTAGGTGATGGGAAAGTTGGTTGAGATATCTGACTCTAATTAAAAAGTTGGGGTGAGTTGTCATTTAAACTGGTAGGAACAATAGTAAGTGAAGAGAGAAAAAACAATGTTTGAAGGGAGTGTGATCCCTTCGTCTTAGCGTCAGTTTCTTTAGTTCACGAAATTCCACTCGGATTTCTTTATTATTTCTCATCGTTTACCAAATTACAGCGCATCACAGCATATTATTTGAGGTTTATAAACAAACTGCGCAAAATTCAGACTCATTCACACTCAGACAAATTAACAATACAAGAAATAAATGATAGTACCACAAGGTTAGTTAAATTGGTCCAAATTGAGGCATTCAGCTCCGAAATACAACGTGTTCAGAAAGAGAAACATATTCCTACAAACAGCAAATTAGTGGCTCTCAATCCATTTATGGATGAGAGTGGGGTATTGAGAGTTGATGGCAGATTAAAGCATTCGTCTACCATACAATCACAAATTTCCCATTATTTTACCCGCCAAGCATAAATTCACATATTTAACAGCAGAATACGAACATATAAAAACCTTACATTCTGGCATACATTCAACATTATCTAGTATTCGATTGACATTTTTGCCAATTAATGGCAAGCAAGTAGTGCGTAATCTATTAGGAAATGCTTCAAATGTTTACGCTGAAACTTCTCCAACTCAGTACCACATCCTTCCACGGGGACGGTAACTGCATCCCCTTCAAGCAGATTAATCGCTACTGTCTGTAAATCTCCAATATTATGGCGAACCCTATCGAATGTAGGATCCTTGTTCGCGTAGGGACAGCCACCATTAAAGCACTAAGTAAGCACATATTGTCTTATTTATTAGTCACGAGTAATACTAATAAAATGCGGCGAGATAACGAAACGGATTCAGAAGAAAGCAGTGGAGAGCAAAGTAAAATAATTGATAATATATATATATATATAGGCGACAGCCACCACTAAAGCATTAGGTAAGCATATATTGTCTTATTTATCAGTTACGAGTTATTCTAATAAAGTGCGGCGAGATAACAAAACGGATTCAGAAGAAAGCAGTGGATAGCAAAGTAGAAAAATTGGTAATATAGCTATCTGATTCTATTGATTCCTCTAAGCGTTTATTGTAGCATACACCTTGAGCTTTTATGCACTCTTAATAAAAACCCCTTAAATACCTTCAATAAATTAATAATGTAACGAAGTGTTTTTTTTCTAATAATAAAAGGCAGTAAATTAACCCTGAGCTTCGTTGCTTGTCCCGTTTACTTGAAAAATTTGCTTGTTTTAATTAATTGAATGGATTTTCCTCACCCTCATCCGTGCAACTGAGGAACTCCCAAAGTAAAGAACCGCGTTGTAGAATCCTATCTCATGCAAATTGTAATAAATCTTGCCGTGAGAAGATAGCGCGACATATCAATATAATTTACAAAATTGTCACCAGTGTCGCTGGCCGTAATTCATTTCGGGAATATCGAAGTTAGTGTAAAGGCATTTTGGTCATTCCCGTATCAGCTCTTGTTAAGGTAAGATGCACTAATTTTATTAAATGGGTACCTCCGTAGCCAATTTGTCAGAGATCTCGTACATCCAACGATTAAGGTTGTTCTCCATGATTAAGTGTATTCAACTGTTAATTTCAAGTAATTTCGATTAAAATGTATAAAATGCGATTGTCAATTTCCGAATTATCCAGGTACTGTACATAGTACTTACAATTTTTTAACGTCGGAGTGTTATAGAGACAGACTGGTAAATTCTCGAGATTTTGTCCAAAACAGTTATGTTCCAGTAATTTTTCTTAGGACCGAACCAAGAAAAAGAAACATAGTAGACATTTTTGAGAGAAAAACGGTAAACCGTTTTTTACCAGATTATTTTAACTTGTACCGTGTTTTTCTATTCAACGAGATAAAATAATGCTTGATAATTTAACGTGTTTAGAATCTGTTTTTCTACCTGCTTTAATTTAACCACGCTTTAATCTAACTACGTCGTGGTTATTAAAAATAAAATACTGTATTCTGAAGAAGTTATAAAAATTTGTTATAAAATAATACCTGACAATTTACTGTATTTAGAAACTGTTTTCATGCTAAAGTATTTTAACAATTACTACTCTTTATGAAACTTTGTCATAGTCCGGGAATTTGACGCGAAAATCTGACAATCCCGAAAAATTAGTTATTTTCCATATGTTGCTACGTAACATTCTCTGAAACTGCTATGACAAATTTGCGTTTGGCTAATAAAAACAGCACATCTCCCGCCAGGCGTTTGCCACACCGAAAACCGCAGGCAAACCGCCAGATCGGAAGTAAAAGAACAAAGCCGTGTTCTTTAGTCCTGTTTCCTGATTATTATTTCGTGCATGCGTATATTGCTGTAAATAATTGCCTTGCTATCACCTAGAATTCAAGCAACTGTGCCTGTTCTAGCTTTTTATGCTATTTTTTTCTTTTTTTTGTATATACTGCCTGTTGTTACTTTGCATACTGCTTAGCATCCTGTGGATTGCCCGCTTGCCACTAGTGTACTTGTTATTGATTAGTGAAATATTAATGAATAGGTAAGCATCAATTGTAAAACTAGGCTAGGACACATATGCATTTAGTTTTAAGAAACGAGTTGGCATGTAGACACCGAAGAGAACACATGTATATTTGGAATAAACAGTTTTATATAATTCTTGTGTATGATTTGGATTGAGCCCACCAAGATAAATTATTACATGGCGATCCTGCCAGTCCTATAAAGCTGTTAAGGATGGTTTTATATGGAAATTAAGGACTGAAATGGTACAGCAAAATTTGGAGGAGACTATTTTATTTTAGGTATTTGGAATTTGGCTGATTATAATTTTTTTATTATGAGAAAAAATAAATCGAAAGAGGAAATTGTAATAACAACAATCACTAGATGCGTCGTTGAGAGATCTGAAGCATGCATGCATAAAATATAAAATTCCGGAATTATGTGTAATAAAAAGAAATAACTACGCGGAGTTAATTAACAAACTTGTACAAAATAAAAACGATTTCCTAAAAGCAAATATAAAATTAAGTGTAATTAGAGACACGCAAGTTATACTAAATAAGGAATTGAGACAATTAATATTAAATGATTTCCACATATTACCGACAGGGGGACATGCAGGTATTAACCGTATGTATAACAATATCAAAAGAAACTATTTTTGGTTAGGACTGAGGGGAGATGTCGAAAAATTTGTTAAACGCTGCAGCGACTGCCAAAGGTTTAAATATTCAAAGCCTAACAAAGAACCCATGTCAATTACCAGTACAGCTACAACGGCATTTCAAAAAGTTTTTCTTGATTTGGTAGGGCCTCTTATCTCAGACGAACAAGATAATCGTTATATTCTGACGCTGCAATGCGACTATGGTAAATTCGTTGAGGGGTATCCACTACCGAATAAGGAAGCAGTTACAGTTGCAAAATCTTTCGTTGAAAACTTCATATTACGTTACGGTGTACCACAAGACGTCGTGACTCACCAGGGTACCGAGTTTTTGGCTGAAATTTTTAAAGAAACTTGTAAACTATTAGGAATAACTCAATTAAATACAACTGCTTACCATCACGAAACGTTACGTGCGCTTGAAAATAGTCACAACAGTTTAGGGGCGTATTTACGGATTCAATGATCAAAAGGCGAAAATAATTGGAGTTCTTGGGGGTTCCCTATGGGTGCTTTGCATACAATAATTCCGTACATACAGAGACGCGGTACATGCCACACGAACTTGTGTTCTGAAAATCTAATCGACTACCTACTAGCGTTACATTTGGAATAGATCCACTATACAACTTTGACAACTACCCTCTGGAACTAAAATACAGGTTACAAGTCGCGTGGAATGATGCCAGAAATAACTTATTGGTAGCAAAAACTGACAGAAAGAAAGCTTATGATAAAAACTGTAACAAAACCAATTACAAGTTAGGTGATTTAATTATTTTAAGAAATGAGGCAGGCAATAAACTAGAACCTTTATATAAAGGCCCTTATCAGGTAATTAAGGAGAAATCCCCGAACATTATTATAGAAATAGATAAGTTAGTGGATGTTCATAAAAATAGGGTGAAATTGTATTTCGATACGAAACAAAATAACTAGCTTTAATGTTAATCTATTATTTTGTCTTTCCGCAGGGGAGGTGTACTGGATGATGAAATAACGAATATTCAATTCCACTATTGGGGTCAGTTATTTCAAAGTCCAGCACAGCTCGACTTGTTATTGATTAGTGAAATATTAATGAATAGGTAAGCATCAATTGTAAAACTAGGCTAGGACACATATGCATTTAGTTTTAAGAAACGAGTTGGCATGTAGACACCGAAGAGAACACATGTATATTTGCAATAAACAGTTTTATATAATTCTTGTGTATGATTTGGATTGAGCCCACCAAGATAAATTATTACACTAGTAACAAACACGTTTAACAGTAACCTTAACATTTGCAATACCCCGATTAATCTATCTTCTCTCCGCTTGATTAGTTAGCCCGCTTGATTAGTCGGTTTTTTTTTTTTAATTATTCGCAATGTTTTATCTATTGTAAAATAAAATATCATACGTTTTATCTGTGATAAACTCCTTATGAGTATTTGAGTACCTGAACATTTTTTTTACTATTGTTATTGAATTTATCATGTTTTAATAAACGTTGTTATTTACCGATTTTTGAGTTTTACTGTTTGAATGTGCCTGAAAATCTAACCTCAAATTTTGACCTCTGGACATTTCCGTTTCTTCACTGAGTTTATCCCAGCCCTACTGCAACAGGCTGCGTAAGGAGGCTAATGTGGGACCTTTGCCCCACGTAAAAATTGTAAAGGTGGCGCCTGAGTGATACCGAAGTGACGCTTCCACTCGTTTATGCGCTAGGCGACTGGCAGAAACCACGTCACAATAATACTGTACAATATAGTACCATCTTTTCAGATATAACAGACTAATATTATTTTGTTCATTTAATGATTAATTACAAGTTTGACATTAAACATATTGTTATTATTATGTACTTGTATTTATATATCTATTTTATTTTGTTACAGTTTACCATTCCAATGCACGCCGTATTTCTTTCTTAACCCATTAAGTACTAGCGTTCCATTTATGGAACACAAAACAATGTATTACAAAGACCCTCCCTATTTTATTTAAAATTGCAAAACTCTCCTACGAGCGATGTTTTTAGGTTGTGTAGTACCTATATAAACAGTTGTTTGTCTCGAGACCGGGCGACGGAACATCGAGTGGCTAATAAGTTAGTATATTTAGACTGTTTGTTTCATGAACACCTAAAATGTCGTGCCGTAAAGGGTAAGTGTTCCATTTTGAAACTTATATAATATATTGGCAACTAATGACCGCATTTTATAACATTCTATAATGAACATATTGTGTTACTAATAGCTAAAAAAATATAGAAAATATATTTAAAAAGACAAGGTTTTTGAACGCGTTCCTTATAAGGAACGCTAGGCTTATAGGTGCCTTATCTGGATTAAATTTTTGTATTCAATTTTAGGTTGTCCCTTCAGCAAATTGCAGATTTATTTGAGTTCCGAATTTTGGAATAACTTAGACCCGAATGATGCCGTGCAGAAAGTGTTTATTGAGCCACCAGAGAATAGAGATTTATCCGATGGGGATTCTGCAGATGAAGATTCTGGAGGTCTACTGGACAATTTATCGGGAAGACAACTAGAAGCAAATGCAGAAGTCGTTTTGCAAAGTGGTGCAAGAGTGGGAAACTTTTGTGAGGAAGAGGAAGACGACATTTCTGACGATCTGCCTTTGTCATTGCTTGTGCGTCAGGAGTCGAAGACGACGCCAAAGAATAAAGAAATTTATGTTTGGAAAAAACATAAGGACTTGGATTGTACGGATGAGGCGCTATTTCCACAACCTAATATGTCGGATTACAGAAATATGACACCAGTTCAGATGTTTCAGTGTTTTATTACGGACGACATTATAGACCTTCTTCTAGAGGAGTCAACCAAATATGCTGCTTTTAAAAATTTCGCGAACCCCAATATCACTCACGAAGAAATCAGGTGCTTTTTGGCTATACCGATTGTAAGTGGATATGACAAACCGTCAAAGAAAAGTTACTGGGACTCCGGAGAAGATCTTAGAAATATTCGTGATAGATTCATCGAAATAATGAAATTTATGTACTGCGCAGACAATTTAAAACTCGACCCCACCGATAAAATGACTAAATTGCGACCACTTATAAATAAAACAAAATCTAATTTTATGAAACATTTTGTACCCTCCTCGCAAATTTCTTACGACGAAAGTATGATTGAATACTTTGGAAGACATGGCTGTAAGCAGTACATACGTGGTAAACCCATACGTTTTGGGTATAAATGCTGGTGCATGAATTCGAAAAATGGGTATTTGATAAATTTCGAAGTGTATCAAGGTGCTATACCAAACGCCAATTTAGATGACCAAAAAAAAATTGGGAAAGCTACAGCACCACTAATTCAACTTATTGGGGAGTTGCCCGAAGAAAAACAGGCCAACTCATACCGTTTTTATTTTGACAACTTATTCACCTCTGTCAAATTTCTAGCTTATTTGAAAGAGCAAGGCTATAACGGTACTGGAACAGTTCGGGAAAACAGAGTTCCTCGCAACTGTCCAATCAAAGATGTCAAGACTCTAAAAAAAGCACAACGTGGAGAATTTGATTATGCATTTTGTGAAAACAAATCTGTTGTAATTTGTAGATGGATGGACAATTCAGTGGTAACTGTTGCGTCAACAGTACATCCAGTCTTTCCTTTATCCAATGCGCAAAGATATTCGGCTGAAGAAAAAAAGAAGATACTTATTCAAAGACCTCGCTGCATACAGTTATACAATGATTTTGTGGGAGGCACAGACCAAATGGACGCCAACATAAACGTTTATAGAATAAGTATCAGAGGCAAGAAATGGTGGTGGTCAATATTTCCATGGCTAATCGATGCAGCAATTCAAAATGCTTGAGTGACTTATAGAATTCATAATCCAAAAACTTCCCAGTTGAACTTTAGGAGAGAAATAGCGCAAACCTATTTAAAAAATTATCAAAATCCACCCAAATCATCTGGAAGACCGGCTTCTTTCTCAGCAGATAATAAAATATCTCGGGATATTCGTTTCGATTCAAGAGACCACCTGGTCGAATACGTACCGAACAATAAACGCCGCAGGTGCGCAGGACAAAATCACAAAGGCAGCTCGGTCCGAACTCAATGTCGAAAATATGATGTTGGTTTGTGTATAGATTGCTTTGTGGAGTTTCACACTAAGTAGATAGGTATCAAGTTTTTATAAATTTTTCTAATAAAAAATTTTTTGAACAAAGTTTTATATTTCATTATTTAAACCTTATAAAACTAGTGTTCCATATATGGAACGGACGCCATCTTTAAATCTATCAAAACATAAACATTATGACTCATTCAATTAATTTTAATGTGGGATTAAACGATTTTGTATTTGCCGCGCTTAAATTGAAGATGGCTAATATGACTGATAAAGAAAAATGTGCACACTTTGTATTGATGAAATGTAGATTAAGTGTGCATTATTTTATAATCTTTCCAGATATGAAATTATTGGATTCCACAATGAGGGAAATGGGAACAAATTTCTTCCAGCACAATCAGTGACGGTTCTCATGGCTAGAGGAATTCATAGCAATTTTAGGATTTTATTTCACTAATACAGGATGTAAAGCGAAAATTTTAGAAGATACAGTGAAAGATTGCTTTTTACAATTAGATGCAGAGGCTGGTGTCAAGGTAAAAGTTTTCGTATCAGGTCGTGGATCTAAATTGCACAGAACTGGCAAAGAATCTTACAGTAACTGAGGACAAACCATATTTTGTACTTAATAGGAAGAAGATTTATTATATGTTTGATGCTCCTCATTTATTAAAGGCAGTTAGAAATAATATACGTAACCATAAAATTGTTTCAATACATAAATCCGAGTGGCTTTGAAAAAATGCCTGTGAAATATGCAGTGCAAGTTGTAAGTGGGTCTGTGGCAGTTGATATACTTATGTGGCCTTGGGTGCCATGTCTGCGAAAGCTGTTAGTACTGCTCGTTTCTTAGAAAATTTTGATAAACTATTTGTCATGTTTAATTCCCAAAGGACAAAAGGAGTGAAGAGACATAATTTATCATTTATGGGTGCTGAATACCAATAAATTTCTGAATGAAATGATAGATTTTATTAAATCTATAGAAGTTTTTCATGAAACTAAGAAAAATATTTCTAAAAAATTAGATGTTTACAAGAATGGTGTCAGTCCATAAATGCCCTAAGAAGTTTATGGTTGGATTTAAAAAATGATATTCATTCCTGCTAACGAGACGTCAATATCAGGATTGCCTTAAAAAATTTTTTGGTTCACTGAGAAGCCAGGGAGGTCACAGCGCCAACCCAACTCCACAACATTTCATAAATGCTTTTAAAACATTATTTTCTCTAACTTATTTACAGCATAGTGAAGGTGCTAACTGCGCTGAAGACTTAACACTATTTTAGTAAAAATTAATACAGTAACAAGGGCATTTGAGGAAGAAGTTCCAGATGAAGATACAAATCTTCAATTCAGTTCTATTGATTTCCGGGAACTTGATTTAGTAATGGAAAACGCTCTGGCTTATGTGTGTGGCTATTCATTCAAAAAATGTTTAGACATTAATGACTGCGAGATTTGCAAAGAACTATCTATAGACACGGTGACATCTTCTAATATTTTTTCCTACTTTAAGGCATATGAAACAAAAGATAAAAGTACTTTTGGAAATTTAAAAATGCCTGTTAGAATTTTTATAGATATTGTAAGAAGTATGGACCATATACCGTGCGTGTAATTTTCCATTAGGCATGTACATTCACGTAGCGCGAGAGATTTGACATTCGTCCGCCGGGCTGAGCATCCCGCAGCTCTCAGTTATTTCATTTCAACCAGCTGGCACACGCGAAGTTGTAATTCTTACTCCCTATGCCTAGCGCGCGGCTACACGCACGGTATTTACCGAAAATTTTGAGAAACATTATCAATTTTGCCCAAATTGGCAGACGACTACTCGCATTGTTTAATGAAATTCCGTTTGAAGCGCCCTGTACAAATTTTCCTAGACTATGTGTGTTTTTGTTTTGTAGATTGAAAATATTTCATATCCTCAAACATGCGAACAATGCCATAAAAATACTGCAAAGAAAAATAGAAATCTACTTAAGTGTTTTCACCATATGCAAATTAGCTTTTTCGATGTTATTAAAATGAAGTACTTGATGTATTAAAGCATTTCCCTGTATTTAAAAAGCAATCTGTCGTCTATTAAATTAATATTTCAATAAATAAATAAATAACATAAAATCTGAATATTTAAAGAGCTACGCGAAACACGCCATTATTGGTGGTGACACTGGTGACGTCTTCGATTTCATCAAACAGTAATATCGCATGTACGTAGTATATAAACATAGCATTTTAAAGACTTTTTGTACGTTTTACCTGTGATTTAATTCAAAGTGGCTAATACAGGACTCATAAGAGCTACTTCAGGAAATTTACCGGTAGTGGATGTGTTTATGATCGCAGAATTTATGAAGAAAGATGAACGTTACAACATAACAGAAGTGAGGAGCTCTAAAACTGCAACGTAAGTACTAAACTTTTTTATTCTCTTTGTATTTATCCATTATTAGTTTAACGTAGTCTATTGATTTGTATATTATGATTATTGTATATAGTTACTCAATATAATATACATACAAGGTTGATATTATATAAACATAACCATAAATGTTGCTCATAAACTTCAAATTGGTTACTTTAATAAAAATACATTTTTATTCGAATTGAAAACAAGACTTTCTTAGTTACACAGAAATAAATCTTACAAATTTTCTTAAAATTCGAAAACGGGGTTAAGTAGCTAGTTATTCATTATTTTACACTAATACTCATGGATGATAATGAAGTTTTGAACTTATTTTCTTACTCAACTTACTTTAAAATGTTCCTCACAGCAGAAAAATTAAATTAAAAATTACACAAAGCACTTTATTTCGCGTTGTTTTTGTTTTGGTACTGTCACGAAAACCTTTTCAGGTGCGTTCTTGGATGTATTTTTGCATCCAGGCACAAAACACCATTTATTTTCCATTATAAAACATTAAGGTTTTGCAAAATAACGTGTATTTATAATGCCCAACCCATGTTTGTTTATCAACAATGTAACCTCTGACGTCATCAGTGCGGGATACTGTGACGTACGGTTTTTCGCGGTAAAAGGACCCCGCACACAATACATGGGTTTTGCGGCTCCGGTCAAATTTCGTGAAACTCTGGGAAATAGTAGTTCTCAGCGAGTAGAAAAAAAGTCTAAATGGGCGCGAAACTCCAAACCCCATCGCGCCCATTTAGACCAGCTGAATTCGGACCAATCGATTTGTATATTTTTTCACAGAAGCCTTTAAAGTAGCAACTTTATACCCGGGGCGGGTATAGAAAGTTGCTATTTTAAAGGCTACTGTGAAAAAAAATAGTATACAACCCTCGGGAACAAAGAGACAGCCCATAGCTCGTGTTTTTTTACACGAGCTATGGACTGCCTTTCTCTTTATTGCCCTCGGGCGTAAACATACTATTATATGAAACGTAGCATATGCAGACACTTGAACACATGAAGTGAATTACATCATGCACCAGCCCTGTTCCCATAATGGAAATGCCGACTCAGCAGAAACCCCCTATCTCTGGAATGCGATGTCGCGGGATGCTTCTACATTGGTTTTGTTTCTAACGGCAGTCAGTTGCTAGCCGCCTTGTAGTATTCATGTATTAATTATATAATTATATAAAGACTTGTAGTTTACGAAATAAAAGTTATAATTATTTTTAAAAAAGCGATTGGGAGTATCGATTATATTAGTAGTGTAGGTTATGTAGACATTTCTGTTATTATGTGAACGTCCGTATAATGTTTTTATAATATTCAATAGTATTATTGACACAATAGGGGGTGGGGTTGGGGGTAGGTTGGTTTTTTAATAACAAATGATTGTAAATAACAAGAGCAATCGAAATACCCCACCGCCAGGGTGTCCACATTTATGATCACTGTAATTCGATACGATACGAGCTTCGGCTGTTTCTTAGAGATAACCGAAAATTGATCCATTTTGGGAGATCCTTGATTCAGTTTAGGAAACAAATGACCAATTATGAGTCACCATATCGATAATCTGACTCCAGATTCGTGATCAGCGTCTTCGAAAATTCTTGGTACGAGTATAGGCGGATTTTGAACTATGAAACCGGTATTTGAATATTCGCGATTTTTAGCGAACAGAATATTTGCTGGTCGCAGCGTTCAAGCAGCTCTAGCTCAAAACCAGTATATTTTTGAGCTTGGCGCCCATTCAGACTTTTGTACTAATATTCCGAGTCATGTGGATTAGCCTACTGGTGGTTTGGTAGGGGTGGTTTCTAGGGGTTAGGTGGGTTAGAGGGTTGGTGATTAGGTGGTTTAGCCCGTTTGCGGTGTGGAATTTAATTCTTTCAAGAAAAATAAGCGATTAAACTCGCCTTTCCCAGGGTCAGGTGTGTTGGCCTTCTTGTGGTTTAGAAGGGGTGGTTTCTAGGGATTAGGTGGGTTAGGGGGTTGGTGGGTTATGCCGCTTGTGGTATGGAATTCAATAATTTCAAGAAAAATAAGCGACTAAACTCGCTGTTCCCAGGGTTAGGTGGATTAGCCCGCTTGTGGTTTGGTAGGGGTGGTTTCTAGAGCTTCAGCTGGTCTTATCACGGAACCAATGGGGTTTGGAGTTTCGCGCCCATTTAGACTTTTTTTCTACTCACTGAGAACTACTATTTCCCAGAGTTTCACGAAATTTGACCGGAGCCGCAAAACCCATGTATTGTGTGCGGAGTCCTTTAAATTCAAATTTAAAAGGGCTTATCTCAAGGAATAAATTGATTGCTTGGGAAAATTCTATTTTTTTTTAAACATAATTAAGTATTATCTTCAGAGTCAAAGAAATTTTAAAATTTGTGAGAACACCGAATTAAAATATTAAGTTTATAAAAATACATTACACATTAGTGGAGTGGAGATACTCTTTCCATTCAAGAATTACAATTTTTATGAATGTTTAAACACTGTAAGTAAGTATCCACAAACATAGCTGAGTACATTTTCTGGTAATAAATCAAAATGTCTAAATTATAGTACAGTAACTAGAGGTTTTAACTTCGGAATGTCATATTGAACGGATTTGATTCATTTTTGGCAGTATAATAGTATATGCTTCACAAAAAAGTTTCTATATTGTGCGGGGCCTTGCTAATTTCTAGGGGGTGGATGCCACCCCCTCTCAGGGGGTGGCACTTAAAAAAATATATATATTTATTGGAGCTGAAATAGAATCAAATTTTAAGAAGAAAAGGTTCTATGCAATTTTTCACATAAATTGATAGTTTTTAAGTTATAACGACTTCAAAATTGTGATTTTAGCTTAAAAAAAAGGTATCTCCAAACGGCTTTCGTCAAGTATCTCGAAAAGTATTACTTCATCGAAAAAATGTTATAGACCAATTACGGAAAGTACAAACTGGTAATTAATTTTATTTTTTGTTTATTTATGTAGGATTAATAATTTCGGAGATATTTAAGTTTATATTTGGTATCCAAGTGTTTCGAAATTACCTTTAAAGTTTAAAATGCATTTTTTTCTAAAGCAAGTGCTTTAAATGAGCAAAAAAATTTGAGCATCTAAGTAATGCTACATCTTAAAGAAAAACTTTATTTGAGATAATTTTTTTAAATTACAGGCTAATTAGAGTAACAAAATGGCAAAATATAAAAAAATATAAATATGCACATTTTTCCGTCATAACTTCTTTATTTTTTATAGTACAGGAACGAGTAAAAAATAATTTAAAAGCGTAATTAATTATCTTCAATTTCATTTCTTAGCATGTGTAACGTAGGTGTCACAATTCTTGAGATATTTAACATTTACTGCATTTTTCGTCTTATAAACGTTCAGACGACATTTGCAAACTTTCATATCTCCGAAACTATTAAGTCTATGTAAATAAATAAACAAGCGAAATTCATTATCAGTTTATGAGCTTTATTTTTGATCTCCACCCATTTTTCAATAAAACTAATATTTATTGAGATATTTGGAAAAGGAAAAAACATTACGTTTTATCGAAAGTACCTTTATAGTTTAAACTGTAATTTTTCTAAAGCAAGTGCTGTATACAAACGAAAAAATGTGAGCATCTACGTCATGCTATATATTAATGAGAAAGTGTTTGAAATTCCTTTTTTTTAATTATTGGCTAATTACAGTAACAAAATGGCGACGTTGTTATTAAAAAAATATGTAGACGCACATTGCTTCGGTCATAACTTCTTTGTTTTTTATGCTACAGAAACAAATAAAAAAACAGTTGAAAGCTTAATTAATAACCTATTACTCTACCTATTAGCATCCTTGACGTGGGTGTCACAGTTTCTGAGATATTTAACTCTCACTCTAAATAATTATCTTATGAACACTTGGATGCCAAATGTAAACTTAAATATCTCCGAAATTATTAATCCTACATCAATAAACAAAAAATATAACTAATTCCCAGTTTGTACTTTCTGTAATTGCTCTAACATTTTTTCGATAATGTAATAGTTTTCGAGGTACTTGACGAAAGCCGTTTGGAAATACCTTTTTTTTAAGCTAAAATCGCAATTTTGAAGTCGTTATAACTTAAGAACTATCAATGTATGTGAAAAATTGCATAGAACCTTTTATTCTTAAAATTTTATTCTATTTCAGCTCCAATAAATACATATATTTTTTATGTGCCACCCCCCGAGAGGGGTGGCATCCACCCCTATAAATTAGTAAGTCCCCGCACAATATAGAAACTTTTCTGTGAAGCATTTACTATTATACTGCCAAAAATGAACGAAATCTGTTCAATATGACATTATTCCGAAGTTTTGCATATTTTTTACCTCTAGGTACTGTACTATTAGTAGTTAATACTGAATTTACTCGATATACCACAACACTCATAAACCTGTAAACTTTTTGACTTGTAAAATATAACTGCGTAGGTTTTTGTAATGTACATTGTCTATGCCTATTAGGTCTAATTTGTATTTTAATTTTTTGTATCCACTAATTTATTTATCTTGATGCGTTGTTGAGAGCATAATAATTATAATTATTTACTCGGTGGAAATAAAAATTACACTTTACTTTAATCTTTTATTAACCCTCTCTTTATATATCAAACTAACTGTAATTCAGCTTATATGTAGAAGTAATAGTAGGTAATAGCCATAAAACTTAAATAAAGACAAAGGTCCCTGCATCTGACCTTATGTAAAAGTGGTTTCAGTCAAATGGCACAAAACTGGAGTATATTGTACTTTAAACCATGCTGATTAAAAGTCCCAATGGGTGTAACCCCCTAAAGTTAGGGGGTTGCACCCAAGATATTTAAGTTTAAAATATGAAAAATACAGCTGGCAAGGACAGCATGCACGTAATCGATGCTATTCTTGTGATAGTCTAGTATGGGCTCGAGATTTAAGACGAATTCCTAATGAATACAATAACAATTCTCGGATATGCTTAAATTGTAATCGTCTTGCTGAGATGAAATTGTGGCCTTGCAACACGATGAAGACTGTTTTTATCTAAATATTTTAAAAAAAACTTCTAACAGTACATGCATGACATATAATGCAGCTGAAAATCATCATCTTGTAGAAACATTAAATACTTTGTGGAAACATGCTGCCCTTGCCAGCTGCATTTTTCAAACTTTATACCTTAGAAACCCTTAACTTTAGGGGGTTAGGCTCAGTGAGACTTTTAATCAGCATGGTTTGAAATACAACATATTCCAGTTTTATGACATTTGAGTGAAACTACTTTTGATGAACAAGATACACAAGAACAAGATACACCCCTTTCAGAATTACAAAGTCAACAAAGTAATTTGTTCGATAATTTTGACGAGAAGATAATGCCCCTCTGAGCACGTCCTCACAGCAAAGCCTAAGCCCATCACTTGGTTGAAAGGTAACGACCTACCGGACGTAATGGTACAGAATGTATTTCCACAAACAAATGTTTCAAAACATCGAGACATGTCACCAGTAGAACTATTCGAGCTTTTCGTGAATTATGATGTGACTACTTGTTGAAGAGTGTAATCGATATGCACTATTCATGAATTGCCCAGAACCCCAAAATAATATGAGCTTTTTTTAGCTATTCTTATCGTGACTGGATATGAGAAAAAACCATAAACGTTATTGGGGCACTGGGGAAGATCTGCGTAATACAGCTGTTTACAATTCCATTTCCAACAGATAAAATGACCAGGCTTAGACCACTCATGAATAAAATAAAGAAAAAATTTCTTGAACACTGTGCACTAGAGCAGGAGTATAAACATAACATAACATAAACACACCACAAATCCAAAGCCAAGGGTGTCCGGAAGGGGGTTACACATTTGGAAAAAAGCAGACATACAACCTGTACTGCTCCTCTAATAGTCTAGGAAATAGCGTGCAAATTCGACGACGAGTGGTTACCGTCTGCCAGTTGGAAATCGAAGAGACCATATAAATACAATTTTTTTTTCTCTCTGGAACTTTTTGGTATGGTGGGGGGGATAGGGAGGGGGAGCATTTATTTTTAAATCGAATGATTATCGATATCTGTCCGCATAGGTAGTTAGTATATGTATTTCACATACCCCAATTACGCTGGCACACGAAACTTCCGAACGGCTCGCGCGCTAACCGGAAAAAGAAACTAAATTTTTTTTCTTTTTCCGGTTAGCGCACGCGCCGTTCGGAAGTTTCGTCTGCCAGCGTAATTGGGGTATGTGAAGTACATATACTAACTACCTATCCCCCCACCATACCAAAAAGTTCCAGAGAAAAAATTTTTGTATTTATATGGTCTCTTCGATTACCGACTGGCAGACGGTAACCACTCGTTGTCGAATTTGCACGCTATTTCCTATACTATAATAGAAAATACTTCATCATACAAAGTTTCTTTTCCCATTATACATGTGAAAGAAGGCTATAACCCGCAGTGACTTTGGAGACGTTTTCATAATATTAGAAAATATATTCTCATACGCAGCCGAGAAATTAAAAATATATATTTTTTGTGGAAATCTGAATATGGATGAATCAAATAATGGAAATACTCATACAAAGCTTTTATATGTCATGTGTTCATTTAAATTAGCACTTCTAATAAATGAACCAACCCGTATTTCAAAAACTTGTAGGTACTAGTTCAATTAACATTAATGATTATCGGAACCAATCTTAAATGTAAAAATTTGAATCCTGGACAACCATACCCACTGGTGTTGTCAGTACCAGCGCTGGAGCTCGAACTCAGAACGCGATAGACAGTCGATCAGCATATTCGCCACTCAATGCGCCTTAACCGACAATGCTACCGGGCGATGAAAGCATGACTGAGTACTTTGGACGTCACGGATGTAAACAATTCATCCATGGCAAGTGTATTCGTCTTGGCTGAAAGGTCTGATGCATAAATTTAAAAAGTGGTTACCTCATCAATGTTGAAGTATATCAGGTATGAATACCTAATTCCAATCCAGAGCATCAAAAACAGTTTGGAAAGGCGACAGTGCCACTTTTACAGCTCATCGACAATTTTCCACAATCCTTACTTTTCAGGTTTTACTTTGACAATCTATTTACCTCGATCAAGATTCTTTGTCATTTGAAGGGGAAAGGATATGAAGCAACTGGAATGGTCAAAGAGGCGGCTACCAAAAAATTGTCCCGTACGATCTGTAAGAGAAATGAAAATAACGAAGTGAGGTACATACGACTACACGTTAACTTCAGATGAACATGTAGTAGTAACACGCTCATTCAGTATTGAACACATGCCGCTATTTGGCTGTTGAGAAATGGAAAATGGATTCCAAGACCTTATTGCATTGGAAAATACAATGAATTCATGGGTGGTACGGACTTCAACATTAACGTTTATAGAATTGGAATATAGGGATAAGAAGTGGTGGTGGCCTATTTTTACATGGCTAATTGATGCCTGCATACAAAATTCATTTTTTATAGGAAGCATAACCCCAATTGAATTTCCGTCGTGAAATTACACAGGCATATTTGAAAGAATTTTAAAATTTACCAAACTCGGCTGAACGGCCTTCAGCATATTCAGCAGACAGCAGGTATCCTTCTGATATTGGATATGACCATATCGATCACATTACTGAGTATATATCTTACAACAAGCGAAGGCATTGCGCTGGCAATCATATGCCATCCAGTGCTGTAAGAACTCAGTATCGCAAATACAACGTAGGTCTATGTTTTAATTGTGTCAGTCACTACCACCAGCAGATTTAGATTTTTTTTGTTCAAGAAAAATAAATGTTTAGTTCTGTTGATGTCTTATTTTTGATACCTTAGAGTACTAGTGTGCCATATAAGGCACAGCCTGTATTTTTTTCTTAACAATGTAGAGTCAAAAAATAATATGAATATAATATTTTATGTACCTAGAGACTCAGGAATTCCCATATTTTTTCGGTTTATTTTTGGGGTTAGTTACTAAGTTATTATTCCTAAATACTTTTTTATTCTTGTTCATATTTTCTTTGTATTTCTTGATCAGGTGTAGTTTTCTGTAACCAGTTAAGTTGTTTTAAATTACATATATGAGTAATTTCTTAATTTTTCTGAGTGCACAAATTTATTGTGGATTGATTATGTTTGTGTTACATTTTAGTTTTTTCAACGGATGTGAAACCTCGAAAAATGTTCAAAAAACGAATGGAAAATATCATATATGTTTTTTTCTGTATCAATATTGATTCTTTCAGAATTTAAATTCTGAAATGGACTCCTGACCTAATTTATGTAATGTATAATTTTTTTTTTTCGGTCCCTTCCATGGAATGCTGCCACTCGAAGTATTGCGCGAGGTGGTCCGAAAATCCAGGATTCAAATTTTTACATTTAAGATTGGTTCCGATAATCATTAATGTTAATTGAACTAGTACCTACAACAGTTTTTGAAATACGGGTTGGTTCATTTATGAGAAGTGCTAATTTAAATGAACACTTGACATTATATAAAAGCTTTGTATGAGTATTTCCATTATTTGGTTCATCCATATTCAGACTTCCACAAAAATACATATTTTTAATTTCTCGGCTGCGTATGAGATTACATTTTCTAATATTATGAAAAAGTCTTCAAAGTCACTGCGGGTTATGCCTTCTTTAACATATTTAATGGGAAAATAAACTTTGTACGATGAAGTATCTTCTATTAGAGGAGCAGTACAGGCCATTAAAGAATCAATACCTTACCAAAAACTATAACAGGAATATGAGATTAAACAGGTATTTAGTGCTACGAAGAGGGAACAATTACAAATAACTTTCTAAGAGTTCTCGAATAAATTATGGTCTGACTTATTAATTCATACGTAAACTCGCGTTTGAATGCGATTAAATAAAAAAATCCACAGTTCTTGATAGCATGACAATGTAGCGAAAACTGATTGAATGAGAGGAATTTGCCTCACAAATTATCTCAAAATACAAAGTGAGATATGCATAAAATTTCATTATGGAATGCTAACGGCTTAAATAATAAAAAAAATAGAGTTTACCCAATATCTAACCACAGAAAAGATTGATATAACTATTATAACAGAAACCTTTTTAAAAAATAATCACAAATTTAATATCAGTAATGTTACGACATACAGAACTGACAGGCTTGGAAGAAGAGGGGGGGAGTGGCTGTCCTTGTAAAACACCTTCCTCGCCCCACTCTAAATATTAGAATAGAAAATTGTTCTATAAAATTACCTGACGGCACGACTATAACAGTCCGAGTAATCATATTACTGATAACGAACTTGATCAATTATTCACCCGTATCAGGATCCTAGTATTTGGGGACTTGAATTCCAAGCACTCCACGTGGAACAACAGACGTAATAATCGAAACGGCATCACAGTCCACGAATACTCATTGAGGGAAAGTATTGTAATTTTAGCTGATACCCCAACACATTACCCGACAAACAATACGTCTCCCTCATATGTTGATATCATTTTAAATAAAAACTATCCTCACCCTCTCCAGCCTTTCTCCTTACCCCTCCCTCCGTCCGATCATAATCCTGTCCACGTAGACTTGAAAGATATCTACATAAATGATACGACTAACGCCATCCCAAATGAAAAAAAATTAAAAATATAAACGAAACTTTAATAATTAATAATCAAATAGACACTATTGAACAAATAGATATTATTAAAAGTGTTAGGGATCGCACAGCTAAACTAATCACCCTCAAACATAGGGAGGATTTGATCCCCCGTTAAATTGTCGACCTTATAAATTTCAAAAACCTGATAAAGAAAATGGCAGCGATTCAGAAGGGACATAGATCGTGATAGACTAAGGCAGTTACAAATAAATATTAAAAAATAAATTAACTAAGTATAGGGAAGAGGCATGAAATAACAAAATAGAAAAACTCTCCAGACGAGATAACACGCTCTGAAGAATGAGCAAGTTATTGCGAAAAAATCTTCCCCTACGCTAGTAAAAGATGACTAAACATACAGCACCGACACTGAAAAAGCTGACGCCATTGCCACATATCTTCTAATTACAAACACTACCTCTCATAGTTCCTCACCCTTCCAAGAGCAAGTCACAGCCCACGTTCGTGACTTACTTCCCAGATATTCTATCCCTCCCAACAAACTTCCCAAACGCCTTACTACCCCTTCCGAAGTCCAAAAATACATCAATTATCGGCCAATCTCCCTTCCGATGACCTTTCAAAATTGGCCGAAAGGGTGATTTTGGATCACTTAAACAGGTTCGTGGGGCAAAAGTCTCTTTTACCAATGCAACAGTTCGGATTCAGGCCGAGACATACAACAACACATGCCTTATGCAAATTCTTACAGGACATATTCCAGAATTTCAATAAGAAACAGTAAAATGTTGTCCTTTTAATCGACATAGAAAAAACGTTTGACTCCACGTGGAGAAACGGCTTTATTTATTTTGACAAGATTCGTAAGTTCCCCAAATACATTACTTCACTCATAGCTTCATTCATATCAGATCGACGTATACTGGTACGGGTAAATAACTCTCTAAAAACTAGGCTCCCCGCAGGAGTTTCTCTTGGGTCCTTGCTTTCACCCATGCTTTATAACGTTTTTACTGCCGATATCCCTTCCTACCCAAGTACGTCCCTCCTACGCGAATAGCTTCTACGCATAAACCGCAACCAAAAAATTCGTTACCATCTTAGACTAATAACCTTTTCCAACACATGGAAAATTAAGATCAATGCACAGAAAACTCAATCTATTACATTCAACAGGAAATTTACCAATATGAAACCTGAACATCGACGGACAAGACATACAAAAACAAAATACTGTCTCTGTCGATAAGAGGTTTCGTTTCGGTGTGCATATAACACAAGCGATAAACAAAACCTATGGGGCTCTCACCAAACTTTACCCGCTAGTCAACAGGCGGAGTAAACTTGCAGTAGACGACAAATTAACTCTATATAAGGTTATTTTCGGGCCTATCCTGCTCTATGGCTGTCTCTTCTGGAATGGAGCCTCAGACACACAGCACAATAGAGTATAGGTCACTCAAAACAAAATTCTCCGCCTGTTAACAAGTTTCCATCGATATATCACCATAGACCAGCTCCATAGAATCGCTGAGATGCCCAGGATCAGGGACCTTATCAGAGAGACTGCCCAGATATGTTTTACTTTCAAAGTAGAAGCATCGGGACTGACACGCGACATTGCACACCAACGCAGACAAGACAGCATTCCTCACACACACAAACCTTCTGCACCAAAAACTCAACATCTTCAATACCAGAAGACAATGACTACTCTCCACACAGACAACATCCCACCCACAAAACATCCCATACCATAAATCTCAATCCCCCCTTGAGGAATCCTGTAGAAGGATAACATAAATAGCCTTCACTCTAAAACATAAAGCATCTTTTGTTCAATAACTTTCCTGCATGATTGGTGAACATCCATACCTGCTCAAGCATCATGTTACCTCATTATTCTTAGCTATTTGTATAATTATAAAAATGCATTAAATCGCGCAGGAGAATGCAATAATTAAACATAACTCAGGGCATTGTCTGACGTCTCGGCCTTCCAGCGGCCAACACAAGCGCATCACGGTTGTTACGCTTTTGTCAATCTTATACAATGTACACAAATGAGATACATATATACAATAACCTTACTACTGTAAATTCATAAAAATCAATAGAGATTTAAATGGAATGGAAATGGAATGAAATGAATTAGAGGATTTACGGTAAGACATCCTAAACTAAGTTTGCGTAAACATGAGCACACAAGCCAAGGTCTTCTAGTATTAACCCAGCCTTTCAAGACAATTATGCGAATGTAATGAATATAATTTAGGAATTATTATTATTATTATTTTAATTTAGATTTGTTGGCCTTAGAAACAAGGTCTATTCTCCAGACTTCGTTAATGATTTATTTAAACATAATATTCCCCATATCAATCTAATATTAATTACAACTTGAAAACTTATGATTAATGCTTTTTTCCCCCTTCTTCCTCTTTTTTTGTTTCTCCGTTTTTCCAATATATATATTATAATTTAAAAAAGTATCGCATATTTAATTCAGATTAAACTGCTGTAATGGCAGTTATGCAATCACCATACATTGTACCCGCCAGGGACATAAAGGAAGTGTGACATGCTGCATCAGGTGAATGACAAAAACTTATTACAATGTGTTAAAAGATACTTATGGTAAGATATCTCGAGTTTGCGCAGGTCAGAGAACACGCAAGCCTCTTTAAGGCTACTAATTTTAAGCTAGCCAATGCCTTTCAAGACATTATGCGAAAGTAATGAATATAACGTAAACTTACCCAATTCCTGACCTCGCCCCAATAGCTGACACATTTATATTGCAGGTCAAATAATAAGATAAGAGTAAAATTAAAATTAATTTTTGTGCGCATTTTAGGTTAGTATTTATACATGTAATCTACTTTTTATGTTGAATAGTAGATGTACTCTTATTTAATTCGGCAAATATTTAGAGTGGTGGTACACGGAAAATCGTTTTGTTAGCTATATTGTTAAGAAAATTGGTTTAAGAAAATAGTAAATAAGGTGAGTTTTATTATAAAATTAAATTCTAATGTAAACTCAAAGACGGCATAATAATGGAATATGTTCAAGAGCGTAGATTGTTTTCCTTTTTTAGAGGATTATTTAAGGAGATGCCAGCTATTGGTAACCATAAACTGTGCTTGCAGACAATAGTTGACATGAGTATCAGGCATTGGGTATAATTGCTAATATAAAATGTTCCTTAAACTTCTAATAGATAAGGTTTAGAGTCCTGTAAAAATTTAACAGGTGTCAATAATACTCTTTCAAAGGCTGACACTCCTAATCAGCCTTTGCTATTTGTGCGTCAGTTGTTGGTTTACTCATCCATATTACATTTCAGACCGCATCAACATTCATTTCAGTGAGGAAGAAAATTTTAAATATGAGCCAGCTGCAATGAAGGAAGCTATTAGAGCAGCTCAAGGAGGACATCACAGCATAAACTGCGCTTCCAGACAATAGCTGACAATGAGGCTTTGGGTTTAATTGTTAATATTATAAAATGTTCTTTAAACTTATAATAGCTTTCGAGTCCTGTAAAAATTTAAGAGATGTCAGTAATATTCTTCCAATGGCTGACATTCAGCCTTTGCTATTTGTGCAATATTCATTTCAGTGAGGAAGAAAATTTTAAATATGAACCAGCTGCAATGAAGGAAGCTATTAGAACATTATAGCTGCTGGAAGAGTTTTTAGTGTCTCAAAAACTACACTATTATAAGATAAAAGGAAAATATCCTGAGGGTAGAAAACTGGGTTCCTAGGCACATTTATCTATCGAGGAGGAGAATATCCTTTTACAATGGATGTTCGAATGTGCAAATAAAGGTTATCCCGTAACCAAGGAACAGCTGTAGGATTCAGTAGAAATGCTGAGTAAACAGTTAAACAGAAGAAATACATTTAACAATAAGCCTGGTGACAAGTGGTATCTTATTTACAAAGAGGCACCCTGAATTTGCCCCAAGATTGACTCATTCTCAATCAAGCCATGTTACATGTCAAAAGCAAGTTTGTCTACTTAAGTTCTGGATTTCATTATTGACGTTGCCAAGAATAGGCATCAAATATTTCACTTGGGTGTAAAGAGGATTGCAGCTCCTAAGGTCAAATTTTACTGGCTTTTATTGCGTCACCGGGTAGGCGCATTTTCAAGGCTAGAAGGACAGTTGATCTCAAGATGTCCCAGCCAAGCACGCTGGTAGATTTACTCGTGAATTTTTCTATTTAATTGCCGTTTATAGGCTTTCCATTTGATTTGTTTATGGGATTTTAGAAGTTCACTAATTTGTGTGTGCACTTTTTGATATTTTGGACGCCGCACAGAGCCAGTTTTTTATCTTTATTTTAACTGGGTTGTTATACATACAGGGTGATGTGTTAGGTAGACATGTAGACATACAGACACGTATGGTAAAGAAAAACTAATTAATACTTAACATGTTTGATAGTATTACTTCAGTAGGTAATCTTACGGCTGTCTACTTAATACATAATTTCTATCACCTGAATACATGTCACCAAATTAGTTGAATAAACTTATTGCCCATAGTTTGATTGAAGAGGTGTTTCTTTTTTAATGTACCCCATGATAAAACTTACCTTTTAATTAATGCCTCCTTTTAGAATTAAAAGAGTGTTTGGGTACCCTTGATCAATTTTGGGAGCATTCTAGCTAGGTTGCAGTTTTGTTTTACTAGTGGTACCCTTTAGGCATATATTTGTAGTTCTGATACTTATATGTTATATTTTTTTTGGTAGTGTCAACCTCAAATCTACCCTCTCACTGACATGAGATGAGCTAGCTCTCGGGACACATGTTGCGAGCCTCTACAGTTCAAACACAATCACATTGCTAAAATTTATTTTTTGTTTTTTGTTATTTTGACAATTTTAGCTATTGTCCAAAAGGCTCATGGCAGCCAGAGCAGCACTAAGTGAAAAACAAATAAATCAGTGGTTTCTGGAAGTACATAACACTATTAACAGAAGGCAACCACAAAAATATTTTGATCCTATCAGAATTTTCAATTCGGATGAAACGGCAATTTTTCCTGTTCCGAAAGGGCAAAAGTTATTGGTCAGGAGAAGAGAAAAGGCTGTGTACTCATTTGCAAAAAAAACGATGAAGAGGATGGATCACCGGATTTAGAATATTGATCGTCCAGTAATTTTTTTTGTCGGCGGGCATACAAGACATACAGTCTAAGTGACTTTTGTAGTTAAAATGTAATTGTATTAGTAGCACTGCTACCAAATGTGACACACATCTTGCAACCCCTAGATGTTTCTATTTTCAGACCTATTAAACAGGAATGGAAAAAGCCAATTAATTTATGGAAAATAAAAAGTTTCGGGAAACGTTTGCAACGTGATCATTTTGCTACAATAATGAATGGTGTGCTTCAAAGATTAAGTCAAGAAAATTTCGTAAACGGATTTACAACTTGTGGCATATCTCCTTGGGTAAAAGCCCCATTAATTATAGGAAGTATTTCAAAAATTCTGCTGCTAGCAGTGCTAACACTAAAATGTCCAAAGAGCTGATCAAATTTCATCTACGATTTTTAGAAGGAGAAATTCTAATGAAAAATTAAAGAGACTGAAGATATATCTCTATACGAGCTTTGGACAAAATTAAAAACAGATGTAGCAGATACAGATCCTGCAGATGTCGAAGAGAATCTAGAAAATAATGTGAATAAGAATGAGCAAATAGATATTGGAAATGATGAACTGGGTAATTTGGAAGAAAACGGAGATAATATGACTGAGGACCCTAAGGAAACTAACATAGTGAATATTTCAGTCAAAAATGCAAGGACAGATGAAGGAAATAAAAATAATGATATAATTATATCAGATGGTGAAAAATCTCAAAATGAAGAAAATCCAGAAAAAAACAGGGAAAATTAAGAAACTCGCCGAAAAATAGCAATATTTTAACAATGCGTTATTTTGGCCAGGGATCCCAAACAAAATAATAAAAAAGAGTAAAAGTTAAAAACTCATTTGTAATATCAAGCGTTAATGGGAAAGAATAAAAGAAACAAAACGAAAAGAAAAAAGAAGAACGGAAAAAAGCAAGAGAAGAAAAGATTAAAAGAAATATAAGGGAAGCCAACAAAAAATAATTAGAGATAACTAGCAAAACAAAGATTATCAAAATCCTCATCGGAGTTGTCGATTGAAGTACCCGATGAGTCGGAAAGAGAATGTGATGACTGGGACAAAGAGAGTTGTTATGAAGATGAAAACTCCTCATGTACTTCAAATGCCAGTAGAAATGAGAACACTAATGATATTATTAGTAGGGATTCCGTTACCATCATTTATGAGGAAAAGTGCTATCCAGGAAAAGTCAAAACTGCGGACTGTGAAGAAAATAGCATTTCCTAAGCACTGTGATACAAAATGGCTTTAATTTTAAATGACCAACACCTGAGGACTTGCACTGGTGTTCAGCTAGTGACCTCATACAAAAAACTAGAGGAAGCATTATACTCTTCGCCGATTTACTGAGCTTTTTATATAGTTGTTACACATTCTATAGGATACTCTTCGCATTTTTCTTGTAAATAATGTTAGTTTTTGGACATTCTAAATTTTGTGATACCCACTTTGTTGTGAAAAAAATATATGAAAAAAAAATATATGAAAAAAAAAAATCACGATGTGAGGGATCGAACCCGGGACCCTTGGATTGCGAGACGAAACTCTTGCCGCTACACCACCATTTCTTATTACTAAAATTGTTAATGAGTGTAATATATACCATTAGAAAATTTATTGTGATTATTAGGAAACACACATTAGTAAAATGTTTCAAAAAAAAATAGTGATAGGAAATAACATTTCGCAATTATTACAAACCATAAAAAAATGTAAAAAATATTTTTTTAAATTTTAAATTACTAATAACTTTTTTATTTACCAATCTATTTTGTTGAAAAACAATAGGGTTCTGCCCCTAGCTAACACTAAGTTACTCTCCAAATTTCAATACAATCGGATTTTTCTTTCTTGAGTTATCGTGCTTACAAGAAACGTGACGGACGGACGGACAGACGGACATTTTGAAAGTTGTTCAGAATTCGTTCACTAACATAACGATATAAAAATTTTTTCTCTACGAGCGATATTTACTGATTTAGAAAAGTGCCGATCAAATACAATATACTCTTCGTTTTTGCGAAGAGTATAATAAAAGCCCCTATGCCAGTAAACTCTCGAGGTTCCAGAGAGTACTTTTTTCACATTTTAATAGTTTATTTATTTGTGCTTTTTAATAAAATATACCGTATTTCTGTATGAACATAAATACCTACTAGAGGGTCCAAAAATAATTACCGGCTGTGTCAGGTACTGGCTTTTAAAAAGTCAGCATTAGGCAAAGTATAAACAAAATAGTGTCAGGCATAGGGCGAAAAAAAAAAGAATTTGGGGTTGCAGGCAGTATACGTATTTAAGGAAGCTTTTCTTATTGGGCATGATTATTTAAAGTGCTAGTGACCCACCCACTGACTAACATCACATATAAGATGTTTGAGTACTTTAGTGTGAGAAGATGTTTCAAGTGTGCGGGATATGGACATGAAGCAAAAAACTGTAGTGAAAATGTTTGTGTATTTTGTGCAGGATAGTTGCAGCAAAGAAGTGATAGTGATAGTTGCAGCAAAGAAGAAGTGAAATGTACCGTGCGTGTAGCCGAGCGCTAGGCATAGGGAGTAAAATTACAACATCGCCCGTGCCAGCTGTCTGAAATTAAATAACAGGCTGGGATGCTCCGCTCGACGGAGGAATTTACGGCAGCTGTATTGTCATATCTATCGCGCTAGGTGAATGTACATGCCTAATTGGAAATTACACGCACGGTATAAACTGTGTGAAGGCCAATGAAAAACTTAATCTCAATCTTGACATCAAACATGCAGCCGTTGATAGAAAATGTGAGTGTTATATTAAGGCTATTGAATTCATTCAAAAGAAAACTGCATATACTATATAGCAATTGCAAAACATTGGCGGCATATTTTTAACCTGCTTCAACGTTTCAAGTTTTTATAATAATGAAGAAATCTTAAATTATGTAAATAATTATAAGCCTAATTTGCTATGTCTAACTGAAACATTTACAGCAGAGAATATCTACGACAATGAACTGTACATAAAAGAGTATAATTTGCTTCGCTGTAACTCAAGCAGTCGGCATACAGGGGGGGGGGGTTAATTTATATAAAAAGCAACATACAATTTAGAAATGTGGAAACCTTTATAATTGACATGAAACTTTGGCTATTATTTATTAATGTACATGTAAATAACATCCAATATTGTATAGTTGCAATTTACAGGTCTCAAGCTGCAACCCAAATGAATTTCTAGGTAGTTTTTATGAGTGGCTTACTTTGCTTAAGAGTTTAGGAATTAATAGATGTAAAAAATTTAACATTTTACTTAATGATTAACTTGATTTTTCAACATCTAAATTTAGGTTTTTAACTTACACTGGAGATTTATCTGATAAAACCCAGATGTTTTTAAAGAAATAAGGTCTGAATGTAGGTTATAACAAAACTATTATAGGCTCGTATATAAAAAACACAAGCTTACTTGCTTCAAGATATAAGCTGGAGGAACAAGAAGAAAAAAAGAACACAAAAATGTTTTTTGAAAAAATAATCAATCAACTTTCATCAACTAATCATTCCATAGTAGATAAACACTCATTTAACGATTGCTCTTATATCCTCCATACGGTTAGTAAATGAGGGTTTGGAAATTAATAGATTAAACAACTGATATTTTATGAAATGATCAAATAGATAAATATTTCACCTCTTGTAAACCTATTTTAATTCCACTTCTTAGCAATTATTTATTAATTCAAATTTTGTCATAGAATAAATTATTTCTCAGGCCATAAAATTTCGAATATTTGAGATTCAGTAGTTTTATTTGTAAATGAACCTGTAGGTACTCACATCTGAAGAAGCTAATGTTTAGTGAAACAGTAGTCATTTCGACTTATTCTAAAAACATCATTAAGAATGACTTTTAAACAATGATCTACCAAAAATTAGCAAATTCTGTCAATCTGACCATGTTAAAAAAAATTATTAAAGTCGCGCGGCGCACCCAAATCCAACCGAACCGATATGACGTCACTAGGCTTAAAGCTGTGAGTCGACTCCCATGCAATATACAGGGCAGAGCGTGATACAAAGGTTATCTATCTAATTTGTATCCTCGGTTGGCTGTACTTAGTCAGCATTAGTATTGTTTCCCAAGACAAGCCAAAGGAAATATGATATTACATATCAGCGATAAATAATATGAGGGAATTCGTTATCAACACGTAGCTGAAATATGACATGCTGAGATAGTTTAAAAGGAATAAATGTCACGTACAAGTTTTTATACAGTGTACCAAATATTATATAACATATATATAGTTACTAAAAAACTGGGACAATCTGAAAAAAAAGTTACTCAGGCGTTAAAGGATATCCTAGCAGGTGATCACGAATATTAGTCCCACTTCCGGCAGTTACTTCTAGTTATATTTTGTACCATTTCAAAGGGAATTTCAAGAGGAACAATAAAGTTTCGGAGTATAATTTCACTAACTATGAAGGGGAAGTCAGTATTTCAATAACTAAGGGTAAGTGACGCATTCCACCAATTACGTCTAGGTCAAACTACATAATCAAGCGTCTATTAGTTCAGTATTGCCAATCGTCGGATAAAGGCATTGTTAAACTTCGGCGTTGTGTTTTGTTTTGTGATTTGATTAAAAATGTCATCACACCATATTGAAAATAAATATAAATATTGTGTTGTTGCTGAATGCAAAAGCAAGACGGCATCAACACCAGACAAATATTTTATTCGTTTGCCAAACAGACAGACAAAAAGAAACGAATTCTTTGGCAAAACGCATTATATTACATTTTACGTTACAAGCACAATAAGCATACTTACCAAATTCACGTAAAAATGATACCTTTATCATTTATCATATTATTATCTATATCCGTATAGAGTACAAAATGGTGTACCCTCCTACCCTTTACCCAAAAGCATGATGTAAGATGTGATAGTGATAAATCGTCTCTTTCCTTAAAAAATAAATCTCCACCAAGGTGAAAATCAGAATAGTATACAGTATTACAGTGTGTCCCCGGGCGGACCTAACACCTAACTATACTTGCGCAAATCTTTCTTATTTTGCATTTTTAGAGAAAAAGCCACCCTTTACAAAATGTTTTGCTTCCTTTGAAAAGTCCTTAGCCATAGTCAGAATTTCGAAATAACGTACAGGATGGTTAACAATGGATTAAACGTGTCTGTAATAAAAAGAAAAAGGACTGTTACAAGTATTAACAACATGAATAACAAACAGCTGCAGTCGATCAAAAATTAATTACCAGAAATAGCTTACGTCTGTACTACAACTGATATTTGGTCCTCAAAAAAAAAAAGAAGCTTCTTGGGTGTAACTGCCACTGGTTGGACGAAATTCTAGGTAGGCATTCTGTGGCTCTTGCTTGTAAACGTTTCGGCAGTGCTCATACTTATGACAGAATTGCCGACAAAATAAACCAATAAAAAAATTATTGCTACGGTAACCGACAATGGTTCAAATTTAGTTTTCAAGGATTTGGCATAAAATTGAATTTTTCATCAAATCAATCCGATTAATCAAATAATGAAGAAACGCTAGCTTATAGCGAAGATCAGATGACTGCAAATGATACGAAGAACTAACGGCTGACGAAGAAACTGATACCGAAGAGAATATATCAGTATTTGCCGAACTTGTTCAAGACAATAAAAATCTGGAACTACCAAACCATAAACGTTGTGCAAGTCACACCAGAAGTAGGCACACTTCTTATTATATTATTCTAGAAAGTACTCCCATTTTAATTTGACTCTATACGAAAGTGGCCTGCAAAATGGATTTTGCTACTTGTGGGAAGAATGTGATGGTAATAGAAGCTGTAATGAAATGTGTAGTATAATTGATTATAAAAATGTATCAATACCTTCAAGAAGTTTATTCAAGGGGAAGTGTTAAACGGCTAATATTAAACTGCGATAGCTGTAGTGGCCAAAACAGCAACCGCGCGATGCTTACGATGCTTAATATTTAAAAAAAAAAAAAAAACAATCATGAAAACTTGAGATCATCAAGATTGTTTTGTTCGGACACACGTACATGACGGTAGACGCTATCTATGCAAACAAAATCAATGCAGAATGTCAGAATATTATTGAAAATGCCTGGATAAGACCAAAACCCTTGAAGGCATGCATTTTAAATTATTCTGATTTTTCTTATTGGAAAAAATTAGGAGACGAAATGATTATAAAAAACATGGAAACAACTGAGAACAAAAAATTTTAAATAAGTAAAGTCCGAATAGCACTGTTTCAAAAGGAGCAATCGAACATGTTAGTTCACTACTGCTACGCAGAAGATAAATTTGAAACACTTCCAATAGATTTAGTGAATATTGGTAAGTTCTAATAAAAGTCTATGACTGCGTTTTATTAAGTATTATAATAATTTTAGATCAAGTAGACCCCGAAAGATTGTATAGGTCAAAACTGTCAATTTCCATTCAAAAGAAAAAGGATTTAATGAAATTTGTTTCCACAAAAGTAATACCTGTTAAATACCACATTCAGTATCAAAAAATGAATTCCAATGTAACTGTTGGAGATAGACTCGCAGAAACTGATGATGAAGAAAATAAATCTGATTATGGCGAGTAATTCATTATAATAATAATAATATATTTATTCACGATGAAATACAAAGAGTACATTTTTAAGTAGAACATAACATAATACGCAAATAAATATAGCGGAGGAAGCCCATTTAGGTCCTGTTGGACCTGTTTATAGGCGACTAGGGGTATCGTTCCCATTCCTGCACTGCAACTCCCCCTTTAGGAAAAGCCCTCTAAGTATAGCATTGCAGCAAAGGAATGGAGCAATTATTAGGCGGATTTAATACATAAATACTATCATAAATATAATACATAAACAAATTTATATTAGGATATATGCACGTTAAGGCATATACTCACCTATGCATACAAATGCACACATATACATTCTGTATACACATATACACAACATTACATACACACCTATACATATATATTTATATAAATATAACATAATTCGTTACCCAACAGATTCATTATCAACTAGAATTAAAAAAAAAAAAATTATAGAATAAAATTATAGAATGAAATACAATAGTTTAAGAAGGATCAATAATATTATGAAAAATATTTCGATTACAAGAAGCAATCCAGTTTTTTACGTATTTTTCGTACAGATGTTTAACATTTAAATGTTTACAGAAATCCGGCAGAATATTATATAACCTCGGACCAATATAGGTGAAACACCTTTGTCCAATCGTTTTTTGAGCCCTAGGTAAAAATAGATTAGCTGCTTCGTTGGCTCTAGTATTATATAAATGACTTACCACCGTTACGTATTGTGAGTTATTAAAAAAGAATATTAATGTCATTTTTGAAAATAGTTGTCTAATATCCAATAAATTTAGTTCTTTGTATAATTGTTCGGAAGGGTATCTTAGGGATTTATTATACATAACTTTCAATATTCTTTTACCTAATTTCTCTAGAAGAAGCAAGTAAGTTTTTTTTAAACCCCCTCAACCAATTATATCGTATTGTATAATAGACTCAACCAAGCCATAGTAAAGTACCTTTAGTTTACTCAAAGGAAGAATTTGTCGTAATTGGTACATTTTAGGAATTATACCTCGCAGTTTGTTGATAACATTTTTTATGTGAACAACCCACCGTAGAAATGAATCGATGTAGATACCAAGATATTTAATAGATCAAACAATAGAGATACTTTGTGTTCCTACGGATATATTAGTGTAGTCTGGTAAATATTTTTCAAAAGACGTGAAAGGAATAACCTTCGTTTTAGTGACATTAACCGTTAACAGATTAGCATTAAACCAATCCATTATATTTTTCAAATCTTTCTCCGCTTCCGCTCTTACATCTGCACAAGTAGATCCATAATAAAGAATAACCGTGTCATCTGCGTATGAAATGATAGTTCCAGTTGAATTTAGAGTAAGTAATTGATTTAAATATATAGTGAATAGGACTGGACCAAGCACAGTTCCCTGTGGTACTCCATAGGACACCGTTTCCTCGTGACTACGTACTTGATTTATTTCTACTAATTATTTTCTTCCTTCCAAGTAACTTCTAAATAAATTCAACGCCTTATGCCAATATGTTTCAGTTTATCCAGCAAAAGCCTGTGACTGACAGTGTCAAAGGCCTTTGCAAGATCCACAAAAACACCTAAACATGGTTTTCTATCATCTAATTATATTCATCGAACTCGTGTCATTTTTTTTGTGTTACAATAAAATAAAATATTCTATCCAAAGGACCCCGCACCAAATGCATGGGTAATTTGTTGTCGACGGAAAGTTCCAAAATTTAAAATTTTAAAAACGCGATTTTACGTATTTGTTATCGAAACGGATTTATATGATGTATATGAATAGTCCAGTCAATGAATGGTTTCTAGAGGGAAATACTGAGATCACAATTTTTGACTAGAGGGCTGTGTTTGGACTAGTTAGGAGGTAAACATACCAAAAGTCCCCGAACGTAGGGGGTGGGGGGGGGATGCAGGGGGCACGAAAAAGGTCCCAGTTTTTAGTTTTTCGCTCATATTTCGAAAACGGTTAGCCCTAATCAAAAAGTGGTTATATGCAAAATTAAAGCTGGCTAAATTTTCTACAATAATGTTTCCATTATTTTTTTTCGTATCTGCTATGGTTCAGTAATGAATTGTATATCTTTTGACTGTATTCTAACTTTTTTATAAATGTATTATAAATTGAAAATAAATTTTAATAATCATCGTAGAAAAAAGTTTCTTATACAGATATCCGTTTCACAACAGACTGAACTGAAATATCGTATAAAAAATGTCTTTGCGTCTGTAAGTGTGTGTGTGCGTGTATATCTATGTGTGCGTGTATAGCGCTTCTTGTAAACACGATAACTTCTGTTAGACTTAAAATATTTGATTACAATTTGGAACATATGTAAAACAGCATATTACAATAATCCCTATTGAAATTGGGCCATATCTGTAATACATGGTGATAACCAGAGGCCTACAATTCTCACTTCATAATAATGTTATTAACAACACCATGTTCCATATTTTAGGATAACACTGATATATCATCTAATTTAAATAATATTGGTTTGCCTAACATACACCCGGTATATTGCGGTTTAGAAATCTTATACATCTTCTTATTCTTATATGCTTAGTAATATTTTGATCTGAAATTAAAAAAAACGTATTTTACGTATGAGAGTTTGTAGGCTTCTGGTTATCACCAGGTGTTACAGATATGGCCCAATTTCAATAGGGATTATGGTAATATGTTTTACATATGTTCCAAATTGAAATCAAATATTTTAAGTCTAACAGAAGTTATCGTTTTTACAAGAAACGGTATACACGCGCACACACACACTTACAGATGACATTTTTTATTCGATATTTCAGTTTAGTCTGCTGTGAAACGGATATCTGTACAAGAAATTTTTTTCTACGATGATTATTAAAATTTATTTTCAATTTATAATAAACTTAGAATACAGTCAAAAGATATACAATTTATTATAGTCCACAGTACATCGCCATTTTTAAATGATTAATAACAGGCTGAATTTTCGTGAGTAGCTTCGTTTTGACGAGTCGTCCAACTTTTCTCTTAAATGCTTTAACCGGAAATATCACTGCATAATTTGGGTTTTGAAATGTTTAAAGTGACAATTATTGGCCCCTTTACCCTATAAATTATATTCTTAAAAAATAGTAGGGGGGCCGCGAGTAATTGTGGAAGGGGGCAATAAGAGATTCGCTATTTATAATTTTCGAATTTGCCGCCATGAAACCTTGTGTTGGTGTGAAGTGTACTTCTAACATTGCTTTTTAACCCTTTCGGTCACCATGGTCGTTTAAACGAACATAACCTTGACATAACTAAAAATGCTAGCTGAACACACTTTAACCTCTTGTATTCCCATGGTAGTCTCAACAAAACACATTCATTTTATGATTTAGTACTGGTGATGCTATCTTGTTGCAACCTTTTCAGGTTTTAGTCATTTTCTCAATCCATGTCTTAGCAGCCACCTGCGTTTGTGTATTTGTGAATGTCTTGTGTGTTTTTTCACTCTGGCAGTGAGTTACTTTGAATTTACATAATTTTTTATCAGTTACTTGAGTGTTTATAGCCCACAGAAATTAGCATTTCACCTAGACAAAATTAGTAAAAATCTGAATTTTCAGAGGTTCTTTGAGGTGTCCCAAACCAAAATCCATAAAAATCACAAAAATCCCAACATGGCTACCCAAGATATTGAAGGTCAAAGTTTTTTGCAACTATCTCGCGTAATATGCATCGGATGCTCATGAGGTCAATTGTGAAAGTTGTAGAGAATTAAATTATCTACAAGTTGTCTTTTTTATTTTTTCCCACCTCCCTCTCTATTTTCGAGATATTCAAGGTCAAAGTTTCAAAAACGTGGTTTTTCGCGAATATCTCGCATCAAAAAAATCGGACAGCAATAAAGTTAACATGAAAGTTGTAGAGAATTCAATTATCAACAAGATTGGTATTTTGCATTTTTTCCCAAAACCCCGCCCTTTTCGAGGTATTCAAGGTCGAAGTTTAAAAAAACGGTTTTTTGCATGTAGACTTCGTCGCGGTCTAATGCATAGGGAGCGAGATATTCGTGGAGTCTACATGCTAGAAAGAGTTTTTTTACACTTCGTCCTTGAATATCTCGAAAAGGGTGAGGTTTTGGGGAAAAATGCAAAATACCAATCTTGTATATAATTGAATTCTCAACAACTTTCATGTTAACTTTATTGCTGTCCGATTTTTTTGACGCGAGATATTTGCGAAAAACCACAGTTTTGAAACTTTGACCTTGAATATCTTGAAAATGGAAGGGGGAGTTGGGAAAAAATAAAAAAGACAACTTATAGATAATTTAATTCTCTACAACTTTCGCATTGACTTCATGGGTATCCGATGCATAGGACGCGAGATATTTGTAAAAGACTGACCTTCAATATCTTGGGTAGCCATGTTGTGATTTTTGTGAATTTGAGTTTGGGACACCTCAAAGAACGTCACTAATTTTGTCTAGGTTTCCTCGTTTTTTTGACTAATTTCTGTGGGCTATTATTATTGTGTACAACGAATATTAATTTTAATTTTTTTATATATTTTTTTTTTAAGAAAATACAAATATTCGTTTCAACGAACATGGTGACTCAAAGGAACTTGTTTTGCAGAATTGGTGAACCAATAAAAAATAATAGCTTCTAAAAAACCACTAACCGAGGCTGAACTTTACAAGATAATTGAAAATTTCTCAGATATTGATGATTTGAGTGATGACGGTGAAAATTATGAAGGCGAATTGAAAGGTTCAAATGAGGGGGTTTTGATTTACAGTTATTGGACAATTAAGAAAAGGTTAGGATGACCATCATCTAATAATAATGAATCCCCTACCCCACCACTAACCAAAAAAATGAAACGAGACTAATAGAAGAGATTCGATTTGATGAAGTAGGCCATTTATCTCTATTCGACGAAACTAGGGATGGTGCAAGATGCAAAAATGGTACCTGCCCCAAAAAACACATTTTGCTTGTAGTGTATTTCATTTATGTATAACTTGTGGCCGAAATTGTTTGAAAGTTTTTGATACAAAATAAATCATTATTGTAGACAAATTATTTTTATTTTTCCATTGAGTCACCATGTTCGTTTTAACGAACATATTTTTTAGAAAAATTAGGGCCGTAAGGGCCTGAAACTACTTTCAAAAATCTTTAAAAAAATCATTTAAACTTGTCTCTTATTTTCAAATTTTTAGTTACAAAAATAAAAACTCGTAACTGAAAGTTAATGGGTTGTGCGGAAAATTGAGGTAAGTTGATTTTTTTCATGTAATAATAGGAATTAAAATGGTTAAATTCGAGTATCAAATTCACCACATTGCAAGGTGAATTTGCCATAAATCAATAATTCACGTGGGTTATAGAAAGTTGTGTAAAATCAGTAAGGTTATGTTTGAGTCATATTTAATTCTTCCAGAAAACATGCCGTGAAGATACGAATCCAAGAAGTTAAGAGTTAATTATGAACCAGAAACCTTACGTGAGGCTATAGGAGAGACAGAAGAAGAAATACTTTGAGAGATGTCTCCTGCAGGTATGGAATACCAAAATTCACGCTTGGAAAACACAAAACATCGAAATTTTGGAAAGTTTAACAATAGGGGCAGGTGCAAAGACCAAATTATCGGCACAGGACGAAGACACTTTGGAAAAATATGTCTTTGAGTGCAGGAGATACGGCAATGGCCTCACAAAAGCAGAGCTCTTGAAATTTGTGAAAGAATATTGTAGTGCTTATGGAAAGTTATGGAACGAAAAAGGACCTGAGAGAGAATGGTATGAAGGGCTTTATGCGATGTCACCCGAGTATTGGAGATAACCTAAATAAAATGCTGATTATGCAAACTTAGCAATTGCGATTAGCAAGCTTATAAATATAGATTGTCTACAAATTGAGACCAGATCTAGTCTGTCAACCGTTGATTCAATTTGTAACTTGTAGAAAATCAAAAGGTGTTCAATAAAAAGTTTATTGGTGTTTTTTAAAAAGTCTTGCACTTAAACTACAATTTTATTTCCCGCGATTGCCAATTAGAAAAGATGAGAATCTGAGTGCACATCGACTCCGAGGAGCAGATCCATTTGTGATCAACAAATGATATAACAGTATAGAAGACATTTTCAGGAGGAACATCATTTCGAACAGAGATGGAAACCTCGTTTATAACTGCGACGGAGCCGGGTTCTCGCACGATCCGAAAGATGTGAAACTAATTGCGTCAAAGGGACAGAAGCGAGTATCTAAGAACATAGGCGGTTTCGAAAAAAACAACACAACGGTTTTAGCATGCGTCAATGCAAATGGAGAAAAATTGCCAGCATCTGTCATTTTCAGAGGCAAATATGTATGGCAAAATTGGATTCCAGACAACGATTACCCCGTGACCATCTATACTGTACAGGAAAAAGGCTGGATGGAAGGGGACCTGTTCGGTAAGTGGTTCCTTGAAGTCCTTATATCCTTTGTAAAACCTATTGAGGAGAGAGAAAATAATAAGAAAGTGATCCTTATCTATGATGGTGCCTCAGTACATGTGAATTATCAACTGGCGAAGGCAGCAGTGGATAACGGCGCCATTTTAATGAAATTACCCCCAAATGTCAGTTTCTATATGCGGCCACAAGACAAGTGTGACTTTAAGCCACTCAAAGATAAGTGGAACTCTGAGTTGTTAAAATATAATAGAGAAAGCCCTGGATCTGCTTTCCCCAACAGCGAGTTTTCAAATAAGCTGAAGGTAGTATGGCCGGTAATTAGACCAGATATGTTGATTTCAAGATTTAAGGCGACAGGACTGTTTCCGGTCAATTTTTCTAAATTTCCGGAAGATGCTTCCGATGCAATAAAATTAAAGGGATTTCAAGAGAATAATCAAAATGAAAATCCACCTGCACCTGTACCTGAGGAGAACGAAAATTTGAATCTACCTGCACTAGTGCCTATAACGTTAACCAAAGAAATTCCTGGACCAAGTGGGCTGGAAGAATTTATTCGCATCAGATTAACCGAAAATTTGACTAAAAATCCACCTGCACCCAAAATAAAAAGAGAGTAACCGACCAGGTAGGCGATATCATAACGTCACTTGTTACGGGCTCTGTGCGCCCTGGTATTTAAATTCAGTTATAGCATCGCCGAGTCATCTTGTGATTAGAGAATGAACTGACGATCGGCTTAGTAACGGCTCAAGCAGTGATCTTGGTCTGGGAATTTTAGTTCGCATATGAGCGTTTATTTTGGCGCATGCGTGAGAGGGCTCCTTCTTGGTTGAAGAAATTCGGATCTTATCAACAACGCGGCCCCCTATACGCTGTGTAGCAATTCAACGCCATCGCGGCTCTCCCTCGAGGATTTGTGAATTTCGCTACAGATCTGTGTTCTCTGAGTTTTGTAGTACGTGTTAGTGGTTATATTTGAGAACCCATCTACTCTAGTAGGATTTTAAGCATATAAGAGGTCCTGCAGATTTATAGCTGCCTGGCGGCGCTGCGCTCTTGGCCATTCGGTGTAGCGGCTGCACTATTCTCCACCCCCCGTGCCAGAGGGGCGGTTCGATGATCAATCCCGAACATCTTCATGGTTTCTTGGTGGGACGGACGGCACCTCCATCCCTGTCTGCTTAGGGGCCGAGGTCCCTGTAATTTTCTAACCCTAGGTTGGAGGCGGTTTATCTTCCAGGACGGAAGGTTGACGGACTAGTGGAGGTTCTGGAGTACGAATAATCCTACCCTCATCGAGGGGACATCAGGTCCCGTTAATGCAAATCGTATATGTGTTATTTTATTTTGGTGTATACTAAGTAATTAATACTCAATTTCCATTTATGTACACCCAGTATGACCATACCAGGTAGGGTATTATAACGTTAGGACGGTCAATGTTGACCTCTGTTACATAACTGAAATATATACATATATATGAGGTTTGGGAGGGGCACATTTTCCTTGTTTGATGTACATATCATTGAATGATATATTCACTTAGTAATTAAATAGTGCCAGTGTTTTATTTACTTCCTACAATCAGGAAGAGGAAGGCCGTACATTAGAGTTATTTGTATGTAACTAGGTACAGAAACGCCCTGGAGGACTGAGCTAGATACTTTTCTGTAACGTCGTCCGCTGGGTCATTGTTCTATCCGGGCTGAAAGCGGTTCGACATGCCACCTACTGTACCCTGGTAAGTCTGACATTCATTAGCTACCCTCGAGTCCACTGAGAGGTAGCGACGACCCCGTGACACACCAACTGCTCTGAAAATTCTGAAAAAAAAAAGGAAGAAGCAAACAAAGAGAATAAGCCGAGGTTGAAACGGAAGTCGGTAAAAAACAATACCGAAAATTCTGAGACAGAAGCCTAAAAATATGTATCCAGGAATCAGACGCTGAAATTGTCTTAGAGAATGAGTTTGGAGACGAAGACTTCGATGAAGAAGACAAAATGGCCAAAACTATTCTAATGACAATAATTCTAATAAAATGGATGAAAATCCCCAACCAATTGCAACTAATGACCTCAACTTGAATCTCCTTGCAACTGGTAGTTTTGTCACAGTAGAATTTTTATGACTCTAAAACAAAAAAAGTGTCAAAAACAGTTTGTCCCACAAATTGTTGAAATTAACAAGCAAACCAACACCTTGAAAATTTACTGTATGTGAAACTACAAAGAGAAGCAGGGTACATTTGTCTTTCCACAGGTGGATGATGAATTTATCGTCCTATTTGACCAGGTCAAGTCCGTGCTCTCTAAGCCAGGAGTTCAGAGAGGACGCTACACTTTTGTAGAACTAGCTGAATAAAGTCAAAATGTTTATTTTTAATATGTTTCCCAATTTAAAATAGGATTATGAATTTGTTTTTTATATATCACATAACTTTTCTAAACAAAGTGTTATTTCAAAATTTCAAATACCGTTTTAATTGTGGAGAATTCACCTATTACCCGTTATGTTCTTGGCATTCGTACTCTGATAATTCCCCCCTGGGGGAATAGTGGACACGAAATGTTTTTTTGAAAATACAGTAAATTGCTCCTAGACTGAAAGAAATCATTCAGGTGAAACTTGTACCACCTTAATTTCTATAAGTATTTGGGCGCAGTTTCGTTCTATTTACTCTAAGAATTTAGCTTAAAAAAATACTTTTATCCACAAATACCTCCCTTCCCGGGGAACCGAGGGTAATTGTGGACTGGGGTAATGGGGGACAAGACAAATAAAAAATTTAAATTTACCGCTAAAACCATTTTGTTTGTTGTGAATCATGCTTTATTATTGTATTATGACATGTGATTAGGCAGAGATCTGGTAAGTTGATTTTTTTATTAATCACACTATTATAAAATATTTTTTGTTTTTTAACTTAACACTCAAGATCATGTTTTTAAAACATAAGTTGATTTAAAAAAATTTTGATATTTAGCGGCAAATTCAATGTCGACAGTTGCTCTGCAATTATGAGGTTATATGCTACTCCAGTGAACCACAAGTTATCCTAAGCCTGTTTCACACAGGAGTATGTCCACTGTTACACTCAAAATTTGAAACTTGGGGGGTTATAGTGGACATGCAGAGCAAATTATGTGTATAATAGTGGACATTAGGGTGGAGTGAAAAAGTGAGAGTTGGAAATTTTAAATCTAATAGCGCGCAAAAGTTGCCTGTGTTATTTGTTAGTATTTCCGTTTTTTTCCTTTTTAATTTCTAAAGTTTTTTTCTGCCTCCCCAGCGGTCTTCATTTTTTTTAGATGTCCGATTTTTAGTTACACATAATATATTTTTTTTGATAAACAAAAGTTACAGTAACTAATACCGCCCAAAAGTAACCTGGTACATTACTTATTAACTGGGTAAAATATCTTTGAATCCTGATAACTTCTTTGTCCTCCCCAACGTCTTTAAATTTATAAAAAAAATGTGTATTTCACATAATTAAAAGGTTAATATATATTACACTAAATTCAAATTATCTAGCTAGGTGACCAACTGACCAAGCGCGTTTGCACACGCGTTAATTTATTTAGACTTGTCTGTGCGAGTCTGCAACGTGCTTCCACTGCTTTGCTTCAGTCTACGCCAGATATTAGTGCCGTCCAGTGGTTTCGTGTTGTTAATGCGTGCTGTGTTTGTATTTTTAATTATTTACGTGTTTAAGAATGGCGAAAGCAGTTAATATCCTATCACCAGGACCATCAGGAGTGAAAACAAGATGTGCCGTGAGCTGCCCCGTGTTCGGACAACCGTCGGAACTACCTGAAAATGTGTTGCCAACTTATGAACAAGTCATGAAATTTTGTGCGTGGATTAGGTTTAATAAGAAAGTTACCAAAAAAGAGCCCACATTTTCTGAAATATCCGAGGAAGTGGCAGTTAAGTTAGAACAAATTTGGCATAAAGCATATATTCCTATAGTTTCCCATACCAGAGATTTACAGCTTTTGGAAGCATACCATGCCAAATACATGAAACTTATGAAGCCATTTAAGAGCAGACAAAACAGTGAAACTTACAAGTCCAAGATTCAGTGTTTCAAAGAGGAAAGTAAAATCACTCTTTTTGATATCGCAGCGTGCAAATGTGATTTATCTTCTACTTGCATTTGTGAAAAATCCCGCAAAGTGCCTCTTGACGAACAAAAGTTCCTATTAGATCAAAGAGGACCGAGAAAAATGGCAGTAAGCAGCGTCGATGTGAAAAAAACAAAACAACTCAAGCAGAAAGAACAAAGACAAGAGAAAGAAGTATCTCGAAATGTTAACTACCTAATGCATTCCGCAAAAGAAACCGTCGACTCGTCTTCCACTTCAGAGTCAAATAATTGTTCTGACAGCGAAATTAAATTCCTGGAAGCAGTTCCTGGACCTTCAACTTCCACCGACGTCGAAAAAAACCAGCAAATGCGAATTCAACTCACGGCTTTTGCAAAAACATGCGACAGACACGGCATATCGGATAGATCTGCAGCTGCTCTTGCATCCGCCGTTTTACATGACATTGGAATAGTAACACCAGAAGACCCTTCTAAAGTTATTGATAGAAGTAAAGTCAGAAGAGAAAGGAAAAAAAGTCGTTCTACTCTCCAGCTGCAAGAACTTTCTGAAATAAGCTTACATGGTCTGTATTTCGACGGGCGTAGAGATAAAACCCTAGTCCAAGTAAAAAAGGGAAACAAATTTCATCGACAAACGGTTGTGGAAGAACACATAACTTTGGTACAAGAGCCAGAATGTAAGTACATCGGACATGTTTCACCGTCCTCTGGTACATCTCAAAGTATCAAAACAAGTATCGTACGGTTGTTAGAAGAAAATGCGATTGCGACTAAAGATCTGGAAGCTGTTGGCTGTGATGGAACCGTTGTGAATACTGGCATTAAAGGCGGTATAATAAGACTACTGGAAGAACACTTTCGAAAACCTCTTCACTGGTTTGTGTGTATGCTACACACAAATGAACTTCCTCTTCGGCATCTCTTTATCCATTTAGATGGCGACACTTCCGGGCCTCGTAGATTTGCAGGCCATATTGGCAAGCAGTTGGAGAATTGTGAGAAGCTGCCGATAGTTGAGTTCAAACCTATTAAGGGCAATTTGCCCTCAATGCCCGAAGATATTATAAAGGAACTTAGTACGGATCAGAAATATCTGTTTGAAATGTGTCAAGCTATTGCTAGTGGCCAGTGTAATACCAGTCTTTCAAATCGGAATCCAGGAAAACTAGCGCACTCGAGGTGGGTCACAACGGCCAATCGCCTTCTTCGACTGTATATTTGCAGCAAAAATCCATCGCCAAGTTTGAACACGCTGACAGAATATATTATGAAAGTATACGCTCCCATGTGGTTTAATATAAAATCCTACCCCACATGTAAAAGTGGTGCAAAACACCTATTGCTTACCATACAGTTGTCCCGCTACCTGGACAAGGAATTGAGAGATATTGTTGACGCTGTAATTCAACGAAATGGATTCTTCGGTCACCACGAAAATATTCTTCTCAGTATGATATCGGACGACAGGATCCATATCCGAGAACTTGGGCTTCGCCGTATTCTAAAGGCAAGAAGTTTATCCGCACTTGCATCCTCCAAGAACGTTAGGGTGTTCAAAATATCTCCTCTGAATTTTGAAGCAAGCGAGTACTTTCAACTTATCAACTGGCAAGAATGTGAGCTAACAGAACCACCTATTACATCCCGTATTTCCAATGAAGATCTACAAGAATTTATTAACAATCCTGACGTACTTACAATAAATTTTGGAAAGTATCCTTGTCACACACAGTGTGTTGAACGATGTGTAAAGCTTCTCACAGAAGCTTCTGCAGCAGTTTGCGGTGTCGACGCAAGGGATGGTTTCATAAGAGCGCGAGTTGATTCCAGGAAAAGCATGCCTTGCTTTAACACGAAATCAGAATACGTCCTGAGGAAGTAAAATATTTAATGAAATACTCTATGTAGTACTCTAAAGTATAGATTTATTATAGTTTTCTGTGTTACTTGTACTAGTATTTTTCATTTTTGATACATATAATATACCGTCTTCAAACCATTTCTACCATTTTTTAAATAAGTTTTGATGAAACCAAATGAAGAGAAACTTATTTAGGACAAACTGAGTATGGTATGTATTGTCTAAAGTAGATATATAGTTATATTTTAGTGCTACAGACGTATACTATGAAATTTGATTCATGGTAATTCCGTGAAAAAAAACGTAATATTTGGGAATATTCAATGTTGTTGGGGAGGCAGATAGTGTTGACGTAATTTAATCACCTTTTTCCACAATACTAAGTAGTACATAGGATAGCTTTCCTTCAATATTAGATTTATATTTCTCCAACAGAAATATTTTTTACGGTTTGTATAATATTATCAAAAATTTTAAATATTGCAAAAATTCAAGGTCGTTGGGGAGGCAGAAGATGTTCACCGATTTCAACCAATTTTCACCACAATACTAGGTGGTACAAAAGACAACTTTTTTGCGGTATTACATTTTAAAATTGAAAAAAAAAATTAAATTGATTGTTTTCGCTCCACCCTAGTGGACATGTCTAGTAATTCCTGTTTATTGCAGAAAAATGCCGCAAACACAAAAGAAAAACTATAAGTGGAAATTATGCCACCAATAGCCTAATTATGGCATTGTCCGAAGTGAGAAGAGGAAATACCCTTCGAGATGTAGCAGAGAGATATAACATTCCGAAATCGATACTAGGAAAATACAAAGACATTCCAGATATTAAAAATATAAAGAGTTTTGGCAGAAAAACAGTGTTGTCAAAGGTCCATATTTTATATATATCACTGGGAAAATCTAATTTTTGAGCTATTAATATTCAAATGATCATATACAGAGGCTTACAAAAAGCAAGACCTCCTTATATTTCGAATATCAAATACTCCGTATATTTTTTTCTCACATTTCTTCTCAAAATGCCATTTTTTAAGCAAACCTACACGGAAAGTCTCTCTTGATGAATTGTCGTAGGCTTTACTGTTTTCGAGAAAAATGGCTTCAAATGAACTATGATTCTGATATTGGAATTATTGAATTAATAAGTTTTCATAACAACGATATAATTGTTTGAAGCTTTCAAAATACATTGTAGTGAATTATTATTTTTAGATAAAAGTTAGATGTAGTTGCTGAGATATCTGAAAATCGCCCTTTTTTACGAATAAAATGGCTGCTCATAGTCGATGCTATCCTCGTGATAGCCCAGTAAGGTCGAGATGTAAGGTATATTCCTAATGAGCATGAAGAAAACAGTAAATCCTACGATATTTCAACAAGAGACTTTCCCTGTAGTTTTGCTAAAAACTAAGAAGGAGGCCCTCCTTTTTCTAAGTGCCTGTGAAAAATAAGATTTTTCAGTGACATTTGACTGAAACCACTTTTACAGATTTCAGATACGGGGTCCTTTTACTGTTTACAACACCATCATGGTTCAAACAAAGCATGTTCTTAAACATTGCCATTGGAAATTTCTTTTCGGAGGTCGATGAGAAAAGATTGATAGTAAGTGATGAAAATGCAGTGGAATCTAACAACATTAAATTGTTTTATTTTGTACTTGAGTTGCTTTTAATAAGGAGTGAAGTTCATGCTAATGAGAGCATTTACAATGTTGAGGAAAGTAATATATGTATTTATTAGCATGTTAACTTTTACAACTGCTTCTTGCATGTTATTTATTACTTAACCTCTTCAAGGATGTACATGTACATATCCCATTGTTAGTGTATCTGTGTCATCATGTTGCCGCCGTCTCTGTATATTTCGTCACCATAATATCTCAGTTACCGACGTAGAATATCGATGAGCTACCAAAAAAGTAAGGAAGAAGAGGTCAAGACCATTCATATACGGAAAAGTCGCTTGTAGGGTCCTAGCCTACATACATATGAGTATATGTTCTATCACTATGGATATTTAAGAAAAACAATTTATTTATTATAAAAATTTACATTTTGAAAATCGAAATTAAAATCTTTAAAAGTTGATTTATACCTTATTTAATAGCCTTACTTGGCTATATTGTGATGCAAAATTAACACGGGGGGAAATAAAAAAATTTCCTCACAGGCCTGCATTAGTTTGGTACTGCTGTTGGCTTCACATAGCTTCTAGGTCCCGAGCCAATAGTTGTACACGATTTGATTCCAGACGTGGAAGATTATATTTTCTGAAACATATTTGACAACAGAGGATAAGCAGTGCTTTCTTGACAAAATGAAGCTTTCTCGAAAAACAATTAAAAAGATTTGTGCCATGACAGCAATGATGTAAAATTGTAATTCATTTCGTAAATTACCCTTTTTATTACTATAATTAATGGTTAATTACGATTTTTATCTCGTTAATTACGGAATTATTGAAAAAAATTACAGTAATTAATGTTTGAAAGCCATAGAAAATGACAACGTACATACTACTCATACAAGTTCCATCACGAGCATGCTGAACGCACTCCGAAACTTTCTGTGATTCTGTGTCGGTTCAGTACGTTGTAGTTATTGTTGTAATATTACACGCGTAATGCAATGCTTTTACGTAAACATATTAGCGCGATGTAAGCCCAATACGTTTAGGTATATTGTTACGCCCTAAAATAGAGTTATAGTCCAGTGAAATTAGACTTTTCTGATCTAACAAATTATATCCTTAATTTTTTTTTTAATCGATTTATCTTTGTGTTTTAATGAAAATATTAAAAATCAACAACGAGATCACTATAGCCCAGGAATTTTAGTTTTTTACCCGGAATTAATTATTGTAAAGCTGAAAATTTCCAGGATTGTAGTTTTGGTTCAGAACAACACGTAGCAAAAAGTCCCCTACTCTCCCCCGTCGGCTTCCCTGTTTTTTCAGAGCAACAAATTCCTAAGTCGCAAAAATTGTAGAGCTGACTATAAAGTGCAACAGGAAGGTTGTTACTGGTCCGATTTGGGCCGAAATTATTATAAAAGATTAGGAGAAGCATATCCGTTCATATTTCAGATGTTCCATGCATATTTTTGTTCATAATTTTCCGGTCTAGTTCTGTCAGCATTTCAAAAATTTAAAGAATTTTTAAAAAAATTAGAAAAATTCCGAAATGGCGCCATTGCGGGTAAATGAAGACTCGGAGGGGAAAACGTACCCCAATAAACATTTATCTTCATACTCTGGGCTTTCCATTTGTATGTCTACCTTCTCTGTCGCGTCACCCGTCACGGAGTCTCGGTCATTTAAGTGCATTCATTGTTGCATCTATCACGTATAGTCTAAACAACCAAGAAGGCGCAAGACGAGCCTTAGTTCTTTAACTTGTATGCATTGGTTCAGTGGTGCGGCAAAATTGAGTGATCTTAGTTAAGCCATGTAGCACAGGAATTTTAGTTTTTGACCCGGAATTAATTATTGTAAAGCTGAAAATTTGCAGGATTGTAGTTTTGATCCAGGACAACACGTACCAAAAAGTCCCCTACTCTCCCCTGTCGGCTTCCCTGTTTTTGCGGAGCAACAAGGGCCTAAGTCACAGAAATTGCAGCAAAACGGTTGTTACTGGTCCGATTTGGGTCGAAATGCATATCCGTTCGTATTTCACATGTTCCATGCATATTTCGTTCGTAATTTTCTGTTCTAGTGCTGTCAAAACTTCAAAAATTGGAAAAAAATCGAAATGGCTCTATTGCGGGTAAATGATGACTCGGAGGGGAAAACGTACCCGAATAAACATTTCTCTTCATACTTTGGACTTTCCATTGGTATGTCTACCTTCTCTGTAGCGTCACCCGTTACGGAGCTACGCAACTTTGAAAGTAAGCGCGCGGCGGGCGCGGCGGCCGCGCCCGCCATGTGCCCGGTGGAACTGCCTGACTGTGCTGGTGAGACCAGTTGCGAATTCCTGTTTATATATTGTTGTTTTATAAGATTTATTGAATGAAATTTAACTTGTCAAATTCAGAAAATGACTTTATTCGGTTAGACAATTGACATTATTGATCTACTGGGAAATAGGGTCGTCCGGATCATTATCCATATCCACGACTGGGTGTTTGTGCACCTGGATTCTCTACAGATTCGGCACATGATGCTGCAGTTCAGACCAGAGTTCCTGCACTCGGACCGGGCACCGCAGTCCCTCTTGTAGGCACAAGAAATTAGCCGTAGCAGGCTATCGGGAGCTGGCTGCCTTGTGGTAGAAACAGGAATCGGAACCAGGGCCTGAAGACCTGATTTCCACCCCCAGTCCTCCAGGTGAGGAGAGGAGAGGAGAGGAGTCAGGGAGAATATTGTGAGGACTTAATCTCCCGAAAAGCTTGCAGCACTCAACTAATGTGCATGTGCTTTTTGCAGATCCAACAATGGCTAGACGTCAAGGTAGCCAGCTCCTGATAGCCTGCTACGGCTAATTTCTTGCGCAGCAAGGCGGACTGCGGTACCCGGTGCGAGTGCAGAAACTCTGGTCTGAACTGCAGCATCATGTGCCGAACCTGTAGAGAATCCAACTGCACAAACAGCCAGTCGTGGATATGAATTATGATCCGGACGACCCTACTTCCTAGTAGATCAATAATGTCAATTGTCTAGCAGAATAAAGTCAGTTTCTGATGACAAGTTAAATTTCATTCAATAAATCTTATAAAACACCAATAATAAACAGGAATTCGCAACTGTTCTCATCAGTGCAGCCAGGGCAGTTCCACCTTGCACATGGCGGGCGCGGACGCAGCACGCAGATTCTCAAAGTTGTGTAGCTCCGCAACGGGTGACGCTACAGAGAAGGTAGACATACTAATGGAAAGCCCAAAGTATAAAGAGAAATGTTTATTCGGGTACCTTTTCTCCTCCGAGTCTTTATTTATCCGCAATGGAGTCATTTCGAAATTTTTTCAATTTTGACAGTACTAGAACGGAAAATTATGAACGAAATATGCATGGAACATGTGAAATACGAACGGATATGCTTCTCCGAAGCTTTTATGATCATTTCGACCCAAATCGGACCAGTAACAACCTTTTTGCTGCACTTTATAGCCAGCTCTGCAATTTCTGCGTTTTAGGCCTTCGATACTCCGCAAAAACAAGGAAGCCGACGAGGGAGAGTAGGGGACTTTTTGCTACGTGTTGTCCTGGACCAAAACTACAATCCTGCAAATTTTCAGCTTTACAATAATTAATTCCGGGTGAAAAACTAAAATTCCTGTGCTACATGGCTTAACTAAGATCACTCCATTTTGCCGCACCAATGAACCAATGCATACACTTAGAGAACTGTCAAAGTTAAAAAACTAAGGGTATAGCTCGTTTTGTGCCTTCTTGATTGTTTAGACTAGACGTGATAGACGCAACAATGAACGCACTTAAATGTCCGGAGAGAGTGGCGCAACTCCGTACAGAGAAAGTCGACATACCAATGGAAAGCCCAAAGTATAAAGAGGAATGTATTATGAAAATGAAAGACAATGAAATTGTGCACAAAAATGATCTCTTCCATTTTTTATGTACAACGGACGGTTTAGGCAAAAATGTGCTTCGAAGTTTTCGCACAGGGCATATAATATGCTCCATTTCATATAGTCCATGCATAGAATACGTGCTTGTTCTATGTATATTATTAGTTGATCGATATATATTCAGTAATATTTGCTAAATCTTCACATTAAAATTTATTGGTAATATATTTACAATGTGTTTCACTTGAAATGGTAACACCAACTTTTTTTTTTCAAATTGAATCAAATTTTACTAAAGTATAGAATAACTTAGGATCTACTTAGGGCCAGAAAAATATTCGCCTCCTACAAATGCAAAGCCACCTGCGGTACCAAAATATGCGGAGAAAATCAAGAAATGATATTAGGCATTTTTTTGTCGGAAAATTTTGTTAATGAAACTTGTTCAGAATTGTCCAAAAACCTTAAGTCCAAAATTTAATCAAAATAAAAAAATATATATTATGCCTGGCGCGGAAACTTCGAGGCACATTTTTGTCTAAACCATTCGTTGTATATAAAAAATGGAAGAGATTATTTTTGTGCGGAATTTCATTATCTTTCATATTTTCATAATAACCTCAATTGGCCTCCGAGCCATAGAAAGCGCGATATTCGCAAAACAGTTTTTTGTGAACTTTGACCTTGAATAATTTTTTATGCCGTAGTGATATCTTGTGGTCGATTTTCAATATTTTCATTAAAACACTAAAATAAATCGATAAAAAAAATGAAGGATATAATTTGTTAGAACAGAAGCCATATTTTTGTCTAAAATGACTGGAGTATTAAGGCAAAGCCATTTATTCCGAGCACGTAGTATGTCGTATTTGTACTACTTGTATTCCTTTTGATCAGTTGACAATTCACCTAACCCATTTTCCACGTTCTGTTTTTATTCATTTTGCGACACAAATCAATTTTTTTTTTTTTTATTATAAACCATATTTTGAGAAGAATGGAAACTCTGTTAGATTTTGCAGCTTTAATAGATGATGAGAAAGATGATTTGAACGAAGCTTTCATGTTGCATATTCTCCCCAATGAGGAGAACTTAGGGAACAGAGGTTTGCTTTAAGATCATTTTAGTCTAGAGAATCTATCCAATTCAGAATGTAAAAATCTATTCCGATTTAGAAAAAATGATCTTAGATATCCAGAGGTTTGGATATACCGGAAACTATAACCACATGAGACAGAGTAACCCTTCCTGGTAAGTAGTGTCACTCAAGCTAAATAATTTTCTTTTTAAATAATTCTATAATTAAACTACAGAATACGAACACATTTTTTATTCATTTTGTTAGATAGGCATTTTGGGGTCAAGTTGAAAAGTGCCCATCTTGGGTGAGACTTCGCCACTTCATCCATTAATTTATAAATTGGATGAATAAAGACGCTTTATGATTATTATTATTATTATTATATTATGAACAAGTATTTACTTCAAAATATTACTTTCGCTGTGTGAAAATGGAAGTTCGAAATGAAGTAAATACTACGAACTAAATGCTAATACTGAAAGTGTACTTTGTACTTCGTTTTTATTCATAATGCCCACTGCATTTTCATATGTGTGCCTTATTAATGGAAAGATTTAATTATATTTTTTTATTTGCAGGTGTAAATGGCCTGTGTGTGCTTCTACGAAGACTAGCTTACCCAAATAGATTGGTAGATTTGAAACCATTTTTTGGTTTATGCAGTACAGTAATTTCAAATGTATGTAATTTAATGTCATCAGTTTATAACAACAACATACATTTGCTAGAAAATTTGAGAAACGTTCCTTATCTTAACTTGCAATAGTAGTTTGTGCAACAAGAGTGGATATGGATAATCCACTCGAGTTGTACAGTATACTTTTTCTACCACCAACTTAAAAAAACTACAAAATTTATTAAACATTAATATATTACACAAATACACACTGACAGTTACTTTGACAGCTTACGCACTAAATTGATTTTAAAATGAATAGTTGTCTATGTACTTAATAGACGAACTGTGATTGGTCGGTTTCATTTCATATCCATCCTAGAACTGATATGAAATATATCCGTTCAGATAACTGGAGTTGCCTACTTATCCATTTTACAGATTGTACAGAAAACAGTAAATTTACATAAGGGAGTAGAAAAAAGTTTAATGAATATTCTCAGGTAAGTCTTGATAGGTATTGTAGTCAAAAAACATATCCATATCTATATAAAAGAAACTTTGCATAGAGGTTCCTCGAATGGCGTAGACATCCACTAAGAAGGGATTTTTCGAAATTCGACCCCTGAGGGGGTAAAAAAGGGGATTGAAATTTTAGTCTTTTTTGGAAACTGTTAGATCTAGATACGTGTAAGACGAAATTTCGATTTTCACTTTTTGAAGGGGTCAAGACGGAGGTAGTAGATGATTTAAAGCGCGTATTTTTGAAATCGCTTAAGTCAGAAACGTGACTATTCGAGCGATGGACTCTCCTGAGGAAATAAGAAGACACGTATTCGACGGTTTTCAAAAAGAGACCCCCGAAAGAGTAAACGGGGAGGGGGTGGTTTTTAAGCTTTTCGGAAACGGTTAGACCTAGAAGCGTGAAGGGGCATAACCGGGTAAGCATGGCAAAACTGCCCTTGAAGTAATATTTCTACTTTTTTTGTATAGTGTATATAAGCATTGGATGTAATTCTGCAAAATTTTGACTTTCTAAAACTTATAGTTTTCGAGTAAAAAAATAAATTCTAAATTTTTTTATTATTTTTTTTAACAAACTACGTTTTTACCAAATTTTTGGTGCTTTATATATAGTATACATCTACTCCAGATGGATTAGTAATAAAAAAATTAGGTTATTATTCTTCTTTAAAGAAATGTTTTTTAAATTTTTTTATTTTTCAAAAAAATTTTTTTGACACTTCTGCATTAGGGACACTCACCAATTTTTTTTAAATAATTTATCATTTAGTGTTCTATAACATATACTTTTATGAAATACTTTGAATTGGTACAACATACTGAAAAATAAAAAAATCTATGCTACTCTATTTTCCACAATAACATTCGTACTAATTATTAATTATTAAAAGTCACATAAAACAATAGTCTTTACATTGCATAATTGTATACACAAAAGAAATTAACGTTGAGAGACTCTTTAAAACTGAAAAGATTCATTATTAGTAAGTTATAAAAATAAAAATCGTATTCTAATATTAAAAACGCAGACAGTATTGTGTGCCACGTACTGTACATACGGAAAATTAGAATCTCGCAGGTGGCACGCGACTGTGAGCCTGAATTCGGTCTTCTCTGATTATGTGACCTTGTTAACTCAGCATTCTTTTAATGTATACTGATTACTTAAAAACGTTATCAATATTTACAGCAACCGCACGTGGTCGACTGTTTGTAGACTAAACAATTTAGTTGAGTTGACTTGAAATTTATTTATCTTTGACTAATTAATCGAGTCAGTTTAAGTTGGCCTGTGTACGCAGTTGACCGTGTGCTATTGTTTTTAGTGCTAGACTATCATTCAGCATTCGAGGAGCATTAGTAATTTTGTAAACATAGTTTATAATTAATAAAATTATTTTAGCAAGAACTAAATTAAATAAAAGACAGTGTTGTTGCTGTGGAAAATATAAAACACTGTTACCACGTGACCGTGCAAGAAAATGAGAATTTAATCATTAATAGATTCTCCTCCTTAACAAGGATGATTCGTGTATTGTCATCCTGCAAAAGATTTATTAATCATGCACGAAACCTTACAAAGCAAACCGGCCATTTTACTGTGCAAGAATTAGACACCACGCTGCAACAACTTATTTAGATAACTCAACACAAAGAATGGAAAGGAGAAGTCCAAAAACTACAACATACCAATAGACAAGGGCAGCAATATTCTAAATTTAAATCCGTGGGTTGACCAAAACGGCATATTGCGAGTAGGAGTAAGATTAAGACACTCCTCAATCCCGTATGAACACAGGCATCCAATCATTCTACCACACCATAGTCACCTCTCAAAACTAATTATTCAGGATGCCCATCACAACACGCTACATGGAGGAAACCAATTGACCCTAGCATACACTCGAAGAAGGTTCTGGATTATCAATGGAAAAAAAGCCGTTCGTTACATCCTCAGCAAATGTATCAAATGCACTCGCTATAAAGCCCGAACAGCAAACCAGCTAATGGGAGATCTTCCTGCACCCAGAGTTACACCACGCCCCCCCCTTCCTGCATTCTGGAGTAGTAGTAAGCGACATGACTACAGATGCATTCATGGCAGCGTTTCGCAGATTCACCGCTAGAAGAGGTCGATGTGCGCACATGTACAGTGACAATGGGACCAATTTTGTTGCTGCCAGTAATATCCTCAGTAAAGAAGTCCTCGCCATTACCCATGAACCTGAAATCCAGCAATCACTAGCAACTTCCGGAACTCAATGGCATTTCATTCCCCCGGCCACCCCCCACTTCGGAGGATTATGGCAAGCAGGAGTCAAGTTCATGAAATACCATTTAAAACAGATAATTGGTGATTCCACACTGACATACGAAGAATTGACAACACTCACTCACCAAATAGAAGCAAGCCTGAATTCAAGGCCGTTATGTCCTCTGAATGACGACGTTGATGACATCGAAGCCCTCACACCAGGATATTTTTTAATTGGAAGGGGAATCGTATCTCCACCCAACCCAGTAACAACAAACATCAATACAAACCTATCATCAAGATGGCAGTTGGTCCAAAAAATGAAGAAGGATTTTTGGCAAATATGGTCCTCCGACTATCTAAACAGACTCCAACAGCGATACAAATGGAAAACGCGTTAGGAAAACCTGAAAAGTGGTGACCTAGTTATACTCAAGGACGACAATATTAACCCGAGTCGATGGCCACTGGCTAGGATCTCAGAAACACATCCTTCTGCAGATGGAATTGTTCGAGTAGTCTCCGTTAAAAGAGCAGAAGGTCAAACGTTGAAGAGAAGCATCCATAAGATCATTCCATTACCTGTTGCGTCAGAAACTGATATACCCAGCACGGCAACCGTAGACGAGCAGGCAGCCACTACAACTATGAGTCATCCTGCTGCTCCTACTGGTATTCGCCCGGTCCCTAATGCAACAACGCAGACGGAAGAGAAAACAACAAGAACGTCCAAACCCAGATGAGATGATTGAACTCCAGCCACTTCATTAGCAAACCAACGAACCTCGTCCCTCCCGGTCTTGCCAAAATGTTTAATCTATTAAACATGCATTTTTTATCATTTCAAATAATCTTATTTCTTATTGTTATTTTATCCTACTTTCGACACAATTATTTACTTCGTATTGCAATCTACATAAACATTAACTATAAACAATGTCAGCGAAATATGTAATTAAGTGCAAATACTGCATTTCTATAGTTGGCATATTTTTCCAGGCCAAGTTTAATATTTCATGTGTAACGTATAATTGTTTTTACTATTTGTTATTGTTTTATTTGTCATTTAGTATAAATGAATTATTTCCCTAAATAAAGCAGTTTTAACTAATTACTTGTTGTACTCATTTAACCAATTTTTCCAAGCCACAATTAGGAGGCGAGGCTGCCTCTAGGATTGGTTTTTACCACAACAACAAAAATCTCTACAGTCCACTGGTCCCAGAGCCAGTAACCCCAACTACCCTACTACACCCTCACACGGTTTCGCCAGTGACCCGCTCAGCCCGAGCATCATTGTGAGATCGTACATTATGTCCAGTACATGGACATGTTATACCTTTGAAGTGAACAGATGTGTTTTAATTTTGTTAAATTAGTTCTCACATCACATGGCGATCCTGCCAAGAAACCTAAATATTTTTATTTAGAAAAAAAGGGAGATGTCAAATAGGCAACCAACTATACATGGGTGCCTATATACAATTAGATACTTTAAGTCGTATCAGTTGTAAATGTTACGCGTTGTATGCTTAAAATCGTGATGTACTTCTGAAATGTTGTATTAAGGTTAATATATTTAATATAAAATTCATCCAAATAAATGTGAATTTTTGAAAAAATACATTCTCTATTTGGGCCATACATTTTCTGATGGTGTTTCACCTGATCCTTCAAAACTTGAGGTAATTTGAAAATATCCAGTTCCCAAAGATTCAAATGAAGTGAAAAGATTTGTTGCTTTTGGTAATTATTATAGACAATTTATCCAAAACTTCGCACATATTGCCACACCTCATAATTTAACAAGAAAAAACATTCAGTTTGTTAAGACTCAGGAATGCCAAAAATCTTTCGAAAAATTGAAACAAGCCTTAACTAAGTTAGTTACCAGTGTTACATATCCAGATTTCTCGACCAGATAATTGTTTTCAATTGAAAACAGGCGCTTTTAGAAATGGATTTGATGCGTATTTGTCAAATGGAGATGACAGACCTGTTACATTTGCTAATAGATCTCTAAGTGAAGCTGAAAAAAATTACATTGCTAGCGACTTAGAACTCGGAAGCGTAATTTGTGCAGTAAATCACTTTAGGCCCTACTTATTCGGTAGAAAATTTAAAATGTTAACTGATCACAGACCATTAATCTATTTGTTTGGAATAACAAACCCCTCTAGTATATTGACCAAATTTAGGCTAGCTCTCGAAGAGTACGGCTTTACAGTAGAGTATATTAAAGGTAAAGAAAATATAGTTGCAGACGCTTTCTCAAGAGTAGTAATTTCCTCTGATGAATTAAAAAATTTGAACAACAGCATATGTAATAAAGAATTATTATTATTATTATTATTATTAATGTTAATATATTTAATATAAAATTGAATCCAAATAAATGTGATTTTTTGGAAAAGAAATTCTTTATTTAGGCCGTATAATTTCGTCTGAAGGTGTTTCATCTGATCTTTCAAAAATTGAGGTAATTCGAAAATATCCAGTTCCTAAAGATTCAAATGAAGTGAAGAAATTTGTTGCTTTTGTTAATTATTATACAATATATATCCAAAACTTTGAACATATTGCCACACCACTTAATAATTTAACAAGAAATTCAGTTTGCTTAGACTCAGAAATGCGAAAAATCCTTTAAAAAATTAAAACAAGCGTTAATTACGTCACCAGTGTTACAATATCCAGATTTCTCGCCAGATAATTGTTTTCAATTGAAAACAGACGCATCTAGAAATGGCTTTGGCGAGTATTTGTTAAATGGAGATGACAGACCTGTTGCATTTTCTAGTAGATCTCTAAGTGAAGCTGAGAAAAATTACAGTGCTCGCGAATTAGAACTCGGAAGCGTAATTCTTGCAGTAAATCACTTTACGCCCTACTTATTCGGTAGAAAATTTAAAATGTTAACTGATCATAGACCATTAATCTATTTGTTTGGAATAACAAACCTCTCTAGTAGATTGACCAAATTTAGGCTAGTTCTCGAAGAGTACGACATTACAGTAGAGTAGATTAAGGTTAAAGAAAATGTAGTTGCAGACGCCTTCTCACGAGTAGTGATTTCCTCTGATGAATTAAAAAATTTGAACAACAGCATATGTAGTAAAGAATTATTAAATTATTATTATTATTATTAATATATTTAATATAAAATTGAATCCAAATAAATGTGATTTTTTGGAAAAGAAATTCTTTATTTAGGCCGTACAATTTCGTCTGAAGGTGTTTCATCTGATCTTTCAAAAATTGAGGTAATTCGAAAATATCCAGTTCCTAAAGATTCAAATGAAGTGAAGAAATTTGTTGCTTTTGTTAATTATTATACAATATATATCCAAAACTTTGAACATATTGCCACACCACTTAATAATTTAACAAGAAATTCAGTTTGCTTAGACTCAGAAATGCGAAAAATCCTTTAAAAAATTAAAACAAGCGTTAATTACGTCACCAGTGTTACAATATCCAGATTTCTCGCCAGATAATTGTTTTCAATTGAAAACAGACGCATCTAGAAATGGCTTTGGCGAGTATTTGTTAAATGGAGATGACAGACCTGTTGCATTTGCTAGTAGATCTCTAAGTGAAGCTGAGAAAAATTACAGTGCTCGCGAATTAGAACTCGGAAGCGTAATTCTTGCAGTAAATCACTTTACGCCCTACTTATTCGGTAGAAAATTTAAAATGTTAACTGATCATAGACCATTAATCTATTTGTTTGGAATAACAAACCTCTCTAGTAGATTGACCAAATTTAGGCTAGTTCTCGAAGAGTACGACATTACAGTAGAGTAGATTAAGGTTAAAGAAAATGTAGTTGCAGACGCCTTCTCACGAGTAGTGATTTCCTCTGATGAATTAAAAAATTTGAACAACAGCATATGTAGTAAAGAATTATTAAATTATTATTATTATTAATATATTTAATATAAAATTGAATCCAAATAAATGTGATTTTTTGGAAAAGAAATTCTTTATTTAGGCCGTACAATTTCGTCTGAAGGTGTTTCATCTGATCTTTCAAAAATTGAGGTAATTCGAAAATATCCAGTTCCTAAAGATTCAAATGAAGTGAAGAAATTTGTTGCTTTTGTTAATTATTATACGATATATATCCAAAACTTTGAACATATTGCCACACCATTTAATAATTTAACAAGAAATTCAGTTTGCTTAGACTCAGGAATGCGAAAAATCCTTTGAAAAATTAAAACAAGCGTTAATTACGTCACCAGTGTTACAATATCCAGATTTCTCGCCAGATAATTGTTTTCAATTGAAAACAGACGCATCTAGAAATGGCTTTGGCGAGTATTTGTTAAATGGAGATGACAGACCTGTTGAATTTGCTAGTAGATCTCTAAGTGAAGCTGAGAAAAATTACAGTGCTCGCGAATTAGAACTCGGAAGCGTAATTCTTGCAGTAAATCACTTTACGCCCTACTTATTCGGTAGAAAATTTAAAATGTTAACTGATCATAGACCATTAATCTATTTGTTTGGAATAACAAACCTCTCTAGTAGATTGACCAAATTTAGGCTAGTTCTCGAAGAGTACGACATTACAGTAGAGTAGATTAAGGTTAAAGAAAATGTAGTTGCAGACGCCTTCTCACGAGTAGTGATTTCCTCTGATGAATTAAAAAATTTGAACAACAGCATATGTAGTAAAGAATTATTAAATTATTATTATTATTAATATATTTAATATAAAATTGAATCCAAATAAATGTGATTTTTTGGAAAAGAAATTCTTTATTTAGGCCGTACAATTTCGTCTGAAGGTGTTTCATCTGATCTTTCAAAAATTGAGGTAATTCGAAAATATCCAGTTCCTAAAGATTCAAATGAAGTGAAGAAATTTGTTGCTTTTGTTAATTATTATACGATATATATCCAAAACTTTGAACATATTGCCACACCATTTAATAATTTAACAAGAAATTCAGTTTGCTTAGACTCAGGAATGCGAAAAATCCTTTGAAAAATTAAAACAAGCGTTAATTACGTCACCAGTGTTACAATATCCAGATTTCTCGCCAGATAATTGTTTTCAATTGAAAACAGACGCATCTAGAAATGGCTTTGGCGAGTATTTGTTAAATGGAGATGACAGACCTGTTGAATTTGCTAGTAGATCTCTAAGTGAAGCTGAGAAAAATTACAGTGCTCGCGAATTAGAACTCGGAAGCATAATTCTTGCAGTAAATCACTTTACGCCCTACTTATTCGGTAGAAAATTTAAAATGTTAATTGATCATAGACCATTAATCTATTTGTTTGCAATAACAAACCTCTCTAGTAGATTGACCAAATTTAGGCTAGTTCGAAGAGTACGACTTTACAGTAGAGTAGATTAAGGGTAAAGAAAATGTAGTTGCAGACGCCTTCTCACGAGTAGTAATTTCCTCTGATGAATTAAAAAATTTAAACAGTATATGTAATAAAGAATTATTATTATTATCATTATTATTAATGTTATGTAACGGTCATTTTTATTTCCAGGCATAAAAGCCCTTAAATTATATTATTTCGTATTTTCCGTACATAAATCACCTATTTTGTTCCCCTTATAAAATAAATTATCGCCGCTACTGTAAGGTTCTAGAAGGTAACGTAACCGTCGCCTAGTTCTCGGCTTTAGTGGTAAACATTTGAAAATATTGCCTTTCCTCCAATAAGAAACCATAGTTTAAATTCGCGGGTTTAAGGAGTAGAGGTATTTCGACTACTAGTGGGGGAATAAATAAATACCGAACCAACCCGCAGACATGATTGATTTTGACGTGAAATTCGAAAGACGAGAGTAATCGTCCTAGTGTTAGATAATTGAGTCTTTCTAAACCCTAATTATATTACCTTTATGTCTTTTGTCTCGTACAATTAACCAGTTCTTGTTCACAAGAATTAGTGGTTATGTTTGCTTTTTCTAGAAAGAGAATATAAAATATTCTTGTGTTTGTAAAATTGTACCTGTTTAATAGGGTTGTAACCCTACGTATACTTTGGTGCCCAATTATAGAGGTGTGCTGCAATCCAGTGAAAGTGTTTTCTGTTCATCGGGAGTTTTGTAAGTAGAATAAACCATTTATTTTCCGTCCAACGATCCAACAATTAACTCTTTAGTGCAGTGTTTTTGGTTGCACTTAACTTTTTAAGCGACATTGTGAAAACTATCTTTTACGTCTGTTTCGTTTTCGCATAAATAGACACACTGTTCTCGTGTGATGCAATTTTAATCACTTGATATAGACATTTGTTTATTCATAAAGAAAATATGTAATTAATAACTGGTGTACATACACCATATTTGTTTTTTTAGTTAAGTTTTATTGTACTATCTTTGGATTCATCATGTGATAAATATTTTATTATTCATTCGAAAACGGTTTGTTTTAAATTTTCTCTTAGTAAACGCGAATGAACAATTTTATAGCTGTATTTCCTTTGAATAATTACGGAATTGGCCAATATCCATTAGGTATATTGCTTTGAGTATTTTGTTACCTTTATGTATATAATTTATTTGTGTACAGTTATGTCTGTCTCTCCGTACACCTGTGAATTTGTTTGATTATTTGTTTGTACTTCTTTATTCGTTAGCACAAATTTATTCGCCCATACCCTGTAGTGTTATTCTCATTTGCTCTACCACTTTGTTAATAAATTAGTTTATTGTTAATTTCGTATTTTTATTTATTTAGAATTAATTTTAAATAACCCCAAGAGAGACAGGGCGTTATAGTTAATATATTTAATATAAAATTGAATCCAAATAAATGTGATTTTTTGGAAAAGAAATTCTTTATTTAGGCCGTACAATTTCGTCTGAAGGTGTTTCATCTGAACTTTCACAAATTGAGGTAATTCGAAAATATCCAGTTCCTAAAGATTCAAATGAAGTGAAAAAATTTGTTGCTTTTGTTAATTATTATACAATATATATCCAAAACTTTGAACATATTGCCACACCACTTAATAATTTAACAAGAAATTCAGTTTGCTTAGACTCAGGAATGCGAAAAATCCTTTGAAAAATTAAAGCAAGCGTTAATTACGTCACCAGTGTTACAATATCCAGATTTCTCATCAGATAATTATTTGATTATCAATTTAATAAAACTGTATTAATTTTGAAATGTATTTTCTAACTTGATATAAATTGTTTGTCTCATATATGATACATAGAGCATTTCTTGGTGTAACTTTAGAATAGGAGAGTGGCATTATAAAAGGCCTCTCTTAGATAATGAATTACTGGAAATAATCGAAAATTGGGATCAAAGTGAAGACGAGCATGATTAAAGTGATAACGAAGACACGATGACGCAGATAATTTCGCCATTGAGAATATTCCAGTAATATTCGAAGACAAGGTTGCAGATACCGAAGAAGACACTGAAAATTTAGAAGAACATATTACGCAAGAGGCAAATGAAGATCAAGAGAACGAAGATTTAGTGGAAGCAGAGAATCCAAATGAATTCAAAGGTAAATTCAAGGAAAGAGAAAAATCTTGTTTTGAATGAAGATGTTTTATCCTTCAAAGGCGATTCTACTCTACCAGCACACATCAGAGAACTTAGTACCCCTTATCAATTCATTAAATATTTTTTTGACGACAACCTGTTAATGAAAATTGCAGAGGAATCAAATTTATTCACTGTTCAAAAAAATCCTTCAAAACCCTCTGACATTGGAAACGATGGTATAAAAAAAATTATGGGAATACTAATTTACATATCAGTCATACCTTTGCCCAGCGCGCGCTACTATTGGTCAAGAAATTTAGGCATACCTCAAATAAAAGAAATAATGAGTCAACACACCTTTGATAATATACGAGCTAATATTCATTTTGGGGATAACTAAAATGAAGGAAAAAGATGATCCTGGGGCAGATCGTCTAATATTCATTTTGCGGATAACTCTAAAATGAAGGAAAAAGATGATTCTGGGGAAGATCGTCTTTATAAATTGAGACCTGTCATTGACCACCTAAATTCCAAATTTGAAAGTATTCCTTATGACCAATACTTATCTGTGGATGAGAAGCTGTGTTCAACAAAGACTCGACACTATCTCAAACAGTACCTACCCTTAAAGCCAGATAAGTGGGACTTTAAACTGTTTGTCTTAAGTGGTGTCAGTGGTTTTGCCTATTATTTGAAATTTATAGTGGAATGGAAAATAAAAATAGGCTACCTACTAAACCAGATTTAGGAGCAACTGCGAATATAGTGGTTTGTTTGTGTAGAAACGTTCCAACAAATGAATTTCACAGTGTTTTCTGTAAGCTCAACTCAAGACCCGACTGTAAGTAACTTTATATCTCTTCACCTTTATTTTCTCGTCGAGAGTTGGAGCGAAAGGTGAGACTACCGACCTACCCCTCCGTGTGTGTTTATTACTGTTTTTTTGTCAGCTTTGTTAGGGTTCATGTGGTGGGAATAACCACATGAATATAGATAATTAATTTGTTTTATGTCTATTTAATTTGTATACGTGTAAAATACGTAGGTTATTTTTAAGAATTGCCCTTTTGGCATTTGTTTCATTAAAGTAACGTTGGTGTGCATATTGCCCCTTTTGGCACTCGGTGAATTTTTAATATGAATTATGAATAGTTGTATTGCCTTTTAATATTCTGTGGATTTTCTAAATAGTTATACAAGTAATCAAGTGTATTAGTAATTTGGTAGTAGCCGCATTCATGTAGTATAATTTTTGCTGGGTTTTTCTTTTTGTACAATGAGCGAAAGGCCTTTTACACGTTACCCCCATAGTATATAGGTTAGGAGTCCCTTGGCTCCCTATATCGTTTTGTTCAACAGCCCTTCTGGCTCTCTAGTTAAATTGTGCCTCTCTAGGTACCGTCAATTAAATTTGGGATATCAGGTACTTGTCAATATATTGTCGATTATTAAATATACATTTGTTAATGATGACTATGAAATAAACACTATGGAGCATTGTACTACGGGAAATGTGTGGAAATAGCCATTAAAACCCGACAAAATTTGGTACAAAAAACGAGTATTGTAAAGAAGATTTTTCATACTAAAACAATAAACTCTAGAGGATTTTTTAATATTCCCGAGATGGTAAATTATTTATCTTAGAATATTATACGTATATGAAAATGTTTGTAAGTAAAAGAAAACTGCAGCCTGTATTAAATTCAATAAGTGATATTATTTGCAATCATATCTCAACAGATTTTGAAACGGAACACACACTTTTATTCTCTAAAATCGTATTTGCAAAGTGGAACAAAAATATCGATATGAAACTGATATACCTAGTAGTAGTAAAAGCAGTACTGAACAAGTAAAAGGTACTTAGTACTTAGTACGTATATAATATTTTTTATTAGTTGAGCTTAACCAGCTTTTTAAAATTATACTTATATCCAACAAAAAGATCAGTTTCTGACTTTGAAATGTTTTACTGCTATCAAAGCGAGATCGTTGGTTGTTGGTAAATGAAACCAAAGAAAATATAAATTTTTGGAAACTTTTAAAAAACAAAATAGTTGTTGGACGAAAACAAGATGCATAACAGACAAAGATTTGAAGGAACGAGATGTTTTGAAGCGGCTATTTCCAAATGTGTGAATAATTCTTTGTATATTTCACACCATGAAAACTTTTGGCCATGAAATTACCAGTGAAAAATTGGGTATTTCTGCTAGTGAATGAATACAGACTTTGGACATTTTGCAGACAATGGTATACTGTAACTGATGACGAATTTACAAAAAATTATACAATGTTGGTAAACAAAGCACCAAAGACTGTGGTAGATTATTATTTGAAAAACTGGCATGGTATAAGAAATGAGTGGTTAATGAATAAAGATTTTTTTAAGAACAGTTTTCTGAATAGTACTAATAATAGGCTAGAATCCATTAACTCAAAGTTAAAATCAGTAATATTAAAAAACAGTTTACTGGAAGAATACATAAATTCCTTATTTTGCATACTTCACTCTCTTGAAAATGAAAGAGATATAAATTACTTTTCAGCTTGTAAAAGAGAATCGTAGTGACAGTTGATAAAAACAACCGTGAGGAAAGATATATAGATTTAATGACGAAGGCATCTTCCCAGTATATAATAAAACAGTTACATGGTTCAAAATTTGTTCAAAAAATTCTCAACTTTTGATAGTGATAACTCTCTTAACTCACATTTTAGTTTTTTATTGGACTAGCTATGAAGACATTTTTTGCATTTGGACCGGTACAAAAAGAAGCTTAAATCTTTACCTTAACTTTTTGAACTCCTTTAATAGTAAAATCCAGTTCACTATGGAAAATGAAGAAAATAGCCAATTAAATTTCTTAGATATTAATATCAAAAAACATAATGATAAGTTTCCCTTTCACAGCCTAATACATAGACTTACAAATTGCCCTTTAGATGAAGATGATTTTAACATTAAATTTAATTTTACTAAACAAATTGCAAGAAATAACGGACGCAAGAAATAACGGATGCTTAATATACAAGATGGTAAAAACAAACAGAAAAAAATAATCCAAAAGGAATTTTTCAATTAAATTTCGTTTTATTAATCATATTCCAAATTTTAGTAACAAGATATCTAATAAATTAAAGAACTTATAGGTGCGTCTACAAAAAGCCTAAATAAAACAAATTTAGGAAGACTACTACTTAACCATAAGGATAAAATGTATAAATTAAGTAAATCTGGTGTTTATGAAACCAAATGTAGTGACTGTGAGGCAGTTTATATTGGTCAAAGTGGTAGGGGCAGAGGGTGAAAGAACACAAAAATTCAATTGTAAACAATATTAAAAATACGGGGTGTGTACTCATTATATTAATAATAATCATTTTATAGACTCTAAAAATGTAAAGCTAATCCATGCAGAAACAAAAGGGAAATTAGAAATTAAAAAATCCCTTAGACATAATCGCAGCACCGCTAATGACCAACTAAATTTCCTTAATACCCTATAATAGACTCAGTATTAAGAACTCTTCATTAATTATTCATGACCGGTCTTTTAACCTGCAATTTTCTGAATTTAGTGCTAGTGGCTACAAATATAAAACTGATAATGCAAATCAGAAAATTATCAATATGAGCATGGATAAGTGCTCTCGGTATTTTTTTATTTCAATGATGATGCCTTATCGACATATATTTGCAGTAAGAACTTTCGAAAGAATTGACCTTTTCGATGAGACATTAGTTGACGTCAGGTGGACACAAGCTTACTATATGCAAAAGCATCGAATTAATCAATCTTTGGAGACGGTGACTTCTAATTCATATAATCGGATTGAAATATCTTCCACTTTTGTGCCAAACAAACGAATTTTATCCTTCGGAGAGAAGAGAACTGCAGCCTGTACTAAATTCAATGAGTGGAATTATTTGCAATCGTAGCTCAACAGATTTCAGGGACGTGGGAACCGCGGTGGCAGGGGTAGCAATGCCACCTGGCGCAGGCGCTTTATGGGCGCCCCCACGGGCCTAGCCAATAGCCAATGTGAATCTCGATCGCCGCTCTCTGATTTATTTCATGTAAATTTTATTTTGTTAAATGTGTGTGTCGTACCGACGGCAATAATAATGATAGTAATAATAGAAAACAGTTTCTCGATAATTAAAATTTTAATTTGAATTTGAAACAAAATAATAATTTGATTTATGTACCTACATATAATATTACTCATGTTGCATTGTTGCATATGAGCATATGTTTTTTAATGAGGTCCTGTCCCATTTTAGTGTATGCGGGCGCATGCGTTTCGTTTATAAAGCTTGATGTAGTCTGCACTCCAGTTTACCAGTCAGTCTTTATTCTTTCTGTGTGCGTGCAGCGTGCTTGGTTTTTATAATCAGTTAATCAGTACAAGTGTTCGCGTTCGCTTTTTTTAAGGCAATTATTATTTTGAACTCAATTATTACTATATTTTATATTAATAATAATGGCTAACTCTGCTAATGCAAATCTAAATTAGAAAAAACCTAGTGGCTGGGAATATCGCAAGCGTCGTTTACATAAAGAGGAGCAATTGTCAAAACACCTCAAAATTGACTACTTCTTTCAGTCTATTCGGTCTGGTTCTACTTCAGATTCAACTCCCTCTACATCTGAATTAAAAATGGATAAATCAGCCTTAAGCCCGGAAATAAATCAGGCTATTGATTTTCAGACCCAGGCAATATCAGTAGTTGATGAAATCGAGAGTCACAATTCTGAAAAATACGACGAGGAAGATTTCAATAATAGAGCTTTACAGATTTATCAGGAAATTATTGTTAATTCCAGTACAGATGGTGATGTTATCAAAAAAATTCTGGTCGAGAAGTATCCTACAGATATTGCGTTCTATTCCCAAAATATTGATAAACCTTGGATAAAAAAATTCATTATAAATTACGGTACCTGCAGACCTAATGGTCCTTTTCCCATCGATGATGAAAACAGATGTTTTTCCTCTTCGTTTTACAGTACGAACTCTAAATGTGATATGGAAATTATCAGGGAGTGGTTATGCCACTCATCAGTGCAAAATTGTTGTTATTGTGGACCATGCTGGCTTTTTGCAGATAGAGCACACCCAAATTTTAAAGATAACTGGATAAAAGGAGTGTCAAAATGGAAAAATCTGGGACAAAAAATTAATAAACACGAATCATCGCCTATTCATCATGCGGCCTGTGTAGTTTACGACTACTGGAAGCAAAATAAGTGTATCGACAATCAACTAGAATCTGACATAAGAAAAGAAGCTAATTTTTGGCGACAAGTATTACATCGTTTGATTAATGTAACCTTAACTTTAGCCACATGTAATCTCCCATGGAGGTGGCAATTTCCTTTCAATAATAATGTTATTGTCGCATTATGACCCTGTCCTCAAAAAATTATTAGATCAGCCACAAGGCTCAACGAAATATCTTAGCCCAGATATACAAAATGAACTTATTCATCTAATCTCTTCAAAGATATTGGAAGATATTAGAAGTGCTCCATTTTTTCCCTTGATTCTAGATACGATTCAAGATATTTCCAAAATAGATCAGTTCAGCTTTGTTTACCGTTATGCAAAAATCGTCAAGTACGAGAATAACCCTTCCTGGCGACATCAAAGTTGTGGAAGCCTTCACATGATTTTATCCTGTTAAAGACCATACTGCTGCTGGATTAGAACAGTTTATCCTTAAACGTATCGAAAACCAAAGAGTTTCAACCTCCAAATGCCGTGGTCAGGGATATAATAGAGAAAATGTAATGAGTGGCTTGCAAGCTAGAATACTTCAAAAACACAGCCAAATGCACACTACATACATTGTGCTGCCCAGAATTTAAATTTAGTCATTAATGACGATGTACCAGAAGTGTCACAATTGTTTAATACTGTTGGCCGTATTTATGTATTTTTCAGCAATAGTACCAAACGATGGGATTTACTAAAAGAATCGTCCGTTAATTTAATTATATTAAAAAAATGATCACCTACTCGTTGGTCGTCTAGGTTCGATTCCTTGAACGCATTAAGATTTTATTACAAATATGTCTTACGCGTCCTGAGTAATATATCATTGAGAAGTAAGAAAAGTGACGAAAAAGCAGAAACCACGGGTTTGAGGGAAAAAATGGAAAATTATAAGTTTATTGTTTTGACTGTTATATTCATGAAAATTCTGAATAAATTGAATATTGTATCCAAATTGCTTCAAACAGAAAATTGTGATATGTTGGAGGCCCAAAGTTTTCTTGAAAGTGCTTATACTCAAGTTGCGGAAATGCGTTCAAAATACCATGAGATCCTGGAAGAAGCTACTTTTGTAGCAGACAGTTGGGGAGTAGAGTTCTGAGCGTGTGGAAAAAAACCTTAAAATTTGGGAAAAAACACGGTTTTTTTCGTTTTTTTTCCAAGCTTCGGAAAAATTGGCTTTTTTGAGAAAAATTCAGTAATTTTATACAGTTTCACATACAATGCAATAAACAATAAAAAATATATTTAAATGGTTTATTATTTTCTAAGATAAGCTACTAACAAAAATGCAAAACTGAAAATGCCAGTGCATTTTCTCGACTGTGGACTGATTCCAGTGCCCTCCCCCCCATGCATCGGATACGAATGACATCATTTATTTTATCGGTTCTATGAACTGTACGTCGTAAACGCTAGTCATAAGCTTGTTTCAATAAAAATACACCGGGGTATTTTGTTTTTTAATAAACGCAAATTTCGCAAACGCATGAATGAGCCGAAATTAATTGTTATCATAAAGTACTTAATCAAAATTACAACATACCACCACTAATCATTCTGTATAATGTAGAAACGCAAAAAAAGTTTCAATGAAATTTTCTGAAAATTTCCCAATTTTCCCGTTTTTTTTTTCGAAAAAAAAAAAAACGTTTTTTCTCTCGGCTCAATTTTTCCGGAAATTTTAAAACTCCATTGGGGAGTCGAAAATACTAAGTTAAAGTTAAAAGACAACGAAAAGTGAAGACATTTTTCGAAGTGATACTATGTGAACTAAGTAGTGATACTATATTTTCAGGTGAAAAAAAAAAAAAAGTTTCGAGTGACTGTTTTCTATCCAGTTGTGGACATTGTAACATCTCAACTGAAAAATCTGGTTTTTATAACATAGTAGATAAATTTAAGGTACTCAATCCGTCATATATTTTAAAAGTCAACGATGATGAACTCTATGTCAGTGCAAAGTTATTGAATGATGAATATGAAAGCGATCTAACAGAAAAATTTGCCTCACAATTGCTAGATTTTAAATCAGCATTAAAAAGTGAAATTGCATTATGCATCAGTGTTAAGGGCATGGCAAAAATGTTTATGTGCACACACATCACAACTTCAATCAATTTTTCTGATGTTGGTACGGCTATTATATTATTTTTAATGCTTCCGGTAACCACAGCAACTGCAGAACGATCATTCTCGAAACTGAAATTAATTAAGTCGTATTTGAGAAACAAAATGTCTCAGAGTAAACTCAGTGATTTGTCTCTTTTAAGCATTGAAAATGAGCGTGCAAATTCTATAAACTTTCAAGATTTAATTAATCTCTTTGCTGAGAAAAATGCAAGAAAAAGAAGATTTAAAAATATAGCTTAATTTGATTTTTTTAATTTTTAAGTTTGTCCTGATTTTCTGTAATCATTTTTAAAATAAAGGTCACTGTATCTCATACAGTGTGTCCCACTTCGTACTAAGCCACCCCTATAACTTGGCTATTTGTATTTGGATTTGTATATATTTTTTATAGCACATAATACCCATAATGAACTACCTTTGGAAGGTAGAACTGTTACTCAATCTCTATTTCAAAGTCAACTGTGATGTTTTTAAAATGGGAATTTTGCAAAAGTAACATTAGCGATTGAGATAGAGGAAAAATGTATTCGGAAAAGTCGTTCAGAAAAATTAAGTAAGTTCAAATATGAATTTTCATTTAAAAATATTGATTCGAAAAATTTTCTGACGCAGTTTTTCAAAAAAAAAAATCAATATTTTTAAATGAAAATTCATATTTGAACTTACTTAATTTTTCTGAACGACTTTTCCAAATACATTTTTCCTCTCTCAATCGCTAATGTTACTTTTGCAAAATTCCCATTTTAAAAACATCACAGTTGGCTTTGAAATAGAGATTGAGTAACAGTTCTACCTTCCAAAGGTAGTTCATTATGGGTATTATGTGCTCTAAAAAATATATACAAATCCAAATACAAATAGCCAAGTTATAGATGGGGGTTGCTTAGTACGAAGTGGGACACACTGTATGTGTTTAGTGTTTATAAAAATTACTAAAAAAAAGCATGCTCGAGGCCGCGCTCTCACGGCATTGCCACCCAGCACCAAGTTGTGTAGCTACGCCACTGACAGATTTTGAAATGGAACACACACTTTTACATACTCTAAAATCGTATTTATAAAGTGGAACAAAAATATCGATAGTTACCCTTATTGAAACTGATGTACCAGTACCAGTAGCCATAGTAGTAGTACTGAACAAGTAAAAGGTATGTCGACTACTGAAAACTTACAGCCGAATAAAGTAATAAATATTAATCAAGAAAATGAACATGTCTTCACCGATAACGATAATTTAATATAGATATAGAGCAGTTCGATAGTGTTCAGTATCAAACTATAGATCAAATAATAGAAATAGATAATGATCTATCCAATGGTACACAATTGAGTGTCAGTGAAGAAGCTTCTAAAAATTTTCATTTCGGTGATCATACATACTGTGTAAACATTCAAGACCATGTTCCTACTATCAGAACTGTAGGAAATATTAGGATTTCAAGCCTGGAAAAGTCATATAACGTCTAAGCAGAAGGGAAGACCATAAGGTTCCCACTTAACTGTTATGGGCATTCCAAAAAAGCAAAGAAAATAAAGCCATTCTAGTTACTGCCCTATAAAGATAAACAATTGTATATGCTCTCATGATTTGCAAGTAAAGAAATAGTTAATACCATCAACTTAAATGGCACTGTTATCGAGGAAAGAGATATCGAACCTGATACAGAAAAAGTACCAAGTGCAGTCTTGGACGATGCTGTTAATTTGAATCATATATAGCGTTTTCTTTTTCGTTTTTTTTTTGTTAACCAATTTCAGAGAGTCTTTTACAAACAGTGGTTAGCTTCGCATTATGAAAATTATACAAATAAAAAAAGAGGAACCACATATTTGTTACGTGTGTAATGGAATCATAGATGGAGGAGCCGAAAAGGAAATTATAAAATGTACAGCTTGCCTAACCATGATACATTTAAATTGCACCTACTCAACAAGAAGGAAAACAAAATCTAAATTCTGGTATTATTTTAAAAGTACAAGGAAATAAATTACCTAATGTTTCTATCGTCAAAAAAGACAATTTAGAAAAAAAACATCAACAGACAATTACACACGTAACAGAAAAAATCTATAACTTGGTAGATAAAGGAAGACCATCGCTATGTGTTTTTATAGACATAGTGAAGGCGTTCGACACTATTAGCCATATATTAAATCTAAAAAACTATATGACTTAGATTTCAGAGGAAAGATATATGCGACTCTACTACATCGCTCTAAATTAAAATGCTAATTGAAATGTTTCTACTAGACTTCAATGCCAGATGCTATTCATGAGATAGTGAAACAAAATCTAGCAAATAAAAAAGAAAAATATAAGCCTGACTTACGAAGTTTTGCCCTTACTCTTCAGTTTTATTCTGGAAAAGCATATAATTACATAAGGAAAACGTTCAAAAACCTGCTTCCTGCTCCATCAACCATAAGAAAATAGTACTCTGTGGTACATGGTAGACCTGGCTTTACTAAAGAAGCGTTCGAAGCTATAGCTAACCGGATAAAAATTTCTCCGTGTTTTGTAAATATAGTTATAGACGAGATGTCTATTCGTCAACAGATTTTGTATGACAGAAACCGCTCCTGTTATTATGGCCATGTTGATTTTGGGATTGAAGGTATTGAGAGGGATCGTGCCGATCGGGAACAAGCAAAAAATGCATTCGTTTTTATAGCGGTTGGATTAAATGGCAACTGGAAAATCCCTTTGAACTACTTCTTGGTAAGCAAGCTAGCAGCAAGTGAAAGAGCCAGTCTTTTAACAAAATGCTTCCAGCTGCTACACGATGCTGGAGCTATTCTATGTTCCATCTCTTTTGATGGTACTTATACTAGCACCTGTAATTATCTAGGAGCAAATCTGGATTATGGGCCGAATTTCAAACCCGATTTCATCAATCCAATGACAAATGGAAAAATATTTGTTCTTTTAGATCCATGCCATATGATAAAGCTAATGAGAAATGTCCTGGGTGAGAAGAAAATACTGTACACCAATGATAATAGGGTCATCAGTTGGCAACTTCTTGTAGCCTTGCATGATTTACAGGAGGAAGAAGGGCTGCACGCGGGTACAAGAATAACAAAAAAGCATATATATTTTCAGGATAATAAAATGAATGTCAGGCTAGCAGCACAAACACTAAGTGGCAGTGTTTCAAACGCACTGAAATTTGTAAATGAACTTGAAATATCTGGCTTCGAGGATGTCGATGGAACAGCAGAATTCTGTCAAATGTTCAATGACATTTTTGATCTCCTTAACTGCCGTAGTCGTTTTTCAAAAAAAAAATGAACTTAATGTACCTATTAGAGATTCAACATATGAAACGCTAAAAAGGCATGCCGAACGCTTTGAAAATTATATCAGTGTATTAAAATATGTAAACGGAACAGCAATTATACATAGTGGCAGGAAAACAGGTTTTTAGGCCTAATTGTTTGTTTGAGAAATATTTTCTCGATTTATGACTATTTCAAAGACCACGGACTACAATATTTGTTAACTTAGAAGTTGCTTCAAGACCATATTGAAACATTTTTTAGTGAGGTAAGAAGTCGAGGTGGCTTTAACAACAACCCAAATGCACAGCAATTTGAGGCAGCATACAAAAGACTGCTTGTGCGGAATGAGATTTCCGGGTCTGAAAATGGAAATTGCCTCATTGGAGATATACAAATTTTACATGTCTCGTCCATACACCATAAGCCGCCAGAAGAAGAGCTGCTGTTTAGCGATGAGGTTGCAGTTAATAATGTTGGCCAAGTTTGGATCTGGTAGTAGACACGATTGACATGCTGTCGAGCTGCTGCACTTGTAGGTAGAAGAGTTGATAACTGCACCGGTTTGTTAAGTCTTGTTGATTTGATGAATTGCGTATATCCTGATTTTGGAGCATTATATATTGCTAAGATATGTACTCCATTATCAAACAGTATTTCTGGTGGGCAATTTTCTTGTTGAACTACTTGAGCTAATTGATCCAAATTAGGAAGTTTCTCTAACGTTTTAAGAAATGATTTTTTTTTCATTTTTTAAAAAGCACAGAAGTCGTGTCACAGCCACTGAAGGCGTTCAAAAATAAAATGTATTCTTTAGAACGAGGATATTTGTCGAAGCTTTCAGAGAAATATATTTGTCTTCGCATTGCCTTTGCCAATTTTTTTAAAGAAAATTTCTTGTTGATGTGATTGAGTATGTCCTATTAAAAGAACTAGCAGATTAATATCTTCTCCTATGATGACGGCAGATTTTGACGTTCAGATTCTGCAATGGCTGTTTCGACGATAAGAACATTAGCATCATCTCTGGCTTGTTTTGTCGCGATGTTAACAGTTTTTAATTTCTCAATAAGCATGCCAATAATATATAAAATATTAGATAGTAAATAAACAAGGTTTTTTCATAGTTATAATATTTTTAATAAATAACTAACTTTATAAATTGTATTATTTATTGGATTCCACCGTTGACCTTGCGTTATGATATATACGGCTAAGCGCCTCCCACTATTCGCGCTCTATCTCAAGAACGATTGAATGTAAAAAATATTGCTTGAAATAAATTTTGTAGATAATTTTATGATCTACAAATTTTATAATAAATTAAAATGTCATTTAGAGCATAGAAAACGAGATATTTACAAGAAACCGATTCTTGCGACCTTTGTCCTTGAATATCTTGACACGCCTACACAAGATTTTATGAGACTTTTGAGCCAACATATAAAATGCCAAAACAAAGATTTATAAGTTAGCCCATAATAATGCATATTGTATATATACAGATGGATCAAAAACTTTGGAAGCCACAGCTTGCGCATTTTATGACCCACAGGAGAAAAAGCGGGTATACTTCTAAATTAGCCCAGGAGATTTCTATTTATAACGCCGAATTAATAACCATATTAGAATCACTCAAGTATATAAACAACTTGGAAGAAACAAGGGACTTTATCACTTTAACGGATAGCAGAAGGGATACAATAACAAACATCCTACATAACCCCAAGGCAAACTACATAATAGTAAAAATAATTAATCACTTAATATCGCTGCAGATAAAAAGGAATAAAATAACAATATCATGGATAAAAGGAAACTGCGGACTACAAAACAATGAAATAATGGATCAAATGGCTAAATCGGCGTTAACGGAACAAAAGATAGTAAATTACTTGATCCTCTGTTAAGTTAAAACGGAAAATATTAAACGTTTGGCAGGGCACCTATTAAAATGACAATAAAGGCAAATATTACAAGGACATAAATCAAAATCCCAACGTCCTTAGTATAGCAAAGATGGATATAGCTGTAAGTGCTTTATAAAGACTCTGAGCAGGCTAAGAATAAATCATTGACTATTTCCTTATCACCTGTGTAAAATTAAATTATCAGAGACACCAAATTGCAACTGTGGATAGGTAGGAACGGCTCAACATTTAATTCTGGAGTGTACAGAAAGGCAAAATTCCATAAACGCTTTATTAACTAAAATTTACAAATTAGAAATTCAAACATCAATCAGCCTGCAAAGTTTACTAACAGAATGCAATCATAACATATATTAGCTATTTATGAATATATCTGTAAAGAAAAAATAAAAATCTAACGTGCCCTTTTACATAAAAATATTACTGTAAAATAGATTCAAGTACCTACCGAACAAGCAAAATTTAAACGTTATACAACTATTTTCTTTTATTGCAATTTTATAAATGTAATAAAATAGCAATAAAACAAAATTGTTGTAGAAATGAAAATTATAAAACAAATTGGTTTATTGGGTCTTTATTTGAAAAAAACTAATAATAAAACAGCAGAAAAAAGGAAAGTCAAGTTATATACATAGACAAATTCATTAAAACTCCTCTCTTACCTATTGTTCTATCAACCTTAATTATCCGTGGTTCTGTGTGTATGTATCAAATCGCCATGACGAATCCCTTGGCGTAATAGTACCTCTGTATAACACATCCTTATTTAAATAAAAAAATAAAAATAAAAAACAAAACAAAAACAAAAGACAAAAAAGAATAGAAAAAAAGAAGGAAAAAGAAAATAATGAAAAAAAAATAAGTAGTTACTTAAGAATTAAAATTATAGGCATAAAATAAGTAAATACCCTTGTAAATTTGCAATACTCATTTAAAGTCGGGAGCAATCATATAAATTATGTATGTGATTATACGCGCTCTGTGCGGCCTCCGATCTGGGCGCGTCCGGCGCTTGGATTGATGACCCAAGTTCTCGTTGGAGATCTTATAGAAGAACGCACTACCGGGCGTCAAAATGACGCGACACCAATTTATTTCTCAAGGGGGGGGGGGGGGGGGGGTAGTTGCGTATTACCCCGTTCTTCTACCTCCCAGGCGGGTTCGAGATAAGATGTACTTCGGTAGCCGAGTAATGGACCAAGGCTGCACTACCACAGATCGGAAACGACGCTCTCTCTGGACTCGAATTCCCTCGTTAGGGGTTTAGGCACCTCTTAATTTCCTGAATTTTTGCATAAAAAAATCCCAACCGAAGAATTTCTCTGCGGAGGGATTAGTTTTGGTACGCGGAAACCACGTTTTGGTCCATTAATAACAGAATCTGTTTCTCAAAAAACGCATAAAAAAATCCCTATCAAACCTCCGTAAAGCAACCAGAAGGTCGAAAGTTAATGCGAATTAACTCGACACATCCGGCTTTCTATAGGAAAGTTCCAGGGATTATAGACCGTCAACAGGCCTCAAGATCAATTAAGAAACAATAGTTCAAAGAATCCGTTTATTTAACAGAATTGGTTATGCAAAATTCTCAAGATAAGAATCGTGCCTTCCCCAATCAAGGTAGTGACTTTCAGGCCATACAAGCGAGAGCGCTCACGCTAACGATCGATTAGGTAGAAAAGATTCATACATACCTTCTCAGAATCAAAATGCGAGCTTTTTGAATCATTTCAGACTCTGGGTAAATGAATAATTAAGGCTGACTGAAATTAACTTAAAAAAGTTTTACTAAATGAATTTAGTTTCGCTAGAGACTACTTAGCTTTAAAGTTCTTGTATCGTGGAGATTCACGTACTCAAACACATTCAGAGGACTTATTACTGCGTAAGTTGAATGGCGTTCGATCAGTCCACGACTTACTAACACAGTCGTTCAATATTATCGATACGACAGCTACTCACCTTCGAGCGACTTTTAGGCAGAATTGAATTTTTGGATTTCTATGCACAAGGCGTTTTCCTCTATAACTTTGTCATTTGAAAAGCCCTGTTATTGGCTTTTTTACCATTGCTTTGTCTGGACCACTCAACGCGCTCGACTAAATTGCGAGCCGCTGAGTCAATCCAAACTCTTTCCATGCGAGAAACCGGCCTTGTACATGTGCATTGATTTTTATCAATTTTTTGCTTATCGGCACTACGCCGGCTTTGTCAAAATCTTCTATTTTGCCTTTCGGATGCAGTGCATCGCTAAAATTTTATGCTCATACTTTAGAATTGGGCTTTCAATGACCGTACCTCAAAGGTCAATGTCTTTGGTGGAGGAATAAAAAATACAAAATATTTTAAAGTATATTTTCGTGGTACTTTTTAAACTGACTTTGTGGTACTTTTGAAAAATCTATTTTAAGACCAATTTTAGCGTACTTTTGAAAAATCGATTTTCGAGCCAAATTTCAAGGTACTTTTGAAAAACTAATCTGCGGGTGAAATTTTGGCGTACTTTTGAAAAATCGATTTTCAAGCCAAATTTCAAGGTAGTTTTGAAAAATTAATCTGCGGGTGAAATTTTGGCGTACTTTTGAAAAATCGATTTTCAAACCAAATTTCAACGCAGTTTTGAAAAATTAGTCTGCAAGTGAAATTTTGGCGTACTTTCGATAAATCGATTCTTGAGCCAAACTTTGACGCCCTTTCAAAAATATTATTTTTCAAAGTCCAATTTGTGGTACCTTTGAAAAAGTATATTATTCATAAATCTTTGTCATTATATACTTCTGCTCTCATATCCTGAACCAAAAACATTTTTTCTAAGTGAAAATTCGGTGTTTCTTCGAATTTTCACCTGGTCATTTACAACGCCTTATAGAACCTAAAACGGTCCTTATGGACTGATCTGTGCCTCTACAGACTCTTAAAAATGTCTTTAAATGAAATTTTCGCCTAAGTCGAATTTTGATTCTGTCTTCAACTTAGGACGTTTTGGAGAGTTCTACAACAATCTCAGTCCACATGCTGAGCTGTAAAAGCCTGACTGGACTGAGGCGGCTCGGCGAGAGAAAGACAGAGGCTGATAACCGTACCTGGGGGGTCCTTATCAACAGACTCGAAGTCTAGGTAGACCATGCAGACACAAAAAAGGAGTACTACAATAGATCTTATAGGTCGCAGTGGGAAAGGCCAATCGCCTGCTCCTTCAGAGTAATCTAATCTAATCTAAATACGCGTATATAGTAAATGGAAATGATAAAATATGCGCTCATTCATTTTCTCTTTCGTTTGATTTTCATTATATATACAGTGTGTTTCACTTGAAACGGTAACACCCTAATAACTTTTTAAATTTTTTTCCGATTCGAATTAAATTTTACTAAAGTATAGAAAAAATTAGGATCTACCTATGACCAGAAAAACATTCGCCTCCAATAAATGCAAAGCCTCCTGCGGTACCAAAATATGCGAAGAAAATAAAAAATCATATTAGGCATTTTTTCATCGGAAAATTTTGTTAATGAAACAGAATTGTCCAAACACCGTATGCCCAAAATTTAATCAAAATTAAAAAATTGAAAAATTAAAATTTTTCATCGTCATAGTACAAGTTTTCTAAACAAAAAAACTCATTAAAATTATATTTTCGGACTTAGATATTATTTTAATCAAAATTTCAATATTTTTTCATTTTGATTAAATTTTGAACTCATGGTTTTTGGACAATTCTAAACAAGTTTCATTAACAAAATTTTCCGATAAAAATATGCCTACTATGATTTTCTGATTTTCTCCGCATATTTGGTACCACAGCTGGCTTTGCATTTGTAGGAGGCGAATGTTTTTCTGGTCATAAGTAGATCCTCCATTTGTTCCACACAAGTCAAATTTGATTCAAATCGAAAAAAAAAGTTATTAGGGTGTTACCATTTCAAGTGGAACAATCCATATAGGATTTGACTTGGTGGTTTTATTTACGCTTTCTTTTTTTAAGATATATAAATCCAACATGACGCTGTGGGAATGGCCAAGCAACCTTAGCCATCCTCTCGAATTTAGATACATAGATAGATAGTAAAACAAGCTATACTTTGAAACTGATATTATTTGCAATGATGTATGCATATTTTACGTTTTTTTAGGGAAATCTAAAATGCACCATTTACTACATATGCATGTCATTGCATATATCAATTTTAAACTATAAAACCCTAAATAAAAAAAAACTACATTTAATTTCCATATTCCCTTTTGTTTCATTTCCCTAATTTCAGTTTTGTTGAATAAATTCTAGATGCTCCCTTGCGACGTTCTTTTTGTCTCTCTTCTTCTGTTTGGCTATGCTTATTTTTTCTTCCCTTTTATCTCTTCTCTTATAAAACTTTTTAAATCATTCTTAATTTCTAGTAACGTATCGTTCCTCTTCTGGTAAGCCGGACTGGCAATTCTTTTTCTTTTTAATGAGTTTTTTTCAGGTCGAGGATTTTCAGATTTTCGCCTATATTTTGTTCCTGTTGAATGCTGATAATATGTTCAGTAGTATCAGAGTACGACTGCACCAGATCACTCTCTGGAATAAATGTCCGAACTTTCCTCTTCATTAATGTAGCCCCAGATATGGCCTTTATGTTTTGCTGGGAACTTAAAAGCAGAACTGGATTGGCATTTTTTTCTTCTTTCAAATATTACATCCATGTCCTTTTCGAATTCGAATACTTTTCTTCACATAACTGTTTTTTGTTATTGCCAACTATTGTTTCATAATTTCTTTCAAGAACTTTAAAACGGTTCAAACGTTTACTCCCAAGTATGCTGATGTGATTGATATTCATTAGAAATATCTCGACTCACAAGCTCCCACAATTTCTTCATGGATTTTACTTCAAAAGTACCCATTTTTTTCTTGTATGACATATAATTCTAGAAGCCTTAACGTTCTTTCTTTGTTAAAGAATTTATCTTCTTCTGGGGCTTTTTCTTTGAAACAGATAAACTCGTCCATATTTACCTCTAAAACCAAAGCAAGGATAAATTAAATAATGATATGTTTTTAAACATTGTTCACTTACCTCCACTAGCCATTTTTAAGGACCGAACCAAACATATATTTCTATATCACACAGTAACTAATGAAATGATGCAACAAATAATAATTAAACACAAGTAACTTTAAGTAAAAAATTTCAAACTTAGAATATTGTTAGATGTTTATACCCCCAGAGACATCTGTGGAGATTTCCTCTAAATTCCAATTATAAGGGTAACAGGAAGCTAAGCTAGTTTGGTGAGTTTGGCAGAGATGGCGTGGTGTCAGAGTCTGGAAGTAGTAAAGAGTCTTCTGGAAATATCTAGAGAAAAAAAGAACAGGAAAAGCGACGTCAGGAAGAAAAAGAAGAGCAAGAAAGAAGACGTCAAGAGGAAGAAAAACGGCGTCAAGAAGAAAGAGACGATCTTGGAAGATCAGGAAATAAGACGCCAAGAAGAACAAGACAACGTCAAACAGAGAAATCTGAACTGAGAAAATGATGGAGGACTTGAAAATAAAACGTCAAGAGGAGCAAGAAAGACGCCAGGAAAAGTTAAGAAAAAATCTTGATGAACAAATGAAAACACAACAGGATGCTATCATCTCTGCCAATAAAGAACTAAAGAGTGAAGTCAAAGAAGAGATACACAAGGTCGAAAATGAAGTAGGTGTAGTCGAGACAGAAGTCAGTCTTAATATGTACGTGAATACGCTACATTATAATAGTAAATATTCCTGACTCTAAGAATAAAATGCGACGAACATTTACTATCGTCGATGATAAGATGGAAGACATTCTTTTTCTTGATATATTTAGAAAATATAAGAATTTAAGATCCAAAATTGTTAACCAAGAATGTTTTTTTTTTGAGATATGAAAAAGAAAAATATTGAAATCAAGTCGTAGGTAAAAATACCTTAGCAAAGGTGCCTTTTTTAATTGCTCAATATCTAAAGTTGGAAAACCCTGAACGTTATACAGGGCACTCATTTCGGAGAACCTCCGCAATATTGCTCGCTCACAGGTATTGACACATTAGGTTTAAAAAGCCACTTAGGCTGGAAATGTAGCACCGTTGCCGAGAGCTACGTGTCTGATTCTCTAACTAATAAAGTCGAAGTAGAAGAATCTTATACAATAAAATGGATACAAATAAAAATATTATAAAGTTTGAAACTGCAATACCTTCCACAAGTTATGTTGCCAGTGCAAACAAAAATGTTACAAATTTTGAAAGTGAAAATATAAATTCTACTGTAATAAATGACAAATATGCCTGCATTAAATATTAGTTCTTCTTCAAATTGTACATTTACCTTTAATATTAATTAGTAAATTATATCATTTAATTTGATGTTAAGTTGTGTTATTATTTAATTTCATCAATGTCATTATTTAATTTCCTTATGCCATAGGGCACAAAAGCAAATTTACTTTTTGCTCTAGGGCACAAAAGTAAAATGTGTGCTTTATTTTAAGTGACACTTTCATAACACTAACAAACGTCAAAAAATGACACTTACAAAGCTAGTAGTACGAAAACAATGTTTTTATATACACCAATAAAAATTATTTATTATTATCAAATTTGATCGTTTTGTTTAGAGAATCTCTGACATGCATTACGGAAGATGCAGATGAAGCAAAATGAAACATTCCTTGTCTACATCATAATTTTTTATGAATAATTATTTTGTGTTTAAAAATTTATAAAAATCGACTCTTTATTTAGCTAATTTGCTTTCTGCCTACGTTCCTCATTTTTTCAATGAAAGGGAAATACTCCTTGTGGAAAAGCTGTATCAAGATTCAGAATTGTTAGTCCCAGTGTGTTAATATTAATAAGCACAGGTTATATTATGTTGTAATAGTCGTCAACGGAATAATGACGTCATTACCGGCCGTTTCGTTGTCTACCGGTGCCGGTCGGGAAGTCACAGCGATAAAAGAAATGACTCGACCTTAAGCAAATTTTGGCGATTTACCAACAGGATATGCGTACATACCACACGATACCCGATATGTTACGGGAATTTGCTTTCTAATCCGGTCAGTTGTCAGTAGTGTAATGTGAATATCAATATTGTCGGTTCAAACTGTCAAATCAAATGCTGATTTTTTTATTGAATTTGTCCCCCATCTATCGACGAGCTATTACAACGATTCCATGGACAAAAGTATTTAACTACAATTGACCTAGTATCCAGTTATTGGCAAGTACCACTCACTGAAGATAGCAAAAGTGTACGGCATTTTCATACAACGGCAAAAGTTACTGTTATCGATTATTACCATTTGGGTTAAAAACCGCAGTGGCAAGTTTCACCAGATGCATGGACTTAGTCCTGGGACTCGAAGTCCGACCATTCACACATAATTAAATCGACGACTTACTTATCGCATCCCCTAATTTCGAAGAACATTTACAACATTTAACCAACTTAAAAAGGCAAATATGACTGTCAACTTAGAAAAGTCATACTTCGTGTGCCAACGAGTAAAAATGGCCATGTGTTAACGCCTATAGGCATCTTAATGGACCCCGATAAGATAAAAGCTATTCAGGATTTTCCCAAACCGCAAAAAGCCTTTTTAGGCCTGTGTAATTATTATCGTCGGTTCTGCCCAAACTATTCAGACAACACAACAAAGCTAAGCCATCTGTTGAAAAAGGAGGTGGGGTGTCAGTGAAGATAAGTACTTCCAAGAAATTAAAACAATTCATAAAAGATGTCGTGCTTATATTGACCCGACGAAACCATATGTTTTGGAGTCTGACAGCTCACACTTCGCTATTGGGTCAGTGTTATACTAAACCAATGCAGATGGAAGCAGAGGCGTAGTAGGATTTTATAGTCGAAGCTTACGGGGGCCGGAGTTAAATTACGTAACCACCGAAAAAGAATTATATGCTATTATTTAACTATTAAGTATAAAAAAACATTTTTCTTGCCATTAACGTCATACTCCCAAATTTACCAAATTTTAATAAACTAGATATAAAGGATGGAAATGAAGTTATATACATTGACCTGGCCAAAAAAATTAAAAACTTGGGAATTACAATTGACTCATCTTAGATGGCAAGAACATGTAAAAAACCTAATACAAAAAATACGTGGCCTAATATATAAATTCAAACAGTTAAAAACGATTTTAAGACAAAACGAATTAATTACTTTGTACAATGCCTTAGTTGCATCAATAGTAATGTACGGAATAATCGGCTGGGGTGGTGTTGGATCTACATATCTTACACCTCTGGAAAATTTACAAAAAAAAAAATCATAAAAATTATCTTAAATAAGGATTATCGGTATCCTACAGAGCTCATATTCCAAGACTCAAAATTGCTAACGATTAGGCAAATATATTGCTATACTGTTTTACTACATAAATACAAAAATATTAACAAAGAAAATGAACAAGCAACACAATCAATATAATACAAAAAGTAAACAACAAGGACTTCTTAGAACAAATAAAATGACTAAAACAATTCGCAAAAATATTTTGGATATATCGGGACAAAATTGTACAACATGCTAGACAAAAATATTAGAGAAATAACAATTTCAATAATTTCAAAAAACAAGTAAAAATATGGTTAAAAACGCAGAGTGTAAGAATTTACTCAACATTACTCGACTAAAACAAATCTTAATTAAGTATAAATCCGTTATTTATTTAAGTACAGTAAATTTTAAGTTTTGAAAATTTAAAATTAGCAATTATATTATTTGTAATCATCATTAATTATTACTTAGTACAAATATGTACATATTTTGTTTTAGTTGGAACACTATTAATATTACTTTTATTTTTAGTATACTGCATTTGCATTAAGTAGCTGATTTATAAACGTAATGTTAGTGACAAAAAAGGTATCCCCTTTTTTTCTTGTGTTATGTTATGTTATGTGAAAATATTAGATGTGAAATTGCAAAATGACTCACGCAATCAAGTTTTATCTAAAACTTAAGCGTGGTAACCTGTTATTTGCATCCAATATGTTCAGTTACATTTTCGTGTAAAGTATGTTATGTTTTTATATGGTTTGAATGTAAATAAAATTATTATTATTATTATTATCGCAAGTCTACGCAAATTCTATTTATATAGTTGAAATAATCTTATTAGTGAGAAACGTATGAGAGGCAACTAAGTCTAGCGTCTTTACTCCACTTTTACATTAAGTGAGAGAGAAGATATCGGCCATTCGATGTCGGATATCTGACCTGGCGTGTTGGAGTAAATTTATGACTCTGATGTTTAATCCACCAGAACCGCAGTTAGAGACACCGCAGTCGAGCTGTTACTGTCGGCGTAAAGATATAATTCAATAATTACTTTATATTTCTCTATTTGACGTGTTTTTGAAAATAATTTTAGTAAGTTTTATTACCAATTCACAGCAGTGCTTTGGGGGATGTTGTAATTGTAATGTTATAAATTATTATTATTTTATATCTATTTATTTTTTACTATAAAATATATTTTATATAAAAATGTTTAGACCGTGTGAGGCATCTACGTCTACATCCAACCGTGTTTGTGAAAATGAAAATGATAGTGATTACAGTGATAAAGAAAATCAAAATCCATCAGTGTTTTCTGTAAGAAAAAAAACGAGTACATTTGGACGTGGACGAAAAACAAATTTGCTTAAATGTTTACAATAGTACTTTGGAACGAAAAGCTAATGACCCTAATTTGTCTGATTTAGATGTAATAGGTGAAACAGCATATCTGACGACAAAAGTTCCTCGTCCCACAATACACAAAGTGGTGAAAGATGGTGCCCTCCCAAAAAAACAACGATCCGACGCCGGTAAATCGAGAACTCTTTACCAAAACTTTTAAAATATGTAGTGTACGACGCGTATCACAAAAATTAAATTCCAACTATTGACGTGACAGACAGACAACTAAAGGATGTGGATTATCCTCTAAAATATACCAAAAGAACTTAAAGCAGACGAATAGTAGATTGGCGAAATTCATGACTAGAAGAGATAAAACAACTCAGAAGAGAAAATGGACTCATTTATTATCTAGATGATATTTGGTATAATACTACTCATGACATTGTAATAAAAGGATGGACCGATGGATCTAGGAAATGTCAACCAATCTCATTGCCTCCTATTAAAGGAACTCGGTTGAATATATTAACTGTGGAGCAGCTGATGGATGGGTTGATGGTGCATTGAAACTGTGCGGAAAAACATGGAAGACTGTATCGTGGATTACCACAAGAACATGGAGGGAAAAATATTTGAGGAATGGTTTGAAAAGACCCTAATTCCAAAATTAAAAACAGCGTTATTGTTAATAAATAAATACCTATTATTTCTGCTTAGATCATTGTTAAAAAATATTATTTTGGGTATTCAGCAGATAACTTTCAAAGAAAACATTCGTTTCTTTCATATACCTTTGGTGCAAGTCTGACCAAAAACGGAAGATCGACAAGACTCCCCCTACGGTGACTTGTCGACCTCTTTCATACACCTACCATATCAAGATTCAGCATGAAAAGCAATAAAACAACCACTCTTTCTATATATTGATGATTCAAGTCTGGTCATGCTAATGTATATAATATTAAGTATCTCTAGCCCTACCTAGAGGATACTACATCACAATCAAACGTTTATTACATTTCAAAGTCAAGAAAATACTAAAAAGCACAAAGAAAATAGTTATAAAATTTCGCTCACCGCATGCATGTCCAATAATTGAAGTATTTCATATAATATTTTCGATGGAATAATTCCTTTAAACATTGTACAATCTTTTTCGTTCTCTTTAGAACTCGTCAGAAGGACATAAATCCAATTCGAAATAAAAGTTACTATTGAAAATAAAAATGAAATATTTTCATGTCAAGAAACTGACAGGAAGACATCTATCTACTTGACAAATATATTAAAAATAACAAAAAACAAACATTCCTTTAGAGCCCCAAAACTCGTCTAGTTTAATAAATAAATACCTATTATTTCTGCTTAGATCATTGTTAAAAAATATTATTTTGGGTATTCAGCAGATAACTTTCAAAGAAAACATTCGTTTCTTTCATATTATATATAGAAAGAGTGGTTGTTTTATTGCTTTTCATGCTGAATCTTGATATGGTAGGTGTATGAAAGAGGTCGACAAGTCACCGTAGGGGGAGTCTTGTCGATCTTCCGTTTTTGGTCAGACTTGCACCAAAGGTATATGAAAGAAACGAATGTTTTCTTTGAAAGTTATCTGCTGAATACCCAAAATAATATTTTTTAGCGTTATTGTTCTTGATAATGCGAAATAAGATTCGAGACAACTCTATAAAATTCCTAATAAGAGTTACAATTTTTTTAAATTAAACATAATCTCTATTATGAGGATAATTATAATAAAGCACAACGCTTGGAAATACAGCGAATGAAAAAATTTGAGAAGCATGTTATAGGCACTATATTTTCAATCCGATTGAATTAATCTGGTGAAAATTGAAGAAACATATTTGACAAAAAATTCGTAGAGTAAATTTAAAATGAAGTGTCGAAAATTAACAAGAAAAATTGGGAAAAAAGAATTACGAAAGTAATTAAAATTGAAGATGATGATTCAAAAATTGGTCAACTTCAAATAAATGGTGGAAATAAATTTATTATAAATTTGAACGAGGATAGCAGTTCATCTGAAAATAAAGAAGAGGGTGAGAAGGGCGAGGATTCAGAGGAAGACGCAATGTGAGGTGAGATAAGTGAGATGAGGTAAAGTGAAGTGATGTGAAGTGAATTTATTATTTATTTCCGTTTTTGTGTTTTCGTAGTTCAGTGCTTCAGAAATATTATTTTTCTTTTTAATTTTTGCAATGATTCATCTTTCTGTTTTTATTGTAGTAATAACTTTACCATTACAGTTTATTTTTAGTTTATTTATTGAGAGAAATATTTGTTTCGATTACTATTTTTAGAGTATATTTTTTGTTTTTATTTTGTTTTTAAAAGTTTCTTGTTACTTTTTAAATAATCTCTTTATCCTATATTAATATTCCATACCCATCCTTTCCTGGCAAGAAATGCTCATACCTCCTCGCGGTTCTTGCTGGGTGGTAACAATTTATATTAAGCAAACTGTATATACTGTAACTACTTGTAGGTGTAGTCACTACTTTTATTTCAAGTTAATACGTTTTTTGAACATTGTTGCTAGCTAAACTGAGCACAAATCCAGCGGCGACTAGTGAAATTTAGATTGGTCATATCTTAGCATTGAGTCATAGGGACCCAAACCATATTTTATGGCACCACAATGTAACGGTCATTTTTATTCCCAGGCATAAAAGCCCTTAAATTACATTATTTCGTATTTTCCGTACATAAATTACCTATTTTGTTACCTCTTAAAAAATAAATTATCGCCGCTACTGTAAGGTTCTAGAAGGTAACGTAACCGTCGCCTAGTTCTCGGCTTTACTGGTAAATATTTGAAAATAATGCCTTTCCTCCAATGAGAAACCATAGTTTAAATTCGCGGGTTGAAGGAGTGAGGTATTTCGACTACTAGTGGGGGAAGAGATAAATACCGAACCAAGCGACAGACATGACAGAGAAGTACTTCCACGGCCGCTTTAAGCGTGCCCACAGTCATCACATTTTAACTTAAATTTGAGAAACTAAAGTAATAGTTCCAGTATTAAAATGTTTAGTCTTTCTCAACTTTTATTATACTACGTTTATTGTCTTTTGTCTCGTACAATTAACCAGTTCTTGTTCACAAGAATTAGTGGTTATGTTTGCTTTTTCTAGAAAGAGAATATAAAATATTCTTGTGTATGTAAAATTGTACCTGTTTAATAGGGTTGTAACCCTACGTATACTTTGGTGCCCAATTATAGAGGTGTGCTGCAATCCAGTGAAAGTGTTTTCTGTTCATCGGGAGTTTTGTAAGTAGAATAAACCATTTATCTTCCGTCCAACGATCCAACAATTAACTCTTTAGTGCAGTGTTTTTGGTTGCACTTAACTTTTTAAGCGACATTGTGAAAACTATCTTTTACGTCTGTTTCGTTTTCGCATAAATAGACACACTGTTCTCGTGTGATGCAATTTTAATCACTTGATATAGACATTTGTTTATTCATAAAGAAAATATGTAATTAATAACTGGTGTACATACACCATATTTGTTTTTTTAGTTAAGTTTTATTGTACTATCTTTGGATTCATCATGTGATAAATATTTTATTATTCATTCGAAAACGGTTTGTTTTAAATTTTCTCTTAGTAAACGCGAATGAACAATTTTATAGCTGTTTTTCCTTTGAATAATTACGGAGTTGGCCAATATCCATTAGGTATATTGCTTTGAGTATTTTGTTACCGTTAAATAATATGTATATAATTTATTTGTGTACAGTTATGTCTGTCTCTCCGTACACCTGTGAATTTGTTTGATTATTTGTTTGTACTTCTTTATTCGTTAGCACAAATTTATTCGCCCATACCCTGTAGTGTTATTCTCATTTGCTCTACCACTTTGTTAATAAATTAGTTTATTGTTAATTTTGTATTTTTATTTATTTAGAATTCATTTTAAATAACCCCAAGAGAGACAGGGTGTTATAATTGGCGGTGCCAACGTGGAGCTAGGTCTAATTAAAAATTTTAATTAGAGAATAAAATTTGTGCTTTCGAAAAATATATTTTTTCAGGTTACCTATTTGTTATTTTTGTGTATGTATGTAAATTGTATGTTCCGTTTTGTGTAAAGAAATTGTATTGCTCAAAGTTAAAAAAGCAAACATACCTAACCTTGTCGTAAAATTCCGGTTTATAGTACCGTTTTTATCTTTGTTTTGTGTTGATAAATAACAAATTACCTAATGTTTTCAACAGTAAATTAATAAGTACCTTTTCAGTAAACATTACGTATATCTTTTCGGCAGAAAATTTTTTGTCTTTCCAATAAATTTGTACGTAATCCTTTCCGGTAAATTTCGTGTTTATATTTTTATTGCGTTTGTAAGTTTCTTGTCTCTACATGATGTAAAAGCAGATATCAGGATAACAGAAAAGAGGTTTCCGTCGCGTAATAAATTCTTTGTTGGTGTTTCGTTTTTTTAAAAGAAATTAAATAAAATATTGTAATTTCGGTATGGTACCTACCTATATGGTAACATTAAATTCAACTTATGTAGTATGGCTTTAAGTGGCTAGTTTAATTATTTAGTTTTTTTGTTCAATTTTTCTGGCAACTTTGTGCGTACCTAGTTAACTTTTTATATAGTTTACCTTTTATATTGAGTAACTAAAGTAAATTCTTTTTGTTATTTCAGTAGTCAGTGCAGTAGAGTTATAATTAAATTACATTTAGTTCAGTCTCGGTTTATTGTAGGATTAAAAGAATTTGATAATTTCTATATATGGACAGGGGCGGTTCTGAGTTTTTGAATTTAATTATTAATATTTTTTAACTTTGTTTATTAATATCTTTTCTGGGTTCTTTAAAAAAGTTTTAAGGACTTATTTGTTTTTGAGTACGTTATTTGTGAAATTTTAAATTTGCCTTGACTTTAAATTTTTTTGATTCCTTTATCGACCTTTTGTTTAGTTGCCTTACAAACTTTTAAGAATTTTTTGACTTTCGAAACAGATTTGAGCGTATATGTGAGTGGCTCAATGGTTTCGCCGTTCGCTTAGGAATTTTTAGGTTTTAATGGTTAACTATTTGGTCGCTTGTAAGTATTTATTTAGTGAGTATAGGCCAATAAAAATCGTACAGTTTCTATTTTCCGTTACATTTTAGTAATTTTCAGTTCAACTTTTGCACTTAGTACATTTTTCTTGTTTTTTCGTTTGATGCTACCGTACCGATTTTATTTTTTAGTGATTTTGGTGTCTTATATGTTTATCGATTTTGAGTATTTTTCTAGTATGACTATTTGTCATTTTTGTTTTACGTATCCATTTTATGTCTCCCTTGCATTCTTTGGATTCCCTTATATTTTTTTGTCGTGTTTTGCATTTCTTTGGTGTTTCTGTGATTCAGTAGTACTTTTCCGCTTTTACTTTTTTGTTTATGTTTGAGTCTGTGGTTTTTGCTATACTGACGCACATTGTTTACATTCATTATTTGAGTACAGTAGCTTACGTCTTATGTTAAAAATATTTTGGTAAAATATTTATTTTTCGTAATAAATTTAAAATGAAAATAGAACTAAATTTTTAAATTCATTTCGTGCGTTATGTTCGTTTTAACGATTTCGTTTTTTGTGCTTATGCATTCTAGTAATTTTGTTGAAGAATTAACTTTTTACAATTTAAATTTTGTTAGAAATTAAATTATATCTTTTGGCTATTTCAGTAAAATTAGTAGTAGAAGTTCGGTTGGATCTTTTGAGTTTAGTCTCGGCTTATGTGAACTTTATGGAATTTGATAATTTTTATGTGGACAGAGACGGCTTGGGGACTTTTGAATTAAATCATTAATATTTTTTACTGTAGATTTTGTTTAATTTTGTTATTGTGCCGTGTTACTGTACTGATTTTGTTTAAAGATTTTGGCATAACCTTACATTTTCAATCTATTGCATTTTTAAATTTATTTCCTTTTTTTTGATGTCCTTTATATTTTCTTTAGTACCTTACATTTCTTGATACCTTTTCCATTGTCTATATTGCTTTTTTGTTTTTTGGTGTATCTGTGAATAAGCAGTGCATTTTATGTTTTACCTTTTCTTAAAGTATGAGTCTATGTTTTTGGTATCTTGTAATGTGTTTTAGTGTATATTAATTTATGTTAAGTTTCAGTGAGTAGTGTGTGACGTCATGTGACATTTCTTTTCGTTCAGTTTATTACCTTAACCTTTTGGGGTAATTTAAACTTTGTTTCAGTCCAATTCGTACCATCTTTTAGTATCTTGTTAGTTGGCAAATTGTTTTGTTTCCTTTCTTCGTTCAGTTTTAGTAAGTAAAGGTTTAGTACCTACCTTACTTTGGTTTTTGCCGTACATCTATGTTGAATTAAATAAGCACATTTTGTAACTTATATACGTTATGAATTTAAATCTGGATTTGTCCAGTGTATACATTTTTACGTATTTCGTTGTGCTTTGGTGTTTTTACCATTTTGTTGTGTTCAGTCTAGTAATTAAATTTTTACTATTTTATTACATTTTAGTATACATATTTTGCGATTGGCCTGGCAATACATTTTTGCTGTATTTCTGTTATATTGCGGTATGTTATGATAATATGGATGTAAGTAGCAATTTTTGTTAGTGTTTGGGTCTTGTTGGCTTGGGTACTATTTTGGATATAATTTGGTCCTCTATTAGTGCTTGAGGCAGTTTTAGATTTTTACATTTTCTTAAAGTTCGAGATTCCATATGTCATATATGTTTTTTGAGCATTTTTTAGTAGAGTTTCTTTTAGTAAATTTCTTGGAGTACATTTTTGAAATTAAGTCTTGAGTCTTTTACGTTACCTTTCGGTTGGTGTTTCCCCTTAAAATACCTGGCGCCCTTCATTTTCTTTTTGCATTTTACCTTTTCATTTGTTTACCTTCACATGTGTTTACCTTTCTAGTTTGTATTTTTCTGCCCTTTTGTATATTTTCTATTTTGCCTTTTAAGTACATTTTACAGTTTTGGTAACCTGAAATAATTATTATGGTTTTCTTCGTTATGTTTTATGTATATACCTTTTCTGCTTAAACTTATATTTGAGCAGGGCTGCGTTTAGTATTTTTGTATATAGCTTACGTTTTGTACCTTTTTGTTTAGCGTTTTTCCTGGATGGCTAAAATTAGCACAGGATGCTTTTATCTTTTTGTATAGTTTATGCGTTGTACGTTTTGTCGTACATTTATCGGTATAAAGTACCTTTCCCGCTTGCTGTGTGCAAATGTGGATTTTATTTTGTTCTATCTTTTGATGTACGTTACCTTTCTGGTTTTCTGTGTGTAAGTACAGAGTGATGTTTTATATTTGTTACCTTACGTTACCTTTTCTGGCTAATCTAAGCATTAGTTCAGATTTACTTTTTTCGTACGAATTCTTCGTGCGATACGTTACCTTTACCTTTTTGCTGGCTAAGTTTTACTTAGTGCAGGTTATCTTGTCGTGCATACGATATGTGCGATTACCTTTGTCGTACGTTTTGTTTTCGTGCGTCATATTTACGTTTACCTTTACCTTTTCTTGGCTAAGATAATAATTAGCACAAGAATATACGTTTACCTTTACCTTTTCCTGGCTCAAAGAGTTGAGTGCAGAGGTCCATGTAAGTCTTGGCTGACCAAAAGGGTTAGTTGCAAGCTGGGTCTGGCTAGTTTTATACTAGTTTACGTTTCGCTTCCTTGCCTAAAATATATTAGCAGAGGATATTTCCGTTCTTTCTTGTCTAGCTAAGTCTAGTATGGGATTTTTTTAGTGATGTGATTGGCTAAAGGCTAATATTTTAAATGCGTTTTATCTTGACTAGTCTTGCCTAGTTTGGGATAGTTATGATTTTTTAGTTAGTTAAAAGCTAACAAGTTTTTTTCTGCATAGTGTTATTTTCCTGATTGGAAAAATTTTGTTGCTTAGCAGACTGAGTGAATTTGTCTTGGTTTATCTTTGCACCGCTTTGTTTTTGTATATTTGCTTTAATGGTCTTAGTTAAGAAATTTTAAGGCCAAATATTTTTGTTGTTACTCTACCTATGTATTAGTCTCTGGAGGTCTTCAAATGACTTGGTTCTTTTCTATAGATCTACTTTCCTTGTCATTTGGAATCCAATATTGCTTTGCATTATTTTGTTTTCAAATATTTAGGTGTTCCGTTTTTTTATGTTTAGTCCGGACTAGTTTCGACTAGTCCCAGACTGGTATGTGTTGGCGAATAGCTAACACATACACTTTTTGATTTCTATTACATGTGACATAATGTCCAGAATAAAAAAAATTTATACGCGATGCACTGGTGGTCGGTCCATTCTAACGGCGGTGCCGAGGGAAGTTTGAAAGGTGGGCAGTCTCTGTTTTTTCTCTTTCCTACATACCACCCTCGACCCCGGCGTAGTGTGCGTACCTCCATTCCTTAGTAACAGGGTCAGTATATTCTGGACATCGGGTTTGTTGGGGGCCTTATATAAAAATCCCTTCCCTTCATTTTGTTTCTTTTCCCTTCCCTTTCCTATCTTCCCTTTTCTTTTAAATATCTATATGATATTATGTTACCTTATGATTTAGTATGTTAAAGCTTATGCAAATAAGCCTACCTTCCCGATTTTGGAAACTTTTGGTCTGGTAAGCTAAATGAATTTGTTTAGTTTATTCTAATACTATTTTGTCTCGATTTAGTCCCTTTATTGGTTTTTATCAATAAACTTTAAAGTTAAAATTTTATATTTCCTCGTGGGTTCGACTTTGTCCATATGTTCGTTTTCATTTTGATGTGGTTCATTTTTATTCAGCTTCGTTTTTAAATTTAATACAGTTAATTACATTCTTCTTCTTACTACGTTACCTTCTACTATATTACCTTATGTTTCCCTTACCCTTCCTGTGTGAAGTATGTGTGAAATCCGAACGTCGAGTATTTAGTTGTGTTGTTCCTCTTTTTAGCTTGAGATGTATTGATGTATGTGACGCGAATGTAGTATGTTTGAAAAGCTAAAGAGATATTCCCTATTATTTTCCTATACCTTAGTTATTCCGGTCTCCATCCTTTTGGGAAGGATCCCGCTAGTAAGGAGAGGGAGAGTGTAACGGTCATTTTTATTCCCAGGCATAAAAGCCCTTAAATTACATTATTTCGTATTTTCCGTACATAAATTACCTATTTTGTTACCTCTTAAAAAATAAATTATCGCCGCTACTGTAAGGTTCTAGAAGGTAACGTAACCGTCGCCTAGTTCTCGGCTTTACTGGTAAATATTTGAAAATAATGCCTTTCCTCCAATGAGAAACCATAGTTTAAATTCGCGGGTTTAAGGAGTGAGGTATTTCGACTACTAGTGAGGGAAGAGGTAAATACCGAACCAAGCGACAGACATGACAGAGAAGTACTTCCACGGCCGCTTTAAGCGTGCCCACAGTCATCACATTTTAACTTAAATTTGAGGAACTAAAGTAATAGTTCCAGTATTAAAATGTTTAGTCTTTCTCAACTTTTATTATACTACGTTTATTGTCTTTTGTCTCGTACAATTAACCAGTTCTTGTTCACAAGAATTAGTGGTTATGTTTGCTTTTTCTAGAAAGAGAATATAAAATATTCTTGTGTATGTAAAATTGTACCTGTTTAATAGGGTTGTAACCCTACGTATACTTTGGTGCCCAATTATAGAGGTGTGCTGCAATCCAGTGAAAGTGTTTTCTGTTCATCGGGAGTTTTGTAAGTAGAATAAACCATTTATCTTCCGTCCAACGATCCAACAATTAACTCTTTAGTGCAGTGTTTTTGGTTGCACTTAACTTTTTAAGCGACATTGTGAAAACTATCTATTACGTCTGTTTCGTTTTCGCATAAATAGACACACTGTTCTCGTGTGATGCAATTTTAATCACTTGATATAGACATTTGTTTATTCATAAAGAAAATATGTAATTAATAACTGGTGTACATACACCATATTTGTTTTTTTAGTTAAGTTTTATTGTACTATCTTTGGATTCATCATGTGATAAATATTTTATTATTCATTCGAAAACGGTTTGTTTTAAATTTTCTCTTAGTAAACGCGAATGAACAATTTTATAGCTGTTTTTCCTTTGAATAATTACGGAGTTGGCCAATATCCATTAGGTATATTGCTTTGAGTATTTTGTTACCGTTAAATAATATGTATATAATTTATTTGTGTACAGTTATGTCTGTCTCTCCGTACACCTGTGAATTTGTTTGATTATTTGTTTGTACTTCTTTATTCGTTAGCACAAATTTATTCGCCCATACCCTGTAGTGTTATTCTCATTTGCTCTACCACTTTGTTAATAAATTAGTTTATTGTTAATTTTGTATTTTTATTTATTTAGAATTCATTTTAAATAACCCCAAGAGAGACAGGGTGTTATAACAACCATGATAAAATGAAGCAGTTTTACAAAAAAAAGTTTTAAAAATGAATTCAACACCATGGGTTTTTGTAAAAAGATCTATTTAAATTGTATTAAATATTGTCTTCCTCCTTTTTCTGAAAAAAAAAATAAATAAAATAATAAAATTTAAATGAGTCTTCACAAAAACCCAGGATGTTCAACTCATTTTTTAAATTTTCTTTCGAAAATTTCAATGTAATTTTTTTTCGCAAAACTGCTTTATTTTATCTTAGTAGTCATGTCATAAAATATAGCTTGGATCCCATGACTCAATACTAAGATACTACCAATCTAAATTTCTCAACACCTACATTGAAAAAGTAAACGAGCGAACAATGTAGTTAAATCCATCTCTGCGTTCTGCACTCCATGCCTCTCAAAAGTCGCTCACAAATGCGACTGCTTCATTCACCGTTTACCATACGCACCGACCACCGAGCACTTACATTTTTAAAACACTGAATGAAAGGATCACAAGGTGGGTGTTATTTTTACAATTTGACTTTGAGATTACTTATATCAAGGGAACAGAGAATCGGGTAGCCGACATTTTATCCAGACATCCAGCCGACACAACACTACCCCCCACCGAAGCGCCCGATCTCATTGTGACAAACTTTATAGTGGGGGGATCAATCGAACTTTTAACTTCAACGAAAAGATCCATTCTTAGGACAAATTATGGAATGCCAGCAAAACCCAGCTACTTTCACAGACTAAAAACATACCTCGCTCTGCCAGCTGTTACCTAGTCGAACAGGAAATTTTATTTCACCTCGAGCCATTTACAAACCGTAAAACGTTGACAATACCTAACCAGCTGCAAGACCGACTCACCATTTGGAGATGGGTCATGTCGCAGGACGTAAAGTCTACTTGATGCTACGCCATTCATACCATTGGACTAACATGAACCGTCACAACTAATCCTTTACTGCAAACCTGTGACATCCAGAAGACGAAAAAATTAAATTGTAAACTAACTGGACCATTATAACCAATTATAACCAGAGAAGTAGGCGGAATTGGTGGCTGTGGACTTTTACGCACCACTCCCACAAGGACGAGCAAGGGTCACGTATATATTAGTAGCAGAGGACATTTTTTTGAAATTTATCCGGCTATTTCCCTTAAAGAAAGCTAATGCAGTCGTGGCTGCCAATAGAATAACGAAAGATTTAACACAAGATTTCAAAATAAGAAAACCCTCAGCGACCATGGTACCCAATTCACTTCCAGGGTATGGAGAGAAAAATTGGACGAAGCCGGTATTAAAGTAACTTATGCTACAATACGTCATGCTGCCCCGAATCCCAGCGAAAAGTACATGAAAGAACTTGGACGATTTTTTCGTACCTATTGCCACAACCAGCACACTAGTTGGCCCGCCTACGTTAACAGGATCGAGAATTGTTTGAACAATGTCCCACATTCAAGTACTGGAAGAAGTCCCTTCGAAATCATGACCGGACGACACTGACAGCCATAACATTGAACAAACTGTCAGGGAATTTTTTATTAAAACTTCCGCCAAACGCCTCCAAGCAACGAACAAAAATCATTATGTGTAACTTTATGCGCCGACGCAATTGTACTTTGATTCGTCTCCCATAGCGGGAGGTCTTGAATTAATGCAGAATTTCAGAACCAGCAGAGCTTGTTTTTATCAGTTATTTTGTGTAGTATTTTGTGACATAAACAGTTCTTGATAAGATAATAAAAAAATATGGTGATTACAAATACTGAACATTGCTAGTCCGGTACCAGCAGGGTAGTGTGTGGGTGGTTGGATTATCATCATGTCTCTTCTGGTGGCTTCTCCGTCGGCATGATCTTTGGGTTGCCATCACTGGGTGAGGTTGGGCATGCTTACGAAGAATGTGCTCATCACTGAGCAAATCTGCTGCCTTTGGGCAAGCACCGCGGTGAGGTTTCCTGCCTGTTGTAGTGGCACAGGGCTGGTGTGCGTTCCCGCATCGCCCTGAGCTGCCTTGGCGTAGCTGAGAGAAGGGTATGAAACATCTGAAATCTGATGCAGTTCTATCCCTGAAATTAGGCCCTCGAAAACCTTTGTCTTCTATAGTTAACCCAGTGCCATGTATTCGTCTGTATTCGTCTGACACTTCAGCGTATGGTCAAATGGCATCTCGGGGGTATATAGAAGCAGATACAGAAAATGTGGATATTTCACAGAGAAGTGGTCCATCGAGTTCAGTTCAAAGATGTTCCATAATAAACAAGATTCTTTGAAAACAAATATGGATCATATCTCGCAAAATGTCTCAATATTGAAAAGGAAAGTAGCAGTTTTCACCTCTTCCAATGATAGTGAAGGATTTAGAGGGTCACAAAAAAAATTAAAAGCGATGCTAAAATGGTGCATAATTACAGTGCGTCTCCTCGAAAAGTTTCAAAAGTTTGGATGAAGAGAGACGAAGAAAAATGCCGTAATAAGTTACGAATTATAAAAGAACGTGTGAAAAGTCACTCATTTGAACGATATTGTTTGGCACTTTAAGTCTACAAGAAAGATGTCAGATGATTCACTGAAGGTGTTCGAAAACTCTTTCTCTGAAATTTCTCTTGCTCTGATGAAAAGATATTCTGGAAATGTCAGAAAAAAAGGCAAATGTAAGAAACACGGTAGAGAAAAGTTTTGTGAAGAACTTAGAATTTTTGCTCTAACACTACAATTTTATTCGAACAAGGCATACAACTACGTTCGAAAAACTTTTAATCTAGCACTACCAGCCCCAAGTGCAATAGGATCATGGTTAAGCAACATAAATTGTGAACCAGGATTTTCCGAATGTTTGTTTTTGTCACTTGGAACAAAAGTGCCAGATGAACTGGCAATAAAAAACAGGTAGACATCATAGATAACAAGATATGGTGATATGAAAATATTGGTACTGCAGTTGTCGATGACGATTTAAAATGTGCAACCGAAGCACACAGTTTTGCTTGTGGTTTCCGTCAATAACAACTGGAAACTTCCCATTGCATATTTTCCGATCGACTCATTGTCACGGTCAGAAAAGGCCAATGTTGTACGTGAAGCTGTGATCAGATTACATAGTGTGGGTGTAAAAGTAACATCAGTCACTTGCGATGGACATAGTGCCCGTTTCACAGTGGCTAGTGAATTGGGAGCTAATTTAGGAGATATCCATAACTTAAAAGTATACTTTTCACGCCCTGTGGATGAAAGTAATGTTTACATTATGTTTGATCCATGTCATATGATCATACTACTTCACAATAATTGGGCTAATTGTGAAATATTTATAGATAAAAACGAGAGAAAAATTGATTTTGGACTAATAGAGAAGCTGCATGATTTACAAGAAACTGAATTTTACCGGCTAGGTAATAAATTAAGGAAAGCACATCTGCAATGGCAAAATTATACACGTTAAAGGAAAAGATCCTAAAACTCGGAGTTGTCGCCGATATTTATGTATTTTATAGAACAGACAAGATTCGAGTATGACAAATCGGGGGAATTGCCACAATTCTTGCACAACAGTACCATATAAGACTAACCATACTGTTCTATGATCTTAGGAACTACTATAAGTCTCAAAATACTACACAAAATAATCGTTAAAAGTGAGAGAATTGTTTGACGCCGCCTTTGAAATTCTGCACTAATACAAGACCTCCCGTTACGGGAGACAAATCAAAGAAAAATTGCGTCTGCGTATAACGTCCCCAAGAGCATTCTGACTCAAGTACAGACATACTTTTAATGTTGAATTTCTACTGCGGCGGAACACAATTACCTGACCTTCAATCGCATGTTGGTCGTATTTTGTTCAAGAGTATATATATCTGTATTGGTCTTCCATTTATTATATGTAGTTCGGTGATAAAAATCGATATACCTAATAATTATAATGGCTGGTAAACATGATTTCAGAAATAAGAAGTATCCATGTTATACAAAATTATACGCTTATTACCAAGACTTAGCCATAACAAACCGTCACAGGTATATCATATTACATGATAACGACTTCTCTTATTAATTGCTTATCTTCAAGATATCATATTTCACCTTTGTTTCTCATAACTTGTGATGACTGCAGAACTGCATTTCCTTTGTTCTATATTTTGCTTACTCAGGTTCTGTATGTTATATATATGACTAAACACGCTTTGTTGAATCAGTTATTAAACTCACTTAGAATGAAACACTTCTAATTATTATTATATTCCTTCTCCAAGAGCCAACGTTGGCTCCATTTAAGTAAATAAAAGTTTTTAAAAAGTCATTCATGTGAACCGTGATCTAACATCCATCTTTCAAGCTGATTTGCGAGAAACTGAAAACATGTAGCCATACTAACATTATATTCTCATCAATGCCGTACACTAGAAATCAAAATGGAAATGACCGTATTTATAAACATAACACCAAACTGTTCGCATTTATTACAAAATTAAACTTTGTCACGGTAATATCAAGTTTTATGATATTAATGTGCGGGGTCCTAAATTAAACAAAAGTTTAATTTCGATGGATCTAATAAATTTAATTGATAAAAACAACTTAGAGCAAAAACTTTAATGTTTGTTACACTGCAAGAAAATAAACAAACTGTGGAAACACTCCCGTATGACGGTTGTGCCGTGGTTAGAGATGCTAGATTTTTTATTTGTTTTGTTTTTTGTATAAATACAGTGCTTACTTTTTATAAATCCAGCCTTTTTTTGCAATTTTAAAAGCTGAATTTAAAATGTTGTAACAGTGCTATGCGCTGTTTCAACGTAGTTGAAGTTTCAAGTAAATAAAATAACAGATCTAGATGCCTCGGTGGTGTTGGTTTGACGTTACAGCAATTTGTTTTCAATTATGAATAGATTGTGCCTCCAGACGCGAGAGGTCATCGCCGCTGAATCAGAAACGGTACGCGAGCGACAACGTGAAAATTTCGTTTCGACCGATTCTCTCTACTAACAGACGTTCAGCGAACAAGGTGTAATTTTTGCCACCTATGTTAAATATATTTTTCAGTCGCTTAAATTGGAAGTATGAAATATTTGGATTGAAAATTATAAATCGGTCGAATTATTCACTTATTCACGTACTCACTTACCTTTTTCACTTGCTTGCCTAATAACTTAATGGAACGTGGCAATTTAATTGAAACGTGATTTCTCATATTATGGTCGTCCTTAAATAGTACTGTCAGTATTACTAGTCACTAGAAATTTTTCAATATTTTCACTGCAAAACCTACCAGTATGGATCTATTAGTAGTTGATTTAACCGGGTGCTAGGGCACACCACTTTTCGGTGACGTCATAGGGTGGGGGCGGGTGAGAGGCAAGGGGAAGCGGTGAGTCACACACCGGAAGAAGGGTGAGGGTGGGACCCCATTGATGTGTCACGTCACACATGAATTATGGCTATTCGTCACGCAAGAGTTTTAACGAGGGGTGCAACAACCTCTAGTTTAAGCCGGCGCTAGGGCTCCACCTACCACTTTTCGATGATTCATACCGGAAAAGCGAGGGCTGAACCCCATTGATGTGTCATACATGTCTGAACACGTCACACATGAATTATGAGGGGGACAAATAAGAAGGGTGGAAATGGTGACTAATACCTGAGGTGCGGGGGAAGGTTTAAGGAAGCTAGACAATCACTTCCGGTGAATTATAACGAGGGTTAATGACGCAGCTTGGCACCCCTCTAGTTTAGGCCGGTGCTAGGGCACCCCCCACCACTTTTCGGTGACTCACAGCTTGCGTCATAACGCTATAGGGGAAAAATATGAAGGGTGGAATCCTATGGTGACTAATACCTGAGGTACGGGGGAAGGTTTGAAGGAGCTAGACAATCACTTCCAGTGTGTCATACATGATTCACACATTTTCACCCCTTGCTACCGACCCCTTACTACCAAAAATTAAATTTAATGATTGCTTTATTTTACGTGGAGCCACTATAGGAAAAATATAATAGTTTTTTACATATAAAAAGACATTGCGGCAATAAATAGTACATATGTTTTGATCCCACAATAGTACAGGGGCGAACGACACTTTCAATTGCAATGTTTATTTAAATTAGGTTTATTTTTTCGATAATATTAATGTAACTTATTCACAAAACAAGTTCTACCGCTTGGTTACATCACCAACGCTTTAAAAAGCAAAATTATTCATTGTTTAAAAATAGCACTCTATTTTTTGTTCCCATAAGCCCCCGAACTATACGTATTGATTATTTCAGTCCACCCAATAAAAGAACACAACACTTTACATTTTTCAAGTGTGATTTAATTGACCAGAACGAGGGCGTTAGGGCGGAAATATGAAGGGTTTTATTATTCATTTTAGTCAAATGTCTCATTTATTCAAAACCAATCAATTTATTAGCCAATGTGTTTTTTCATATTTGAAAACATAAAGCATACATTGTTTCATGCAAAATAGATCTTTTTCGGTAATGTTTATAGCCATTTGCAAACAGGTACACGAAACAAACAAAGGTATGCCCTATTTGCTGACACCCCATGGAATTTATTTAAGAGGGTGAAATATTATGTATTGATTTTTGTCTAACAAAAAATTTATTTAATTATCGTAATCTATTGCAGACAAATAAAGTGTAAGAAAGTCAAATTGATCTAGAATTGTTTTTAAACATTTGAATTAAATAATAAAAATGCTATAATATTTAAATCTCTAGTATATGAATGTTTCAAAGCTCAAACATCTGGTGCCCAAGTACAGGTAGATTTTATTGCTTGAGGGTCGAATAGATTGAAATAAGGAAGAAACTTAAAATGCTTTAAAACGATCCATTAACATATATTTACCCAATACAGGGTGTTTTGTTGATTTTGTAAATAGGCATAAAAATAGTGTTTCCTTTATTAATGCATTATTTTTGTACTTTGACAATATTATCTTCTTAAGAAAAAAAATATCCAAATCTGGAGAACACATTTGTTTTAATTATATATACCTATTTTCATTGTATTCTATTGAAAAATATGTAAATAATACTGAAATACACTGTTTTTTTTTTCCACAAATTTACTATTTCAGGGTAAACAGGTTTAACAATGCTTGAGGGATTATATAACAAAGGAGTGTTGCCCTTGATTAAGGACAAGTGTCCTTAATCTTTTAAGTGTGATTTGTGTATTAAAACATTTAGTAGTGTTGCGTTAAAAATGGTATAGGGTGTTTGAAACATCTGGTACAGTTAGATCTTATCGCTTTTAGGGTCGAAAGAACACGAATCTAAAGAGAAACTTAAAATGCTTTAAAACGATCCATTAACATATATTTACCGAATACAGGGTGTTTTGTTGATTGCGTGACAACATCCATTATGAAATTTTGTATTTTGATGGTTGAGATATATGAATCATGCATGTAGGTGGGAGAGGTATGTGACTCTACTATTATAAATGTATTGCAACAGAAGTGAAAGAATAGTTAACATTCAGTATTTTCTGGGCTCTCATATAGTAAAAAACTTGAGAACTAAAAGTCAGTGTTGTGCAAACACCTGGATTATTTCAAGTGATTATTGCTTTCTACAATTCTTTCTCGGTATTGTCTGGACTATTCTCATATAGTAATACTGCAAGAAAAATATGTCAGATGTGGTGGAAACAAAAACGTGTTGTGTTTGTCGTAGAATAATTAGTACACGGTATCTTCCAAGTGAGTGCTGGTTGAGTAGACCCAAATTGATAATAAGTTTTTGTACACGTATATGTATTCAGACAAGACCGATTAAAGTTATTACATCATATGACTTCGATCCTTGCCGCATTCTAAATTCACCGATTCGAGAAACATTTTAAAACAGAGTGTGAGATATATAACAAAATATAGTAAATTAAATCCTGTAATAATTGGTTTCAAGAAAATGTGCTTTCATCAAACTGTGACAATAGATTATGTCGCTAGAAACCGTAGTATACGTTGGCTTTGTCTCCAATTAAATGTATTGATTATCTTGTTTAGCAAGTTGGACCAGTTCCGGTAACATCTCGGCATTTACGAGGGTGAAATAGTGTTTCCTTTACTAATGTGTTATTTTTGTACTTTGACAATATTATCTTAGGGAAAAAAATGCAAATCTGTATATAGGTACCTATTTTCATTGTATTCTATTGAAAAGTATGTAAAATGTATTAAATATATAAAAAATACTGAAATGCACTGTTTTTTTTTCACTAATTCAGGGTAAACAGGTTTAACAATGCTTGAGGGATTATATAACAAAGGACAAGTGCCTTAATTATTCCCTTGATTAAGGACAAGTCCCTTAATTATTCCCTTGATTAAGGACGATTAAAACATATAACCTTTTATATAACTTTTTATAACTTTTTCATATAACTTTTTTAACATTCGATGTCATGCTGCGAAAGAATAAACATGAATTTTAATATGTAAAGTTTCAATCGATCTTGTGCATTTAGTCGACACAAAAATATACATAATAAAAATCACTATTTCCAATGCAGCTTGTGTAGTAAAATATTTAATAGACGAGATAATTTAAAAACTCACGTACAAAAAGTGCACAACGCGCAGTATATTCCATCTAAGAATCAGGGGACGATGGTCTCGAAAAGCATTCTATTTAGGACAATCGAGTCATACCATTAATTAAAGAAAAATTCGCATCTCCTATTGAATACAGAATAGACCAAAGCGAAGAATAAAAAAAAAACTTAGCTACACCATCAATGCATGAGACATTCCGATAATTACCAAACAACTTCTAAAAGAACCATAAAAAAGGACGTATTACTCTGGAACTCGGGAACAAATCCTAGTGATATTGTAGCATGCATACGTCTACATCTTAATTTGGGGATAGAATACAGCCGTTATATAAACATATTAAGGGACATGAAAATCATTCAGTGACCTACTCATCTAAGACAATTGAAGATCAAGGTAGACATGTAATAATGTTACTTTAGGTTTGGATACGATGTGATGTAAATACATTTTTGGATTATTGAATAAATAATTTTTTTTAGTATAATTAGTGTCTCATTATTTGCACTCTTTTCAACCACAATGTATACCAATATAATATTATGAATTATTATTACCTTTTTGGCATATCGACTTTCTTATTTTTTTTTTCACTCTTTTCTAATATCTCAAATTAAACACCCTCTATAGTAAAATTTTTTATATTTATAAAGACAGGTTTATATTGAATTATGTCAAATAAAATAATTGAAATATAAACTGAAAAATGTAATGCATACTCAAAATATTAGCCTATGTGATTCGGAACCAACTTAAATTGATTTGTGGTGTACTAATTCACCCTTGTTTAAACAACTGCCGTGCTAAATAAAATACCTTTAATGTGAGTTCAAAAACATGTATATAATTTTTATTGTTGTGGGGTCTTTTCATTAGATAATAAGATCCATTTAAAAATATTTATTTGTCCTTTCTTGAGAGGTCGAGCTGAAATATACCAATCATTAAATTTAATTGGTATTATGGTAAATTATTAGTAACGTATCAGGTAGTAATATCTATTTATTTCTCTTGTTCTGGAGGGACCACAAAATCCATCCATGTTTTATTTCATAATGCACGAATATTTTTTATCAGGTAATAAAACTGTTTCCACTATATATTTTATTTCTTACATATTCAATTATAACATTAACTAACAGCCATTAAAATAAAAACAACGTAAGGTTTTTAAGTGAATCATTTTTTCCACCCCTACAGCTTGCCAATGCCGCCGGAAGAATATAAACATAGCATTTTGAAATTGTGTGGTTATTTTTTTATTAAACAAATGGCATTATTTAAATAAATGACGAAGGTTTACGAATTATTAGCATAATATGTTATCATATATACCATTCATACAGATGTTAATTTAGATGACGTGTACTTCATAAAGTTTTATCTTAAATTTTCGGAGCTGTGGTCAAAATAGTTACTTTATACTTATTTCCATCGGTTAAAATCGCTTTGAAAAGCAGAATATTTTTCTATATAACTTAGCACATATTTTACATAAGAATACGACTTCAATTTTTTGTATGTTCGCGAGTTGCATAGGCCACTTTTATTTTACATATTTCGAAAGTCTCACTCTCTAGCTAATAAATGCAATTCATCTGAGTATGTGATACAAAATTCATATAATTTATTATGAAATTAAAATAATCGTTTTTTTTTTCGATTATTAAAATAATTTTAAGGAATTATGGTAAACAAAAGTCGATAAATACTGAGATCTCAAAATAAAAGACAGGCTTTAAATGCGCTAGTGGTCTTATAACAAAGTTACCGTTAATTAACAATAATTCGTAAAAGTTTTGTTGTAAATATTTATGGATTCATGGTGATTATAACAAAGAATGGTGTCAATTTTATAGCCATTTGAAACTGAGTGTACTGCTGACAGAAGAAGCAAAATATTGCAAGAATCCTTTGATTGTTTCAAAGAAATTAACTACATAAATAGATAGATACATTGTATTTATTCACTTGTACAAAAAAAAAACTAGATATAAAAAAATACATACCTACGCATTAAAAGATGTAGACGCATTATATTATGTTATGTATAATTTTCTTTTAAGTTTTTTCTATATTTGTAGGTATTTTATTGTTGATTTTAATTATGAAAAATACCACATTTTTTTCTTTAGGAATGATTGGTATACGTTATTATCGATATTCATTGATGACTTTTCAATCTTTTGTTAATTATAACTTGGAAATTGAATAACTCGAGGTTTGCAAGTAAGTACTTCGATAGTGTACCTACATCTGTATATGGAGTATAAACAAATATTCTGAGTTTTAGTTCTTTAAACATATAAAACGAAATGGTATAATATTACGATTTCCCATAAGAACACGTGTTAAAATGATCGAAGATTCCGACTCTTCGATTATGTAGACGAAAAAAATTTGATATTTTTGTCTTGGAAGCATTTTAACCATATATCATTTAATTCTTAGTTAAAAAAAATACCCCTCCCACACACCATTAAGGTCATATGTTTCTCTTAATATTGGTATATAGCCATTTCCCATTTTAAACCAATAAGGGATGATGTGTACTCACCCCTACTACAGTAGAGGGGGATTGTCTCGTACATAAAAACTCTTTGCGGTGTATTGAAAAGTATCTTTTTGCTTTCGACTAAGTGCTAGTGATCTGCATTTTTTCGTAGTTTCTTGTGCTCTTTTGTGTTTAAGCTTCGATTCGTTTGAAAAATGGTGAAACAAGCAGCTAATTTTGAGTGTAAAGTGTCTGAGGAAGAACGTGGTGTGCAAAGGGTAATACAAGGACTTGCCGTCCTAACAAGCTTTTTTCCGGGCCTAGGTGGTGCAGTGAGGTCGCAAAGGCAGATAGTTTATTCAGCTGCCCCAACGATAAGTACAAATGCTCCAACAATAACGGCAGTTAGTACATCCGTAATACCTAGCACCTCGTATATGGCAGTACCTGCAGGAACAAACACCCTGCCGGGTGCTACCACATCGTCTCGTCGCCCGGAAATTAATATCATTTCTAACATAAAACTGAGGGACGGCATAAATACTAATACCGCTAACATTGAGTCAGTTTCTCAGGCAAGTTATAAACAAAATCAGGTACGCGTGGAAAACCAACCTGGCATTCAGGATGTCTCGACAATTCTCCTCTCTGACGATGACGTTATTGAAGTTGGCGAATTGCTTAGTCAACTAGCAGATGAAATTCTCGACTATGAAGCGGCCCTTTGGAAGGAAAAAATCAAAGCTTCCAAAAGTGCCACTTCTATTTCGAGGGAGCAGGTTGACCGTCGCGAAACCTTCCCGGGCTCTTCGACTATGTCTGTGTCGAGCGACAGTGAAGATGAGTTTGTTGAGACGTTTATGAAAAAAAGAAAAGTCGTTCCATCACCAACAGATGACTCCAGGACACGTTCGTTGAAGCAAAATGTGCTTCAATGAATGTGTCACCGGCATCGTCAAGCGGTAAACGGTCGCTTGGATGTAAACGTCTGGCAAACTCATCATTAGTGTCGCAGGAGCGTAGAATCCCATCCCTCGAATTACCTGTGATACCTCAACCGCAGCTAATTCAAACATTTCAGAGGGGTGGGAAAGGTAAACTGTTGACCCAAGTGAGGGCAGAGAACGACACCGAATCAAGTAGCACTGATTCGGTGCCACACTCTGAATCTCAAGATTCGAACTCTGAAACGGAAAATTTCAACTTTTTATCAGAACCGGAAGAACGAAATGAATTACGCTCATGTGTCAGAGGAATACAAGATCGGGTAGCCAGAATCAAGAGTCATTTGTCAAATCTAACAGCAGAGATGGCAAATGACCGTCGGGTTCTGGCTGAAGCAGACGCTCTGCAAATTGTTGTAAACACGATGCGACGCGGGGTTGAGGGACGTCGCATCGCTAAAGATCGGGCTCAAAGAGCTTGGGAAGGTTTAAAAAAAACTATAAGAAAAATGCAAGATTTCTGGGGCAATTCGTGGCAAAATGATGCATCTTTTTTCCTTGTATGTATGTATTATATTTCAATCATTGTATTATTATTATTCAAATTAAAAATTAACTTAATCTAATTTATATTCTATGTGTTATTTAAATGGAATCCTTTTAACTATCTAGCATTTGTTAACTTACGCATAATTAACTTTTAATCATTGTACTTATGATTTTTCTCTATTTTTCACATATCTTCACATATATTTGTGCATTATTCAAATGGAATCTTTTTTTTAACTCTTTAGCATTTTTTTGTGAATAATCATCTTCTAACCAATGTATTTATAATTATTTGTACATTATTTAATTGAACTATTTTTTCAACTATTTAGGATTCATTAAGTTGTGAATAATTATTTTTTAACCAATGTATTTATATTTTTTTTTACAGTTAAATGAAATCTTTTTCAGTATTTGTTAACTTATGAATAATTATCTTTAAACCATTGTATACATATAATTATTTTATCTGTTTTAATAAACATTGTAAATCTCATTGTTGTAATTATTAATAACACCCATCCCCCCACCTCATAAGATAAATTCTATTCATGCATGTGCAGGAGAATGATGATGATGGAAGTAGCTGTACATTGAATTGCTGGGAGTTGATCTAATTTACCGAGTGGGTTTATAATGTGCGAAGATTAAACTTCGGCGTTTTCTTAATGGCTGTTCTCAATCTAAAAGTTCGGAAAATGGCATCCTGGTTACGTGTACAGTAAAGTACCACCATTGCATAATCTTACCAACCACCACCACGCAGTCTAACGAGTTTTCCTGACAACTGGAGGATTTTCTAAGTTAAGTAATTTTATAATATATTTTACCTTCCAACGGATTTTTATCTCAAGTTTTATTCGTAAAATAAAATGCTGCCTTGCAGGATATCTTTTAAAATTTAAAATTTTGTGTTTAGTTCAAGTTAATGTGTGATAGCAAAGAGCCTATACGAGTAAATTCCGCATAAATTTGTAATTTTTAACTAGTAGTTATACGGGATGTTCTAGGATTTAGACCTAGGGTAACAGCACTATTAGTGAATGTTTTTCATTAATTATCGAGTGCAATGGACGGTTTTATGCTCTTGTGCTGTCATAAAATCGCCAGGTTAGATCTCAGCCTTACGCTGGCTAGCTCTGAAATTTTTCTTACCTTAGTTCAGTTTTAACGTTTTGTTATATTTTATATTGCTTGGCCGTGGTGTCATGATATTTGTTTGCCTACTTGACAAGTGTTTTCTCTGCGTGAGATATTGTAAATGTTAGGTTAATTTTTGGGTATCGTTTAGTATTAAGTTTCTCTAGGGTGCTAGAGGTTATCTATACATTTTGGGCGTCTAGTGATAAAAAGTTTGTCTTATGTCTAACTACTAAGTGTCATTATTATAGTAGTGTTTTATTGCTTTTCCTACTTAATTTAAGTGTAAGTTCTTTTACTCTAGTGAAACGTCGCCGGTTTACACCTTTTTTTTTTTTTTTAATAAGGCAAGGTTTCCTTAACAGTTTAATGAATGTAAAATAAGTATAAGTTTTATTGTGATATATTAAGTGTCATAATAGTGGTGACATGACAGTCCCAAGTTGCACCATTTTGTATAGTACAGGTATATTTTGTTTCCTTTCCTGACAGCTGATATGTTGCTATATAGTGAATGTTAAAATTGTCGCCACGTTTTACTATACGTTCATCAAATTTGTGAGAACCGACACCTCTGAACCCATATTTTGGTAACTTAACGTATCTATCATTTCGAGCTCACCGTTTTACGAGAAATTTATGAAAGCAGTAGTTATAACCCAACTTTTTGTAGTAAATTGACTTTTATCTAACTGCTAGTAAGATTTTGTGACCAGTAATAAGGGTCAAATCAAAATTTTAAAGTCATTTCTCCTTGTTTATCGCTGGAACCGTATAGTCGCTGAACTAGTGATTAAATGTTTACTAACCTTGTAAATAAATTTTTGTGAAATTGTGAATTTACATTACGAATGTCGAATTTGTACTAAATTACTGATAATAGTCATGCAATAACCTTTGTATTCTTTTGCTAACCATGATTTGTAATTTAATCGATTTCAATTTTCTCTCTTTGTTTCTTTGTGTGTTATCTGTGACGTATCTTCCTAATTTCACGATCTTCCTATAGGGTCTGGCGCCCAAGCACTTTTGTATTTTTGCTGAATAAAGATTAACTGTAAAACAACTTTTATCACTCTTGGCCACATTATAGAGGCTGTCGCTTACCCTTATTCACGCCCTTTCCTCCTATAAAACTAGCTAGCCGAGGCCCTGTTTATCTTGAGGCAGACCTTTCCTTTTGCTTATTTAACACTTCTGGCCATCTCATGTAAATTAGCTATTTTTTTTTATTTTAAGTGATGATGCCAGCGTGGGTTATCCTGTTTAACCTAATTTAATTGTGATTTCTTTTATAGTCAAGGAGCACTGCCCAACTTGGGGCTGCCCAATTTTTTTGCCATTTAAAATGTCACAATGTTTTGATAATCTAGATTAGTCTGATTTTAATTGATCCGGATTATCGCGGCACACTATTATTAGTAAATTATTGCCATTTTAGTTTCATTCTTAATTAAGAAAACTTGTTTAATTAGAGTCCAGATTTTCTAAAGTTATTCAAGGGCAAGGATAATGCAAACCTTAACCCCTTCAAATCCCACGTAGATACCAGTTCTGACCCATCGTACATGGTCATGTATATGTTTTGTGCCAAAAATAGGGTTTGTGCTGTCATCTGTTAGAAAACATTTGAAAGCGTCAGTGGCAGCAGTTACAAGTTACTTGACAGGTAAGTCAAATTCTCGTGTTGATATTTCCAAAATTACAAAGATAAATAGCGCAAATTAAATAGGAACATAAAGATAAAACCTTAAAGAAACACGCCTGATGTCAGTTATTGATGAATTGTTGAAAATAATTTAGTCTCTGAGCATAAAAAGTGATGTACACCGTCATGTATATACGGTATCAAGTGCTGTTACCATGAATAACATGTACATCCGGCGTAAAATGGTTTTTGTAATATAATTTTTTTTAAATGAGTTTTTTTTGTAAAAACACTGAAAACTTTTAAATGACAATCTATAATTATTTTTTAGCACAGATGAACAAAATGGACAAAAAAAGGAAATACTATTTAAGTAATCCTCGGGATATCTAAGAATTAACCGATCTGGTAGAAAGCGGAGTTAGAAGAATAAGGCTGTCCTGAGGAAGACGAAGATGGTGATCTGATCTATGATCTGCCTACATCTGCTATTTCCATTCGAGTTGGTCAAGACACGATTAATCGAATAGAGGATTAATCGAATAGCAGGCATTAGATGAAATCGATACTGAAGAAAATTAAGACATTATAATTGAAGTATCGGAACATGAAGATAAGGGGAATAATGAAGTCGAAAATAAAGATGAGGATTATGAACTTGAAAATGAAAATAAAGAAAATGAGGAGGAAATGCGGAAAAAGAAGCCGAGGAACCACCTAGAACGACAAGAGAAAAACTACGAAGAGGGCCGCAAAGACCACAAGAAAGGAGACAACAAAGAAACAATCAAAGACAAAAGCACCAAATACAGCAGCACAAAAAAAGATGAAAATAGGAATAAAACAGAACCAAGTTCCTTTCAACCCATCTCCAATGCCAAAATTCCCAGAAGTAGTAGATAACAGCAGTGAGCCGCTACCTGCTTTAGAATATTTCTCGAGGTATATACCCATCACAATATTTGAAAAGTGCACAAATATATAAACGCCTTGCAACAGGGCAAAACATTTAAAAATATCACTACTTCTGAAATGCAAGTCCTCATTCCATTGCATATCATAATAGAATGCCTAAACAGGTTTCCTCGTGTCAGAATATATTGGGAACATATTGTGGGAATACATGTTTCCGGGATACATTTTTCTCCCTATGTACTAATCTTCATTTGGTCAACAATTTAGATAAACTAGAAGAATGTACTGACAAATTACACAGTGTGTTTGTTTGCGTTGTTTTCAAGGTGTCATTGTTCTTTAATCTAGGTGGGCGAGATTTCTCCCTGTCTTTCTTCTTATTACGTCCCATGTCAAGGTTATAAGCTTTTTTGCTATCGCTAAGCTCTTTACTTTCTGTCTGCACGGTTTCGAAGGCAAGCACAGTTAAATTATCGGCTATCGAACTTTTCCCGACTACACATATTTAAACGGGATATATGAAATAGTCCGTGTAATTTTAGGCTGACCAATCGGAACGCGCTATTTGCTAGGGACAACCTATAAATATGAACGTCAATTTCAGCGCGCTATCAGTTCACCGCGGTCTACCCAAGCGTCGGCACCCTGGAGCTCGATCACCAATTCTACATTTCTTAACTTATCAGTTTACCGCGGGCTACAGTACATGTCGGATCCAGAGTAGCTCGATCAAACACAACTTTTCATCATTTGTCCAACTTTATCAATCTCATACCTTTAATTTCAAGCAAGAAACTAATTTCAACTCTCACTCATTCAAACATGCAACTTCAGCCATTCAGCTAGATCGTCGATGCCGCCAATTTCGTTACAATACTGAGAAGATCCTCAAGGAAAACCACTACAGCAGTAGTTTGTTTTGTAAAGTATTGCGCGATTTAAATCTCGTCATTCGCGATCGGATGTCGGGGGTTTTGGCTATTTAAGTAGGTGAATTTTAAACATTAATACATGCAAATTTTATTCGAATCGTTGAATTTATGTGTTTCCTTTCTCTCCCATCCCACCTGAGCTTGGTTATCCCAGCCAAGTCTCTATAGGAGGACAAGCAGAGGAAGAAATAAATAAATATTAAAACGGGCAGTGCCCGCAACGAGTATTTCATTTTCCCCAAGTGTTTTAAACTAAAGTGCCTCTGAGGACAGGACTTAAAAGGTAACTTTCTAAGACAATCTTACAGGCAGCGGGTCCGTCAGCCTGCCAGCGCCTAGTAAATCAGTTCAGTGAACATTTAACAGACTCTCTCAAGAGCGGTCATTGCAAAGACCAAGAAAATTGACTTTAACCTAGTTTGCCCTCCTCCAGGGAAATTACAGATAGTAACAGAGTCAGTGCTAGTGTAGGACTTTGAGCCAGGAGCCTAGACGCCGCTTTCCAGTTGCTGCAGTATCATTTTCATGTACTTTCCTTTCAGTGTAGCAGAGCAGAGCCCAGTCCCGCAAGACGGTGTGATCGGTTGTGTCGCGTAGATTAATTAATTTGCTAGCATTCACCAGGCCTAAGGAGCCCTGTAGAAGTAAATTTTCATTAATAAGTAACACAAGCCGTCCCACTAGCTGCGACACCAAGTCAATGTTCAGTGTACTTTCGAAAATTTAACAAACTGTTAATTATTGCGTAAGCAAATTGTGTCATTCTAACCAAAGTTAAGCTCAACTCTGAAAAGCCCGAGCGGCTTAGTGCATTCACAGCCTCAATCAAAGTTACAGTACTTTCGAATAAATTTGGCGTACTTTTGAAAACGTGGTACTTTCGAATTTCTTCGACGTACTTTTGAAGTTTCATTCTTATTTCTGGACGAGCCTCGCCTCGCCCACGAAGCACAAGCGCTTCAGTAAGCAAACCAATTCCCTACCATCACAGTGAATTGAATTAATTTTCATTGTACTACTAAAGTTTCATTTCGACGCACTTCTGAAAAATTGCAACCTGAGGTACGACACTTTGCAATTCCACCAAAGCTTAAATCTAACAATTCCACCAAGTGCAATCTTTTCAAGTGGAGACAACACAGAGGAACCAGGAGCACGCGCCAGGCCATCTGGGAGACCTGCAGGTCTGACCTCTACGGCGAGGCCGCTCCACCGTAATCACAGTGTACAAGAAAGCACAGATTATGGTCAGACCGGTGTAACGCAGATGCCGCAAGGTACAGGTTTCGGAGGGCGAGTCAAACGGACGCCAGACCTTGGCTACTTCGAGACGACGCCACGGGATGCGCGACACCAGGTGGCAGACGACGTTGGATCCACGCATGCGCACAGGCACATCCCAGCGCCTCCACCAAATTTTCCGAACAACCCCCTTACGTTTCACCCCCGCCGAAGACATGTCGCCCAACTCAAGAGGCATGAGCTTTCGCAACCAACGACGCGGCCGGCGCATTTTCGTCCCAACGCGGACACACAACCAACCATGTATGCACCTGAAGATGCTTACATTCACATTGAAAGAAGAACTGTAACGTACAGAGACGTACAACCCTATCATTACATACCCGAGGACGGACGTATCGAAGGAGCTATGGTACGAACCCGGACACACAACCATTTTCTGAGAATACTCCTTTGAGAGAGGAGATTCACAGACCTCACTCAAGAACAAACCAGAATGACTTTCTGTGTCTTCAAGATGAAACCCCGTGGCGCCCAACACCTGAAATGCAATTCTACGCACAAATGTTTGAAAACACTTTAAACAAATTTGGCGAGACAATGAAGGACGCTGTCCGCGAAACGGACCGAAAACTGCTCATCACATATAGTGGCTTGGACTATAAAGACCCCCACTATTTTCTACAGGAACTGGAAGACCATTTTCTAAGGGCCAGAATCAAATCTGCGGACTGGACACCCACTGCTGTAGGCCAGCTCAGAGAAGATGCCAAGACATGGCAAGAAACGTTCAGGATGGTACGCCTAGATTATGAGGCATTTAGAAAACGTTTGCTGGAAAAGTTCAAAAGCAAAGCGACAGTAGCAAAACTCAGAGCTGAGTACTAAGGAAGTCGTCAAACGACGGAGCCCGCCGAACTTTTCATTGCACAGAAAGTTGCACTGCACAACAGACTCTTTTCAATGGTTGATGAAACCGAACTACCCTACATAATCAGCGAACTCTTGTTGCCTGAGATACGTGCTGCACTCAAAGGTGTCTACATAGAAAATGTAGATCACCTATCACAAATTGTTACTGAGATTGAGGCAGATCTCAAAGAAATGAGGAAGCCACCAACCAGTACACAACAACCATTGCCTCGAGCAAACAATTCACTGTCCAGGGAGAACCGGGCCGTGACCCAAGCGAATATTAGTAATCGACGTGCGTATACAAGTGCCGAGAAGCGAAATCGAGACGTCCCACCATATCCGTGCAGGAACTGTGGTGACATGCATTACATGAAAGACTGCCCACGAAACCGACCATCCGTGATGGAACGTGCCCTTAGTGCCGCCCCAACGTGCGATCACAGCGAGTGAATCCCAGCGGGAACAAGTGCTCCGCGCCATCCCCCTACTGATATAAACAGTACAGACGTTGTAGAGGAAAGACAAGAAGAGCCGCGAGTGCGTGCGCGTTTAAATGACATAAATGTGTGGGCAGTGCTAGACACAGGTGCGAACTACACTGTCATTAATAGCCGGTTGCTACAGCCACAACAGCTGCCAGAAAACACTCAACAAGTGCGACTCGCAGATGAACATGTTAGTACCGCCAACGGACCAACCAAACTCCCTATGTACATCGACGGACACCCCACCATTGTGAAGGCGTACATTCTACAGGGAATGCATGAAGATGTCCTACTGGGCACAGAGTGGATGAAAGAAGAGAAGGTAGTTATGGATTACGCTAATCGGACCGTCACGCATGGCACTGAGGAACGTTATCAAACTGAAATGATTTATGGGAAAAGTCGAGAACTACCCGAATTTGAGGAACCCACGACTCCACTCGTCAAGGAATCTGCCTTGCCGCCATGACCGCGCGCAACGGCCAGAAATTCTGCTATCTCGGCAACGACAACGTCTCTTGAAGCCGGCGACCAGCCACCATTCCAAAACACGAACATACAGGTTCCGCTTCGATCTGAAACCAGCGCTCGATCTGGAAGTATGGGAAGAGGGAAACCAGACCCGCAAAAGAGCAAGGAAATTTGCACCGCTGCCCCACGCGACGAGTGCCGCTGGCTTTGACTAACCAGCCGAGATGCCACGGCTAGAATTAGCTGATACTCTCAAGGGTCGTGCAGGTGCACCAGCACCAGCACCAGCACAGTCCACATTTTCGCAACCTAATCCTCACATGGAAAAATGCCAAGAATGCGAATCCGGAATTCCTACCGTACTGGAAGCAAGATCTGCGCCAGGACTACGAACTAAGAGACAACCTGCTGGTATGTGAAGGACGGTCGTTGTTCCCTAGTAGTACCATACCAGTTCCGAAACGAGGTGATAGATGAATACCGGCATTTGGCGAGCCGCTTCCGATATTCTGAAGTGGTGGAGATAATAAGAAAGGAATATTATTGGCCTGACATGGCTGCAGGGATCCGCTCTAGGCTACGCGCCGTGGATCACACACCTAAGGTGCAACCACCCAGTCAGAAACCCCCACGATTCGCAGAAGTGCGTCCTCCAGAACCAACTGGCACGGCCGGGAAGAATTCCACCTCTGTGAACGAACAATCAGCAAGCGGTACAACGAAACCCCGAGACCCAACGAACACTAGTGCGTCACAGCATCTGATGGTGAGTGCGCGAGTGAGGAAGACTTCACCAGAACGTGCAAAGTGCGCGAGTGCAGCCCCCACCGTGGAAGTGACTGCCCCAGTGCCGGACTTTCGCATCGATCAGCCTTAGACACTTTGCACCTAAGATAGGTCTTGTACCTCCACGTGAAGAGACTAGTAGCGCGGGTGCGGGCACCGAAGGAGCGCCTTCCCTGACATTCAACGAACGTAGGATGATGCGATCCCAGGCCGCATCGACAGTGTCATGCAAGGAGTTTGCCCTTGGCCCTCCACAAGCAAAACCTCAGGTCGGGGATACACTAATCACCGCCCCTCGGCACCTACTGCCGCAGGAGGCGCTAAATTAGCCGAGTCCTAACCCGCTTCGGGTTGTATTACCCCAGGAAGTCCGTGTAGCACGCCAGATGCGGCTGCACTTCCAATCATGTCGCCCCAACGCCGCACTGCGGTTAGAGGTCGCCTGCGGGCAGACCATCTCTCTTATTAAAACCCACATCGTCATTTTATTTACCATCAGGAGGCGTTGCTCCTGTTGCCTATATTTCTCTTACGACATATCGGTCACATCGATGATGACCGACGATATTCGCCATCGATATTAATATCGATATTTTTCATTCGATGCGCATCCCTACTTAACGACGAATGCCCCACTCAAGGAAGCTTCTATTCTGTTCGATAGCATTCTAAAATACAGAGTCGTCCTAAATAATATGACGGAAAAATACAAAATGTGGCAAACTAGATAAATTAAATAAACTATTGCCATCCGTTATTTCAGCAAGGGATGTTATTTCCAATCTCCAATCTCCAACGGTGGGAAGCATAAATTAACTTATCACAGGGAGTTTTTACGGGCATTCTTGCACGAATAGAAATATACGGACGTAACATGAAGAATTTCGAAAAATTAGTTGTCTTATGAAATGAACATTAATGCATCATATGAGTATGGCGCAGCTGATGACGAAGTTGTTGGCCCACACTCACAAATTCAGGTGATAAAGGCTAGAGCATTGTTTTCGATGTGGAAGCAACCGCTATATATAGCATTTGATCAAAAAATAACTAAAAACATTCTATTAGATGTCATAACAACTCTTGATAAAATATCATATACTGTTGTCGCTTGTGTAACCCGACTGTGGTGGTGGTATGGGCCTCTGGAAAAAACTATGAACATAACATTGGACTCTACATGCTTCACGCATCCGGTAACTAAAAAAAAAAAGGTATACTTCTTCGCCAATGCTCCGCATCTCTTGAAATTAATTCGAAATTGATTTTTGGACACTAGTTTCATATTCAGAGACAGAATGTGGCATTAGCAGTTCAATTAATGTCTCCTACCGCAGCTGTGCCTCTTAAAAGTTATTTTACTGAAAAATCTGCTACAGATATAGCTGATTTTCTGGAATTGATTAACGACTGGTTAGATATCATGAATTCACACTCTACATATCAATCATAAGTTTAATGTAAAAGCCCTTATGGTTTTAAATTAGATGAACAATACCTAATTTTTGACAAAAAATTTAAAAAAACGCAATGTGGTACAAATATTTCAAAAAAGTATTTTAATTTGGCGTGATTTGAAAGAAAAATATGAAATTTCGTATATGCTTACTAATCGCCTCGATCAAGACACTTTTTTCTCAAGTTAGAACTCGTGGTGGGTTACACGATCATCCATCTCCCTTGAACGCAATTTATAGAATAAGGATGATAATTTTGGGAAAAAAACCCTAATATAGTTCAACAAGATGTAAACATCCGAGAACAAAATGACACTTCAGATGAGTATTTACCAACAAAGTTATTAGTTAATGCCAAAGCGCCGCCCTTAAAAATTGAAGAAGGGAAACAGCAAGAACTGGAATTTGACAGCGAAAGCTTATCTACCTCTTCATCTGATGAATCGAGTGGATCTTCTCAAGCCGGTGTATCGCAAACTGAAAAAGATGGGTTTAGATATTTGGTGGTTGCAAGAAAATTTGTACATAAATATCTAGGATATTTATGTACAAATTTTCTTGCAACCACTACGATACTACCATTCATCAGAGCAGAAATAACCTCACAGATCCTAGATTAAAGATTAACTGAACAGACATATTTTCCTATTTCTGGCGTCACTCAGTGAAAACTGCTTAAAAAATGATCAGTTCGGTAACGATGAGCAGATGACAGGAAATTCAAAATTGCGTTAGTACATTATTTTGTCTGTACAGCCAAACAACCAAATGCCAAAATTTAAATAAAAATGTTTATACTTATCAAAAAGAAGTTATTGCTAGGAGAGACTTCTTGTTGAAATACTAACGTGGTTAATAGTAGTCGGGGAGTGTCTTCGTAAATTAGCCGAGGGGCCCGACAGCGTCGTTCAATCCTCCGGTCGACCACCCAGTCCTCGCGTGTTAGAGAAAATATTCTCAGGGGGGCCGACAGCGACGGTCGCCCATTCCAGCATTTACACACAGCCTGTCTTCGGCGGGGTGAAAACGTGAGGGGGTGTTGTTGTGAAAATAGTGAGAGCGCCGGGTTGAGCCTTTGCGTTCGTGCATCCCTGGCGTCGTCACGCACCTGGTTGTGCGCTTCCCGGAGCGGCGCGTCGCTGGAGCTCGAAGAAGGCACTGTTTTCCCCCCGCCGAAGACATGTCGCCCAACTCAAGGGGCATTCGAACCTAGCAACCCAGTCGGCGCAACCCCGTCCCAGGAGGGACCTAAATCCAAACCCATACCCGGACGTACATGCACCTGATGATGCCTACGTTCACATCGAAAGACGAACAGTCACGTACAGGGATGTACAATATATGCCAGAAGAGGCTTACAACAGACGTCAGGGTTATGAACCTAACCAGGACACACAACAAGTATACGAAAATTCTCCGAGACAGGAAACTCGAAGAACAGAAAACGGACAGACAGGAAGTGACTTTCTGGGTCTTCAAGAGGAAACCCCGTGGCGCCCAACACCCGAACAAACGTTTTATGCAGAAATGTTTCAAAATGCACTGCATACTTTTGGAGAAACCTTGCGTGACAGTGCACAATAAAAACAGAAAATTACTCATTACATACAGCGGCTCTGACTACGAAGATCCGTATTATTTCCTAAAAGGGGTCGAAAACCATTTCAGAAGAACCCAACTTCATTATGCGGACTGGACGCCCACCGTCGTGGCGCAGCTCCGAGGTGAAGCGAAAACGTGGCAGGAAATGTACCGCTTAGTACACCTAGACTACGAAACATTTCAGCGAAGATTATTAGAGAGATTTAATAACAGGACAACTAGGTAAAAATTACGTGCCCAGCTGTACGTCAGAAGACAATCTACTGAACCAGTAGAGCTGTTCATCTCACAGAAAGTAGCTCTGCATAACAGGCTGAACCCAACGGTGGAGGACACCGAATTGGTAGACGTAGTCATGGAATTATTGTTACCAGAAATCAGAACAGCACCCAGAGGAATTTACATAGAGAATATGGACCACCTCGCCAAGATTGCTGCGGAAATTGAAATGGACTTGAAGGACATTCGTAAAATGCCTGCAAGTACACAACAACCAACAACGAGACAAATAAATTCACAACCAAGGGAACCCCGGGCTGTGACCCAAGCTCCACCGAGCTCAAGCCTCGTACCGCGCCGAGCGGCGCCTGCGCAGACCAACCAGGCGAGAGGAGATGTAAACAACCCCACCCTACCCATGCAGGCATTGTGGGGGAAACCACTACAATAAAGACTGCCCGCGCGAGCGGCCGTCAGTCGTGGAAACTACACCGTCCGGTGCGCACCGACGAGCGTTGCCAGAGAGTGAAATAGTGAACCAAATAGTGCAAGACATGCCGACGAGCATTAATAGTACGGATATTGTTGAAGAAGCTCCAGCACCAGAAATGAAGTTGCCGCGAGTGCTCGTGAATTTTAATGGGAAGGACCTTTGGGCCGTACTTGACACTGGGCAAATTATACCGTGATCAATAAGAAACTGCTAGAACCTAGGCAGTTACCCGAGGAAACACAACCAGTACGACTGGCAGATGGGCAAATCGACAGAGCTTATGGACCCGTTAAATTGTCAATATACATTGACAAACATCCGATGATAGTAAAGACTTACATCCTCGCCGAAATGCACGAGAACATGCTTTTGGGCACTGAATGGATGCGGGAAGAGAAAGTGGTTGTAGACTACGCGACCCAGACGGTTACCTACGGCGTAGAAGAACGCCATTGCACTATACACCACGGACCAGGAAGCACCGACAGTTGAGGAATCAGCTGCTTTCCCAGATGCTCAGCCCTCCACGTCGTTAGAAGCAAGTGGATCGGCTGCAAAACAAAATGTCCAGACGACATTGGCGCATCCGCCAGCGAGGAATGAATTGCCGCCGCTACAAAGTATTAATGTCCCGATCTTGGACAACCCGAAAAAGGAAGAGCATCCTGTGGAGAGGACCGAAGTAAGGCACTCCACTAGGCCGCCCTTGTACTCGGCCCCGGCTTATACAGTGTATTTCACTTCTCGTGAAGACACCCCTGTATCTTTTTTATTTGTTGCCGAATTAATTTCAAATTTTTATCAGCCATACAAGTCCATAAGGTGACTTTATTCAACACATAAATGCCGTCTAAATCTAAAACGCCGGCCTACTGCGATAAAAAGAAAATGTCAATTTTCGAGAAATCATAGCAGGCTTAGAGATAGACAAAAATTTTGTTAACAAAAGTTGTTCAGAATCACTTGATATGCCCCCCTGTAAAATTTTGTGAAAATCGGAATATTTTCAAAAAATAATTTTTTGTTTCACTTCTCGTGAAGACACCCCTGTATCTTTTTTATTTGTGGCCGAATTAATTTCAAATTTTTATCAGCCATACAAGTCCATAAAGTGACTTTATTCAATACATAAATGCCGTTTAAATCTAAAACGCCGGCCTACTGCGATAAAAAGAAAATGTCAATTTTCGAGAAATCATAGTAGGCTTAGAGATAGACAAAAATTTTGTTAACAAAAGTTGTTCGGAATCACTTGATATGCCCCCCTGTAAAATTTTGTGAAAATCGGAATATTTTCAAAAAAAAAATTTTTTTTCACTTCTCGTGAAGACACCCCTGTATCTTTTTTATTTGTGGCCGGATTAATTTCAAATTTTTGTCAGCCATACAACTCCATAAGGTGACTTTATTCAACACATAAATGCCGTCTAAATCTAAAACGCCTGCCTACTGCGATAAAAAGAACATGTTAATTTTCGAGAAATCATAGTAGGCTTAGAGATAGACAAAAATTTTGTTAATGAAAGTTGTTCAAGATCACTTCATACGCCCCATGTCGTCTAAATCTAAAATGCCGGCCTTAGAATAATTAAAATTAAAATCTAATTACTTTAATGAGTTTTAACATCTGTCAACAATATGTAGGTTGGTAGGATGCTGTCATATAACGAATTCTTTTTGAATTAAATTGGTGGCCCTGAAAAGGGCCGTTGTTTTTACAGAGAAGACTACTAATAATGAATGATAATATTGTCGGAAAAAAAAATACAGATAAAGCAAAAGCCGCAGTGTTAGAATAGTTCAAAAATAAAAGAAGTTAATGGTTTTTTTTACTTATTTATTATATTGCGCCCCTTTCCACTAACCCACCCTCAAGTGTAATACACTTCTCAATCCGTTTTCTGTTATTTTTTACAACTCTTCGCAGTTCTTGAGCTGTAACTTCTAAACATGCTTGCCTTATCCTCTCACAAAGCTGCTCTATATTTTGAGGTCTGGTCATATAAACTTTGTTTTTAATGTGACCCCAAAAATAAAAATCCATTGGAGTGAGATCAGGTGATCTGGGTGGCCAATGTATTAAAGGGCTATTTCGTCCTATCCATCTTTGGGGAAAATGTTCATTCATCCATGCTCTCACTACTACGGAATTGTGGATAGATGCTCCGTCGAGTTGAAAATACAATTGTTCCAAAGGAAAATCAACAATTGCATTCCAAAGATCATTATTTAAAAATTCTAGCAAATTTAACGCATTTATATTTTGAAAAAAGAAAAACGGCCCTATTATTGTTTCGTTAAAAATTCCGCACCACACATTTACTTTCTGGGAATATTGCCTTTTACAATTTATTATCCAATCAGGATTTTCTACTGCCCCTAGAGTTTTGTGATGACACTACCCCGTTGGTGGAGAAAGTTGCCTCGTCCGTGAAAATTACTTTCTTCAAGAAGTCTCTATTGTTTAAATAATTACCTTGGATCCATAAACAATATTCTAATCTTCTCTCTTCATCACCTTCCTCCAAGGTATGTAAAAATTTTGGTTTAAACGGTTGTAGCTTATGGCGTTTTAAACATCTCCAAATTTTTGATGCCGACAAATTAAGGTCACGAGCCATATTTCGAAGACTGGTAGTGGGATTGGCGTTAAACGCCGCTAATATAACATTATCATCTCCGTGATTTCGATTAAGATGTACTCTCGGTTTAAGCACATTGCCAGTTGTATTGAACAAGTGACATATTCTTGCTACGGTACCATGGTGTATTGGTTGTCTTAGAGGATGTCTTAAATTAAATTCTTCTGCTGCTTCTCTTGAAGACCGTACATTTTCACCGACTATCTTTATTATTTCAATTTTTTCATCAGTAGTTAAAAGTATTCTAACCATTATGAGAAAAGATATGAAATAAGGAAACTTTAGTATGAATAAAATTATTAAAACAAGAAAAACTAACAAACTCCACAGAAAATAACAACAATCACTTCTGTCATGAAAGCAATGACGAAATAAATAAAACAATACATATTGACAGTTAATTTCACGGCACTCTTTACATTCAACGCAATAAAACCGTCCATGTTCCTAAATTTCTGAGCCGATAAGGAGGAAGGATATGATGGAGAGTTACTCCTCCAGAAGAGAGATAACAAAAAGAAAAAAAGAAAAGATATTACATTCAACTTGATATGTAAAAATAAAAAGCCCTTTTAGTGTTTTATTGAATGCTGATTTTTGTTCACAACTTTCATTTGTTGGAAAAAGTTCTCTTTATGTGTTCTCTTTTTTTGAAAATATTCCGATTTTCATAAAATTTTACAGAGGGGCATATGAAGTGATCCTGAACAACTTTTATTAACAAAATTTTTGTCTATCTCTAAGCCTACTATGATTTCTCGAAAATTAACATTTTATTTTTATCGCAGTAGGCAGGGGTTTTAGATTTAGACGGCATTTATGTATTGAATAAAGTCACCTTATGGATTTGTTTGGCTGATAAAAATTTGATATTAATTCGGCAGTAAATAAAAAAGATACAGGGGTGTCTTCACGAGAAGTGAAACAAAATTTTTTTTTTTGAAAATATTCCGATTTTCACAAAATTTTACAGGGGGACATATCAAGTGATTCCGAACTACTTTTGTTAACAAAATTTTTGTCTATCTCTAAGCCTACTATGATTTCTCGAAAATTAACATTTTCTTTTTATCACAGTAGGCCGGCGTTTTAGATTTAGACGGCATTTATGTGTTGAATAAAGTCACCCTATGGACTTGTATGGCTGATAAAAATTTGAAATTAACTCGGCCACAAATAAAAAAGATACAGGGGTGTCTTCATGAGAAGTGAAACAAAATTTTTTTTTTGAAAATATTCCGATTTTCACAAAATTTTACAGGGGGACATATCAAGTGATTCCGAACTACTTTTGTTAACAACATTTTTGTCTATCTCTAAGCCTACTATGATTTCTCGAAAATTAACATTTTCTTTTTATCACAGTAGGCCGGCGTTTTAGATTTAGACGGCATTTATGTGTTGAATAAAGTCACCTTATGGACTTGTATGGCTGATAAAAATTTGAAATTAATCCGGCCACAAATAAAAAAGATACAGGGGTGTCTTCACGAGAAGTGAAACAAAAATTTTTTTTTGAAAATATTCCGATTTTCACAAAATTTTACAGGGGGACATATCAAGTGATTCCGAACAACTTTTGTTAACAAAATTTTTGTCTATCTCTAAGCCTACTATGATTTCTCGAAAATTGACATTTTCTTTTTATCGCAGTAGGCCGGCGTTTTAGATTTAGACGGCATTTATATGTTGAATAAAGTCACCTTATGGACTTGCATGGCTGATAAAAATTTGAAATTAATTCGGCAACAAATAAAAAAGATACAGGGGTGTCTTCACGAGAAGTGAAACACACTGTATATAGAGCTGTTCCACGCCGAGCCCGGAAGGAACTAACGAGACGAGTCCCGTTAGCACTGACCAGAGAAGCATCTATGCCACGGCTAGAGTTAGCTGCTACGTTACCTGAACGAATAAAACAAGTCCACCAGCATAGCCCTGAAATGCGGGACTTAATCCTCACCTGGAGGCGAATAAAAGATGTGAATGTGGAGGCGCTACCGTGCTGGAAGCAAGACCTACGCAGAGACTATGCAGTACACGAAGGAATCCTATGGTACGTACGTGACGGACGCCAGGCCTTAGTGATTCCATATCAAATGCGAAATGAGGTCATGGACCAACACAAACATTTAACGACCACGATGCGATACAGTGAAGTGACAGATCTTATTAGGAAAAGTTACTACTGGCCCGGCATGGCCGCGGGCATTCGGTCACGTCTGCGGGCAAACGACCATATCCCAAAACAATCACTTCCCCCCGGTTACAAGGACAAACCACTTAACCAGTGCGTCAACCAGTGAAGGACACGGACAGGATGTGCTTTCACCAAGTGTGTTAGACAAAATACAAGTGCCGCCGGAAGCAACGCATAGCGCGCGCGAGTGCGGAAGTGCTACGACGCCTAAAGAATTTCCCACACCTCAGCTGACAAATCTTAGTCAACTGGCGAGGATAAGTTTATTAACCCTCCCGGAGAAACCCGGTGGTGGGGACAAGAAGACTGAAGGCAGCCAATCGATGTCACTCAATGAGCTGCGGATGCTGGACGCTCCCGCCCCACCAGTGGCGAAGGTATGTAAGAAAGAGCCGTTAAACATAATGGATTTACCCATTCTCGGTCGTATTCCAGGATGGGAATGTATAACAAGCAATTCTGTGGAGTCCACTATTCATCAATTTGAGTCAGGCAGCGCTATTTTAGAAGCATTGCCTCATCCCCGATCCAGACAAACACGAACAGCTGTTCGAGGTCGCCTGCGGGCCGACCACCTTTAATCTATGAAGCCTACTATTATTATCATCCTGGGAGGCGCTCCGCTCCCACACGCTGCCATCTGGCCACCTTATTTTACTTTCTTTTAATTCCCAGCGATTAGCTGTTTTATTTTCTAAAAGTTATTTTCGCCCTACAAAGGGAGATATTTTATCCAGCATATATATTTACCCATTATTATACTTAACCAACCATTTTAATCACTTTTATTTTATTCTAGTGTAACAGGCATTGCTGCTACACTACTAAACCCATTATTATCCCCAGGAGGCATTGCTCCTGCAATTTAAGTAGTTAAGTAAGGAGAGAATGAGCCCACTTCAAGGTCAAGCTGGAGCTGTGACGTCAGCACGCCCGCAGCCCCGCGGGTGGCGCGCAGGTGATAGATGATAGATCCTATGATCTAGGTTCTAGTGTGAGGTGAGATAATGCTAGATGATAGATCCTATTATCTAGGTTGTAGTGTGAGGTGGGATCTTCTTAGATGATAGGTGATAGGACCTAATGGGAGGGGGGAGATCCAATCCCCGAGCTTAGATATTAGATTATAGCTAAAGATAAGAGATTATATCTAAGAGGGGGTGGCTAAGAGTATATAGGATGTATCTAGTAATAAAAGAAGTATACAGGGTGTATTTAGTAATAAAAATAAGTATATAAGGTGTACTAGTGATATGGTGTATCTAGTAATAAAAATAAGATGGCTGCCGTTTATTGTTTATAGTTATTGGCGAATAGTATTGCATGTTTACGTTAGAGGGCGTTAGAGGTTAAGAAAATGGCTACAGACATCCATCATTGAGTTTAAATAGACAAGTCTTATATATGGAATAAATATTCATCTACTTCAATACGTAAATTTTATATTTGAATGTTAAAACTGTGACCAAATGCAGAGACGTTATCGGATTCCAGGAAATTGTTAATGTAAATAAATGCGACTGTCTACGGCTATATGTATATTTAAAACGTGATTAATTGTCTTTAGATAACAGCATCCGGCGGTTATAATACAATGACTAATAAGTCACGTGATCTATTATAAGGAGCGTCTCAGGGTTTGGAGAGAAATAATGTAAACAATGAAATCATCATATTTTTTCCCATATTTTTTCTGCTTACTTGATACGAAAAGTGGGGGTGGAATACAGCATAAAAGTAAAGACCTGAGATCGCTGCATTCATTCACAATCTTAAAGTCGATATATACAAGCAGCAGCAGCAGCAATGTCTTTCACAAAAATTAACGTTGAAGCTCATGTCACGCCGTTCATGAAAATCTATGAGCTGGAAGTCGATAGAAAATATAAAGTGCTAGATATATATAAAGCACTTTCACCGTATGGTATCCAGGTCCAAGTAATCCTCGAAAATTGTAAAGTGAGTCTACCAGCCAGATACTCACGCATTATTTCTGATGATGATATGGTAACGCTACAACAAACCATTATACTAAAAGAAGTGTACTTGGTATATAGAGGGCTAGCAGGCACGACTACTAACATTGAATTCATCGAGTCCTAAAGATGGATCCCGAAACATATAAGAAGAGGTTACAGTACTTTATAAACAATTTAAAATTACTCGGAGAAGACGTTAAGTACGTTGAAGTTTTACGTACATTTCAACATGTCAGTATCCAGCCGAAGAAGTCCAAGAACAGTTCAGTTCAGCGAGGACGTTAAAATTCATCACATTTACCATTGGAGCTATGCCCATAGAACTGCTAGATGTGGTAACTGGATGCAAGACGCCCGCGATCGAGATCGTTTTCAAATTAAAATATTACGATACGCTCAAATAATTAATCCAGTACTTGAACATAAATATTCTGTTATTATATCACAAAACATGTAACCTCTTTCTTATATGTATTAATAAATTAATTTAAAAAATGGTTGACTATTATTACCCATTTCCTAATTAAATGAAGAATTCAGATTTTTTTTTTTTCAAGTTTATTGTAACGAAAATGTTCATGCTACATTTTATGTCTTTTTTAATGTCGAATTTAAATATGCAATCAAAAAAATTAAATCTTAAAAAATAAAGCCAGCCCAGGCAAAAAATGAAAAAATTCATATTTTTCAAGTTTATTGTAACGAAAATGTTCATGCTACATTTTATGTGTTTTTTAATGCTGAATTCAAATATGCAATCAAAAAAATTAAATCTTAAAAAATAAAGCCACCCCAGACGAAAAATAAAAAAATAATTTAATTTTTATAATATATTTTATTTATCTGAACGCATAATACAGTAATAAAGCTTATATATGTACATGGAATACATAACCTATAAAAATAATAGCAATAATAATAATAATAATAATAATAATAATAATAATAATTAATATAAGTGCATAAAAATTAAACAATGCTACTTTTTTCAATCCAACTGTTATGGGAACTGTCAAATCCAAGCCATTTAACGAAAACCTTATTTCCTTTCTTCCTTAAAACTTTCTCAACGAGATACATGTCTGAATGTTTAACCTTCTGCAGTTCTTCAGTATAGAAGCATCCTTCTATTGGCTGTTTCCGTGCATCGGTCAGTAAGTATGTTATGGGGCTGGTATAATTAATTTTTGAAATAGTAAATATTTCATTAGACCAATTAGGAGTATAACCTTTATCGAACACGCCTCTGTACTTGCTTATTCTCACATGATCGTTAATTTTAAATTTAGGTAATTGCGAGTATGTAATTGTAGGATAATTGTAAACGGATTTCAAGAGTATTTTTTCATTCTTTTTATTTACATCTACAGGTTTCATGCCGATGGTACGATGCCTAGTATTATTATATTTCTTAATAATATCAGCAAGTAAATTAAACCACCGAAAAGAACCATTTATACTAAATTCTTTATACATCATAGATTTTATAGTCCTATTTACGCGTTCGACTACTGAACATTTTTTAGTGCTATACGAAGAATAATGATTAATTTTATATTTTTTCATTAATTTTTGAAAATTAATATTATAAAATTCGGTTCCATTATCAGTCTGTAAATTGACTGGGATTCGTTTATCTGCGACTAATATTTTTTCCATAGCTCGAGTAACATTTACGCCAGATTTAGATTTAACTGGTTCAGCCCATACGTACTTTGAAAAAACATCAATTACAATGAGAATATATTTATAATTTTTATTGTAATTAGCATATGGAATCATTTCGACTAAGTCAGCCTGAAGCAATTCATTTAAACCTCTAACTACGACTTTTCGTCTCTTAAAGTTAATTCTAGCCGGCTTATGTATTTCATTAACAATATCTCTTTTTATAGCAGACATGTTTACAGTTCAACAATAATTTACGTACTGTTAAATTAATCCAGCGGTTCGATTATTTTACTTTCTAATAGTTCCTCTAAAATTCTATTTATTTCATTCGTATGACTTGAATTGCCTGCCTCCTGTGAAGCTATCAAAAGCCTAAGACGATCGACGAGTTCATTAGGATCGTCCCAATATACGTAATCAATAGCATTATCGGTGACTTGCATCATTAATTCGCCGCCTTTTACTTTACCAGGAGCACGTTGCCGAGGTTCGCGAGCGTAAAGCATCGGTTTAATAATATGCAGGTACTTCCAGCTCTTACTACCGGACTTTTGCTTTTCAGAATCATAATTTCTCTTATGTGCGCTAGTCCTTTTTACAATATCAATGTACTGTTTCTTATCATCATAGTTATAGTGATGCGAACGTTTTTTAAATAGTAATTCATAAAGACCGCGAGTGTCCTGATACTCTTTATTATTTATTATTAAATTGTCACCGTCAAACTGAATGACAGAATTTCCAATATAATATTTATCTTCTTCGGGATTATATCGTACACCATATCGAAAATCATGTGTATTTTCAGTATCATGCATCATCTCAGATATATACGTTTTAGGCAGATCGCTAAATTTCTCAAGATACTTCTCATCTGACTGGTCGCCTTCTTCAGAGTCGACAATCGACGGTGACGGTGTAATATTAATATTTTTTTCATCCTCTGAGGGTTCAGACTTTTTCTTAATGTTTAAATTCTCGTCCGTCTCAAGCTTGATATGTTTAGCTATTGAATGTAAAGGTGCGGTGATTGGGGCAAAAGACTTTTCGATTTGCAGATCGTGCATTTTGAGTGCCTCTAATTTGCGCTTTACGGCTTTCCGAGCTTCGATAATTTTATTAGTAATGTCCATGTCGACAGGTGCGTCAGATAACATGTGTAATTATCAACTGATTGAGATAGTAAAATCACAGGTATATATACTCGTCAAACCCCTTTCTGTATCGGCCATGTTTAATATCGCTATCTTTATCTATCACTAGGAATCCGTATTTATCTTTCCAGCATAACGAGCACATATGTTTGAAATCCTCAAAGCTCATATCGGTATTAACGTGATCGGAATATACATGTCTAAGATTCATGTCATCCTGCTTGAATAATATCAGTAAATTTGCATTGTCTCTTATCAGATGTTTTGGAATGCGGGTATAGGTCTGACAGAGATAGAAGCTGTCTATCTGTTTATGCCGTCCCATGCTAAAGTAGTCACGCATCACACTTTGATTGTCGCAAGCTACGTCATCAAATATAAAAATGGAATTAATTTTAGCTTGCGCAGGCGTCATTATTACATCGCTATCCTTGAATTCATGATATCCCACGATCGAGCCGAGTACTTTTCTAAGATATTCATATTTAGGCTGGTAGAGAGATTTCGAGTAGACGTAAACATTCTTGAAACGCAAGCCGTGTGGATGAGTCAGCAGGCTTATCACGATGTTTGTTTTCCCACAATTTGAAGGTCCGCAAATGATACACCTGATGCTGTCGGGTAACAGAGGACCATGTCTACTATCTTTTTTCACATGACTATCGAAATCGAGATTATCGATTTTCAGACTGTTACCTGTCTTGATGAAACGCATGATTGACACTGAGGTATTTCCACCAGGAGTTTAAGTATAAATAGCTTTCGGTCACCTGTAACACCTCAGTCTACTATTACATGTGATAGAGGTAACATGGCTGTAAACGCTCTCATAAATAAATTACCTTTCGAAGCCCATATCCCTGGCTATCGTTTCTGCGGCCCGGGTACTAAATTAGAAAAAAGACTGGCGCGAGGAGATCGCGGAATTAATGGTCTAGATGAGGCGTGTCGTGACCACGACATACAATATTCTAAAGTCAATGATGTGAAAGGACGGCATATTGCCGATAAAGAATTGGCAAAACGTGCTCTGAAGCGAGTATTTGCTAGGGATTCGTCCATCGGAGAAAGAGCGGCAGCAGCCGGTGTAGCAGGCATCATGAGTGCTAAAGTTAAATTAGGCTTGGGATGTAAAAAAAGAAAATGTGGCGGTACGATGACGTTTAAAAAAATATCCAATAAAATTCGTAAACTAGTACGTGGAGCTCCCTCTGTCGGGGATGCTATTAAAAAGGCCTCTCGTGCAGTACAGCGTATTAAAAAAGATAAAAAAATATCACCGATGGCTGCTCGCGTTATTCCTATACCGAAGACGGGTGGCGTTCTACCGCTAATACCAATATTTGCTGGACTTAGTGCTCTGGGAGCGCTAGCCGGTGGATCTGCAGGTATAGCGAAAGCTGTAAGAGATTCTCAGGCGGCATCCTCCCAGCTTAAAGAATCTAAACGTCACAATCAGGCTATGGAGAGTATCGCCCTAGGTAAGGGACTCTATCTTCGTCCCTATCGAACGGGACTTGGACTATACATGAATAAAAACATCAACAGCAAGTGACTAGTAAAATTACCAAATCGAGCGCTCACCGACGTGGATCTGAAAAAATATGTTAAGATGTTAAATATACCTAATTTTCGAGGAATATTTATGCGAGACCGACTACCTAAACGCGTACATAAAATTGAGACGGGCATTGTGAACTTGGATAGTGATAGCGGTAATGGTACTCATTGGACTGCATACTTTAAGAACGGTTCGAAAGCCGTTTATTATGATAGTTTTGGTAATTTACAGCCTCCTCTCGAATTAATAAAATATTTAAATTGTTCTATTGAATACAATCACAAGCAGTATCAGTCTTATGACACAGTAAATTGTGGACATCTGTGTTTACAATTTCTATATAATGCGTCATGCTTTTAAGTCACGTTCATTCTCAGAGCTAACCTTGAAGCCGCAACATGTCTTGTACGTTTACATTATCCGGCAAATCATCTAATTTAACCGCGCACTTTTCCCCACCCATAGACCTTGAAGACGGCGCTGAATATTCGCTTGCTTTAATAAATTTCGAGGCGTATAACTCCATACCGAACATAGACGCTACAAATAATCATATATATTATGATACAGACGATAAGTTTATAAAAATTCCGGAGGGCTCGTATGAAATAGAAGATATAAATAATTACGTAAGAAAGCATTTTATTCTGAATCATGGTAACGATAGTCATATTTCTATAGTATCCAATAAAATTACGTTAAAAGTGGAAATAAAATCCAATAAGATGATAAATTTTGAAAAGGCCGGCGGTATTGGCAGTTTGTTAGGATTTACATCTCGTCGTCTAAAACCGCTCGAGAAACATATATCTGATTTCCCGGCAAAAATTCAAAAAGTAAACGCTATATGCGTGGAGTGTAATCTCATCACAGGCAGTTACATGAATGATAGATCTGTACACATTATTCATGAATTTTTTCCTAGCGTGCCTCCCGGCTATAAAATAATAGAGTGTCCCGCTAATGCAATTTACCTACCGATTAATAAGAGGCATATAGATAGCATATCAATTAAGATAGTCGATCAAGACGGTGATCTTGTTAATTTCCGTGGCGAGGTCATCACGGTAAGACTGCACTTGAAGAAGAATGGGTCTTAGTTTCCGAAATAGTTTAAAAGGAACACCTGCTCGCGCTCGAAACAGTTCACCTGCAACCTTCAAGGTGTTAACATCTAAAAATAGACGTTTTCTTTACTCTCTCGGTTACAAAGTGCTAATATGAATCCGAATATTTTAAACGTGTTTGAGAAGCCTACGTTTGAAACCGCGATAACTAATTTTGAAAATCATAGTCATGGACCATATTCAATCAGAAATTTAAATAATAACGACGAAATTCGTATACCCATTCAGCAGCAGGATGTGTATACTGCGCCGTATGCTAGTTCGCTGTATATGCGGGGCCGGTTACTTAAAGAGGATGGTACGGTTTCGAACACAGCGGTCTTTGATAAAATGGGGTTATTGTATCTGTTTGACGAGATACGATACGAAGTGAGCGGTAAAATTGTGGACAGCAGTAGAAATCCAGGCCTCGCGACTGTTATGAAGGGATATGCATCATTCACTCCGAATGACGCGAATCACTTAGAAAATGCTGGGTGGACTGATGTGGATGATAATTTTGCAGACGAGAACGGTTACTTTGACGCATGTATACCTTTAAAAATATGTCTGGGGTTCGCAGAGACCTTTGAAAGAATTATTTTAAATGTCCGTCAAGAGCTGGTACTCGTTCGCAGTAGTATTGATACAAACGCAATCATAAATCTTGTAGCCGATGAAAAGATTAAAGTAGAATTGGAAATCGTTCAATGGCGTGTACCACACGTGACTGCATCTGACGTTGAGCGATTAAAATTAATGAAATATCTAGAGAGGAATATCGATTTGCCTGTACCGTTTAGAAGCTGGGAATTACATGAATACCCCATGCTGATGGAATCGCAGACGCATACTTGGAATATTAAAACTTCGTCTCAGTTAGAGACACCGCGATATATTATTTTCGGCCTTCAAACGGGTCGTAAAAATGCAGTCGCTAAACGTATGAGTGAATTTGATCACTGCGAGTTGACTAATTTTAAACTTTTTTTAAATTCGGAATCATATCCCTATGATAACTTGAATATTAATTTTGAGAAGAATTTCTGTGCTACTCTGTATGAAATGTTCTGTCAATTTCAGAAATCTTATTATGAGAAAGAAAATGAACCTCTGCTTACTAAATATAAATTTAAAACTAAAGCTCCTCTGGTAGTTATCGACTGTTCGTGTCAGAATGAGGTTGTAAAGTCGAGTGCAGTGGACATTAGGCTGGAATTTAGCACTAATAAAAATATTCCGAAAGACACTGCTGCATATTGTCTTATAATTCATGATAGATTGATTTATTACAATCCTTTAACCAGTATAGTTCGTCCATACTAATATGTATATAATAGACGTGCAGGGCTTCCAGCATAAAAAGGAGTTAGCGTTTGCATGTAAAGAAATTTCAATTTTTAATATTACCGATGTCTCGTGTGTACATCGGATAATTAAACCGACTGTTAGTTACGGGCTTCTTACACACAATATTCAGAAGCAAATTAATTGGATAACTGATCATGTGCACGGTCTCCGATGGTCCACGCCTTATGATAATCTCCGGTACGGCGACCTGCAGGACTTCATCGACAGCCACGTACTTGAGAGAGAAGCAAAAGTTTATGTCAAGGGACTGGAAAAGAAGCGATGGCTTCAGCATTATCTGTCTAATAATAATAATATTATAGACTTATATAATTGTAATAATATGAATAGTTTAATGTTAAATAATTTAGAATATCATTGTCATAAACATATTAATAATCATTTACGCTGCTCTAGGCAGAATGTCTACTCGATATATCAGTGGTATATTGTAAATAAAGATAAGGATTTTGAATAAACAAATTTATGCTAACCATACTGGCTTTTATTTCTGTATACATGTGTGCGTGTATGAATGACGAGTGGGGTGGGGGGCAGAGAGGGAGAGAGAGAGAAGTGGGGGGAGAGCTCTTGCCTCGAGTCAGAGCGCGGTGATCAGTTAGACGTTGCAAAGATGCACAATCAAACGGGGCTTAGAGAGCTGATAGCGGGCAATATTTGCCAATGTTCGATGTGCCAAGTCCCACCGGAGGGTTGGAGGTACCTGGGGCTGCCTCAGCCCCAGGACCCCGTAACGCAACCACCACCACCACCACCACAGGAGATGCCCCGGCTGATGCTCTTAGCCGACATCATGAAAGGTATTTAAAATATTTTTTCTGTTTCGTATAACTCAATACTTATAGATATTTTTTTAAATTGTTACAGACTCCATTGAACTCAGAATTTCTTCGGAGATTTGGAGAGGTCGATCTGTCAGCCGGCGAGACCAATAAATTTCTTTTTTAAATTAACATACGATCTGCCCTCCCGCCGGATAGCCAGACCAGTGTTTTTATTATTTTATTAATTCTACACAATTTTAATTATAATTTTTTTATATTAATAAAAAATGTTATTAATAATCTTTTTTTATTTCAAGAGTTGATAGCATCTCATACTTATTAAGTGTCTGAACAGCTCGAACAGCTCCAACAGCTCCAACAGGTGTAACAGGTACCGTACCTGTTACACCTGTTCGAGCTGTTGGAGCTGTTCGAGCTGTTCGAGCTGTTGGAACTGACCATATATAATACACGTATATGTATATGTATATGGGCTGCTTGAACAGCTCCAACAGCTCCAACAGCTCCAACAGGTGTAACAGGTACCGTACCTGTTACACCTGTTCGAGCTGTTGGAGCTGTTGGAGCTGTTCGAGCTGTTGAAACTGACCCTATATAATACATGTATATGTATATGTATATGGGCTGTTTGAACAGCTCCAACAGCTCCAACAGCTCCAACAGGTGTAACAGGTACGGTACCTGTTACACCTGTTGGAGCTGTTGGAGCTGTTCGAGCTGTTGAAACTGACCCTATATATTACATGTATATGTATATGTATATGGGCTGCTTGAACAGCTCCAACAGCTCCAACAGCTCCAACAGCTCCAACAGGTGTAACAGGTACCGTACCTGTTACACCTGTTCGAGCTGTTGGAGCTGTTGGAGCTGTTCGAGCTGTTCAAACAGCCCATATATAATACACGTATATGTATATGTATATGACCTGCTTGAACAGCTCCAACAGCTCCAACAGCTCGAACAGCTCCAACAGGTGTAACAGGTACGGTACCTGTTACACCTGTTGGAGCTGTTCGAGCTGTTGGAGCTGTTCAAGCTGTCTCACCTGCCTCTCTCATGATCATCATGTCAGGATAGGTATTAGGAAATAAAAACACACATTTTATAAATAATTTAATTTATTAAATGTAAAATATTTATATTACAATACTTTAATACTAATTACAAAAAATGTAGACGAACTATGTCAAGCGTCTTAACATAATCTTCTAAGGTAGTCGATGGCCAGTGCCCGCTGTCTGGACCAGAGCTCCAACCAGTCGGCTGCCCAGAGCGACCTTTGGATATATTATCCTCCAGCCATTTTATTAACTGCTTATGCTCTTCATTGAAATTAATATCTAATTTGAAATGTATATTATTCCTACCAATTACTCGAAACAAAATTTCAAGAAATTCGTATTGTGTAAAGTAAGCTGCCTCGCAAAATGCTTTATTAATCGACCAATCAATACTTTTATAATTATCAGAAATATTTTTAGCCGGGTACGATTTCGAATAAAAATCAATTGACATATAATCATCATTACACGTTAATAATTCTTCTAAAAAAATTCTAAAATAACTATTATTCGCGGCGGGATAATGTCTGTTAATTACTTCTCGTAATCGATACACGGTAAGGTGAGTAATACATTCTCTTTGGAAAATATATTCCAACTGCTGAATAAAAATATCGTTTTGAAGTTTTTTCGTAAATATTTTTTTCATTAAATCGAAATTAGAACTATCTCTTAAAGCCATCCAGTATAAAGCTTTGTCCGGTATAACAATCTTTTCTAAAATTTTATGAACTAATTGATAATTACCCCGATTCAATGCATTTTGAATGTACCTCTCATATATGTCGCGAGTGATAAGTACAAGCTTGTACTGCAATTCTTTTTCTAACCCGTCCATCGCGATCAAAGTCTCTAAAGTAAATGAATCCGAACGGCTACTGCCAAGCGCTTCACTGCGTCGATGACGTCATCTGACGAGCCGAGACTTGTTGGAAATTATATCCCCAAGGTTTCGTATCGGTATTTATATAATTTATAATTCTTTTATCATCATACGGACTGAGTGCCACCTTATTCTGTTTGATGGTATATATTTCATGTTTCTTTGATCGAATTAATCGCTGCTCTTTGGTCAAAATTTCTTTATTAAATAGACAATTCGTAAAGTCTTCAAATGTAATTTTTCTGATTACCGAACGCGAGAGACCCTTGATTTTTTTATTTACCGACACACCCTCCACTTTATAACTATACATTTTTGCACGGAGTCCTACGAATTCTGTCATTACGCGCCCTTGACATTCGTCTTTCATTACGCCTAGTACCTTCTTATTTGCATGAGGTATTCCGTAGACATTGTCTACAGGATAATCCGATGTGTCGAACTGATGGATGTCTTTTTTAATGTACTTGTATATATCAACGTCGCTAAATTCGTAAATTAAACTGTCTGTGTCCGTGTAAAGTAGTTTGGCTTGCTCACCGAATTCTTTTTTAATATAATCATAATGAAAATCGTAAAGAATAATTTTTGAAAGATCTAAAATGGCGAACCCCACATATATTGGCTTATCGAATTTAATTTTTAGTCGATTCATTTCAATAATAATCATATCCTCGCCGAAGACAGTCGAACTGTGAAAGTTCGGTTTCGCGAGCAGAGACTTGGCGCCCCATCTCCCCTCCCATTTAGTTACCAATTTAACATCTTTGTGCTTGCGGACATTCTCCATTGTCTTTCCGAACACCGCATTGTTCATTAGCTTATAGAAATTTTTCTGAAACTCGTTACTTGCCTGTTTTCGTAAATCCGTATTTAAATCAATGTATTTCTTTAGCCATCGCGACTGTTTAAATTTTAAAATTCTATGTACCGTCTTGAGTTTTAATCCGCGTTCTAAACATTTTTTTAAAGTCCTATAATGCATTACATATCGCGTTTTATCTAACAGAGTGGTCATTAATTTTGAATGTTTTGAACCGGGCGGCACCATATGTTCTGGACACATCGGGAGATCCTTATGTAGCTCATGTAATTCAAGTGGATACTCGATATCTACTTCCAAAATATAACCGATGTCTGACTCGTCCGATAAATTTGGAATATCTAAGGCATAAAATTGTTCGACGGGTACCCACTCGAAAGCACCTGTAGGTAGCGGAACAGACATCCCGGCTCCATACATGTTATTGATGTCAAAGTACATGATGTGAGTCTCTCTTTCATCGGGATTAAACGCATCCCCCATGTACTTGTTGTTAGCTTTCGAATATCTGTTAGATACCTGCGCTACACCGCCTCTCACGCCTTTTTCAATCATCAGTATCATATCAATGTCTGTGAGAAGCTCTAAATTTTCTTTAGTTATTTTTAACATCGCGTCGAATGCCAGCCCCGGAGCAGTATAATAATTTAAAGCGTCAAGTCCGTACGTCTGTATGCATGTCTCGCGGAAATTTTCAAATATATCAGCTAGCAGTAATACATCTGTTTTTAAATATATATCGGAATATTCCCCTAATGTCTTAATATCGAATTTATTCCAGATATTCATAGCATGGTTATAATCGTCCTCTGTTATGTTTTCGTCAGTCAGTTTACTGTAAAATTCTTCTTTAGCCGGTAGAGATGTCTCGTCTAATTTTTCCCAAGAATTTAAATAATCATAAGGAAAAACACCTTTCCGCGTTAATAATTGAAATTGTTCGTCATTATTACAGTACGATTTAGTGATTCGTTTCTGGTCATCGTCGAGATAGGAAGCTAGTTTTTCGATTTTGTCTGCCATAAACCTAAACGAATCAATAAATCTTAGTTTAATTTTCGTATCTTTAACTCGTTTAGTGAAAGAAATGTATTTTTCCTTATTAATCGGTAATAATGAAATTTGTCCGTCAAATGCCGTTGCTAGCTGTTTGATTATCAGGTGGCCATCGTAACCCGATAAACAATGAAATATAACCGGAATCACGTGACTATCTTGATAATTAATGTTACATCTCATATGCGCCGGTCCCCTATAGTACCCAGTTAAATGATTGTGATCGGCTACTTTAATGTCCGTCTCTTTGAAGGGCCCCTCACAGATATGACAGACCTGCGCGAGATCGAATTCATTTTTTTGTGTCTCGTTTAACGACTCCATAGGTTTTATGTCGGACATGATTACATTAACTCGGTCTGAAATTTTTTCAAGTTCTTTAACAAACCAGTACTGACAGTCGGCGCCTCGGTACATTTTAAATTGTGATAGACTGTCATCATAGGAACATTTTAAGTAATACGCGACGCTAAAAGCTGTATGTTTCTGGTAATTTTGCGTATTTTGATTCGTGTTAGCATCACAGTCCTCTAAGATACATTCGAAATCAGCATAAATAGCGAACGGTACCCTTTCTTTATATCGGTAATTTTTAAATTTTAAAAACTTTTCATCCTCGTCGGGTAATTCAATTTTGCAAGTATTAGTTTTCGAATTGCAATCATTTGAATGTCGGTCTAGAAGTTCTTGAGTAGAGAAATGATTAAGACATCGGTTGCAAATAAATAGTTTACCATTATGTGAAGATAACTGATTAGATAATAATCGAGACATATTCTTTATCCAAACAAAATGATATTGCGTAGCATCAGTAAAATTATCGGCAGAATTCGTAGGAATCATTAATAAATTTACGACGCGTTCAAAACTGTATTTAGTTAAACATATCGGTAAAACTTCCCTTTTAATTACGGTGTATACGTTTATCGAAATATCATTTAAGCGTTCGAATTTTTTAATATTTCTTAATTCCATCGGAAACTCGATGCCGTCATATTTTAAAACGTCTTCAAAATGAGGATATGAAGTCACTCTCTCCCCATGCTTTTTAGCGGGGTATAATGCCGAAACTACTGACCATAAGAAGCAATATTCATCATTATTTTTAACGTTAATAACACACATTTTATTTTTTATAAAGCTTGGCATTTCAGCGTATGTTGATAATCCCACTGTTATAGGACAATATTTATTAACATTTACTCTTAGCCCGATAATTTCCGATAAGGCCCAGCCTGAATCTTTTCCTTGAAAGTCTTCTAGATGTTTCAATAACCGTTCGGATACATTTTCTCTATACCATTCCTTTAAATCCGTATTTAAGTCTATCACAGCGTTCCTTGTAGCAAATGTTTTTAATTCCACTGTGCCATTAGTAGGCTGTACGAAGTTACATTCAAAAATAACATTTACTTTAATTAGTCCATCTTTCAAACATTTTTTAATTTGAATAGAGAAGCTCCTAAACGCTTTTTTAAAAAATAATACCGGTTCTTTAATTTGTACGTTAGTTATTATACCGGACTTAACACGATTTTTAAAACAAGATTCTACCTCTTGATATACTAAATATTTTCGTGCTGCCGGCTTTAAGGAACCGCCTAATATTTTATTTTTTAATTTTAATTTTTTCAATTGCTCTCGGTAGTATTTTAAAAGCGCTAAATTATTTTCCAATTTAAATATATTTTCACCTTTATTATCGATATGAATTTTGATTTTAATTGCCTTGGCTACTAGTTTAATATTGCTATTAATTATCGAAATATGTTGGTCGATTTCATCATCGGTCTTTAAGAGCAGCAATGATTTTTTAGTTAAATTAATTATATCAGTACTGAGTTTAGATACGGTCTCGGTAGACGACATACTGTTTCAATTAGACAACCGTTCACCGCGAGAGATAAACAGCTAATGATCGAGGTGGGGAGATGACGCTGCTTTTATACTCGGCGGTCGAGGGTCACGTGACTTTGCAGTGAACGATTTCTAAAAGGCCCCCGAATTTTCATAATCTGTTCGTCTTTTACATATAAAACAATGTTAAATTGCTATATCGCTGCGGGGTGGCTACATATTCCCATAAGAAACCATGTATTGTAAGACACAAAATTCTTCGCATGCATCTTTACCGTATACCTATCTTATGTTAGTAGGCTATCAGAAATGATTTCATTTGTTTACATTAACAATTTCTCGGAATCCGATAACAGCTCTGCATTATATTCTTATTAAATTGAAATCTAAACGTAGAGAAGCGAATGAATATTTATCTTATATAAAACTCAGGCTAACAAGTCTAGACTTGTCTGAAAAGCGTTTATATTGGGTCTCGATATTTCCTTTGATCTAGCCGCTGTAGTTATCTAAAGGTAATTAATCGCGTTTTAAATATACATATAGCCGTAGACAGTCGCATTTATTTACATTAACAATTTCCTGGAATCCGATAACGTCTCTGCATTTGACCGCAGTTTTACATTCAAATCTTAACATATAGAAGTAAATGAATATTTATCTCATAATTATAAGACTTGTCTATTTAATCTCAATGATGGACGTCAGCAGCCATTTTCTTAACGCCCACTAACGTAAACATACAATACTATTAGTCAATAAACGGCAGCCATCTTATTTTAGACACACCCTGTATACTCTCAGCCACGTCCTTTTAGATATAATCTCTTATCTAAGCTCAGGGATTGGATCTCCCCCCTCCCATTAGGTCCTATCACCTATCATCTAAGAAGATCCCACCTCACACTACAACCTAGATAATAGGATCTATCATCTAGCATTATCTCACCTCACACTAGAACCTAGATCATAGGATCTATCATCTATCACCTGCGCGCCACCCGCGGGGCTGCGGGCGTGCTGACGTCACAGCTCCAGCTTGACCTTGAAGTGGGCTCATTCTCTCCTTACTTAACTACTAATTTAACCAAATTTTATAAATTACCAGCGCATCCACCATTTATTTTCTAATTTCACCCTGTATAAGGTGAAAATTATTACTTAGCAACATAATAGTATTTTAATACTATCCATACCTACCTTATTTACTGGCCAATTTGCTTAATTTTCCGTTAAATCCGCCAGTAACTTCTGCCAAAAATTTCCATTTCAATCTCATCTCTCGAGTTCCCAGTAGGAAACCCTGCTGCGAGCTTCAGCCTTTAAACATTTCAATTAACTTCTGTGCAAATAAGCAAACTTGTACATTTCACCCCTCCGTGTGTACGAGTCCAACTTGGGTCAGTGATCTGCCAAGTTGATGTTCGACAGTCCTGTCGTGGGATGGGCCAAACCCTGCCACACGTCTCTACATAAAGGGCCAACAATCCCGTCGAGGTTCAGGCTGGAGATGCCTTGCCTCCGAAGGGCAACTTGTGACCACATCGCACACAACCCAGATGAAGACATCGACACGCGATTTTTGTAAAATTCGAAATCATTTCACTTTCTTGTGCAATTAATTATTTAAGTAAAGTGCCTTGGTACCACCCTCTAACGGGGGTGGGGGGTTGAGTTCCTGCCTGGCGCGTCTACAGGTGGCGGATAGGAGAACGGCCAGACTCCGCGAGGAGTAGGGTTAACGTGGTCATACTGCTGGGGGGCGGGCCTAAAATCCCAACTCACCCCGGCTAAAGCCACGTCGCGGACCAACTCACACACCGTAAACCGCTTGGAGTGGCAACGACCCCCCGACCCAGGTCGGGGGTATGTCTCTCCAGGGGGCACGGGGGTCCTGGCTTCACTGCCCGGACCGCGTGGATGAAGCACCACCATAAAAACTTCCCCAATCCCAAGGTATTGTGCGCGCCGAGGGGATGCATGGTCGGGGGGAAGCCCGGCCGCTAGCGACTAGCCTCGGGGCACATGACGCACCCCGTTGTAACAATGTCTTCCACGCACGCAGGGGGCTCCGTGCGTGGTGACCACCCTTTCCCCCAGACTCGTGGGATCAATATGGACCATAACAATTTAAAAAAACAAGAAAAGGGGAACTCCTCAGGGAGCGTCCCCTCCACAGTGCGGGAAGAAATGGACTGCACTGCAAACGATAGAGCTGGTACCAGTCAAGGAGCTCAGGCAGACTTGACCAGGGAGAGCTCTGTCAATAAAAGACTTTCGGGAGCGCAAAGAAAGCAGCTCACGAAAGCTAGGAAGATGGCTGCTGGCACGTGGACGGAAAAAAGACCACGGCCAGACTAAAATCGTCAAGGACAAGGGAGCAGTTCCGGTCTCTTCCAAGAGACCAATGTCGGACTCCCCTGCCAAACCCAATCCCAAAAAGGCCAGAAGCGCACCAGCGCCGTCTGGCTCCTACAGGGATGTCATGACAGGTATCAGGATGGCGGTGATCAATGTCAACCATCCTGATACCATGCTGAACCAGGTGCAGACGGACCTGATTCAGAAAAAGCTGGTGGCCGCCATAGATGCCATCCCCCTCGGGGAGGCAGCTCCGCGGTTCCAGCGCTTTCCAAAATTTGAGGGGGGGGATCTCAGCATAACCTGCACTGACCCCTCCACAGAAAACTGGCTTGTGAGCGTAGTGCGGGGGATGGGAGAGCTGGGGGAGGACTTGTCGCTGACCGTGGTCAACATCAGGGAGCTCCCGAAGCGCCCTAAGTTCCTCGTCTGGGTTCCCGAGCCAGTTGAGGAAACAATAGTCAGGGACCGGCTCAAGAGGCAAAATGCAGGCTTGACCACAGAGAACTGGCTTTTGATGAGTCGCAAAGTAGAGGAGAAGGGGCAAACGCTGGCCTTCTCCTTGGATGAAAAATCGGCTAAGGTGCTTGAAGGTTTGGACTTCAAGCCATACTATAGCCTGGGGAGGGTAACCTTCAAGAAATTGAAAGAGGGGGAGAGAAGACCCACTCAGAATGAGGGTGGTGCAGATCAACCTGCACCATAGCAAGGCGGCCACAGCGGTCCTTGCTAAGGTAATGCAGTGGTGTGATGTGGCACTGATCCAGGAACCTTGGGTTCATAAGGGACAGGTAAGTGGCTTGAAGGGTGTCGGTGGAGAACTGATTTACAGTAGAACCACCGAGACTCCTAGAGCGTGTATAATTGTCAATAATAAGTATAAGGCGATGTCATTAACTAATTTCTGTTCTAGGGATCTAGTGGCAGTTAAAATCAGGGCTTCGTGTGGGGGTATGCCGAGAGAGTTAATACTGGGCTCGGCTTATCTTCCGTACGATGACCCTGAACCACCACCAACCAGGGCCGTGGAAGAACTGGTGATGAGCTGCAGAGGAAGAGGATCTCAGGTCATCATAGGATGTGATGCAAACGCGCATCACCTCTTGTAGTGAGGAAATCCACCAGGAATGTGCCCTGGTGGAACAAGCACCTCGATACAATGAGAAGGCAAGTAAGAAAGAAATTTAATATTGCAAAAATATCAGCAAACTGGGATGACTACAGGACCTCTTTGACTGAGTACAACCAAGCACTGAGAAAGGCCAAGAGAGATTCCTGGAGGAGGCACTGTGAGAGTATAGAAAGTATCTCGACATGCTTCAGACTCCAGAGAATTCTCTCTAAGGATAATCGGAGCATAACTAACTCTCTCTTAACTGAGACAGGTCAATATACCAAGACAGGCAAGGAAACAATGGAGGAATTACTCCTCGTGCACTTTCCTGGGTCCACAATAATAGATCAATCACCTGAGGAATGGCTAGGAACAGAACTGGAAGCGACTGGAAACAGAGCTACAAGGAAAGACTGGACAGTGTCAAAAAAGTTGATAGATCAATCCAAAATCAAATGGGCAATAAACTCATTTGAGCCATACAAATCTCCGGGACAGGACGGAATTTGGCCAATACTGCTTCAGCAAGGCATAGACTTGCTAGCGTCAAAACTCTGTACACTTTACAGGGCCAGCCTAGCGCTGGGGCACATACCAAAAATCTGGAAACCGGTTAGGGTGGTATTTATACCAAAGGCTGGGAGAAACTCCCATAACGAAGCCAAGTCCCTAAGACCCATAAGTCTTATGTCATTCCAACTTAAGACAATGGAAAAAATGCTTGACAGACATATTAGGGATGATGTACTGGTTAGAAGTCCACTACATCAAGGCCAATATGCATATAGAGCAGGCATGTCGACGGAAACGGCACTCCACCATCTAATTCAGAAGGTGGAAAGGACGTTGGAGCACAAGGAGGTGGCACTGGGTGCCTTCCTCGACATAGAGGGGGCATTCGACAACACCTCCTTTAACTCAATCATCAGAACTGCAAGAGAGCGAGGCATTGAGGACACCTGCTGCAGGTGGATAGGCCCTATGCTCAAAGGCAGGGTGGTATTCACCACAATGATGCATGAAACCTTAGGCGCGTCAGTTGCTGGGGGATGCCCGCAGGGGGGTGTACTGTCCCCTCTGCTATGGAACCTTGTAGTTGACGGCCTACTGAAGAAACTCACAAATGAGGGATTCGAAGCCCAAGGATATGCGGACGACATAGTCATCATATCCAGGGGAAAGTTCAACAACATAGTCAGGGACCGTCTACAAAAGGCCCTGAATATGGTTAAGAAATGGACCGATGAGGAGGGGCTGAAAATCAGTCCTCAAAAGACCAGCATCGTTCCATTTACCAGAAGGAGAAACCTGGAGGGATTGGGTCCTCTAGTTCTCCAAGACACACAACTCCAGATGTCGGGGGAGGTAAAATACCTTGGAGTCATTATAGACTCCAAACTTACCTGGAACCAACACCTGGATAGAGTAATACATAAGTCTGTTGTCATACTGGCAACATGCAGACGATTGTATGGTAAGAAATTGGGGATTAGGCCTGGTATGGTGCACTGGCTCTATACCAGCGTAATAAGACCCACCATCACATACGCAGCCTTGGTTTGGTGGCCTAAGGTCACTCAAACCACAGCAGCGAACAGGCTGAGCCGGGTGCAAAGACTGGCCTGCCTGGGAATTACAGATGCAATGAAAAGCACTCCAACAGCAGCCATGGAGACCCTACTAGACCTCCCTCCACTGAGTCTTGTGATTCAGGGGGAGGCCAGAATGGGAGCCTACAGGCTACAAAACTCTCAGAACCCGACTCCTCTTGGAGGCAACTCGGGGCACATGAGAATAATAAACAATGTAGTGGATCCTCTATTAAGCATGAGGTCGGACTACATGACACCAAAAATTACATTCAATAAGCCCTTCACTATCACCATCGGAGATAGGAAGGAATGGATGACAGGTACTCCTGATGCTCTACGCAGAGGCCTGGTCTGGTATACTGACGGATCCAGGATGGAATCAGGAGCTGGAGCAGGAATACATGGTGTGCGGCCGAGAGAGAGTATAAGTCTCTCTCTTGGACAGCACTCCACTGTGTTCCAGACAGAAATTCTGGCTATACTCGAGTGTGTACGCGAGAATGTTAAACGACGATACGTGAACCAGCAGATCTCAATCGCAACAGACAGTCAGGCGGCACTTGGGGCACTAGCCTCTAACAGAGTGTCTTCCAGACTGGTTTGGGACTGCCACGAAGAGCTCAAAATTCTGGGTGAGCGGAACAGAGTAAGACTACTCTGGGTGCCGGGACATACCAGCATTGAGGGCAACGAGAAAGCTGACGAACTGCTAGACAAGGAGCAGCGAATATATTCTATGGCCCAGAACCTGCGCTGGGTATCACAAAAGGCTCAGCCAGAAGGGTAATCAAAGACTGGGTCAGGAGTAAACACAACCACCACTGGAGAAATATTCCAGGAAATCGACATGGGAAAACACTTATCAATGGACCATGTTCAAAACAAACTGGAGAACTGCTCACAAGGAACAGGATCCAGCTGAGAACCATAACTGGTCTTCTGACGGGACACTTCCCCGTCAAGAAGTACCTGCACTTAATTGGAAAGTTTGCTGGCGACCTTAGCTGCAGACTGTGCGGCAAGGTACCAGAAACTGTAGAACATATTATACATGACTGCGAGGCATTGGTCCGCAGAAGGTATAACATCTACGGGCAAACACAAACAGACCCGGAAACCATCAAGACCCGTCCATTTTCAGACCTGTATCACCTTGTCAGTGACACAGGAATTTTAAAATGGACGAGTGTAAACTAAAAAAAAAAATAAATAAAAACAGGGTAAGCACAATAAGCCCAGGAGGCTGCAGTGCATTCGGAGTATTTCATACAGACGAGCCCTAGAGGAGGGGTTTTAGTCAGTTTGAGTCTGACACTCAGACCTATTCCTAGTTGGGATAGGCAGCCCGTGTGGCTTTCCCCCCCTCGCAAAAAAAAAAAAAAAAGTGCCTTATGTACTAAATTATATATTGCCATATATTTACTACATGTTTTGTACTGATAAAATTTTAGGTGCGCACAGTAGGTCAAATACTTAATTTATTCTAAGTTAGCTTTGTATATAAAAAAAGGTAGCCAAAATTCACCAGTCGTATCGAAAATTAGTACGGTCAATTTTAATCAAGAAAATTTTCGAAGTTCAAAATTTCATTAGTCCGGTCAACATTTCTTTAAATTTAGCCCGGTCAAATTTCAATTCAAATTTCTCTTCATTTTCGACACTCCCGAAATTTTGCCATCTCGGCAGGGTGGTGTTATAGTCCGCCAGAAATAAGGCTGACCAATCAAAACGCCGCATTTCTCCCAAGCCAAGTATAAATTAAATTGCGACTCTGATGCACTATAAGTCTTTCGCAGTGCACAATCCACGTCGCTTGAATGCTTTGTTTAACTTGTCTCTGTATGAGCTGTATTACAAACTTTACATGTAATTTTTGCCTGAAGGATCTTCTGTGTGATTCAATGGTGGAACCTAGCTAGCAATTTATGAATTCGAATTATAAACGTAAGGAAATATAATTCACGAAATAAAACATGACAATATGTCAATGGCTAAAATGCGTTTTACAGCGATAAAACTGTGTATATCAGGTTTTACAGCTATAAAACTGCATGTTCGTTAAGTGGTCTGCTACAACTTGGACTAACTTTCCCGCAAAGGAGTGCGCCTATTAGTACAGAGTAGCAGCTTATTAGTTTTTCAACTCCTATCATAACAGACATTTTTTTAAAACCAGGTTTTCGGGTGCAAGAGATTTGAAGACGTATGGTACTTACAGAATCTGGTGGTTATTAGTGCCAGTAATGTTAGCATATACATGATCCTTGGTGGTTGCTTCAGCAGGTCCCCAATGTATGGAGCTAAAAATCTTAAAGTGATGTCGGCTACACCAAGAGATGATAGGAACGTAGCTATCTGTGGTGTACTTAAGTTAAAATCGTTTAATATAAAGGTATGTAAGAAAGAGCCGTTAAACATAATGGATTTACCCATTCTCGGTCGTATTCCAGGATGGGAATGTATAACAAGCAATTCTGTGGAGTCCACTATTCATCAATTTGAGTCAGGCAGCGCTATTTTAGAAGCATTGCCTCATCCCCGATCCAGACAAACACGAACAGCTGTTCGAGGTCGCCTGCGGGCCGACCACCTTTAATCTATGAAGCCTACTATTATTATCATCCTGGGAGGCGCTCCGCTCCCACACGCTGCCATCTGGCCACCTTATTTTACTTTCTTTTAATTCCCAGCGATTAGCTGTTTTATTTTCTAAAAGTTATTTTCGCCCTACAAAGGGAGATATTTTATCCAGCATATATATTTACCCATTATTATACTTAACCAACCATTTTAATCACTTTTATTTTATTCTAGTGTAACAGGCATTGCTGCTACACTACTAAACCCATTATTATCCCCAGGAGGCATTGCTCCTGCAATTTAACCAAATTTTATAAATTACCAGCGCATCCACCATTTATTTTCTAATTTCACCCTGTATAAGGTGAAAATTATTACTTAGCAACATAATAGTATTTTAATACTATCCATACCTACCTTATTTACTGGCCAATTTGCTTAATTTTCCGTTAAATCCGCCAGTAACTTCTGCCAAAAATTTCCATTTCAATCTCATCTCTCGAGTTCCCAGTAGGAAACCCTGCTGCGAGCTTCAGCCTTTAAACATTTCAATTAACTTCTGTGCAAATAAGCAAACTTGTACATTTCACCCCTCCGTGTGTACGAGTCCAACTTGGGTCAGTGATCTGCCAAGTTGATGTTCGACAGTCCTGTCGTGGGATGGGCCAAACCCTGCCACACGTCTCTACATAAAGGGCCAACAATCCCGTCGAGGTTCAGGCTGGAGATGCCTTGCCTCCGAAGGGCAACTTGTGACCACATCGCACACAACCCAGATGAAGACATCGACACGCGATTTTTGTAAAATTCGAAATCATTTCACTTTCTTGTGCAATTAATTATTTAAGTAAAGTGCCTTGGTACCACCCTCTAACGGGGGTGGGGGGTTGAGTTCCTGCCAGGCGCGTCTACAGGTGGCGGATAGGAGAACGGCCAGACTCCGCGAGGAGTAGGGTTAACGTGGTCATACTGCTGGGGGGCGGGCCTAAAATCCCAACTCACCCCGGCTAAAGCCACGTCGCGGACCAACTCACACACCGTAAACCGCTTGGAGTGGCAACGACCCCCCGACCCAGGTCGGGGGTATGTCTCTCCAGGGGGCACGGGGGTCCTGGCTTCACTGCCCGGACCGCGTGGATGAAGCACCACCATAAAAACTTCCCCAATCCCAAGGTATTGTGCGCGCCGAGGGGATGCATGGTCGGGGGGAAGCCCGGCCGCTAGCGACTAGCCTCGGGGCACATGACGCACCCCGTTGTAACAATGTCTTCCACGCACGCAGGGGGCTCCGTGCGTGGTGACCACCCTTTCCCCCAGACTCGTGGGATCAATATGGACCATAACAATTTAAAAAAACAAGAAAAGGGGAACTCCTCAGGGAGCGTCCCCTCCACAGTGCGGGAAGAAATGGACTGCACTGCAAACGATAGAGCTGGTACCAGTCAAGGAGCTCAGGCAGACTTGACCAGGGAGAGCTCTGTCAATAAAAGACTTTCGGGAGCGCAAAGAAAGCAGCTCACGAAAGCTAGGAAGATGGCTGCTGGCACGTGGACGGAAAAAAGACCACGGCCAGACTAAAATCGTCAAGGACAAGGGAGCAGTTCCGGTCTCTTCCAAGAGACCAATGTCGGACTCCCCTGCCAAACCCAATCCCAAAAAGGCCAGAAGCGCACCAGCGCCGTCTGGCTCCTACAGGGATGTCATGACAGGTATCAGGATGGCGGTGATCAATGTCAACCATCCTGATACCATGCTGAACCAGGTGCAGACGGACCTGATTCAGAAAAAGCTGGTGGCCGCCATAGATGCCATCCCCCTCGGGGAGGCAGCTCCGCGGTTCCAGCGCTTTCCAAAATTTGAGGGGGGGGATCTCAGCATAACCTGCACTGACCCCTCCACAGAAAACTGGCTTGTGAGCGTAGTGCGGGGGATGGGAGAGCTGGGGGAGGACTTGTCGCTGACCGTGGTCAACATCAGGGAGCTCCCGAAGCGCCCTAAGTTCCTCGTCTGGGTTCCCGAGCCAGTTGAGGAAACAATAGTCAGGGACCGGCTCAAGAGGCAAAATGCAGGCTTGACCACAGAGAACTGGCTTTTGATGAGTCGCAAAGTAGAGGAGAAGGGGCAAACGCTGGCCTTCTCCTTGGATGAAAAATCGGCTAAGGTGCTTGAAGGTTTGGACTTCAAGCCATACTATAGCCTGGGGAGGGTAACCTTCAAGAAATTGAAAGAGGGGGAGAGAAGACCCACTCAGAATGAGGGTGGTGCAGATCAACCTGCACCATAGCAAGGCGGCCACAGCGGTCCTTGCTAAGGTAATGCAGTGGTGTGATGTGGCACTGATCCAGGAACCTTGGGTTCATAAGGGACAGGTAAGTGGCTTGAAGGGTGTCGGTGGAGAACTGATTTACAGTAGAACCACCGAGACTCCTAGAGCGTGTATAATTGTCAATAATAAGTATAAGGCGATGTCATTAACTAATTTCTGTTCTAGGGATCTAGTGGCAGTTAAAATCAGGGCTTCGTGTGGGGGTATGCCGAGAGAGTTAATACTGGGCTCGGCTTATCTTCCGTACGATGACCCTGAACCACCACCAACCAGGGCCGTGGAAGAACTGGTGATGAGCTGCAGAGGAAGAGGATCTCAGGTCATCATAGGATGTGATGCAAACGCGCATCACCTCTTGTAGTGAGGAAATCCACCAGGAATGTGCCCTGGTGGAACAAGCACCTCGATACAATGAGAAGGCAAGTAAGAAAGAAATTTAATATTGCAAAAATATCAGCAAACTGGGATGACTACAGGACCTCTTTGACTGAGTACAACCAAGCACTGAGAAAGGCCAAGAGAGATTCCTGGAGGAGGCACTGTGAGAGTATAGAAAGTATCTCGACATGCTTCAGACTCCAGAGAATTCTCTCTAAGGATAATCGGAGCATAACTAACTCTCTCTTAACTGAGACAGGTCAATATACCAAGACAGGCAAGGAAACAATGGAGGAATTACTCCTCGTGCACTTTCCTGGGTCCACAATAATAGATCAATCACCTGAGGAATGGCTAGGAACAGAACTGGAAGCGACTGGAAACAGAGCTACAAGGAAAGACTGGACAGTGTCAAAAAAGTTGATAGATCAATCCAAAATCAAATGGGCAATAAACTCATTTGAGCCATACAAATCTCCGGGACAGGACGGAATTTGGCCAATACTGCTTCAGCAAGGCATAGACTTGCTAGCGTCAAAACTCTGTACACTTTACAGGGCCAGCCTAGCGCTGGGGCACATACCAAAAATCTGGAAACCGGTTAGGGTGGTATTTATACCAAAGGCTGGGAGAAACTCCCATAACGAAGCCAAGTCCCTAAGACCCATAAGTCTTATGTCATTCCAACTTAAGACAATGGAAAAAATGCTTGACAGACATATTAGGGATGATGTACTGGTTAGAAGTCCACTACATCAAGGCCAATATGCATATAGAGCAGGCATGTCGACGGAAACGGCACTCCACCATCTAATTCAGAAGGTGGAAAGGACGTTGGAGCACAAGGAGGTGGCACTGGGTGCCTTCCTCGACATAGAGGGGGCATTCGACAACACCTCCTTTAACTCAATCATCAGAACTGCAAGAGAGCGAGGCATTGAGGACACCTGCTGCAGGTGGATAGGCCCTATGCTCAAAGGCAGGGTGGTATTCACCACAATGATGCATGAAACCTTAGGCGCGTCAGTTGCTGGGGGATGCCCGCAGGGGGGTGTACTGTCCCCTCTGCTATGGAACCTTGTAGTTGACGGCCTACTGAAGAAACTCACAAATGAGGGATTCGAAGCCCAAGGATATGCGGACGACATAGTCATCATATCCAGGGGAAAGTTCAACAACATAGTCAGGGACCGTCTACAAAAGGCCCTGAATATGGTTAAGAAATGGACCGATGAGGAGGGGCTGAAAATCAGTCCTCAAAAGACCAGCATCGTTCCATTTACCAGAAGGAGAAACCTGGAGGGATTGGGTCCTCTAGTTCTCCAAGACACACAACTCCAGATGTCGGGGGAGGTAAAATACCTTGGAGTCATTATAGACTCCAAACTTACCTGGAACCAACACCTGGATAGAGTAATACATAAGTCTGTTGTCATACTGGCAACATGCAGACGATTGTATGGTAAGAAATTGGGGATTAGGCCTGGTATGGTGCACTGGCTCTATACCAGCGTAATAAGACCCACCATCACATACGCAGCCTTGGTTTGGTGGCCTAAGGTCACTCAAACCACAGCAGCGAACAGGCTGAGCCGGGTGCAAAGACTGGCCTGCCTGGGAATTACAGATGCAATGAAAAGCACTCCAACAGCAGCCATGGAGACCCTACTAGACCTCCCTCCACTGAGTCTTGTGATTCAGGGGGAGGCCAGAATGGGAGCCTACAGGCTACAAAACTCTCAGAACCCGACTCCTCTTGGAGGCAACTCGGGGCACATGAGAATAATAAACAATGTAGTGGATCCTCTATTAAGCATGAGGTCGGACTACATGACACCAAAAATTACATTCAATAAACCCTTCACTATCACCATCGGAGATAGGAAGGAATGGATGACAGGTACTCCTGATGCTCTACGCAGAGGCCTGGTCTGGTATACTGACGGATCCAGGATGGAATCAGGAGCTGGAGCAGGAATACATGGTGTGCGGCCGAGAGAGAGTATAAGTCTCTCTCTTGGACAGCACTCCACTGTGTTCCAGACAGAAATTCTGGCTATACTCGAGTGTGTACGCGAGAATGTTAAACGACGATACGTGAACCAGCAGATCTCAATCGCAACAGACAGTCAGGCGGCACTTGGGGCACTAGCCTCTAACAGAGTGTCTTCCAGACTGGTTTGGGACTGCCACGAAGAGCTCAAAATTCTGGGTGAGCGGAACAGAGTAAGACTACTCTGGGTGCCGGGACATACCAGCATTGAGGGCAACGAGAAAGCTGACGAACTGCTAGACAAGGAGCAGCGAATATATTCTATGGCCCAGAACCTGCGCTGGGTATCACAAAAGGCTCAGCCAGAAGGGTAATCAAAGACTGGGTCAGGAGTAAACACAACCACCACTGGAGAAATATTCCAGGAAATCGACATGGGAAAACACTTATCAATGGACCATGTTCAAAACAAACTGGAGAACTGCTCACAAGGAACAGGATCCAGCTGAGAACCATAACTGGTCTTCTGACGGGACACTTCCCCGTCAAGAAGTACCTGCACTTAATTGGAAAGTTTGCTGGCGACCTTAGCTGCAGACTGTGCGGCAAGGTACCAGAAACTGTAGAACATATTATACATGACTGCGAGGCATTGGTCCGCAGAAGGTATAACATCTACGGGCAAACACAAACAGACCCGGAAACCATCAAGACCCGTCCATTTTCAGACCTGTATCACCTTGTCAGTGACACAGGAATTTTAAAATGGACGAGTGTAAACTAAAAAAAAATAAAAATAAAAACAGGGTAAGCACAATAAGCCCAGGAGGCTGCAGTGCATTCGGAGTATTTCATACAGACGAGCCCTAGAGGAGGGGTTTTAGTCAGTTTGAGTCTGACACTCAGACCTATTCCTAGTTGGGATAGGCAGCCCGTGTGGCTTTCCCCCCCTCGCAAAAAAAAAAAAAAAAGTGCCTTATGTACTAAATTATATATTGCCATATATTTACTACATGTTTTGTACTGATAAAATTTTAGGTGCGCACAGTAGGTCAAATACTTAATTTATTCTAAGTTAGCTTTGTATATAAAAAAAGGTAGCCAAAATTCACCAGTCGTATCGAAAATTAGTACGGTCAATTTTAATCAAGAAAATTTTCGAAGTTCAAAATTTCATTAGTCCGGTCAACATTTCTTTAAATTTAGCCCGGTCAAATTTCAATTCAAATTTCTCTTCATTTTCGACACTCCCGAAATTTTGCCATCTCGGCAGGGTGGTGTTATAGTCCGCCAGAAATAAGGCTGACCAATCAAAACGCCGCATTTCTCCCAAGCCAAGTATAAATTAAATTGCGACTCTGATGCACTATAAGTCTTTCGCAGTGCACAATCCACGTCGCTTCGAGGCTCGATCACAATTTTCAGCATCAGTCCTTCGCAGTGCACCATCCGCGTCGCTTTGAGGCTCGATCAACTTCTTTTCTGCCACCGAGGGAGCCCACAGCGGTAACCCCAGTTGGTCCATTTTAATTTTAATCATTATCATTACATACTGATGAAGTAAAATTCAAACATCAGCTTTCACAGCCAGGAATCCAGCTATTTCGTTCATACTGATGGAGTCACCCATAAAATCACCGCTGCAGCAGTGCTTTTAGTAAATGCGCGATTTCATTTGTCGAACAGCCGCGAGACGCGAGGTTAGGAAAGTTGGCTACCTTACCACAGGTGTTTAAATTATTAATATAAGGTATTAGTCGAAACGCCATTTTAATGAATGAGTGAATCCTCTTATCTTTTCCCTACCAGATCTGGGCTAAACCCCCTCAGCTCCTAGGAGGACAAGCAGTCTCAAGAAATAAATTCTAAAACCGAGCATAAGGTCTCGCAACGTCTTTATTCTCTTTCCCCAAGTGAAATTAATCTAAAGTGCCTAAGGACAGGACATTAAGGTAAAATTCACAAACTTTAACCTGGGTAGCGGGGCCGTCAGCCTGCAGCCCCAGTAAATCTAGACAATCAGTGTCAGTGAACTCTCTGTGGAGGTTCAACCTCAGATACATTGACCTAGGTCGGGGCCATCCGCCTGCCGGCACCTAGCAGTTTCAAACAATTGCCAGAACTCTCTGCTGAGGTTCTGTACAGGACAAAAAACTTTAGTACTTGCTTGCCCTCTTCAAGGGAGTCCACAAGTGTAAAGTAGAGCCAGTGCATTTAGACTGTAAGCCAGGAGAAGCCGACCAAGCAGAGCAGAAGTGAAATTTCTATGTACATTTATTGCAGCTTTGACGCAGAGTTCCAGTCATGCAGCAGGGTGCGATCGCTTGTGTGGCATAGGTATATTCGTTTACTAGCATTCACCAGGCCTACAGGTGCCTTGTAGAGGTAAATTTGCATAAACAAGTGACACAAACCGTCTCACCGAAATGCACCTCAAAATTTGCTAATTTGTCTGTAACTTTTGTATCTCAAAAAATTTTTAACTTCTGTAAAGTGAAAACGTCGTTCTAACACACGTGGAAAGCATCTCCGTAGCGTCCACAGTGCTCAAATTGTTATTAACGCCGTTCGCAAAAAATTGCAACCTGAAGTGCGACACTTTGCAATTCCACCACAACTTGTTTCCGTTGGGGGCCAAAAATTAAGTCCAGCCCTCAACACTCAAATCTCATCTCAACGCGAACTACACTTCGTTGTAAGAGTACAAGCACTCCTACGGACCAAGACACGACTCCCAACATCATCTCCGCGGGGTACGAGTGAATTAGTTTTCCTCGTACCTACAAAGACAAATTTCGGCGTACTTCTGAATTTCTTAAAGACAGATTTCGACGTACTTTCGAAAAATTTCTCAGCTACAGTTTCCTAGTGCGGTCCGCGTTTCACGATGTCTCGCGCCAGCAGCAGCACTGATACTGTGCCAGAACACCCCAACCAAGACTGGGAGAATTTAAATCAGGATCCGGCTTTACGATTTTTTCTACGTGACTGGACTCCTAGCCTGCAAACAACTGTCGTGTCGAGCCCACGCAGATGGCGATTTTCTCCTCAAGCAAATTCCGGGCTCAACGCCGCTGAAGAAGGGGAACCAGAAGCACGCGTCGGGCGATCTGGGAGACCTGGAGGTCTGACCCCAACGACGAGGCCGCTCCACTCGAGTCACAGTGCAAAAGGAAGCGCAGGCTCTAGTCAGACCGGTGCCACGCAGATGCCGCAAGGTATAAGCTCCGGACAGAGGCGGAAAACAGTGCCTTCTTCGAGCTCCAGCGACGCGCCGCTCCGGGAAGGGCACAACCAGGTGCGTGACGACGCCAGGGATGCACGAACGCAAAGGCTCAACCCGGCGCTCTCACCATTTTCACAACAACACCCCCTCACGTTTTCCCCCCGCCGAAGACAAGCCTGTTATAGTCGGCCAGAAATTAGGCTGACCAATCAGAACGCCGCATTCCCCTCAAGTCAAGTATAAAACTGATGGACGCCCTAAGCCGCTATCAGTTTCTCGCAGTAGACAATCCACGTCACTTCGAAGCTCGATCAACTTTAATTTCAGGCTATCTGGCCTATCTGGGCATCATCCCACACCTTTATTATTTTCGGAACCATCTAGTTCCATTTCATTTCATGTTATCTGGCATGTAAACCCATCATAAACATCACCAAGGACCTACATTCAGCTAGGACACCGGCTTATTTCATTACATACTGATGAAGTCACACATAAAACCACTGCTGCAGTAGTGCTTTTAGTAAATGCGCGATTTCATTTATCGAACAGCCGCGAGACGCGAAAGTTAGGGAAAGTTTGGCTACCTTGACCCAGGTGAATTTAAATTAATATAAGGTATTACTCGACACGAGATTTTAATTTTCAAGTGAATCCTTTCTTTCCCAATCCCGCCAGAGCTGGGTTAAACCCCCTCAGCTCCTAGGAGGACAAGCAGGTAGCAACAAATAAAATAATTCTAAAACTAGCATGAGGTCTCGCGCCGTCTTATTTTCTTTCCTAAAGTGAATTAAACTAAAGTGCCTTCTAAGACAGGACATAAAGGTAACATTCATAAACTCTAACCTGGGTAGCGAGGCCGTCAGCCTGCAGCCCCAGTAATTTAAGACAATCAGTGTTATTGAACTTTCTGTGGAGGTTCAACCTCAGATACATTAACCTAGGTCGGAGCCCTCTGCCTGCCGGCACCTCGTGATTAAAATTTTACCAGAACTCTCTGCTGAGGTTCTTTACAGGACAAAGACTTTGTTCACTTGCTGGCCCTCTTCAAGGGAGTCCACAGGTGTAACGTAGAGTCAGTGCCTCTAGACTTTAAGCCAGGAGAAGCCGGCCGAGCAGAGCAGAAAGTGAATTTTTTCTATGTACATTTATTGCAGCTTTGACGCAGGGTTCCAGTCATGCAGCAGGGTGTGATCGCTTGTGTGGCGTAGGTTTATTCATTTGCTAGCATTCACCAGGCCTACAGGTGCCTTGTAGAGGTAAATTTGCATAAACAAGTAACACAAGCCGTCCCACCGCAATGCACCACAAAAAATTGCCAAATTGTCTGTAACTTTTGTATGTCAAAAAAATTCTAAACTTCTGTAAAGTGAAAACGTCGTTCTAACACGCGTGGTAAGCATCCCCGTGGATCCCGCAGTGCTCATCATGTTATTAACGCCGTTCGCAAAAATTGCAACCTGAGGTACGACACTTTGCAATTCCACCAAAGTCCAACCCCAGCAATCAAACTTCGTTTCAACGCAAGCTTCGCCTCGTAGCAAGAGTACAAGCACTCCTACAAGCCAAGACCCCATTCACAACATCATCCCCGCGAGGTGCGAGTGAATTAGTTTTCCTCGTACCTACAAAGACAGATTTCGGCGTACTTTTGAATTTCTTAAAGACAGATTTCGACGTACTTTCGAAAATTTCTCGGCTACAGTTAGTGCGGTCCGCGTTTTACGATGTGTCGCGTCAGCAGCAGCACGGACACTATCCCTGAACATCTCCAACAGGACTGGGAAGCCCTAAACCAAGATCCAGCGCTACGATTCTTTCTCCGCGACTGGACACCGAGCCTACAAACCACTGCTGTGTCGAGCCCACGCAGAAGGCAATTTTCCCCACAAACAAATTCCGGGCACAACGCCAATGAAGAAAGAGAACCAGAAGCACGCGTCGGGCGATCTGGGAGGCAAGGAAGCCTGACCCTAACGACTAGGCCGCTCCACTCCAGCCATGGTGCAAAAGGAAGCGCAGGCTCGAGTCAGACCGGTGCCACGCAGATGCCGAAAAGTGTAAGCTCCGGACAGAGGCAGGAAACAGTGCCTTCTTCGAGCTCCAGCGACGCGCCGCTCCGGGAAGCGCACAACCAGGTGCGTGAAGACGCCAGGGATGCACGAACGCAAAGGCTCAACCCGGCGCTCTCACCATTAAACCGAAACGTTTTCCCCCGCCGAAGACATGTCGCGCAACTCAAGGGGCATGCGAACCTAGTAACCCAGCCGGCGCAACCCCGTCCCAGGAGGGATCCAAATCCATATTCGAACGCACATGCACCTGATGATGCCTACATTCATATTGGAAGACGAACTGTAACGTACAGAGATGTACAATATATGCCGGAAGAGGCTTATAATAGATGTCAGGGTTACGAATCTAACCAGGACACACGACCATTACACGAAAATTCTCCGAGACAGGAAACTCGAAGGACAAGGAATGGACAGACAGAAAATGACTTTCTGGGTCTTCAAGAGGAAACCCCGTGGCGCCCAACACCCGAACAGACGTTCTATGCAGAAATGTTTCAGAATGCACTTCATACATTTGGAGAAACTTTGCGTGACACTGTTCACAATAAGAACAAGAAAATTCTTATTACATACAGCGGCTCGGATTACGAGGATCCGTATTATTTTCTAAAAGAAGTTGAAAACCATTTTAGAAGAGCACAAATTAATTATGCGGACTGGGCGCCCACTGCCGTGGCACAGCTCCGAGGTGAAGCTAAAACTTGACAGGAAATGTACCGCCTGGTACACCTAGTATTACGAAACCTTTCAGCTAAGACTGCTTGAGAAATTTAATAACAGGACAACTAGGTCGAAATTACGCGCCCAATTGTATGGCAGAAGACAGTCTACTGAACCAGTAGAGCTGTTCATTTCACAGAAAGTTTCCTTGCATAACAGGCTGAACCCAACGGTAGAGGATACCGAATTGGTGGACATCATCGTCGAATTGTTGTTACCAGAAATAAGGACAGCACTTAGGGGAATTTATATCGAAAATATGGATCACCTCGCTAAAATTGCTGCAGAAATTGAAATGGACTTGCGGGACATTAAGAAATTACCTGCAAGTACACAACAATCAGTAGCACGACAAATTAATCCACAACCAAGGGAACCCCGGGCTGTGACCCAAGCTCCACCAAGCTCAAGCCTCGAACCGTGCCGAACGGCGCCTGCGCAGACTAGCCAGGCGAGAGGAAATGTAAACAACCCCCTCTACCCATGCAGACATTGTGGGGGAAATCATTTTAATAGGGACTGCCCGCAGAATCGGCAGCCAGTTCCAGAAGATACGCCATCCGGAGTGAATCGACGTGCCTTGTTAGAAAGTGAACCTATAGACACTAATAAGCAAATAGTGAGAAATATGCCAACAATTGTGAATAGTGCGGATATTCTCGAAACCCCTTCAGAGAAAGACATGGCTTTGCCGCGAGTGCGCGTGAAGGTAAATGGACAAGAATTATGGGCCGTATTGGACACTGGCGCGAATTTTACAATCATAAAACAATCCTTGTTGAAAATATCACAATTACCAGAACGCAAAGTTCCTGTGCGGGTTGCAAATGGGCAGGTTGAAGAAGCTTATGGGCCGATGCCCCTACGCATGTATATTGACGAACATTTGATGCTTGTACAAGTGTACGCGTTACCCGAGTTACATGAAAGTGTTTTACTGGGCGCCGATTGGCTAAAGGCTGAGAAGGCCACACTCGATTACGCCACGCAAATAGTAACATATGGTGCGACGGAACGTTATCATACGAAGTGGGTATACGACCCACGACAAACGACTAGTGAGAGCACGGAACGAACCGCTTCACCAGCAAAAGAACCAACGACAAGGCCAGCAAAGGAACCGCCGGTTGTTGCCGCTTCCGCACATACCACACGGGCGCCTCCACCCCGATTACAGGTGACGAACCTGCAGATGTCATGTGATAAGAAAGTAAATGAGGTAAACCCTCCAGCCCGAGAAATGGGACAATCATCTTCACAGCGAGAGGGGTCAACAAGAAGAGTCCCTCTTGCACTGACTAAACCGGCTTCAATGCCAAAATTAGAACTAGCCGCAACCTTGTGGGGACAAATCGTGCAAATTCAGCAACACTCCCCTGATTTTAGGAACCTCGTTCTAGTATGGAAACAAACCCAGAACCGGGACCCGCAAAAGTTACCTCCGTGGAAGCAAGACCTTCAGCGGGATTACTTGCTGCGAGATGGTTTATTCTGGTATGTGCGCCACGATAGGCGCGCATTGGTAGTACCCTACCAAAAAAGAAGCGAGGTAATCGACCAGTACCGTTATTTGACGAAAACCTTGCACTACAGTGAAATCACGAACCAGATCCGAGAGAAGTATTATTGGCCAGGAATGACGAATAACATTCGCTCTCGATTATGCGCCATGGAACATGTGCCAAAGGACACCCGCGCCTCTCCCAGTTCAGAACTCTTAGTGAAAGTGCATCCTCCAGAACATTCATATTGTGAGTGCGCGTGCCGCGGTCCGGGCACCTCCCAAGCAAGCACCAAGTGCACGACAGCAAAAGCCACGGAATCGACGACCTTGCCGATAAATCTGGGAAACGTTCCGTCACGAATCGAGCTGCTACCAGGAAACGTAAAAACCGGTGGTAGCGCTAATCTAACATGGAATGAGCAGAAAATGCTAAGTGCGCCCCCTCGTCCATTACCGGTGACGCAGTCACCATGGACCCCAAATAACATGGACCAACCTATTCTCGAAGACCCTGATGCCGCCATACTCCGGCCATCGGTGATTCCAACCCCGTCGACAGTTCGCGGCCGCTTGCGAGCTCGCCGGCCATAAATTAATCTTTATCATTATTTTAACTAGGAGGCATTGCTCCTAGATTGCCGATTGGCCACTTCATTATTATTTCGTTTACCGGCGCATCCGCCAATTTTATTTTCATATTTTCATCCTGTATAGGGATTATTTCATATATTTAACCTATATTCTAAATATTATTATCCAATATTATCTACTTACCCAGGAGGCATTGCTCCTAACATTATCAAACATTATTATTTTGGCAAATTGCCATTTATTTTCTTATCAACATTTCATCGAGTATGTACTTACCTTATATACTTAACTCATTATTTACTGGCCAAGAAATTATTTTCTTATTTTCCATTTTACCCGCCAGTAACTTCTGCCATAATTTCCATTTTCAATCTCATTTCTCGAGTTCCCAGTAGGAAACCCTGCTGCGAATTCCGATCTCAAATTTTCTATTAACTTCGGTACAAACATGATTCTTTGTACATTTTCCCCTCCATGTGCACGAGCCCAGCTTTGGCCAGAGATTCTGCAAAGCTGATGTTCAATAGTCCTGTCGTGGGATGGGCCAAACCCTGCCCCACGTCTCTACAACAAGGACCAACAATCCCGCCGAGGTTCTAGGTTGGAGATACCTAACCTCCGATGGGCAACTTGGGATCCCTTCGAACACAACCCAGATGAAGCCAGCATACCGCGTATGTGAACTCGCTATGCCAAAAGGCAAATCTCTGTTGTAAATCACATTCCATTAAATAGTTAAGTAAAGTACCTTATGTACTGAAAATCATGTTTGCAATTATTTATTTTCTGTGTTTTGTACTGACAAATATTTAGCTGCGCATAGTAGGTCAAATATTTAGTTTATTTCTAAGTTAGCTTTGTATCAAAGGTAGCCAAAATTCACCAGTCATTTCGAAACCTAGTACGGTAAATTTACCTTAAAAAAATCCAGCTTTGAAATTTTTGCAATAGTCCGGTCAAATTAATTTTCAAATTTAGCCCGGGCAAATGTAACCTTTAGTTTTCTCATCTCCCGAAATTTTGCCTTTCCGGCAGGGTGGTGTTATAGTCGGAAAGAAATTAGGCTGACCAATCAGAACGCCGCATTCCCCTCAAGTCAAGTATAAAACTGATGGACGCCCTAAGCCGCTATCAGTTTCTCGAAGTAGACAATCCACGTCACTTCGAAGCTCGATCAACTTTAATTTCAGGCTATCTGGCCTATCTGGGCATCATCCCACACCTTTATTATTTTCGGAACCATCTAGTTCCATTTCATTTCATGTTATCTGGCATGTAAACCCATCATAAACATCACCAAGGACCTACATTCAGCTAGGACACCGGCTTATTTCATTACATACTGATGAAGTCACACATAAAACCACTGCTGCAGTAGTGCTTTTAGTAAATGCGCGATTTCATTTATCGAACAGCCGCGAGACGCGAAAGTTAGGGAAAGTTTGGCTACCTTGACCCAGGTGAATTTAAATTAATATAAGGTATTACTCGACACGAGATTTTAATTTTCAAGTGAATCCTTTCTTTCCCAATCCCGCCAGAGCTGGGTTAAACCCCCTCAGCTCCTAGGAGGACAAGCAGGTAGCAACAAATAAAATAATTCTAAAACTAGCATGAGGTCTCGCACCGTCTTATTTTCTTTCCTAAAGTGAATTAAACTAAAGTGCCTTCTAAGACAGGACATAAAGGTAACATTCATAAACTCTAACCTGGGTAGGGAGGCCGTCAGCCTGCAGCCCCAGTAATTTAAGACAATCAGTGTTATTGAACTCTCTGTGGAGGTTCAACCTCAGATACATTGACCTAGGTCGGGGCCCTCTGCCTGCCGGCACCTCGTGATTCAAATTTTACCAGAACTCTCTGCTGAGGTTCTTTACAGGACAAAGACTTTGTTCACTTGCTGGCCCTCTTCAAGGGAGTCCACAGGTGTAACGTAGAGTCAGTGCCTCTAGACTTTAAGCCAGGAGAAGCCGGCCGAGCAGAGCAGAAAGTGAATTTTTTCTATGTACATTTATTGCAGCTTTGACGCAGGGTTCCAGTCATGCAGCAGGGTGTGATCGCTTGTGTGGCGTAGGTTTATTCATTTGCTAGTATTCACAAGGCCTACAGGTGCCTTGTAGAGGTAAATTTGCATAAACAAGTAACACAAGCCGTCCCACCGCAATGCACCACAAAAATTTGCCAAATTGTCTGTAACTTTTGTATGTCAAAAAATTCTAAACTTCTGTAAAGTGAAAACGTCGTTCTAACACGCGTGATAAGCATCCCCGTGGAGCCCGCAGTGCTCATCATGTTATTAACGCCGCATTTAAACGATTTACGCGGTCATAAGTCAATTTTTCAAAATGGAATAGTGTAAAAAGCAAACGGCTAGTTGGGATAGGAGACTAGTCCGAGAATAATACCCGACCCCTTCCACTTCTCTGCCGTGCACTCCGCCTATACAGGGTAAGTCGGATTGCGATCGTCTTGGTTGGTGTATGTGTCTGTTTTCGGCGTTTGTGTGAATTCATAAATTTTAACAGTGAATATTTTTAATTCTACTTTTATCTCGGAAGTGATAGTGATGGGTTTTGATATGGCAGGTAAAAATGCACTAACTATAATATAATTTCGATTATTTTTATAATTTTAAGGTTAGGTTTTAGTATTTGTTATACTTCCAAGTTAGATCCAGCTGTACTCTTTAATACAGTCGAAAGTTTGAAGTCTTTAGCAGTGACTAATCAAAAAATTAGCCGCGGAAAAGCACGGATAAGTGCTATTAGGGTACTTTTTTATTAAGGTAGATTCATTAAAAAAAATTTGTATATAAAGTCTTATGCATTTTAAAAGAATGTATTTTTGTTTTAGGTTCACAAGGTCCCTCGGGAGTAAGATGTGTGACCCGAAAACATTTGTTCGAACGTGAATATGAAAATATTTTGTCTGACGAATGTTAGCATTTTTTTTGTTACTTTTTTACATTAAATACGCCTGAACCAAACACTGAGAGCTTTGTTTTATTCAGTAATATTGTTTAGAACAGATAAAGACCAAGAAATATTTTTGGCCGCGTAGATCATTCAAATACCCGTATGTGCGCCGTTCGCAAAAATTGCAACCTGAGGTACGACACTTTGCAATTCCACCAAAGTCCAACCCCAGCAATTAAACTTCGTTTCAACGCAAGCTTTGCTTCGTAGCAAGAGTACAAGCACTCCTACAAGACAGATTTCGGCGTACTTTTGAATTTCTTAAAGACAGATTTCGACGTACTTTCGAAAATTTCTCGGCTACAGTTTCCTAGTGCGGTCCGCGTTTCACGATGTCTCGCGTCAGCAGCAGCACGGACACTGTCCCTGAACATCTCCAACAGGACTGGGAAGCCCTAAACCAAGATCCAGCGCTACGATTCTTTCTCCGCGACTGGACACCGAGTCTACAAACCACTGCTGTGTCGAGCCCACGCAGAAGGCAATTTTCCCCACAAACAAATTCCGGGCACAACGCCAATGAAGAAAGGGAACCAGAAGCACGCGTCGAGCGATCTGGGAGGCAAGCAAGCCTGACCCTAATGACGAGGCCGCTCCACTCCAGCCATGGTGCAAAAGGAAGCGCAGGCTTCTTCGAGCTCCAGCGACGCGCCGCTCCGGGAAGCGCACAACCAGATGCGCGAAGACGCCAGGGATGCACGAACGCAAAGGCTCAACCCGGCGCTCTCACCATTAAACCGAAACACCCCCCGAACGTTTCCCCCCGCCGAAGACAAGCCTGTTATAGTCCGGCCAATTTTAGCGCTGGCCAATCAGAATGCTTCATTTCAGGAAGCCCAGTGTAAATAAATTAAAACGAGACTCTGATGCATTATCAGTTTCTCGCGGTCTACCACAGCGTGTACATCGTTGGAACTCGATCATTTCTTATTTTCCATTTCTCTGCCACCGAGGGAGCCCAGAGCGGTAACCTCAGCTGGTTCAACTTTATTTATTTCATTATACATACTGATGAAGTGATTTTACACATTTCTCCAGCCCAACAGCTAGGACTTCCAAGTTAATTTCGTACATACTGATGAAGCCATGAAGAAACCATTACTGCAGTAATTGTTTTAAAGTGTCACGCGATTTTAACTATCGAACAGCCGCGAGACGCGAAAGTTAGGGGAAGTTTGGCTATCCTGGCTAGGTGGAACTTAAATTAATATAAGGTATTATTCGAAACGAGCTTTAATTAATTCAGAGTGCAATCCTTTCTTTTCCTTTTCCTACCAGAGCTGGGTTAAACCCCCTCAGCTCCTAGGAGGACAAGCTGAAATCAAGAAATAAATTCTAAAACCGAGCATAAGGTCTCGCAACGTCTTTATTTTCTTTCCCAAAGTGAATTTAAACTAAAGTGCTTAAGGACAGGACTTCAAGGTAACATTCACAAACTCTAACCTGGGTAGGGGGGCCGTCAGCCTGCAGCCCCAGTAAATTCAGACAATCAGTGTTATTGAACTCTCTGTGGAGGTTCAACCTCAGATAAATTGACCTAGGTCGGGGCCATCTGCCTGCCGGCACCTAGTGATTTTAAAATTACAAAAACTCTCTGCTGAGGTTCTTTACAGGACAAAGACTTTGTTAACTTGCTAGCCCTCTTCAAGGGAATCCACAAGTGTAACGTAGAGTCAGTGCTTTCAGACTATCACGCAGCAGCAGGGGAGCAGAGCAGATTAGTGAAAATTTTATGTAAAATTTTATTGCAGCTTGAAGCAGAGTTCCAGTCCTGCGAAAGGGGTGTGATCGCTTGTGCAGAGTCGGTTGACTTGAGTACTAGCATTCACCAGGCCTAAGGTGCCCTGTAGAAGTCACTAACGTCAACAAGTAGCACAAGCCGTCCCACTGCTTGCACCACGAAATTTTGTAAATTGTCTGTAACTTTTGAACCATACAAATTTCTCACTGTCTGTAAAGTGCAATTTTCATTCTAACGTAAGTGGACATCATCCCCGAAGAGCCCGCGCGGCTACCTACGTTATTAACGAAAATTTTCAAAAGTGTTTCCGTTGGGGGCCAAAAATTAAGTCCAGCTCTCAACACTCAAACTTTGTTTCAACGCAAGCTTCGCTTCGTAATAAGAGTACAAGCACTCTTACAAGCCAAGACACAACTTACAACATCATCTTCCGCGGGGTACGAGTGAATTAGTTTTGATCTATTGATCTATTTATGTATCTTTAATCTATGTATTTATGTATTAATTTAATGACTTGTCTATTGTCCATGTATTTTTCTTTTTTAGCGTTTCTCTTTGTATTGTCTGACTTGCCATATATACATGTACGTATCTAAAATGGTCAATAAATTACTATTACTATTACTACTACTACTACTACTATTACTATTACTTGTTGGACGCTTGGTAGACATTGAGGAGGAGCCCTCCGAATCACCCTATTGCGATTGTGCTACCAGAGGACCCAGTACCTCCGCAGCATGTGCCCGGTGCAGCGGGGCACCAACGAACACCCCGGCGCGGGAAGAGAAGCCGCCTATTAGCCTCGTAAATCCTTTGCCACGAGTACGACGAACCCCAGCGACGCTGTCTGGAAACGAGCAACGAATGCTGAAACCCAGCAGCCTAATGAACGAACCTGTTCCCATGCATATCCCTGGTTGGAAGTATATACCAGGCCTATCCCGTGAGGAGACCCTCCGGTCAACCACCGATCCAACCAATCGTCCGGCTCTCAGCAATCCGAGGCCGAGGACGGTATGATCGCAGGTAAAAAAAAAAAAATTTTTCGGCAGTACGGTAGGCATTGCTACCACACCGCCCTACCATATCCTATAATCATCATACTTTATTCTTAGGAGGCATTGCTCCTAAAACACCATTTTATTTGTTATTATCGGCACATTCGCCAACATTTTATTTATTTTGTACCTTATTTCGTCCTATACAGGGATTATTAACCATTATGCATTATCGTGCACCACATGATGAAAATATTTACTTACCCCAGGAGGCATTGCTCCTGTTTAGCCAATTGGCAATTTATTTTATTTATTTTCTTATAAGAAATTATTATGTTTAATACTTACCTTATACTTACCTTATTTACTGGCCCAGTTTATTTTATTTTCCATTAAATCCGCCAGTAACTTCTGCCATAATTTCCATTTTCAATCTCGTTTCTCGAGTTCCCAGTAGGAAACCCTGCTGCGAACTTCAGTCTTTTAAAAAAAATTTTTTTTTAATTAACTTTTGTGCAAGCTTGAAAACTTGTACATTTCACCTCTCCGTGTGTACGACTCCAGCTTGGGTCAGTGATCTGCCAAGTTGATGAGCAACAGTCCTGTCGTGGGATGGGCCAACCCCTGCCCCACGTCTCTACAAAAGGGCCAACAATCCCGTCGAGGTTCAGACTGGAGATGCCTTGCCTCCGAAGGGCAACTTGTGACCACATCGCACACAACCCAGGTGAAGACATCGACTCGCGATTTATTGTAAAATCCGTAATCATTTCACTTTCTTGTGCAATTATTTATTTAAGTAAAGTGCCTTATGTACTAGGTTATATTTGCAATATATTTTACTACATGTTTTGTACTGACAAATATTTAGCTGCGCCCAGTTAGGTGAAATATTTAACTTAAATTTTAAGGTAGATTTTGTATCACATGATAGCCAAAATTCGCCAGTCGTATCGAAAACTAGTACGGTCAATTTTAACCAAGAAAATTTTCGAACTTCAAAAATTTCATTAGTCCGGTCAACATTTCTCCAAATTTAGTCCGGTCAAATTTCACTTCAAATTTTCTTTTCGTTTTCGACACTCCCGAAATTTTGCCTTCCCGGCAGGGTGGTGTTATAGTCCGGCCAATTTTAGCGCTGGCCAATCAGAATGCTTCATCTCAGGAAGCCCAAGTATAAATTAAAACGCGACTCTGATGCATTATCAGTCTCTCGCGGTCTACCACAGCGTGTACATTGTTGGAACTCGATCAATTTCTTATTTTCCATTTCTTTGCCACCGAGGGAGCCCAGAGCGGTAACCTCAGCTGGTTCAACTTTATTTATTTCATTATACATACTGATGAAGTGATTTTACACATTTCTCCAGCCCAACAGCTAGGACTTCCAAGTTAATTTCGTACATACTGATGAAGCCATCAAGAAACCATTACTGCAGTAATTGTTTTAAAGTGTCACGCGATTTTAACTATCGAACAGCCGCGAGACGCGAAAGTTAGGGGAAGTTTGGCTATCCTGGCTAGGTGGAACTTAAATTAATATAAGGTATTATTGGAAACGAGCTTTAATTAATTCAGAGTGCAATCCTTTCTTTTCCTTTTCCTACCAGAGCTGGGTTAAACCCCCTCAGCTCCTAGGACAAGCTGAAATCAAGAAATAAATTCTAAAACCGAGCATAAGGTCTCGCAACGTCTTTATTTTCTTTCCCAAAGTGAATTTAAACTAAAGTGCCTAAGGACAGGACTTCAAGGTAACATTCACAAACTCTAACCTGGGTAGCGGGGCCGTCAGCCTGCAGCCCCAGTAAATTCAGACAATCAGTGTTATTGAACTCTCTGTGGAGGTTCAACCTCAGATACATTGATCTTGGTCGGGGCCATCTGCCTGCCGGCACCTAGTGATTTTAAAATTACAAGAACTCTCTGCTGAGGTTCTTTACAGGACAAAGACTTTGTTAACTTGCTAGCCCTCTTTAAGGGAGTCCACAAGTGTAACGTAGTCAGTGCTTTCAGACTGTCACGCAGCAGCAGGGGAGCAGAGCAGATTAGTGAAAATTTTATGTAAAATTTTATTGCAGCTTGACGCAGAGTTTCAGTCCTGCGAAAGGGGTATGATCGCTTGTGCAGCGTCGGTTGACTTGAGTACTAGCATTCACCAGGCCTAAGGTGCCCTGTAGAAGTCACTAACGTCAACAAGTAGCACAAGCCGTACCACTGCTTGCACCACGAAATTTTGTAAATTGTCTGTAACTTTTGAACCATACAAATTTCTCACTGTCTGTAAAGTGCAATTTTCATTCTAACGTAAGTGGACATCATCCCCGAAGAGCCCGCGCGGCTACCTACGTTATTAACGAAAATTTTCAAAACTGTTTCCGTTGGGGGCCAAAAATTAAGTCCAGCTCTCAACACTCAAACTTCGTTTCAACGCAAGCTTCGCTTCGTAATAAGAGTACAAGCACTCTTACAAGCCAAGACACAACTTACAACATCATCTTCCGCGGGGTACGAGTGAATTAGTTTTCCTCGTACCTACAAAGACGAATTTCGGCGTACTTCTGAATTTCTCAGACAGATTTCGACGTACTTTCGAAAAATTTCTCGGCTACAGTTTCCTAGTGCGGTCCGCATTTCACGATGTCGCGCGCCAGCAGCAGCACGGACACTGTCCCCGAACACCTCCAACAGGACTGGGAAAACTTAAATCAAGATCCAGCGCTACGATTTTTTCTACGTGACTGGACACCAAGCCTACAAACCACTGCTGTGTCGAGCCCACGCAGAAGACAATTTTCTCCGCAACGCCGAAGAAGAAAGGGAACCAGAAGCAGGCGTCGGGCGAGCTGGGAGGCCGGAAGGTCTGACCCTAACGACGAGATCGCTCCACTCCAGCCATAGCGTAAAAGAAAGCGCAGGCTCGAGTCAGACCGGTGCAACGCAGATGCCGCAAGGCATAATCTTCGGAGAGAGAGTGTGAGCGGTTCCCTATTCTAGCCACAGCGACGCGCCGCTACGAGAGGTGCACACCCCGGTGCAAGACGTCGACGGGACTGCGCAAGCGCAGAGGCTCAACCCGGCGCTCTCACCATTGCAAAGCCCAACACCCCCAAAAGTTTCCCCCACGCCGAAGACAAGCCGATTCTACGGCTCGCTCTCAGTTCACGTCGAGTCCACCGCTAGGTAACATCACCTAGTGCCGCAACGGGCTCAGTTCTCATCGAGTCTGCCACTAGGTAACATCACCTAGTACCGCGACGGGCTCCGTCGCCCAAGTTATCAGTCCAGTTCACTCTCAGCTTCTCACGAAGCAACATCGTTGTGCCGCGACGAGTACAGTTAGTGCAGTCTCGCGTTTCAAACATCGTCAAGTATCATGACGGGCTCAATTATAGTTGTTTTACCTGTTGTTGAAGTTAAAATTACTGTGTTTAATTCACGACGTCTACTATAGCGACTCACTCACTGGAAATCGAGAAGTTCCAAAAGCGAGAAGTTTCCATGGAGTCGCTAAGAAACAAAAGGAAAACTCGATCCATAATGGAGAAGTTTCCATGGAGTCGCTAGGAAAAATAAAAACATTCGATATAAAAATATAATATCAATATACTAAAAATACCAAAATCACATTAAATATGAACATGTATTAAAAACGAATATACATATATTAACTTCGATTTTAATTTTATTTATAGCGATAACGCTATAAATTTGGTGACCCCGACGTGATCTCTATATGCCCGACGTGATCATTTTATGTCCAACGTGATAAATATATGCCCGAAGTGAAAATTTTATGTCCAACATCATAAATATATGCCAGACGTGATAATTTTATGTCCAACGTGATAAATATATACAAGAAGAGATTCAATATATCAACTACCGTTATAAATTGACCATTTTATGAAGAGAAGAATTTTCCCGATGAATTTTGAATAGAGGTTCCAAATTTGAATAATGTTCCTATAATTTATGGTAATTTTCTAATTCAATCAACTGAAGTTGTACATTACAAGTACTGTCATCTGTCGGTGAGTGAGTTAAAGTACATTCCCTTTTTTATCTAAGAGAGTAATCAATCAATCACAATCGATTAGTTATGCAAAGACAACCTTCAGACGAGGATTTTCCTCAAACCCATTATGTCACCTCTGTCAAATTACCCCCATTCTGGAAATCAAAACTCTACCTATTCCAATCAGTAAGGGAATAAGCAGCCCACAAAGCGAGTCTCAGGAAGCCCACGAGTAGTAACCAGTCACTTGAGGCCCTCCTGCCGACGTGTAAGCCATCCAGTGTACACTTGCAGACGAGCAGCGTTTCATCCGAGGTCTCAGCTCTTACCTACAAATACGAAAATCGACCCTGAGAAAATCCAACCGAAAGAAAATCAGTTAGCTGTTCCTCCCCAGTGCTGGCGCCCAATTATAAATAAATCCGTACTCCAGGACGGTCCCTTCACTTAGTACGGAGCACCTAGGGGAAGAATACAGTTACAGGAGCCCTCTCCAGCTGCACGCGCACCCCCCCCCCCCCCCCATTTCTCCATCTTTTTTAGTTTTCGTGTTAAATGATAAAAACAATATTTGCATTTTTTTTAAAGGGACGCCATTTTGAAAGTACAGGCAGTTTTTTTTTAGGACATGTCTTAAATTGTTTCTTAGGCTTTAATCTTTATGAAAAACATTGTTCCCAAGGATCTCTTTGGATAGTTAGGGTGGGCTCCCGTAGTATTACGTTTTATATTTTATTTTAAGAGCTGAATCATTTATCTGGAAAATGGAAACTCCTATCCAAATACTGTATAGGAACAAAATTGTAGAAAATTTTATACACCTTTTTTTTTGTGCAGAAAGTTTTTCTCCATCTTTTTTAGTTTTTGTGTTAAGTAACAAAAACCATATTTATAATTTCTTTTTTAAACGGACGCCATTTTGAAAGTACAGCCAATTTTTTTTAGGATATGTCTAAATTGTTCCTTAGGCTTTAATCTTTATGAAAAACATTGTCCCCAAGGATCTGAATACTCAAAACAATGTTTTTCGATGCCTTCTACATCTACATCTAGTTAGAGAAAATCTGGAAATAATGCCAGCATTCCATCGGTCGAATCAAGTTTTGCTATCGGCCACCGTGAGGAAAATAATTACAAAGTATTAAAAAGCCTTCTCCCTGATTCAGGCAAGGAAGAAAATATCAACCCAACTGTTGACAAAACAGAAACTTCTTATTCAAATCAGAGCATTCAAAGAATAAAACATGATTTTGCAATCATTAAACATCCCTTAGAAAATTCTTCTAAATATAAATGCAATGTTGAAAGAATTTTAGCCATAGAAGAAGGGCATAATTATTTAGTCAGTTTCCTCAGAAAATAAAAATTTGGATATGAAGTTTGCCTACATTTTGTTAAAACAAATGTGAAAACGCACATTGTATCGGCCATAACTTCTTAAATTTTTGTGATGTAGAAACAAACAAAAAAATCATTTTGGAGATTGTTCAATTATTTTTAATTTTGTCCCTTAGAGTTTTTATTGGAAGTGTCACGGTTTCTAAGATATTCAACATTTAAAGTAAAAACTCGCTAGAACAAACATTTGTTGAGATATTTGCAAAGAATAAAAAATGTTAAGGTTTTTCTAAAATTCCTTTACAGATTAAAATGCAGTTTTTTCCTAAAGCAAACGCTGTAAGCGGAATATAAAATTTGAGCGTCTAGGTCATTAACGAAAAATATTTTTTTTTAAATACTGACTACATTCATTAACAAAATGGCGACGTTGTTATTAAAAAGATGTGAAAAAGTACATGATCTATCATAACTTTTTTGATTTTTATGCTATAGAAATAACCAAAAAAATCAATTGAAAGCCGAATTAATGTAATTTCATTTTGACTGTTAGCATTTTTAACGTAAGTGGCATCATTTTTAAGATATTTAACATATAAACTAAATACTTCGTCTTATAGACGTTCGGACGCCCAATGTAATACCTTTCGAGTTAGTAGACGAAAACCTATTTCAAATAGAGCATCTGCGGCACTTGACCTTATGGGCGTAGCTAGTTTTCTTGGAGGTAAAACAAAACAAAAATCATAACCTCAAAACATTTGGTGAGCCTGATATGTAAAGCTGTTTGCAGGGCAAAATTAAATAAACCCTCACATCCATTAACAAAGGCAATATGTTATCTTTTACGAACAAAAATTAAAACAAAAGCTACAATATACGAGTACGAAAATAGTTAAACATTGAAAATTATTGATATTCATGAAGATTTTGGAATACAATCAGTAGGATTATGCATCAACCCGAATTATCCTTATTTTGGAGCTTCACCAGCAGTTCTTTAAGGGGCGATATTATTATAAGGAACTAATGTGAGGTTATGATGTATTATTTGTTTATCCTCCCGGAAAGGACCTTGAACTATGTGTCGTCACGTGCAGATGCCCTATACCTCTTTTCAAGCTAAAATTCCAATTTTATAGTCGTAACTTAAAGACTATCAATTTATATAAAAATTTGCATAGACCTTTTCTCCCCAAGATTCTCTTTCAGCTCAATGTTTTTGTTTTTATATTTAGTTGCCATCTCTTTATAAATTAGCAAGCCTCCGCATAATATTGAAACTTCTCTTTGATGCATTAACTGTTAAGTTGCCAAAAATGAACGATCCTTAATTCATGACATTATTCCGAAGTTAAAACCTCTAGTTATTGTACTAGTTAGTGGAGTAGTGGAAATGTACTAACGCAAAGTTCAAACAGGCTTAGAATGTCATAAAATTTCGAGATTTTAAGTTTGAGAAAAAATCTGTCTCTTGGTCTGTCTGTAACTTTTTTGTGCACACGATTACTATGGAACGGTGTATGATATTGACTTGAAATTTGGTACACTTATGTATTATAATGATCTGGAACTAGATTATATTTTGATCTTATGCCGATGAAGGGTTCGGGCATAAATGGGGGTAAATGAGGGTAAAGAGATAGAGCAAGCAAGTAGGAGCCCATAATGAGTGAATAATAATGAGATTTAGGGTACATACGAGAGGCCAAGGTATCAATTTTTACTTCCACATCCAGTGGAAGTATAGTAACGACAAAAAAATTTTAAAAAATTTTTATTGTTCAAATAGGCTTAGAATGTCATGAAACGTCGAGATGTCAAGTTTGAGCGAAAAACAATTTTCTGTCTGTCGGTCTGTAACTTTTTTTGTGCGCACGTTTACTCTGGAACCGTTTGAGATATTGACTTGAAATTTGGTACCCATATGTACTTTAACGAGATCTAGAACTAGATTATATTTTCATCTTGTTCCATCGAAGGGTTGGGGGGTAAATTGGAGTAAATTTGGAGTAAATAGGTAAATCAAGCAGGTAAGAGTTCATAAAATTGATATTTGGTATAGACAAGAGAAGCTAGGGTCTCAAAAAAAATTTTGGCATTAGCCACCCCCATTACCACTCCCACCCCATTATTAAAGGGGATGAAAAAAAATGTGATTTAGTGTGTACAAGAACCAGAAACCTCAAAATATTTTAAATTCGTAAAACTAATATTTCTCTACTAAATGAACGACGAACGTGAAGCAGATGGATGAATTGCTCCCGAGATTGCTCCAAACAATCTTTCTACGCACGTACACTTACAGAGAAAGAATCATGACAGCATGTGCCATATGAATATTGCATATGAAAGTTTTGCATGCCTTTAGTGGCTGCGACACCACTTCAGCAATTTTCAATAAATGAAAAATGAGGTGCTTATGGAGTTGGAAACGAATCCAATGGTACCTTAGTCCAATTACAATTATGGACTCGATTGCACCCGAGACTGTATTGTATCTGATTTTTTTATTAAAAGAAAAAAAAATGTGATTTACTGCGTATACAGGAACTAAAGGCTTCAAAAATGTTTTTGATATTATCCACCTCCTCTACCACACGGGTCCTTTGACACGCTACAAAACGGATACAGCGCCTGTATTTATTTAAGATCATTGAGTGAAGATGACAAATATAATTCGTAATTTGATTTGTTCTAAAACCAGAGTAGCTCCGTTCAAGGTTTTAACTATTCCGAGGCTAGAACTATGTGCAGTGTTACTTTTAACCGAGGTAATGGACAAGGTAAAATCATCCTTGCATATAAAAATCGACAAATTTTTTTACTAGTCTGATTCGACTATTGCCATCGCATGGATAAATGCTTCACCTCATTTATGAAAAGTTTTTATAGCCAACCGTGTATCACAAATACACTCATTATCACAACCTCATCGATGGCATTTTTTACCAAGCCATGAAAATTCGGCCGATGTATTATCGTGCGGTATAACCTGTACTAAATTATTCTCATCATCTTTATAGTGGCACGGGCTCGAGCGTCTGCTTCGTCCGGACACTGAACAGGAACATATTTCTCACACAAAATTATCTATCGAAAATTTGCCCGAATTACACCATAAGGCTGTAGTATTATCCACTATTATTAAAATTGATTTTGAAAATATTCTCCGCGTCGTCTACAGAGTCTTCGCGTGTTTTACGATTTGTAAAGTGGGATTTTGGACTTTCAAGGAAAGAAATATTAGAACAAGTTGGCGAGTGCGTTAGGAAGAAAAAGATACGAACACCCTTTAAAGACGAAACTCCTGAAGAGGACTGGTTTCTTCTTTTTAAGAAACTGCACATCAGGTGTAAAACTTCACAGAACGTGGAGTTTGCCAGAAGGAAGGCTACAGATCATTTTATAATTTATGAGCACTTTGACTTATTAAAAAATATTAAACAAAATATCACCTCCATGAGAAATCTTGTAGGATATGGAATTTAGATGAAACAAGCATATCTAGAGATCCGTCTAGATCAAACACAGTTGGAGCAAGGGAAAGAAACTCATAAGTACTCCAGGTCGAGAAAACACGTCGGTTCTGGTGATGGCCAGCGCTACTGGCGAAAAAGCGCCCCCTTATTATTCTCAAAGGTGCACATATGTGGAACTAATGATGCGGTCCTGCAGCACCGAATTTCCTGGAACAGTTTATGCAGCATCAAAGAATTGATGGATGAAGAAATTATTTTTTAGAAGTTATATTACCTGCTATTGAAATCAAACGACCTGCCCTAATTATTTATGATGACCACTCAACTCATATTGTAAAACTGTTGTCACTGGTTGAAATTTAAAAATTCGCGAAATGTCATTGGTCTATAATTTATGAGGGAAATAATCAATAAAATTCCTAAATTTTATTTTTTCGACAAATGATTTACATATAATTTATTCAATAAATGATTTAAAATTCGCTTATTCAGTGAGTGGTCTAAGGTTCATTTATTCAATAAACTAGAGAGGGGGGGGGGGGGAGACAGGGAGAGAGAGAATGCTCGCATAATCACTTTTAGTAGTAAATCGATACATCTAGTTAGTGTCCGTGTCGTCGTTATGTATTATACATTATATTTTTTCTCGGCAAAGCCGAGTAGTAGTGGTTGTCGAGGTAGTGGTAGAGGTGGAGGATCGCCGCCATTGATCGTTGCTACAGCAGCTGTCACCATCTCCAACCCTCCTGCTCCGGCGAAGGAGTACTCCCGCCGCCGCCACGTAAACACACCATCATCACCTGAACCGGCCCGGCCTCCCACAGCCACATTAAGGACCGACGAGGCAGGTAAGTTAAAAGCATCCATCATTGTTATGTGAGTTATAATTCTCAGTATTGGAGATAACCTCCGCGCGCCCCCGCTACGCTGCCGTAACAGGATGACGGTATGTTAAAAAAGCATCGTCTCATTATCATTATAATCCAACCTGACCTGACCTAACAGCGATTTTAGCGATTTCCATTCGATGCAATATTTACAATTAATTGTTCTTTTTACAGATAATGGGGTTGCCCGCCTGCCGATGAAATATTTAAATTAGGTAATTTTAACTTGTAAATTTGAGTTTTTAAGAGCTGGGGACCAACTTTCAACGGGCAGGGGAGATGTGTCAAATCTAATTCCTAATTTAATTTATTAATACAGAAAAAGAAAAATACAAACAATTCATAACAAACTTGCACAATAATATTTTAAATTATTGTTTTAGTTCACTAACATTCAAGTACATGATTATAAGCATAAACTGAAAATTGCTGATTTGACAAAGTTAGTTATAATTAGTATACAAAGCTAACATTGAACTATGACTGCCATGCATCATCTATCCGGGGTGTTTAAACGAGAGAAATAAACAATGATCGGGGGGCCTTTACGCGGGCACCAGGGGTGTTTAGACATCAGCCGCTGCCAGCTGAAAGCGTGTCAACCACGCTACGCCGTGGGTTAATGTATTCCAGATTGGGATATTTGTGAGTTGTTTAATAAATGTTGTTTTGTTGACGTGTAATGGATTTAATTCACGTTTTAGTTCAGGTATTACTAATTTACAGTTTGAGCACATTTTAGGCGTGACAATATAAAGACTTTCTCAACAACCGTTAGTACGGGAAATCTTACGAGGCTTCTCAAAGATGACCATGACGTATAAAAGTAAAAATGTTAATAGAAAGATTGACGAATATTTTGGCACTGAAGAATCTAACAAGAACAAAAAATAAAAATTCTTCAGAATCAGAAGAATTCTACAAAAAAGAGAAATATGTTAGCTCGAGACATAGCTATATGGTTTGGAAGAAATCTACAACCATTCAACATGGTTACAAATGAGGGCTTAAAAGATTTTCTAGTAAAGTATTCTGTGATTAAGCAATACGATGAGTTACTTGATATCCTTCTACACTTTCAAGAACCGCTATGACTGACGTTTACAACAATAACAACAATACGATAACACAATAATTATTGGTTCATTTGATCATTACACAATAATATAGGACAAGTAAAAAAATTAAGTTTAAAATAAATAAGGAATAAAAAAAAATAACTAAATAGGTACAACTTACACATTAAAACATTAAAATAACGTACACTAAAATATAAAAATAATAACATATATAATATAAATATAGATATTTACACACAACTGTGCTTTCCAGAAAATTGTTGAGATGATCGCTGATGGGCAAAGATTTGGTGCCTTGACTTTGGATATGTGGAGCGATAATTTCAACAACAGCAATATCAACACCCACATCAACATAGGAAATAATGCAGCAGTAAATACTATTATAGATCTAAAAAAAAAATATGCTCAATAAGTTTAATCACAGATTTCCAATTAACTATTTGATTATTACTGATGCCTTGGATCCCATATTTTATAATATTGTAGATATAAATGCATATTTAGAATTGAACGGCCTCAGTAAAGTAGATTATTTAACTACACAAATTAAAAAAATAGATTTTAGTAGATGATATACAAATTGTAACAAAGCAATTTTTTATGCCGAATTTCACCCACCAAAATCTATTTAATCACCCTTTGTCATATTACTTATAAACCTCAAGCTTTGATGCTTTTAGATTGTGAACGAATTAACATCTGGGAAGGCACCGTTATTTGTTAATATGTAACATATTCATGTTTTAAAAATCACAAACCGCGATTTTCACATAGTAAGTGCTGCAGTGCACTTCCAGGTAGTAAGGCGCGCGCGTAAACATCGGCGGATACTATCCGCGGCCACCGCGAAGGCAAGTCAGTTCCAACCGACCCGGCAAGCACGAGTGGATGTGTAGCAGCTCCAGCATCACATAAAGTAGGTGAAATTTTTACTTCAACGACTTAGGCAAATTATAACCTGACCGTTTCCCCCGCCTGGGACTCAATTCTCGACTCAACGAATAGTACAAGGTCGATCGAATAGTAACGTCACTCGATGAAAATGCATTCTTGGGTGATCGAAAGACGTTCGAATGCGAACAAATCTCGATAAAATACATCGAGCGGTCATTCACCAATCGCAAATTTAAAGCATCCGGTTAGTGAGGTTAGGATATTTCAGATGTCTTGTGTTGTTAATGTCAATAATGGATGAACTTTTATATTTAAATGTATTTGAGGAAATGGAAGAAGCAGAAATTGATATTGAAGATTTACATATAATTGAGAGACATGCAGGCGATCCATTTACTCACTTATCGAATACCTAGTATGTTCCTGCAAATTTTTAGAATGTCGAAGGAACTTCAATGTCAATTTTGATAAATTCTTTACAAACGTATAAGAGACCCGTGAGGAGACCCACTGACTCAATCCAGTTCTTTTGGACATCTTTATAAATAAAATTGTTACTAAATTTGCGGTATTTTCTTCAAATATTCTACCATGCTACTTTTTTGCCGTTCTGCGAGGCTAGGTCCTTTTTTTACCAGTTTTGCGTGATTATTTATAATTTACAAATACACGAATTTATTCGATTAAGCTCGAGAACTGAGCTGCTGCTCATACGCACCGCGCTCGCGCCTATCCCCACTCCACTTTTATGTTTGGAAAGGAGAGCTAGCAGTCTAACGCGAGTTATAATTCTCGGTATTGGGATAACCTAAATAAAATGCTGAATATGCAAACTCAGCAATTGCGATAAGCAAGCTTATAAATATAGGTTCTCTTCAAATTGAGACCATATCTAGTTTGTCAACCACTGTATCAACATCGAACTTGTAGAAAAATAAAAAGGTGTTCAAATAAAAAGTTTATTGGTGTTTTTAAAGTCTTTCTCTCAAATCACAATTTTATCTCGCGATACAGAGTGGCAGTCTTCATCGACCAACCGACCGCACCGGACGAACTCTACCAGAATTAAATCCGGCAAGACCGCCAACGAGAAGTTCAGTTCCGTCCAGACCAGTGCAGTCAGGAGAAAGTGAGTAAGAACAACCATATTAACGGAGGTATTGATTTGGCTAATATTAGTATCTGTCTTTAACTTATTGTTCTCTTATTCTCTCTTTTGCTTTGTGCATACATCTTGCGCGTCCTCGAGATATCTAGATTCATCTGCGCTGTCTGGATATGTCGTGGAGGTAGACTTGATACCACTAGGATCCCCGGATTCATCTGAACTGTTCGGAGAAACCAGCGTATTCACCATAATAGTTATCACTCGGGTATTCACTTGCACTTTGCCTACTCTCGTGTCCTCAAGGTACCTAGGTTCATCTACCTGCCTGGGTATATCGTGGATGTGAAAAGGCGGCGTTAAGATCCCCGGATTCATCTGCACTGTCGGGAGAAACCAGCGCATCCACCATAATAGTTGTTACTCGGGTATTCACTTGCATTTTTTGCCTACTTCCGTGTCCTCGAGATACCTGGGTTCATATGCCTGCCTGGGTAGGCAAGCTACTTGTTTGCTCTCGCATCCTCGAGACATCTAGATTCATCTGCCCTGTCTGTCTGGATGTGTCGTGGATGTGAGTTAGGCGTCCCTGAGTCTCCAGGTTTCTGTCGTTATCTGGAGAGATCAGGTCGCGCATCACCTGAATTACATATATCCACTGTCTCAGAATAATGATTATGACGTAATTAATTAACTTTACTGCGTATTAGCCAAATCTGACGCCTACTGTATTGTATATCATTTTTTTTTGCTTACTCCTTCCTGGTATCTAACCACTGCCCGTAACAAGACCAATTCTGCCGCTTGCTCTGTCCCCCTGCCACCGCCATTCATTCAGCCCCCGTCACCGTATGTCATTAATTTGGTACCGCCACTGCTGCCATACCGCTGCTTTACTCCCATCTGTACTAGTAACATCACCATAACACCGTAAATTCATCGTAGCACCTAACGTAACCGTCATAGTATCATAGCCTGGGTCCTTGTATTTTGGGTTTCTTACATCTAAATATTCTGGTAGCTTAAGAAGTATAAATAGTATTGTAGAATATAAGAAATAAATATTATCCTGTTTACCGAATTGTGCATTTTACTGCTGTGTGTGTCTAATTTTCCCTATTTTGACCCATTGGAATTTACCGTGTCTCCACTGTAGTTACTCCACCCCTACTTTACAGGCTGTTTGAAGGACGTGGCGTTTCCCCACGTAACATGGGAAATTGGCGCCCGAGCAACCGCACCGCAGATATCGCCGTTGCTAAGGTGCCAAAAGTGACACTTTTCGGTCTCACCGAAAAGCACGTCACAAAGTGGAATAAAGTCTCAGAACTCTCAGATCCAGTCATGGAAAAGATTGTGCCGAAAGAAATAAGCCTGTTCCTGCAGTAAAAGATAATTATATTTTATCACTGTTAAAGCACACAACTTCTGGTCAAGACCAACAGACTACATCTTTGGAAGCTGAATGTTATTCATATTTAGAAGAAACCAAAAACGCTTATACCCCAAAGGCACCAAAGCTGACGACGCGTTTTATCGTATTGGGAAAGGAGACAAGTCGATTTTCCCTACTTGTCTATTTTAGCTAAGAAAATTTTTTGTATTCCCTACGCCCAGCGAAAGACTTTTCTCTGTTGCTGGCATGGTAGTTTCTGCCAAAAGAGTAAGATTAAGTCCCAATCATAAATCGACAGAAATATTTTTCTACGTAACAATTAAGACATGCACAAGGGTTTAGTTGCTAGTGCAAGTAACTAAAGCAAGTCACTATCTTTTTCGTACTCTTCTTATGTGAACAGGCAATTCAGTAGTGAGTAGAGTGGTTGACTACAGTAGCAAAGCTATGCAAGTACTAAAAAGGCTTTGAATATAATAAAAAGCAAGTACACCCTCTCCGCCAGAATTTCTACTACACTGGGTACTAAGCGATGCACTAGACTCGTTTGAACAAGTTGGCTAGTAGTAAGTTGTATTCGACTAATTAAGTTGCGTTCAAATTAATTGTCGTTGTTTTGACTTGCGATTTTAAAGTGTTGTGACATTGATTTAAATTTTAAAGACATAAAAAATGGCGCGGTGGGACGAAACAACTACTGTGAATTTTGTGTAATATTTTGGGGAATATCCCTCCTGCTTATGGAAAACGGATGATTCCCGATACCGTAATAAACCGACCGGCACGCCGCATTGAGAAATTGTAGACAAAATGAATGTGGCCGGTGTCGATATGACCGAGGGAAAAATCAAAATAAAAAATCTAAGATCCACATATTCCCAGGAGCTCACAAAAATTGAGAAGAGCAAAAATGATTTTCCATTATGCATAGTTTCATGCAACAGGTACAATCGAAAAGGCAAACCACAACAAACTTTGTAAGTACCTATTTATTTATAACAATTGATTATAATTCACTACAATAAGGAATAAGAAATATACAGTAGATATAAATATTGGTAAATCATTCGATGCCAATCTACCGCGCCTTTGTCAGAAAAATAATATGCGTAATTATTTCTTTTATTTTTGTGATCGATTTTGCATTAGGCCTTCCAATGCGCTGTACACTGGGAAGTGGTGTTGCAATCTCTGTTTTCCATGACCCGAAATTAATATTTTCTCTGGCAATATTTTCTGCATCAACATGTGACCTTAATCCATACAAAGCGATCGGCGGCTCTTGTGTCGGGAGCTAGGTCGTGGATGTCTGATTTGAGTCAAGTAAGCAGCGGGCGGCAAATGAAAACAAAAATCCCATTAAAAATAATATTATAATAATAAGTGTGACAAAAGAAAATTTTTTTAACAATTTTTTTTATATAATAACAATAATAATGCAATTATTATATGATAACAATACAAAAATTATTACAATAAAAACAACAAAAAAATTACAACAAAAATTCTTTTTATTAACAATAATCAAGGAAAAACAACAGCAATAAAAGTAACAACAAAAACTATATAAATTCTAACATTTTTGGTCTTACTTACGACGATTCCATGATCATCACGGAATTCGACAATACGCATCCGATCGATGAGGAAATGGACCAGACATCACCACAACCAACGGAGAACGAGGAAATTATGCAAGTCGTTCCCTATGAGGAGACAACGTCGAACGCCGCAGAAAACAATGATCCCCACCCCCACGTCGTTCAACCAGCACCAGCTCGATCAACTGCCCGTGGCGCCACAAACAGGAAACGATGAAACAACAACAATCCACGTCCTGCCCCCACCAGAAAAGGTACCTTTTAAGTCGTTACCATTCTCCTCTTACCAACGACCGACATGAAACAATGTCGACAAGATCTTTTAAACTTATATAAGGTATTCGGTAACGATGAAAAACAAAGAAATTTAAAACAATGTTGTACTGCCGTGCATCCTTAATAATATAATATAATATAATATAATAACTTACAATTTCAAAATAAATTCAACGTAATAGAATTGAAAAATTTCCACACGTAACTTCAGACGTAAGTCCATGCAAAAGTAGAAAATCTTCTTTAATTTATATCACCAAACAAGACAAACTCCCCCTATACAACACGTCCATTTCCCATTTGAGCATCATCTACAAAACGCAAGAATGATGTAAGGCAAACACACATTTCGATATCACACCGGACTTCGTAGTCGAACACAAAAACTCGTACAGATTTCTGGCAAAATATCACAAAACTTTTTGGCAAAAACAAAATTATCACAAGCGCAAAAATTTTAGAATGGTAGATTTAGTTCCAGATCTGGACTGGTGCATTCAATTAGAAATCTGGTTCAACGAATTCTTAAGACGCGGCACCTATTTGAACCATAAAAATTTACAATTTTTTCTCAACGGTCTACCTAACATCGCTAAATCAACAATACTCGAACACATCTTGATGCAAAATAGAAAAATGAAAGATTACGATAAGAAAGGTGTTAATGAGAGCAGACTGAAAAATAAACTGCCCGGACCAGATTGGGCTTCCTATTTTATTAAAAGGCACAAGAACGAAATATCTAATCGCCTTTCAGCAAATATATCTACCAAGAGAGCAATGATGAGTAGACAAAAAATAGACGATTTTTTCAACAATGCTAGGGATGCTTTTACTAGTACAGAGCCGTCTCTAATAATTAATTTTGATGAGACGAATTTGACGGATAACCCAGGGGCAAAAAAATTCATCTTTAAAAGGAGAACAAAATATCCCGAAAGGGTCGTAAATTCGACAAATGTATGCTGGTACAGCTGACGGTCAGCTCTTACCAGAATACGTAGTGTACAAAGCTGACCATATGTGGAATACTTGGACACAAGGGGGACCTCCAGGAGCGAGGTACAATCGCTCTCGCAGTGGGTGGTTTGACGCCGTGTGTTTTGAAAATTGGTTTTATACTATTGTTGTGCCGTTTTTTAGAGGCAAGGATGGAAAAAAGGTATTTTTTTTAAATTGAATGAAAATTCTTGAATTGTCATACTATTTTTTGTTACAGATTATAGTTGGAGACAACTTATCATCACATTTTTCACCTGATGTATTAAATAAGTGCGAGGAATTGAACATATCGTTTGTTTGTCTACCTAGTAATTCCACTCATCTAATGCAACCACTCGATGTGGCGTTTTTCGCTCCCTTAAAAAAATATTGGCGGGAAATTCTTACAGAGTGGAAGAAAACGGCGGGGCGCAAAGTGACTACATTCTCAAAGGATGTTTTTCCGCAGCTGTTAAATAAACTTCATAAAAAACTGTTTCAAAATGACAAAGCTTCAGAAAATTTGAAAGCAGGTTTTCAAAAAACAGGTTTAATACCCATTTGATCCCTCAGAACCAAAGCGAAGACTGCCGCCTGAAGAAGCTGCGGGGGAAGATACACCATCCCTTGTATCAACTGTCGTGATTGACCTGCTTAAACCTGCTTAAAAAGCAAAGAAGAAAAAGAGTAACAGTTGAACCTGGTAAAAGCATATCAGCTAGTGATCTAGTATCAACCAGTGTTGCACCACCAAGAAGGAAGGTAACCACAAAAAAAATGCCGGCAAGAAAAAAAGGTGCAGAAGAATCTGGAATTAGCATATCACCTAGTGAAGTGGCATCAACCAGTGTTACACCAAAAAGAAATGTAATAGTAAAAAAACCAAGGAAAAAAATCATTCATATACCATCTTCCTCAGAAGACGAAGAAGATATATTATTTGAACCTGATGAATCCGACGATTCGCCCGAAAGTCTTAACAGCGATGACTTGCCAATAATATCCAAAAATGCTAAGTCGGATATACCGTTAAACGTACTAGATGCAGATGACTCAAATACCAGCACTAATAGTGAAGATATGCCCTTAATAAATCTAAAAGAGAATACCTCTAAACAACAAAAGGCTTCAAATCTTATTGGAGAAGACTGGGTTGTAGTTGAGTACAAAAGAAAAAATGTACCGTATCACTATGTTGGAAAAGTTATTTCAATTTCTTAGGTAAACCATGACTGCATCTATAAAGTAGATTTTCTGAGAAAATCCAGCCGAACTGATAGTTTTTTAATACCTTCTGAGAAAGATGTAGATGATGCTGTAACAGCAGATAACATTGTTAAAGTATTAAGTAATCCTTTAAGAGATGGTACAGGAAAAAGAGTTTTTTCTAAGTTTAAAGAAGATCTCTCTGAGTTTAATATTAACTCCTAATCGATAAGTCATATAACTCTTGTTTTGGTTGAGATATAACTTTTAGTTTGATTTTATGTTAATAGTTTATTTAAGTCCAATTATCGACCTAAGTTAATATTGACTTGTTAAGGTATTTACAAGTCTATTTATGTTTCTTTCGTATTTTTGTATCTATTATGCTGAATCCATTTTTTAAATAAAAGCAATAAAAGTCTTTAATTGTGTTTTGTTTCGTTATTTTTTGTAACAGATGCCCAAAATTATCGTTTGGGCACCTATAAATAAAAAAAAATATCATTTTTTGTTTCCAATTTAGCCCCGCATACGAGGAAACTATAATTTATACGTTATTCTTACTGAATCTAAAATAACCCCGACCCACGGGGCTATTTTAGACGAGCATACAAAAAATTTTTTTAGGCTCCCTGTAAAAAAGGGAGCCTATTTGTCATATGGTAATATTTTGTTGAATATAAACCTATCCAAAACAACTAACAAAATAGATTGTTTTTAATTACTTTTTGTTATACCTTTAAAAAAAATGTAAAAAAGTCTAGAATAGCCCCGCTCTACGGTATATTTATCATTATTAACCCTTTTCGAAGAAAAAAAGAAAAATTTTAAATTAAAAATGATCAAATAATTAAACTTATTTTACGTCATATAATCCTACTATGATCAGCTACTAATAATTTTCCACATGTAACTTCAGACGTAAGTCCATGCAAAAGTAGAAAATCTTCTTTAATTTATATCACCAAACAAGACAAACTCCCTCTATACAAAACGCACGAATGATGTAAGACAAACAGACATTTCGATATCACACAGGACTTCGTAGTCGAACACAAAAACTCGTACAGATTTCTGGCAAAATATTACAAAACTTTTCGGCAAAAACAAAATTATCTCAAGCGTAAAAATTTTAGATTGGTAGATTTAGTTCCAGATCTGGACTGGTGCATTCAATTAATTCGGTTCAACGAATTCTTAAGACGCGGCACCTATTTGAACCATAAAAATTTACAATTTTTTCTCAACGGTCCACCTAACATCGCTAAATCAACAATACTCGAACACATCACCTTTAAAAAAAATGTAAAAAAGTCTAGAATAGCCCCGCTCTACGGTATATTTATCATTATTAACCCTTTTCGAAGAAAAAAAGAAAAATTTTAAATTAAAAATGATCAAATAATTAAACTTATTTTACGTCATATAATCCTACTATGATCAGCTACTAATAATTTTCCACATGTAACTTCAGACGTAAGTCCATGCAAAAGTAGAAAATCTTCTTTAATTTATATCACCAAACAAGACAAACTCCCTCTATACAAAACGCACGAATGATGTAAGACAAACAGACATTTCGATATCACACAGGACTTCGTAGTCGAACACAAAAACTCGTACAGATTTCTGGCAAAATATTACAAAACTTTTCGGCAAAAACAAAATTATCTCAAGCGTAAAAATTTTAGATTGGTAGATTTAGTTCCAGATCTGGACTGGTGCATTCAATTAATTCGGTTCAACGAATTCTTAAGACGCGGCACCTATTTGAACCATAAAAATTTACAATTTTTTCTCAACGGTCCACCTAACATCGCTAAATCAACAATACTCGAACACATCACCTTTAAAAAAAATGTAAAAAAGTCTAGAATAGCCCCGCTCTACGGTATATTTATCATTATTAACCCTTTTCGAAGAAAAAAAGAAAAATTTTAAATTAAAAATGATCAAATAATTAAACTTATTTTACGTCATATAATCCTACTATGATCAGCTACTAATAATTTTCCACATGTAACTTCAGACGTAAGTCCATGCAAAAGTAGAAAATCTTCTTTAATTTATATCACCAAACAAGACAAACTCCCTCTATACAAAACGCACGAATGATGTAAGACAAACAGACATTTCGATATCACACAGGACTTCGTAGTCGAACACAAAAACTCGTACAGATTTCTGGCAAAATATTACAAAACTTTTCGGCAAAAACAAAATTATCTCAAGCGTAAAAATTTTAGATTGGTAGATTTAGTTCCAGATCTGGACTGGTGCATTCAATTAATTCGGTTCAACGAATTCTTAAGACGCGGCACCTATTTGAACCATAAAAATTTACAATTTTTTCTCAACGGTCCACCTAACATCGCTAAATCAACAATACTCGAACACATCTTGATGCAAAATAGAAAAATGAAAGATTACATTTTTTACCCTTCCACAGGAGAATTTGCTTTCAACGACAAAATCCACAAAATCATGATTTTCGAAGAATTTGACGTGACAAACTTTAATGTTAACACTAAAACGATTAATGGAAGGTCTGCCGGTATCACTCCCCAAAAAACATGATCATCCCATAGCCATCACTCGGAAAGGTTCCATTGTCGTCTTCCACTCAAATTAATTCAATGTAGAGAAAAAGCCGCCGGTAATTTGGAATACGAAAATTTTCTTGCCTCGTTAAACAAATTTGTCGAAGTCGTCGATCTTGTTTCCTCTGATGACAAATCTGATTCAGAAACCACCAAATCCTCGGAATGGTGGACGGAAACAAAACTGAAATACATCGCTGTCGACACGCTCCTTCGTGGCCCAAGCACTTCACGGAACCTCACATCGCCTATGCCGGGTACATCAACATCGTCTTCGACCTCATCACCATCTACTCCGAATCTTTTTTATTATTTCCATTTATTTTAGAACTTTTTACAATCAATTACATATAAAATAACGACACGCACTGATTTTAAGGATGAAAATATTCACAAGTACCCACAAAGTGAATAAACACATGAAAATTTTTATTTTTACACATCGATGAAAAGGAGCGAGCAAACACTTTTAAATTAATTTTTTTATGGAATGTGCAATTAAAATGAAAACGCAACATTATTTTATTATATATTAGGGAAAATATATGTATATCAAGTTGATTACTACACTACACACAGAGAAACAAAATAAATACTAAACACTGAGCCAGGGATATGACCACAAATATTATTATGAAGGACCGATACATATAAAACTACTGTGTGGTAAGAAAAAACATTTTCTTTCCATTCATTTTAAAATAAATTTGTTTTCATTGTATTTTAAAAATTTTGCATCCGATTCAACTAAATCATTAAAATTTTCGGTAAGAAGTTAAAGTAGGTAATAAAAAAAATTTTGGAAAATTCAATTTAAAATTAATTTACATTTTTATATGGAATTTTTTTTCTCAATGTATTTTACAATTTTCAAATTTCTATTATTTCAGGTCCAAATGAAAAATATTTATTTATTTTTTATAACAACTAATACAGATGAATTTATTTGAGACACCCCATACATCATTAAATAAATAATTATTACAAGATTTAATAAGTGAAATTAACTTGAAACAAAGTTGCATTGGGGAACAAAGGAACTGTACAGTCAGCAAGAAGCTGGCAAGTTCACCTCATGCGACTTTATAATAATGATGAAATGCTGATTTGGCAAAGGTAGCAACTGAGACAAATTTGAGTTTAAAAATTCAGTTGGGTTTTGGTTCAGGGTACGAATTGGTGGTGGCTTGGTGCGTGGCCCAACTCCCCTCCTGGGGAGTTGGGCCACCCCCGGAGGGTAACGAATGTAAGTACAAATTGTTTGGTTTTATCTTGAATCTTGTATTCATTTAATTCATTAAATTCAAATCCTCTTGCAAGCAAGCGAGTAATTTAAAGGAACACCATCTCAGCTGCCCAAGGGTCGTGACAATATTACATTAATTTGATTATCCTTATTTATTTTAGTTGATTCATTACCAAGAAAACTAAACAAAAATTTGAACTACTACTACTACTAGGTACTACCAAGAAAAACTGAGGGATCATTGTTTAAACGATAAAACAAGGAACCATAAGTCATGTATATTAAAAGTACAAATATTTTATTCACATCATCACCAGACTACGATTAAATGAACATAAAAAAACATTTATTTATTGGAACATACTTTTAATAATAACGTGTGTGAATACTAATGGTCACAATATACAGTATCGGCAAGCGTTTGATTAGGTACGGCAATAAGAGCAAGCGAGAGCAAAGCAACTAGGCTATTCTTTTTTATCGTATAACAACACATCCTACTCGTGCCACCTGCTTTCCACACCACATGTGCGTGGGCAGCTCTGTCTGCGGAATTTCGATTTGTTTCCGTCTTGCACCCTTCATTTCTCGTTTAGCCTAATAAGCAAAAGTTTGATTTGTTTTTATTTAGTAGCTACTCAAAATGTCAGTTTATACGCCTGCTGAAAAGGTTCAGATACTTAAATGGTCAATGATGTACACTGATGCGCGTGTCACTATTTGCCCCTCTTCTAGAGCAATGGCAGACGCCTTTATTGTGGGCGGTCGGTTAAGTTGTTGAAACTATGCAATACCTAATCCAGGACCTTCCGATACTGTAAATTTTCTGTTTAGTGCAGGCAATTTAAAAATAAACGGAAACGTGCATAATGTGAAGTGTACGTCACCATCAACCAGCCAGCAGAAGATTTACGACTTAAGAGAAAAAGACTAGTGGAGTTCATAATACAATGTAACACAGGACCATACCCCAAAGTGGGGTCTAAGAGATTATTATTATGCCGAAGTCAATATTTCAAATCAGGATTTACATTGCATATTAAAAGTTATTATGAGGATATAAAAGAAATTAAAATGAAATTATTTAAGGATAAAATGAAACATGAGATTTTGGAAACAAAAGAAAACAATTCTAAATTACAAGAAGAAAATAAACTAGAAAATAGATTATCGACAATTGAAAGAAAATAAAAAATATATAATATAATATGGTCTAAATGAACATGAAGAACAAGACACTGTTACGACGCAAAAATGAGAATTCTGTAACTCAACACATTTCAATAATTCTAGTATTTTCACCAGGCCGTCGAGTTATGCTATTCACCAATAGATGGCGAAGACTACAACAAATTCTAATTATTTAATTTTTGCTTAATTTCATTTTACAATATGACAAGTATAATTATTTTGGGCAACAATATTTATGCGTAATGATTGTTAATAATTATTATATATATATATATATATATATATATATATATATATATATATATATATATATATATATATATATATATATATATATATATATATATATATATATATATATATATATATATATATATATATATATATATATATATATATATATATATATATATATATAGTGAAATATGATCAAAAGTCCATAATATAGATTTAGTTTTTATAATCCAGAGGTTGGCTTTCACGGTGAACTGTCAAGAAAAGGGAAATGATGGTCGTTCTTCCGTAATTATTTTTTGTGAAAGGCAAATTCTATAAATGCCAGGCAAGTAGTAATACTCGCCCTTTTCGATCAAGAATTGAGATTAAAACCTTGCTAAGTGTTAATTAGTCAAACGGCACACGTGGCTACTCGTTATAGATTAACGGATCTAGGCTAATTTTCAACACATTGTTCAATTAAATTTTGGTGTATTTAATTGGGTTTCGATATTTAAATCGGATTTTGTTTGGCAAGTTACGTCCAGAATTTTCTGGGTAAGTTCTAAATTTCCTTGATCTACGAGCAAAACACGTGCTCGAAATTAGGTTAGAATTTGAGAATAATTTTTGGTAATTTATTGTAGACGTTTTATGGTATACGGAGTAGAACAACCATCAGCCTTATCATATACCTTTTTGGGTCATTTTGTGTAATTTTGGATGATATTTTTGGACTTGGATCATATGAAGGATTATTAGTTACGAGATAAATTTATGAAATAATACCTTGCGATACAACATAACTGTAACGGAGAGTTACCTACGACCAGGAACTGTAATTTTGGTGATTTTGGTAATTTTGGTATTCTGTAAATTTGGAGAGTTGGAGATTAATTGGAAGTATTTATATTGCATTCAACGCAGGAGATTCCAGGCAATGGTCTTAACCTACCAGTAATCGGAGCCTTCTTGTGATCAACTGCTGCTGGATTTCGGGTGTTTTTTTAAAGATAAGTTGTACTATATTTTATATGTAATCATAAACATTTTGTTCTCTGATATAATTAAAAGTTAAACTATTTTTCCCCTAGCTTCAGTATAACAATTATTAGGTACTATTGTAAGACTGTGTTATATCTATATCTTCTAAATTGTATGAAAATTTTCTTGATTGTTACTCAAAATTGCACAAGGAATAAACTGAAATTCTTATATTTTGTTCTTTTATTGCTCTCTCTATCTCTCACTAAAAGGATTTGTCATACCTGGGACCATTTTATTTATTTGGGGTTTTGAGATCGTAATAACACACTCCAGCAGGTAACTGAATTATTTATTAATAAATTGAAAGTAAAATGTAACAATGGTGAAATAAGAGATAACACAGTTCGACCAGTGACAGTTGAATTTTTAAGGACAATTAAAAAGTGAAATTTTGCAAACACCTACCGTGTGAAAGAAGAAGAAATTTACATTTCCCAAGATTACACGAAAAAAGAGTGGGAAAAGAAGAAAGTCCTTCAAGAAAATTTAAAATTCGCTAGACAGGGAAAGCTCCAAGCCATAACTAATAAATTAATAGTTTAAAAAACTAGAAAAACATGCTTTTATAAATACTGCACTAAAAAGCAAAAAATAATCATCGAACCTGTTCTCTCTGTCTACCCCGCAAGGGCCTTAGTGTAAGTCGGGTTTTTAATTAAGTATAATATTTGACTATAAAAACGTGAGGTGGGGCGCTTTTCGAACGCTATTTCGAACAGGTTCGATAATTAACACGCTGAAGACATCATTAGACTAAATGAAAAACGCCCCACGATTTTATACTCAAATATTATACTTAATTACAAGCACGGCTTACACTAAGGCCCTTACGGGGTAGAAAGAGAGAAGAACAGGTTTCATGATTATTTTTTGATTTTTAGTGCAGTATTTATAAAAGCATGTTTTTTTAGTTTTTTAAACTATTAATTTTTTTTTACTTTTTAGTCTTATATTTAAGGAGAAAATTTTGGTACTTTCGAAAAAACAAACAATTTGTTAAATTTGGACCAGATAATTGTAATCTGCAACCTCGATAACCCGCAGATACCGATTTTCAGTCGAATCCGACGATAATTAATAAAACCCATCCGCCATGTTGGCGCCGCCATTTTGATTTTTAAAGTTTTGATCACATATTTGTTTTCTATTTATCAAGCCCTTTCTTTTGATACCCATATCAAGGGGATTGTAAAGAAAATGACAAACCGCCATCTTGAGGTGGCGGCCATTTTGAACATATAATATTGAGTATGCCATATTGTATTGTCATCAGAGCTACACACAATTGCCAAATTTCATGATACAATTAGAAGTGGGTGAAATTCAGTTCTTTAGATTTTTTTTTACAGAGTTAGATACAGGTGGACCTGACCTAATAAAAGCTAAAAATTAGTATGACTGACAAAATATATTTTTTTAGCATGGCCGATGTACTTCCGCCTGCAAGTAGGTCGAACACCGCAGAAGCAGAAAGAGTAATCAGTGACCACACGCCTGTGGCCTTAACCTTCTTGGGGATGGGTTTTCAGTACGACCAGTTCAGCTTTGTAGCAATTTATGTATACCGGAAGTGGAACAGAGACTCCTACACTTTTTAACGTCATAGAAACATGATCGTGCGGGCCTTTCCGGAAAATGCTAAGTTCGTTAGCATAGTCCTACTGGAGCGAACTAGAACATCGCGATACCAAGTAGCTGTAGGACATATGAGCAGTAAAAAATGGCTTGCATGGTGCAAGCGAAGGCGGCAAAAAGGTTTATCCGTACCAAAGGTTTACCTTGAAATAATAAGAAATACACTAACGACCGGCGTCTTCGACTTAAATATACCTACATGCACTTTTATGCAAATAGTGTAAACATATCTAAAATATTTTTTCATTTTAATAATAGAAAACAGATATAATCTGGGTAGGGCAACAGAGCAATTAACTCGACAACGCTGTTAAAAGAAAATTTGCCAACAAAATGTTGACCTTTTAACACCGAAAAGCCAGCTGCAGTTCATTTTTTTATTGTTATCATTGTTGTCATTTTAATTTCTTAAATGTTTATCAAAATTGTTCAAATGTTAATTGTTGTCATTGTTAATTGCTTTTGTGTTATGTCTAGTTTAAGTATAAGTTGTTCAGATTAATTACACAGCCACACAAAATAAAAAAAAGTCGAAACCCAGAGGGTATAATTTCCACAGTCCTAAAAATTCAAAATATACATACAGTGTGATACGTCATCTTGTAGAAGAAAATATGCAAATTAATATAATGATATAATGAAAACGACAGGATGAACCATAAGAAAAGTCCCAATTTTGATTCATATTTTCAAAACGTCTAAAAAAAATCTCTCCTCTCAAAAATTTGCTTTGAGAATGGTATTACAGAATTTAAAAAGTATTATAAGTAAAAAAGTTATAAGCATGTTCTTAAAAAGCCAAAAACTGAAAAACACTACTTCGGTAATGGTTAAATAAAAGAGGTGCGGTTTACGGTATTCAAAGTTTCTCGAAAATTGAGCCCAATGTAGGTTAATTTTTATCTATCTAATAATTTATTATTTTACTTTTTAGTCTTATATTTAAGGAGAGAATTTTGGCACTTTCGAAAAAACGATTTGTTAAATTTGGATCAGATAATTGTAATCTGCAACCTCGATAACCCGCAGATACCGATTTTCAGTCGAATCCGACGATAATTGATAAAACCCATCCGCCATGTTGGCGCCGCCATTTTGATTTTTTAAGTTTTGATCACATATTTGTTTTCTACTTATCAAGCCCTTTCTTTTGATACCCACATCAAGGGGATTGTAAAGATAATGACAAACCGCCATCTTAGGGTAGCGGCCATTTTGAATATATTATAATATTGAGTATGTCATATTGTATTGTCATCAGAGCTATACACAATTGCCAAATTTCATGATACAACAATTAGAAGTGGGTGAAATTCAGTTCCTTAAATTTTTTTTACTTACATAGTTAGATACAGGTGGACTCAATAAAACCATGGTAAAAATTAGTATGATGACAAAATATATTTTTTTAGCATGGCCGATGTACTTCCGCCTGCAAGTAGGTCGAACACCGCAGAAGCAGAAAGAGTAATCAGTGACCACACGCCTTTGGCCTTAACCTTCTTGGAGATGGGTTTTCAGTACGACCAGTTCAGCTTTGTGGCAATTTATGTATACCGGAAGTGGAACAGAGACTCCTACACTTTTTAACGTCATAGAAACATGATCGTGCGGGCCTTTCCGGAAAATGCTAAGTTCGTTAGCATAGTCCTACTGGAGCGAACTAGAACATCGCGATACCAAGTAGCTGTAGGACATGTGAGCAGTAAAAAATGGCTTGCATGGTGCAAGCGAAGGCGGCAAAAAGGTTTATCCGTACCAAAGGTTTACCTTGAAATAATAAGAAATACAGTAACGACCGGCGTCTTCGACTTAAATATACCTACATGCACTTTTATGCAAATAGTGTAAACATATCTAAAATATTTTTTCATTTTAATAATAGAAAACAGATATAATCTGGGTAGGGCAACAGAGCAATTAACTCGAAAACGCTATTAAAAGAAAATTTGCCAACAAAATGTTCACCTTTTAACACCGAAAAGCCAGCTGCAGTTCATTTTTTTATTGTTATCATTGTTGTCATTTTAATTTCTTAAATGTTTATCAAAATTGTTCAAATGTTAATTGTTGTCATTGTTAATTGCTTTTGTGTTATGTCTAGTTTAAGTATAAGTTGTTCAGATTAATTACACAGCCACACAAAATAAAAAAAAGTCGAAACCCAGAGGGTATAATTTCCACAGTCCTAAAAATTCAAAATATACATACAGTGTGATACGTCATCTTGTAGAAGAAAATATGCAAATTAATATAATGATATAATGAAAACGACAGGATGAACCATAAGAAAAGTCCCAATTTTGATTCATATTTTCAAAACGTCTAAAAAAAATCTCTCCTCTCAAAAATTTGCTTTGAGAATGGTATTACAGAATTTAAAAAGTATTATAAATAAAAAAGTTATAAGCATGTTCTTAAAAAGCCAAAAACTGAAAAACACTACTTCGGTAATGGTTAAATAAAAGAGGTGCGGTTTACGGTATTCAAAGTTTCTCGAAAATTGAGCCCAATGTAAGTTAATTTTTATCTATCTAATAATTTATTATTTTACTTTTTAGTCTTATATTTAAGGAGAGAATTTTGGCACTTTCGAAAAAACGATTTGTTAAATTTGGATCAGATAATTGTAATCTGCAACCTCGATAACCCGCAGATACCGATTTTCAGTCGAATCCGACGATAATTGATAAAACCCATCCGCCATGTTGGCGCCGCCATTTTAATTTTTTAAGTTTTGATCACATATTTGTTTTCTACTTATCAAGCCTTTTCTTTTGATACCCACATCAAGGGGATTGTAAAGAAAATGACAAACCGCCATCTTAGGGTAGCGGCCATTTTGAATATATTATAATATTGAGTATGTCATATTGTATTGTCATCAGAGCTATACACAATTGCCAAATTTCATGATACAACAATTAGAAGTGGGTGAAATTCAGTTCCTTAAATTTTTTTTACTTACATAGTTAGATACAGGTGGACTCAATAAAACCATGGTAAAAATTAGTATGATGACAAAATATATTTTTTTAGCATGGCCGATGTACTTCCGCCTGCAAGTAGGTCGAACACCGCAGAAGCAGAAAGAGTAATCAGTGACCACACGCCTGTGGCCTTAACCTTCTTGGGGATGGGTTTTCAGTACGACCAGTTCAGCTTTGTAGCAATTTATGTATACCGGAAGTGGAACAGAGACTCCTACACTTTTTAACGTCATAGAAACATGACCGTGCGGGCCTTTCCGGTAAATGCTAAGTTCGTTAGCATAGCCCTACTGGAGCGAACTAGAACATCGCGATACCAAGTAGCTGTAGGACATGTAAGCAGTAAAAAAATGGCTTGCATGGTGCAAGCGAAGGAAGCAAAAAGATTTATCCGTACCAAAGGTTTACCTTGAAATAATAAGAAATACACTAACGGCCGGCGTCTTCCACTTAAATATACCTACATGCACTTTTATGCAAATAGTGTGAACATATCTAAAATATTTTTTCATTTTAATAATAGAAAACAGATATAATCTGGGTAGGGCAACAGAGCAATTAACTCGAAAACGCTGTTAAAAGAAAATTTGCCAACAAAATGTTCACTTTTTAACACCGAAAAGCCAGCTGCAGTTCATTTTTTTATTGTTATCATTGTTGTCATTTTAATTGCTTAAATGTTTATCAAAATTGTTCAAATGTTAATTGTTGTCGTTGTTAATTGCTTTTGTGTTATGTCTAGTTTAAGTATAAGTTGTTCAGATTAATTACACAGCCACACAAAATTTAAAAAAGTCGAAACTCAGAGGGTATAATTTCCACAGTCCTAAAAATTCAAATATACATACAGTGTGATACGTCATCTTGTAGAAGAAAATATGCAATTTAATATAATGATGTAATGAAAACGACAGGATGTACCATAAGAAAAGTCCCAATTTTGATTCATATTTTCAAAACTTCTAACAAAAATCTCCTCTCAAAAATTTGCTTTGAGAAAGGTATTACAGAATTTAAAAAGTATTATAAATAAAAAAGTTATAAGCATGTTCTTAAAAAGTCAAAAACTGAAAAACACTACTTCGGAAATGGTTAAAGAAAAGAAGTGCGGTTTAAGGTATTCAAAGTTTCTCGAAAATTGAGCCCAATGTAGGTTAATTTTATCTATATCCTCTAATAATTAGCGTTTCCTATCAAAAGTCTTCAATTTGGACAACCCTTCACAGGGGATGCAAAAATGCAATTTTTGAATTCGGTTTGTATATTAGAAATGAAGAAAGCTAACAAAGTTTTATCACGGCATCGTTCTTTTCACAGAAAAATATCAAAACATGCAAAATATATTTCTCGTTTTCTACATATAGGACACATTATGTTTTTAAAACTCGAAAACTTAGTTTGTTATGAAAAAAAATTATAAGAAAATTTATTTTCAGGATTTGCAACTTGACACAAAAGATGCTGAGTCTGTGCCTTCGCCGGACATCATCTCGGAAACGAGCTATGAAGAGTTAGACTCAGAAGGTAAGATAATAATATTATTATTTAATAATTCATCACTAGATGGTGTGAAACACGCATCCGATTCTTCTTAATTTTTTTTTTTTTCGATTTGGCACCCTACGAGAAGAGGCTGCTCAACGGAAAAGATGGAAGCAAATTTACTTGGACCATGCCCGCATACGGGCCCGATTTCCACCTCTTCCTGGTCCCCGGAGGACTTCGCATACACCACCCAACCCCGCCACGTCTACACCTGCAACTGCCCCTATCTGTGCCATATCCCTAATGGTATCGATTCCCCTGGAAGCCTTGAGTCCGAATATTTCCCCTCAGTCTTCCGTGTTGTCATAGACCGTTCATCGCCGCTGTCCTATGTCAACATGAACATTTCCGTACTATCGCCGCCCACAGACAAAGACATGGAAGTGGCTGATATACTTTTACCGCCAGGAGACCCTCCAAATCTGGCTGAAGACACACCACCAGATCATACCCCCGATGACCAATGACCTCAAATCACTCTCTGGGACGTTACTCAACAAGCCCTCGGAGATAGAACTTCGCAGACTTGGAGCTCCGAGGCTTACGCTCTAATCCAGAAACACCCCCCTCGATTCCTACGGATCGACCATGGCGACGAAGATTTCGAGGTCCGGATAGCCGTCTGTTTTGGGCAACCATCCGACCGCGAACAGACTCTCCGTTCAAAAATTAACGCAGCGTCCTGTAGCCGCCCCACGTTTATCTTTTTTTTTTCTTTTATTTCTTTTTAGTATAATGTGAAAATTCTGTTTATTTCCAGTCTAAAAAAAATACTGTCTGTTCTGTTTTGAATTGTTTATAAGAATGACAATATAGTTAATTTTTTTTGGGACAAAAAGAAAGAATGTGTTTTCTTCTTTTCAATCCCTTTCTTTCCTCCCCAAGCGCAGTTAGCCTTCCCTCGTTTTATCTTTTTGTTTTTTTTTTAGATGGACGATTCATACTTGAACATCCACATCTCCGAAGAAGACACCGCCTTTGTAGTGGTCGAATGCCCAAAGGACTTCCTGTTAGCGTGACCCCGAAACACGAAGAGCCGACACCTCCGACTTCCTTCATGGATGATACACAGATCATCTCCGTGATGCCGACCACCCCAGTCCCACCGATCGAGATTTCCTCACCCAACGTCGAACTGGTTCCGGTGGCTACACCCCACACTCTTCCTCCAACCAGCGTCCAGAAGACACCCTCTCTCGAAACAAGAACCGCCAACACCGAAATTTCCATTTATTTACCCATGGACCGCTGGGACCTATGCTGGCGTTGTGATTACCCTGGCCACTCGTCAGACTTGCACCCGCAAACAGAGGTTATCCTGTTCTCGATGCGGTCTATATGGAGTGATGTCAAGAAACTGCCCATGTCCAGACCCAGGCCGAATATCATTGCCCCGAACTCACCAACCTTCTCTAGTTAGACACCATTCCTGGGGCTTCTCACACTCCAGACCTCGTACCGTTCCTAGCAAGGCTTCTCCAGGAACACAATGCTACCTGTGTTCATCCGCTCCACACGTAGACATTACCTCCAGAGGCATCAAATGCAACCTTTTGCGCTAAACTACCGGCCGTTAACCACCTGGGCCACGCCCAGTGGTTTCTGTTAAAAAAAAAACTAATTATTTTGTTTTTTTTTTAGCCATCTCAAATTCTGATGGAATGATGGCAAATAGGTCAATTTTTTTTTATTTTTGGGACATAATAGCAAAAGAAGAAACCACCATCTCCGATGACAGTTAACAACCATCTCAAATTCTGATGGAATGAGGGCGAATAAGTTAATTTTTCTTATTTTTGGGACATAATGGGAAAAGAAGAAGTCGCCTTGTCCGGTAGTAGTTAAGAAGTAAGAAGAATTTTATTTTTGTTCTGTTTATTATTATTGTCAGATCAGATGTAGTTTGTAAAGGTCCGTAGCCCTTGAATAAAGTTTACTAACCAGCAAAAGGGTACGTTCCTGAATAGGTTAGGAAACCCTGTCATGGAAATTTTAAATTTACTTTCTTTTTTAGGGCGAACTAGAAGACGTTTAAAAAAATATGTAATTTCATTTTTTTTTATGAAATAAGAGGGGGAGATGTAATGAAGCAAAATTTGCTATGCAATTCTATCCGTTAAAATTGCTTCTTTGCACGCCTCATATCAAATAAAACTTGTATTAGAGCCATGATATGTCCATATATTTAATTCTAAAATTTTGTCTTTCACACCGGTCACCTAGAAATACCAGTTTATTTTCTAGTAAATTCTGTATGTTATAAGTTCCTGATTTCAATTGTTTATTTTACTGCCTTTAGCGTCAGAATAATGTTATTAATTCGTATTTAAATTATTATTAAAACTCCATAGTATCAAATTCGTTCTGTATGTGTAAATCAAAGGCAGCTACAAGCGAATGGGTGTTCACCGCGCGCAGGCCTACTACCTCCATGCACCGTACTGACCGCTGGCACGAGACGTCAAGTAGGCACCTCAGGTATCAAATATTTTGGACCTGCGATTTTTATTTGTCTCTTGATTATTTTCGAACTTTCGAAAATTTTATTGAAGCCAATGTGTGAAATATTTCTAATATAGCCGATTGAAAGGAAAACACGAAAATATTTGTATCATTTAATCATAAACAGACTTGTGATTTTTATTTGTAAATTTTAATCACGAAATATTTTAGTAACTTAGTTACTTTTCCGTGAACTAAACGCGCATTCATTCTGCTCCTCCCCCTCCTTTAATTAATCATTCTCGTACGAATAATACTAGAGAACAGAGCTGATGACTGCTTCCACCTTACTTGGCACTCCTGTGAAATTGTACAACGGGCGCTATCGTTTCCCTCTAAATCCAAGGAAAGAAGAGCAGCAATACAATATATAAAACATCAGGGTAATTTTATTCAAAATAGATCAAGTAGCCAGATCCGACCTGTAAAAAGACCAACTGCAAATGAAGTTAAGTCAAGCAAGGATTACCTTGCTTGTGAACATTGTCTTGGACGTTTTGCTAGGAAGTATTTATACAGGCACACAAAAAAATGTACAAAAATGCCGAAGCGGGACAAAGCGTAAGGAGACAAACTTCGCAAAGTGATGGTCACACTGCACTTTTGATGGGATCATTGTTAAAACATGACGACTTCCTCAAAAAAGAACTTTTCCCAAAAATTCGAACTGATGATAAAAACATGATAGCAAAAAAAGATTTTCTTATATGTATCAATTCACCGCGGTCCATGGAACATGTAGCACCAGAGAAACTCGATCACAAATCTTCATTTCTCTTCTTCCAACTCACCGACGTCCACCCTGCTGTCGGCGTCAGAGTAGTTGAGGAAGCTTTTCATCTTATAATATTAATCTTCGCTTCGTTAAGTAAAATACTGATGAAGTAATCCTTCTACAATCATTCTACCAATCAACCAGCTGTCCAGCTAGGACATCTACTAAATACTTCGTACAATACTGATGCAGTCTTCAGAGAACCACTACTGCTGTAGTTGTTTTAAAAGTACGCGATTTTAATTTTCTCGTTCAGCCGCGTCGCGAATGTTAGGGAAGTTTGGCTAGGTGATTTTAAATTCAATATAAGGTATTACTCGATCCGAGAATTTAATTTCTAGTGCCTCCTTTCCTACCTTACCTATCCTACCAGGGCTTGGCTAATCCACCCAAGCTCCCAGGAGGACGAGCTGTTAGCAACAAATAATATATTAAAACGAGCACGAGGCTCGCAACGTCTTTATTTACTTTCCTAAAGTGTTTTAAAACAAAGTGCCTTCAGGACGGGACTCTAAGGTAACTTTCTTACAAACATTAACCTGGGTAGCGGGGCCGTCAGCCTGCCAGCCCCAGTAAACATCCAGTGATTGTCTAGGTAGCGGGGCCTTCTGCCTGCCAGCACCTACTAACATTTCAGTGCTTGAGAACTCTCTGTTGAGGTTCTAAAAGGACAAAGACATTTGCAATTAGCTAGCCCTCTTCCAGGGAGTCCTATTGTGTAACGTAGAGTCAGTGGTAACCTAGACTTTAAGCCAGGAGCAGCCAAGCAGAGCAGAGCAGACCTAGTGCAAAATTTTCTATGTACTTTTATTCCAGTGTCAGAGAGCTGAGTTCCAGTCCCGCAAAAGGTGCGATCACTTGTGTGGCGTAGATTGATTCGTTTACTAGCATTCACCAGGCCTACGGTGCCCTGTAGAAGTAAATTGCATTAATAAGTAACACAAGCCGTCACACTGTCTGCGCCACAAAGTTCTATGTTCAATGCATTGTAATTTCCGAGTCATGTAAAATTTTGTCTGTCTGTAACTTGATTGATTGAAGAGCCCGCGCGGCTACCCACGTTATTAACGTCGTTCACGAAAATCACAAACACAAACTTGAGGTGCGACACCTTACAATGTTCCCTGTGGTAACTTTCATTTTTAAATCATTTCTTTCTGCACAAGCTACGTTTCGCCCATAGAGTACAAGTACTCTAGCAAACTACGCAACGCCCACGATGTCTTCTACGACGAGGTACAATCGAATTAATTTTCCTTGTACCACAAAGTCAATTTCAACGAACTTTCAAATCTCACAAACCAAGTCAAACTTCGACGGACTTTTGAATTTCAACATTTCGAATTTTATCTCGGCAACGATTTCCACAGTGCGGTTCGCGTTTCGTAAACAGACAATTCGTTCACGATGTCGCGTTCTGGCAGCTCCACGGACACATTACCCACCAATCTCAACCTAGATTGGGAATCCATTCAACATGACCCTTCGCTACGTTTTCTGCAACGAGATTGGACACCTAGTTTACAAACTACTGTCTTGTCAAGCCCACGCAGAAGACAACATTCACACTCAAGTACCGGGCAACAAGCCGAAGAAGAAGAGGAACCAGACGCACGCGCCGGGCAATCTGGGAGACCTGCAGGTCTGACTTCTACGGCGAGGCCACTCCATCGAGACCAGGGTGTACAAGAAAACACAGGTCGAGATCAGACTGGTGCAACGCAGATGCCGCAAGGTATAGGCTTCGGAAGAGGGGTAAAATGGGCGCCGGACTCTGGCCACGGCGAAACGACGCCACGGGACGCGCGCACCCAGGCGCGAGACGACGTTGGAACCATGCAGGCGAATCGAAGACTTGTACCAGCGCCTCCGCCACAAAATTCATCAACACACCCCCCCTACGTTTTCCCCTCGCCGAAGTCAGGATGTTTAGAATGGCCAGCGGCCTCTAGCTTATAATAGCGAAAGTCTACTAGAACTGTAGTGTGCAGCTAAAATAGGCAATTTCATGTACATTTTTAAACTAGTCATTTTGTATAGTGACACATGCTCAGTATCGATCGTGATCAGTGATATAGTAATCCTTTTGTATTATCTCCATCCCTGTGCAAAAAGTAAGTATAAGATATGTTTTAATTACTAAAGGCATGAAATTATCATGGATGATCAATATCTCTCAATACAACTTATCCAAAATATTTAATTTTGTAAAAAAACATATGCGTATCAAATCTGATATTATTGGCACTAGTGCCATAAGTTTTTCATTTTTTTAGATGAATACTCGTGGGAGGAAAATTGAATGTCAAAAAAAGAGGGAAAATGTGCAATCATTTATTGTATCCCCAGAAGTTAGCGAGGACGAATATTTAGGGGATTCTGATGAGGGTGTTGAGGAACCTATAGAAGTTATTGAAAATGACGATTTTGATTTCGAATCTGAGGATGATATACCATTAGCCAAAGTTCAAAAAGGTATGTATATATGCAAAAATAAAATAAAACTTTGGAATTCAGTGCCTGTAAGTTCACCTAGAGCAACACCCCCATTTTTAGAAAAAAATGAATAACGCGAGGATGTCAGGAACCCAATCGATTACTTCTGTACATTTTTTGACAATGAATTGCTAAATAATATTGTGGAACAGTCAAACATATATGCTCTCCAAAAAAAAAATGTCAATAAACCGCTAAGGCTCAGTGTTTCCGAATTAGAACAGTTCATAGGTGTACATATGTACATGTCAATTTTTGATTTACATCGTACACGGAACTATTGGAAACAAAAATTTAGCATTCCTCAAATAGCAGATGTTATGATCCGTGATAGGTACGAAGAAATACGAAAATTCTTACATTTTAACAATAACGAGAGTTTACCTGATAAAAACAGTGCAGATAGGGACCGTCTCTTCAAAATTTGTCCTCTATATGTCCTCTTCTGGAGAAATGTAAAAGTATTCCTTTGTATGGACAAATGTTTTGCGTTGATGAACAAATCGTACCTATAAAAGGGAGATCTTCGCTGAAACAAACCAATCCTAAGAAACCAAAGAAATGGGGGTATAAAATTTGCATTGTGTGACGTGCAGGGATTAATTTACAATTTCAGTATATATGACGGAAACATCACACCCAAACCATACCATCGTGGAAAAAGTTCAAACGTTGTTCTCGGAAAAAGTTACTTGATTTATTTTGACAACTGGTTTGCTTCACCACTTCTCTTTGTGGAGTTGCAAAAGAGAGGCATAGGTGCAGTAGGTACAATTAGATTGCAGAGATTTCTGGTAAAAGAGGAACATAGGAAAAAAAACGAACGCAGAAGGTGTCATTATTAGAGCCGTAAAATGATTCGACAATAGAGCGGTGACTGTAGCCACCTTATTTTCAAGTGCAGAACCAGTAAGTACAGCACACCGCTACGACAAAAAAAGAAAAAAGGAAAATATCCATTCAAAAGCCATTAATTGTTGATATTTATAATAAATTTATGGGGAGGGGGGGGGATATCTTAGATGGTCAAATTGCGTATTATGGGATTGGTGCACGCTCAAAGAAATATTACATGCGTTTTTTTTTATTATTTTATTGACATGATAATGCATGGACTTTGTATAAAATCGACTGCAAAGATTCCGAAATACCCAAGAAAGATATCGAAGATCAATTGAGCTTCAAGGCGAGAGTACAGCTGAAAGTTTATGTCTTCGGAAAAAAACTTTGCCAAAAAAACGGGGTAAACCAAGTTATGAAGGCGATGTTGTAAGGTATCAATATGCCCAAAAAGAGAAGAGAGGACCTACTGCTCTCATTTCTGGCATAGAACTAAAAAGGGACCAAACAAGCCATTGGCCTCTAGTTGTTGAAGAGAGACTGTCATCAATTATTTGTTTAAAATATTATGCTTAAGAAAGGAAAAAAAATGTTTTGGACAGTTTCATATTTGATGAATAAAATTTAATGATTTCATACTGTTTCCTTTCATGCCTGTAGTATCAAATATGATATCAAGGAATAAAAAAAAAATAAGCGAAAAATAAAAAAAATGTTCATATAAGAAGTGTTTGACCTCTATATGCTCAAATATTTTTTTGAAAATTAATTATTGAAGGGCTCAACAAAATAGCCGGTTACAATTCAGAAACAGATACATATAAGTCACCTACTTTAGCAATGAATTTTGGAACTTTGCTTAAAAAGTGTTGTGACCTAGCATACATTTATTTAGTGCAGATTCATAACACTGATGACAAGCAAAAAGAGGTGCAAGTTCTAAAAACACTCATTGAGTCACAATTGGCTGACGAAGTATCTACCCAAGCTGGGGCAAATTTAAATGCTCAAAAGTGGAATAAAACTGCCTGCCTTTTTAACTTCATATCTGAGAAAACTTAAGCAAGGTCTCGAAAGAATAATCCAAGAAGCTTATAATACCCTGCAAGAGAACCGAAATGACGAATCGGCATATGATAGACCTAAAGAGGCACTTTATAGCCAAATCATACTAATAAACAGAAGAAGACCTGCAGAAGTGGCCCAGTTAAAAGTAACCACATACAAACCCAGAAATTTGGAAGTTGCAGCACAAAGTGAATTTGAAAATTGCCCAACAGAAACAGAGAAGATATTACTCAACACATTTAGACGGATTGTTACAAGAGGAAACGGAGGTCGAGGAGTACCCGTATTGCTGCTATCCCCTGTAATGAAGAGGCATTTTGATATTTTACTAGAAATTCGGGAAAACTTCGTAACTGCTAATCCGTACATGTTTCATACAAATGGTGCCAATTTTAAAAAATATGTAAGAAAGTGTGGTGTTGTGAATGTCGACAGCATACCGGTACCAAAATTAAGAAAACATCTAGCCACTGTAACTTAATTACTAAATTTTACAGATAAGGATTTGGAGCAATTATCTAGATTTATGGGACATTCTCCAAACACACATTGTCAATTTTATAGATTACCAGATAATGTGTACCAAACTGCGAAAGTATCAAAGCTGCTTCTTCTTATGTCAGAGGAGGGAGCAAACCAATATAAAGGAAAGACACGTGATCAAATTGACATTAATTTGGAAGCCATAGAGGGCGGCATACAACCTTCGAGGATGCCCTAGAAAGTCAAGATTGGATGAGACGATTGATAATCAAACGAATCAAACGCCGGCGCCGACTCAAAATGATAAGAAAAAAAAAACAAAATTGAAGCCAAAAAGTCGGATTATCTGGACCACACAAGAAAAGAGAATAATCGCAAAATATTTTGCTGAGCATATAAAAAAGAAACAGCCCCCTAAAAAGCCAGAGGTCGATGGCTTCATGGCTGCATATCCTCACTTATTTAAAGAAAAACCATGGAATTTAATTAAGATAGCGGTTTATAATATTTACAAGGGAAATTTAAAAGTAAGATGACGTGTTTCTTTGCTGATTTTTTTACATAATTTTCTCTCAGGCTTATTTTTGTATAATTTATCGATTTCTTTCTACTTATATGCTTGTCAGAAATATTTTGTTTCAACTTTAGCCTCAACCGTATGTGAAATAATTAAAAATAATTAAATACAGTCAATCTGTACTGAAAATTCAACAAGCGCGTTTTATTTCATCAGGATGAGGCCGTTAGCAACGCCCCGATCACCACCCATTTAAATATGTCAATATTTTATTATAAATAAATAGTAACACCTATATTTAAAAAATTGGGTATATTAGGTGTGATTGTTAGATTGATGATAACGTCAAATATCAAATATGGTTACGCCAATGGAAAAGATTCATTTATTCTGCCCGTGAGAGGGCAAGGTAAAATTGACATGTGATCAGACGCACGTGTTGGTCTGCTGTCTTCGCGCGAGAACCTAGTAATATTCTAGGAGCTAGTGTCGAAAAATGAAAAATTTATCAAACCACTAACCGAAGTGGTTTCATGATAGTATTCATCCAAACAAGCAAACTTGTTTCTTGTGAATAAGGTCCTTAAGAGCCGGCAATTTATATTGCTAAAAAATTGAACGTATTTCATCGTAATCAAACCACTAGGTTCTTCGGTTTGACTGTAGTTGTAGATGAAAGGATTCTCATTGAGCGTTGCGGTGCGCGCACTCGGAAAAAAAAACCCGAATCGCATTTCATCAAACCGGAAAAAGTTTGTGGCAAATGTTTTCAATACTTACCCTCAGAAAACGCTGAAACCACCCCTGCAAGGGGTGAAAACGAGAATCTTCACTGCAAACTGATTGATTTTAATCAAAATAACATTCATCCTGTAGATTAGTTTATGATTACATGTTTTTGAAGACATGATGATGCAACGGTTATTCATCCCTTTCTTCTACACAGGGGGTGGGGGCGAGTGGTAAATTCGCCCCTTAAATTTTAATAAAAGGTGATTTCGGATAAAACCGAAAAATTTTTTCTATAGCGATGGGAACGAATATGTGCAAAGAAGGATTTTGACTTCCTCGAAACTACTCTTTTCATTCCCATTTTATGGGGGGGGACTACTATCAAAAAAATTTTATACATTTCAATTTTTTTTTCTTCATAAAATCGCCAATATCTCATAAAATATGCGTTTTGAAGTAAAACATCAAATAAGTAAAAAGAAAAATCGAGAAAATTCCTATCGACATTTTCTAGACCTATAATCATATTTACCAACGGCTCAGGAAAACGTATTAACCAATTTTTCCACGTATAAGAATTTATGTTAAAAAATTGTAATGACACGGTTTATATCTAAATATTCGAACTACCAGTTTTCTTATGTACTCGAAGACGGTTTTCTTATGTATACGAAGTTTGAAAATTATCATTTTCATTCGGTTTTCCCGGAAAATAGGAAAAAATAAAATGTGAATATTATTATCTTGACTAAAATTGGTAGTTATTCAAGAAAATAGTTGATTGACTGAGCAACAGTACAGTCTTATCCGTTTAAAAAGAAACTTTTTTCCGTTTTAATATGTTTGTAAGTTACAAAAATATTTTACAAAAATGATAAAAAATGCAATCGATAAAAAAAAAGTAAACGCGTGTATGCTATCACGTTACATCACCTTAAAGAAAAAAATTGAATGGAAAATATGAGTATAGGACTAGAAAATTTCGAAAGGAATTTTCTCGATTTTTCTTTTTGCCTATTTGATTTTTTACTTCAAAACGCATATTTTATGAGATATTGGCGATTTTATGAAAAAAAAATCGGAATATATAAAATTTTTTGGATAGTGCTCCCCCCCCCCCTCCTCCAATAAAATGGGGATTAAAACAGTAGTTTCGAGGGAGTCAAAATTCTTCTTTGAACATATTCGTTCCCATCGTTCGGATCACTTATTTCGTCTTGTAGGACTCTTAAGAAAAAAAAAGCGCGATAATTTTCTTCTGCAGCGTTAGATTTATTAAGAGAGCCGAACATAGGCATAGTTTATCCTAGTTCGGATGATGAAGATTATCCGGAAAATGAAGATTATTCTGAAAAAGTACTTGTTTTAGGAGAATCTGACGATGAAGATGACGTGCAATAAAAAAATATTATTTATAAGGAAATTCCAAATTGCAATTTTTATTTATACAGTACAAATTATAAAGTATGTATTGTTGTATTCTATCCGAAAATAATTAAGTTTTATCAGGGAAAAAAGTTTTTTAATATTATGGCCGCCATGTTTCTTGAAAAACAATTGTCAAATTCGAAATCAGTAACCTCAAAAACCCCAAAAATCAATTTTCATACGGAAAACTTAATTTTAAATCATTTTTGGTCGCCATTTTAAAGCTGACATTTTGTTTTTTTTTTTTAACAATTGTGGAATTCGAAATCAGCGACCTCAAAAACCACACCATACCAAGTTTTATGTTGAAAAAATAATTTTCAAACACTATTGGCAGCCAGTTTGAAGCCGCCATTTTGTTTTTTTTTTTTAAGCAATTGTTATATTCAAAATCAGCGACCTAGAAAACCCCACTATATCACGTTTCATGTAGAAAAAATAATTTTCAAACATTATTGGCAGCCATTTTATAGCCGCCATTTTGTTTTTCTTTAAGCAATTGTTGAATTCAAAAACAGAGACCTTGAAAACCCCACTATATCAAGTTTCATGTAGAAAAAAATAAATTTCAAACATTATTGGCAGCCATTTTGAAGCCGCCATTTTGTTTTTTAAAAAAATTTGGTCAAATTCAAAATCAGCGACCTCGAAAACCCCAACATACCAAGTTTCATAAAATAAAAATAATTTTTTCCACTTTTGACCAGCTTTTCTAACGTTTTGAACCACTGTGTAATGTAGAACATTTTTTTCGGTTTTATCCGAAATTAACTTTTATTAAAATTTACCCCTCACCCCCACCCCGTGTAGAAGAAAGGGATGAATAACCGTTGCATCATCATGTCTTCAAAAACATGTAATCATAAACTAATCTACAGGACGAATGTTAATTTGATTAAAGTCAATCAGTTTGCAGTGAAGATTCTCGTTTTCACCCCTTGTAGGGGTGGTTTCAGCGTTTTTGATGGTAAGTACCGTTGAATAATCAAGAATAAAATGACACTAGAGATTTCTGCTCAAAAAAATGCTCGAAATTGCAATAGACGGCAATATAGTTAATGTTATTATGATTCACCCCCAATGGGTAGTTTTGGGGAGGTTGATTTTAATAAAAATTCTCGCCGATGATAATATAATGTTCTATAGGGTGTTTGGAGTATGTAAAAATTTAGGCGATAGTTTTTAGCTTGCTTGAATTCCTTGCTTGACGACATTTACAGTGTAAACCTGAATTTTATGCTCATAATTGCCTCAATAACTCTTCCTCCCCTCTTTCAAAATTCTCGTCAATTGTATTTCTTTCCTTTTTTGGACAATTGAAAACATTTGCCACAAACTTTTGCCGGTTTGATGACAATGCGATTCGGTTTTTTTTTCTGAGTGCGCGCAGCACAATGCTCAATGAGAAAACTCTCGCCGACTGTATCAATGCAATCCTTTCACCTACAACTACAGTCAAACCGAAGAACCTAGTGGTTTGATTACGATAAAATACGTTCAATTTTTCACAGGCCCACAATATAAATTGCCGGCCCTTATTCACAAGAGGCAAGTTTGCTTGTTTGGACGAATACTATCATCAAACCACTTCGGTTAGTGGTTTGATAAATTTTTCACTTTTCGACACTAGCTCCTAGAATATAAAGGTGCGTGATAGTAATTCCCCGCATATTGTTGTTATTAACTTTCATTTTTATTCTACATTAGTTAATACAATATATAATATATACATAGCACGGAAATATTGTGCTACTGATCTAGTCATCCGCTCATCCATAATAACATTAAAGGCACGGAATTCTGTGTATTTTCCTATCTCTCCTTCCTTATCCTACAAAAGGAAAAAACAAAACCAATTTCTTGTGTACTCTTTGCATAGTTAGACTTTTTGCGTAAGTTTATTTGCTTAACTAGTGTAAATTACTGTAGATATAAACATATTGATTATAATTATTTGAATATTTATTCATACCTTTTCTTGTTTTGTTAAATTGAAGCAGTATGCACAAGGAACACCTTACAGCTAAATTAAAAATTAGCGAGGCAAAAAAACAAACTCTTTTTCAGCGCATTCAACGATTGGTCAAAAGATTTAGCAGAACCACATAATTCAAGGAATTTTAAATCTCTGTATGGTTCTTTACATGACACCAGTTCTCAGTTAACCGAAATGGTTGATAAAATTAATCATCTTAATATAGGATTGGACCCTGAATATACTCCAAATTTTCAACTTCTTGATATGATTGAAATATTATTTTGTATGATTAAGGAGATAGGGGAAACTGTATTAAGAAAACATTGCCAAATATTGATAATCCCCGCGCTACGAGTAGTAGTAGTGCAACCGTAGATACACCGTCTATGTCACAAGTTATGCCTAAATTGCCTAAAAGAGTTTTGTGTTGACCCTAAGTCTTGGCCAATTTTTTATGGTATGTATACATCTTTAGTTCATCATAATAAAATTAGTAAGTAGTAGTAAAATTAGTAAAATTCATTATTTTTTAAGCCGATTAACTGGCAGAGCTTTAGCACTTTGTTCGGGAATCCTACCGGTTGCTGATAATTATCAGATCTTTTGGAAAATATTATTAGATGAATATCAGGATAAACGGTCATTAGCTAGCAATTATGTAAAACAAATTTTAGATTTTAAACCACTTCAATTTGAATCAGCATATAATTTGAATACATTTTTAGAGCGTTTTGGCACATCTGTTAATGCGTTAAAGAAATTGGGTGTTCCAAATTTAGCCGATTTTTTATTAACTTATACAGCTTTGTCAAAGCTGGATAATCATACACGACGCGCGACGTTCATTTGAAATATCCGCGACGGATATTGAAATTCCTACTTACGACAGATTAGAAGATTTTGTAAAACAACATAATAGGCTAGTAACTTAAGGATTTCACTTCTCAAAAATTCGCAGCAAGCTGCATTTTTGCATACACCTTTATTTAACCGTTATAAATAATGTGTAAAAAGTCCCCATCGATATCGTATACGCTTCAAGTTATACGGGGGTCAAAGGTAAAAAAATTGGTTTCATGTTAATATCTGCCTTGCTATTGGTCGGACGATAATTTTTGCAGTTACAAATATTGTCGAGAAGGAAATTCTCTATAAAAAGGTTCTTTATATTTTCCGCGTAGAAGCTACCGTTTCTACGTTATACGCCGCACAAAGAGTCAACATGATGAAATAGTGCTGCAATAGTGATGCATTCGTTCGCTAAAAGAACTGCTGCACACAATTCTAAGCGCGGTAAGCATACGGTGCGACCCGAGACTTTGCACATAATAAATGTGAAGAAAATAATCCACTTGAATTCTCACACCTAATATATAAACAAGCTGCGAAAATGCCTTTTCTACGAATCGGCATAACCATGTACTTTAGTTCAATTGTTAGTTTCTTTATGCGCACTAAATCTTGTTGAAACTGTTACCATTTTTCTAATATATCAGGGGATACATCATCATCCCATGAAATTGTTAACTTTCATAATTCCTGCAGTAAAAGTTTCGCAATAATTATTACAGGTCCTAAGAGCCGTAACGGGTCATATATATTTGACAGACAATTGACAAAATTCTTCGCTTACTATTACTCGAAATGTTATCAAAATATCCTACTGAATATTGAATAACATCGGACGCCGCATTTCAGTGTACACCTAATGTTTTATTATTCTCATTTTCTCCTATTTGCAATATACTAGCATGTAGTTTGTCATTTACCGAACTCATTTAGAATTTCTGGCTCATTACATAACCAATTCCTTAGTTCAAAACCTGCCGCTGAAAGTATACTAGAAATGTCTCTCTGAATGGTAACTAGATCGGGCAACGAATTCGAACCCGTTAAAAGATCATCTATGTAAAAACTATAGCAATTATTTCGCTGGTCCTCGGAACCTTATTCTCAATCGCCAGTTGTATTATACACGCACAGCTACATACGGTGCCGAAGCATCGAAAACATTTTAAAGTCTCATTCGGATTTGATCTCCAAAATATTTTCTGATAACACCGTTGCTTTTCATCTACTAAAATTTGCCTATACATTTTAAAGATATCAGCTGTAATAACATATTTATATTATCGAAATCTCAATAAGATTTCAAATATGTCATTTTGCAAAGCTGGACCAACATATTGCGTATCATTAAGTGATAAGCTATTATTTGTTTTGGATGACGCATTAAACACTACATTTGGTCGTTATACTAGTGGTTTTAATTACAGCATGATGTGGCATGAAATATTCATCATCTGTATATCCATCCTCTTCCGTAATTTCTGACATGTGCCCAAGATCTTTATATTCTTCCATCAAACTTACGTACTCTGTTCGTAGAGCAGAATTTTTACTTAGTTTATTTTCTAATGAATAAAACATCTTAAGCGCTTTGTCCCGTGAATTACCCATTTTTTACTGAATCCATGAATGGTATATTAACCCTTTATGGCCCCATGTAACACTCAAGTAACATAATAAGTTTATTAGTATTACCGTTTAAATATAAAACTTAGCATTATAATGGTCCAAGGTAACTTGAAAGTAACAATATGGCTTGTTAGTTCTTTGTATAGGGCGCCATCTAACAGATGTATACAAAAATCTAAACTCATTTTCCATATGATGTACCAGTAATGGCGGCTAATGAATAGTAAGTGCATAAAACGAATAAATATCTTTCTAAAATATTGAATTTACTTATAAATAAAAAATATCTTGTGAGTCATAAAGGTACAGAGGTCATTTATATTTAATTGAACATTGAAGTTTTCATCATTTTACACCATGGCAACTAAAAATAGGTATGTTATTTCAAAGTTACAATGGGCTACAGTGACCACATTACATTATTTACAGGTTTGGTAATACATCAATGTTTTATGGCGAAAAGTCACAGACACAGCATATACTAATTAGGACAATAAAAAATGCAGAGGACTCGGAAGACTCACTTCTAAGTGATAGCGATTTAGAAGATGAGTTTGTAGGATTAGAATCAGAGTATGAAGAAAGTGAAGTTCGTAAAACAGACTTGAATATTGATGAAGATAAGAATAGCACATCTAGTGAAGAAGATCAAAGTGATTGGGAATCTGAGGACTATTTGCCTTTGTCAAATATAACAAACAGACAAGAAAATGAAAAAGAAAAAAAGAGAGAAGTAGACAGCTAGCAGAGCACGGCAAATCCGCCTCATTCTGCCTTGGAAAGGATGCTTACCCAACGGACCAGACAATATTGATACTCGTTATGGCTATTTTCGAAGGCTAATCGATAGAGATATATTAGAGTATATAGTGGAACAAAGTAATTTGTTTGCTATACAAACTGATTTGAGAAAGCCTCTGTCATTGTCTGTTACAGAACTAGAAAAATTTATAGGAATCACATTTTTGATGTCTATTTATGGTTTACCAAGAACCAGAATGTTTTGGCAGCGGGAAACTAGGGTGTCAAGAGTAGCAGACACAATATCACGAAACCGTTGGGAGCAAATCAAATCCCGAATTCATTACAACGACAATACTTATTTACCAAATGAAGGGTCCAGAGGAATAACGATGAATGTCACAAAATAGTTAAAACTGAGTTAACACTGCCATCTGTTAGCTACATCACAGTACTATCTACTGTACAGCTTAGCCAGGCAAAAAATGTTGACAGTATCTAGATATTGAGGAATTTAATGTAAATAAAAAAAGGCAAAAACGATGAATGTCCAAAAAAATTGTCTACTATTATTCTGATCATCTATTTTGTTCAGTTGTTGACATATTAAGAGATGTAGTGAGCTTTGTGTGAAATATAATAATATGGTATCATTGATTAATTTTCTAATTAATCAATGATGGTATGTTTAATTATTATTATTTGTATAAAGATTCTTACCAAATATAACTTTATTTTAGCTAATGGATGACTCAGACGATGGGGTTTGCAGAGGTAACTATCCTAAAAAAGGCCTAAATTATTGGGTAGAGTCTCTGATGTAAATAAAAAATTATTAGTATCGACACATAAGACAGGACCGGATTGTAACTGTTCTAGACTTCATTGCGAAACTTACAAGAGCTAAGGTTTTGTGAAAATCCAGAAGCACAAAAATTTTACGAACAACTTCTTTTTACTAAGAATAACGATAATAACGACGAATATTCTGAATGATACTTGTCTTTACAATGTTATTTAATGGATATTCATTATTTTTTCCTAGTTTTTTTGTAGTTTCAAAGACTTTTTTAGATTTTCTTAACGTAAATTTTTAAGAAGCACGATTTTGTTTTGCTAATCAGTAGACGATACTACGTTAATTCTATAAACCAAAATGTGTAAGCATATTATTTTTGTATTAAAAATAAAACCGTTTTCAAAATAGAACTACAAATATCTCCATTTTAAATTTTTGTGATATTCATCGTTATTCCCCTGGACCCTTCAAATAGTAATGATAAATTGTACAAAATTCGTCCTTTTGTCGAAAAAGTGGTTGAGAATTTAAAAAAAATTCCCATGGATGAAAAAGTATGTGTTGACGCGCAAGTAATACCATTCAAAGGTCACCACTCGATAGAACAGTACCTGAAAGCAAAGCCAAAAAAATGGGGGTACAAAGCATTTGTGTTATGCAGCGCAGATGGTATTATATACAATTGGGAGCTGTACAGTGGGGCTGTAGACCATGATCCCCAACTGCCTGATATTGGAGTGAGCGGAAATGTAGTGTTGCGACTTGCCAAAATAATTCCCAGAAATGAGTATCACAAGATTTACTTCGATAACTGGTTCAACAGCCTCCAACTACAGATAGAGTTATTCAAGATAGGCATACTCAGTTTGGGCACAGTTCGGTCCAACCGTTTAGAGAGTTGTACTTTTACAGATGACAAGGTAATGAAGAAAAAAGGAAGAGGAGCTGTGGAAAAAATAAGTGCAGTAGTCGAAGGCATTGAACTCTTGGTTACAAAATGGTTTTATAACAAGCCAGTTTATTTACTAAGTTAATTAGCTATAATTACGTAATTCAATATTTAAAAAAGAAAAAAATACTAGCAAACATTATGTTTAAATAGTAGAAGTACTGATAATTCCTTTTCTTTAATAAATTTTAAATAAAAATTTCTGCCCCTCTAGGGATATATTGTTTATCATTTTCTTGCCCCTGAAAGAGTTAGACTACGCCTTCACATCAACATATTTTCAATATAATAACAGTTATTATCAACAAATTGATAATGGGTGCATCAATTCCCAGCGTAATTGCCCAACTCGTACTAGAAGATTTGGAAAACACTATAATACCAAAAATTAATTTTAAAATACCATTTTTTTATAGATATGTCGACAACTCTATTACTCTAGTCCCACGTGAAGTTCTCCAGTTTTTGGAAGAGCCGGAAATAGACGAAAGAACATTGGGATTATCCGGCGATGAATTCGATGATTCTGATTTAAAAAGTTGTGTCGATTTATTATTATTATTATTACTATTTGTACGTTTTACAATTTATACTAACTTAAAATAAATTAATTTCTTGTAAAAATTTTCTTGCGTCATTTCAAAAATTTATTTTAAAACAATACGAAATGTTGACAAAAAACTGTATATACCTACATATAAGTATCATATGTTCTATAAAAAAAATGTGAAAATTGACTTTCGAATAGAATAAAATATATTTTGTCCACGATTTCTTGAAAATTCGCCTGTGTAATGGCGGCTACTGATGATGCGAAATGATCACAGCTACACGTAGCTGCTTTTTGTGGCTACATAGCGAATCGTATGTGATATGGGAAAAATGTTCGAAGGAACGTGTAGAGCGGCAAAAATGCTGTTACGACGCAAAAATGAGAATTCTGTAACTCAACACATTTCAATAATTCTAGTATTTTCACCAGGCCGTCGAGTTATGCTATTCACCAATAGATGGCGAAGACTACAACAAATTCTAATTATTTAATTTTTGCTTAATTTCATTTTACAATATGACAAGTATAATTATTTTGGGCAACAATATTTATGCGTAATGATTGTTAATAATTATTATATATATATATAGTGAAATATGATCAAAAGTCCATAATATAGATTTAGTTTTTATAATCCAGAGGTTGGCAACGGTGAAGTTTCACGGTGAACTGTCAAGAAAAGGGAAATGATGGTCGTTCTTCCGTAATTATTTTTTGTGAAAGGCAAATTCTATAAATGCGAGGCAAGTAGTAATCGAAAAAAGATGATTTTCGATCAAGAATTGAGATTAAAACCTTGCTAAGTGTTAATTAGTCAAACGGCACACGTGGCTACTCGTTATAGATTAACGGATCTAGGCTAATTTTCAACACATCGTTCAATTAAATTTTGGTGTATTTAATTGGGTTTCGATATTTAAATCGGATTTTGTTTGGCAAGTTACGTTCAGAATTTTCTGGGTAAGTTTTAAATTTCCTTGATCTACGAGCAAAACACGTGCTCAAAATTAGGTTAGAATTTGAGAATAATTTTTGGTAATTTATTGTAGACGTTTTATGGGATACGGAGTAGAACAACCATCAGCCTTATCATATACCTTTTGGGTCATTTTGTGTAATTTTGGATGATATTTTTGGACTTGGATCATATGAAGGACTATTAGTTACGAGTTAAATTTATGCGATTGCGATACAACATAACTGTAACGGAGAGTTACCTACGACCAGGAACTGTAATTTTGGTGATTTTGGTAATTTTGGTATTCTGTAAATTTGGAGAGTTTGCAGATTATTTGAAAGTTTTTATATTGCATTCAACGCAGGAGATTCCAGGCAATGGTCTTAACCTACCAGTAATCGGAGCCCTCTTGTGATCAACTGCTGCTGGATTTCGGGTGTTTTTTTTTAAAGATAAGTTGTACTATATTTTATATGTAATCAAAAACATTTTGTTCTCTGATATAATTAAAAGTTAAACTATTTTTCCCCTAGCTTCAGTATAACGATTATTAGGTACTATTGTAAGACTGTGTTATATCTATATCTTCTAAATTGTATGAACATTTTCTTGATTGTTACTCAAAATTGTACAAGGAATAAACTGAAATTCTTATATTTTGTTCTTTTATTGCTCTCTCTATCTCTCACTAAAAGGATTTGTCATACCTGGGACCATTTTATTTATTTGGGGTTTTGAGATCGTAATAATGCTTAAGACGTATGTGAACTAAATTAAGGATTATTCTAAAAGGGTTGTAAAATGTGTCCATTAACTTTCATAAGTACAAAATTTCGCTTTTGTTACTGAATTTTGAGATTTTTGAACAACACAACGTTTAAAGTTTAAAGTAAGCGTATCTAGTCATGTTATGATTTTTTCTATTTTATATGAAATTTAAGAAAAAAGATGATTTTCTCTATGGATATTTAGTAATCCTTTATGTAATAGGATCGTTTCCTTCAACAAAATTTACAAAATATTGTTATATGATCAAAAAGTATATTAAATATACATTGTATATATCAATTTAAATATAGTTTTAATCATCACATGCAAGAACAAATTGGTTTTGAAAATAAAAAGGCGGTAAATAATTACGTATATAATGAGAATTCAATTCTAGAGAATTTTCATGTTTTCATTTATCATGTTGGTGGTAGTGCTCGGTTGATTTGTTGTTTACGTTTACATTGTTACATTGTTAATAACGGAACATAATTTTGTGAAAGGTACTTCAGAGAATGTACCCATAGTGGATTTTTATATGGTACACGAGTTTTATGTAGACAGAACTATTTAAGTGCCGAATCCCGAAATGTAAAAAATTTGAGGTTAGAATTTCTTTAAAATAATTTGACAATGACTCACATCAATACTAACACTAACAGAAAATAAGCAAAGCAAACTACGCCCGTCGATTATTCCTTTATCTAACTGCGCATGCTCTCACATCAGACGTGGGCGCAAATTCAAAATTTCTTAATTTGAATAATTAATTTCACTATTAAAATGACTTTAGATTGTAAAATAAAAAAATAAAATAAAATTTAATAAAGCACTTGAATATAAAATTTTTAAAAAATGGTTCTCAAAGAGAGAAAATAATTTATAATTTCGTGACTAGTATATTTATTTAAAGTTTAAAACAGGGCCCCTTGAATTTTTTCTATTATGGATTAATTAGAGAAGGAGTTTCCATGTGTTGACGTTGGCTGATTTGTATTTTTTGCTTTTCTTGTTCCTTTATTGGCATTATCCTTTGATATCTTGAGTGATCGTACACGTCATTCAGGGTGTTGCCTGAAAGAGAAAGGGGCATAATGCTAAAGATTTGACTTCCGTCAACAGTACCACTTCATTTGCTTTCGTGGTCTCAACCTTGTATTTGATTATTTTGACATTTGTTCTATGTTTGGAAGTATTGCGCATTTCTCGTAAGTGTTTTACTCTCGGTGTTATGTTGATGCTAAGATAAAATATCTTCTATAATAGTGTTTAAGTGTTGTGTCTGTTCGTGTTGTAATACACATAAACAAACTGTAATGCATCGATTCCTATATTTAGATGAAGAGGTAAGGTTATATTTTCTTTGTAGTAATCTTCTAGCATAGGCAAGAGTTGAATTTCGGAGAGAATAAAATTAGAATTTATTTTTATAGATTTTACATTTCAATTTGTATTTTTAGTAAAAAATAATTTTCATAGAATGTCACAAACAGCAGAAAAGTAATCTAATATAAAAAAATATAATCTATCTAAATTCACTTTTATTTTACATAGAATACTCTTTCTTGTTTGCTATAACTCCTATAAAAAAATATTTATCCTTAAAATTCACCATAAATCAACTAAAACTCAGTTTTTTTCTAGTTGTATACTGGACCATGACGATTTGTTGCTCGAGTGACCGGCAATTAATATTTAACTGTGACACAACTATGATTTTTGTTTCAATATGACGTAGGTATCAAAACTTTCATGGCTAACTTAAAATATGTATAAATGCATATGGGTCGCGTGCGCGTGACGTACAGGTCCCAGATCTTAGGAAAAACAAACCGCTGTCATTAGCTGTCAATTGGCGACTGACTGAAACTCAGAATTAAATTTTTCGTAATCCTAGAGTTTTTATCAATATTATATCATACAAAATGGCTAGTTTTTATTGTATTATTAATTGTGGAAGTGTGGCAATCCGAGACAACATCAGTTTTTGTAAAATAACGTCGATTTACAGCCAGAAGAGGTTAGGTTAAACAATTCCAGGCATTTAAAAGAAATGCTTTAAGTTAATGCATAAGAATCATTGTGATAGAAATAAACAATCCATGGTAAAGAAAATTAACATTTTATATTGGTTTGTCTCTATTATTAACTATTTCTTATTTAAATTTTAGTTGAGCGAAGCATGAACTGCACGGAGGGAGAGTATATTTAAGAGAATACAAGTCATAATTAACAATTGACCTACATAAAATAGTAAAATACATGTTAAACAGTTTATATAATATATTATAATAAAAGATTTACAAAAATTACAACGGTTTGCGTAGTCCAATCTATAGGTATATAAGGTATAGACGAGGGGTTAACCGCTGGAAGAAATTGTGTACATCTTATTACGTACTTCAAACAGTTTACAGTAGGTACGTCAGTCTTTCATTGTTTATTTTATAAAGTGTCTTTTTCACAAAATTTACAGCCATAGCCATGTTCATTGCTAAAAAACTAAAAGGAAAGATTTCCTGTTAAGTGGTGAACATGTTTTGTCTAGACTGGCAACACAATCCCAGTGAGCATTAAGGAACCATCTGAATCTGCAATAGTCCAAGGAATCAATGGCTTTTATTCATGAAGAGTTCATATCCTGAAAAATTAATTTCTGCATTAGTAATTATTTATAAAACAACATTTAATTAGGCAAGCATATATGAAAAAAATGGTTGATAACTAATTCTTACCGTTGTAACAAGGTTTTATCCTGCAAATTTCTTGCAGAGTACTTCTTTCACCTAACCCAAACAGCTTCAAGACTTTTCAATGCCTTGAATTTGTCCTTCTGTCTATGTAATTCTTTCAAAAATCAAATAATTTGCAACATCCCTATGTGTAACATTTGGAAATACATTAATATTTGTACTAAAGTCTTTTTTTCTCAAAATATAAGGATTTAATTCGATGGCAGCCGTATACCTAACCTCTACATCAGGAGACAATTCTGCAAAATACGAACTAACCGTCATCCTGACGAACAAAATTGTTTATATAACAGTATTAAAAATAGTTGTAGATGTTAAATAATCCAACAATAAGTTCTTAAATGGCACAAACATTGCAAAATTCACTTTAAAGAAACACGTTTAATCGGCGGATTTCTCAATGACAGCTGTTTGTTTTTCCTAAGGTCTCAAAATCTGTGACGTCGGCGCACGCGACCCATTAATACTACCAAAGATTGTTGATTTATTAAATCTAAGAGAAATAGTACAGACCTCCATAAAACTATTATTTACATTCTTTTCAAAATTATTTTAAAAGAATTCAGTTTGGAATCGGAAAGTGTATTTAATTGTTTTCTCTAAAACCAAAAAGAATTTCGAATATGACGTAATAACGTAAATTGAAGCTAATTAAAACCGACGTAAGAAAACGTTAACACAGTTCATGTACAGGTAAAAAAATATACAAGGAAACTAAGTTACCTTATCAATTTTTCCAAAAAAAATTTTTTTAAATCACTTTGTATGTATGTTTAAAGGCCTTAAAAATATCTACAATTTGATGTACCCAGCATGGTCGTCGCTTAAAAAATAAGTTACAAGTTTGGGGAATTTTAAGTGGTACAATCTGTAGAGTATTAATTGTTATAATTAATTTCAGGGCTGAAAGATTTACCGCAGGCCGAGGGCATTGCAGATTTTCTTCCATTTACAGAGAAATTATTTGATAGTGTCAATGGATCGGCCATTAATCCTTTAAAAGGAAAACAAATAAGAAGTGCTGTGAAAGAAAACTCGGAACACATTGAATTTTGGTATGAAGCAATCAAAGTGTTAGAAAGTATAAAATTCTATAAAGAAAATAAGCAATCAGTTCCTCCTTCGATTAAAAATTGGATCCATACTTTATTTACTTGTGGAGCTGGGTGAAACAAGACCATTTCAGTTTTATGTGTACAAGAAATTTTAACCAAGACCCAGTCGATTTTTTTTTTGTTGTATTCGAAGTCATGGAGTACGCAACATAAATCCTACATGTACGCAGTTAATCATTCAGTTCCCTCTCAGTCATTTACCTCTCTTCTTATCAACAACTTTATGGCTCCACATTCTCCTGGAACAAACTGTGAAAAAGACGAGACGACTCTATAGTTTATATTTGATTACAACAAACAGCTCTGTTAATAACCCTATAGATGCTACTACAGACTCACTGATGGTAGCTCCTTGTCAAACCCAGGACAAAGATGTTACTGGAATAGATCATTATATAGCAGGTTTTATTGTTAAAAAAATCATGAAAAAACTGGTATATGTAACTATTGCATTAAGCTATTTAATTAATAATGAATTTAAGTTTGAGAAAGATTTTTTATTTTTGATTCGAAAAAATATGACTTTGTTATTCTTGTTTCCATAGTGATTGATATTCCTATATGTGTAGCAAGTACCCTACACACCTCCCCCCTACAACGAAGAAACCAACTTATCAAAAGTATCAATTTCTTCTATGCACTCTGGTGAAGTATTTAATGACTTAAGTAATTGTCTCTTATTGAATAAGTATAGTATATTGCTAGGGATTAATTATTTCATTTTTCGTCGCCATTTATTAAATCATTATTATATGAATTATTATTGGTTATTATTGAGATGCTTGCACTAAGGATTATGTTATTGCAGAAAAAAGTTTTCCTTGTGTTATATTATTTTGTCAGTTAAATCTGACTTTTCTTTTAAATGTCATGTTAATTATTACTACTTTGATCAGTTGGTTTGTTCTTTGTAGGGGGGAGGTGTATAGGGTACTTACTACACATTGGAATATCACTATGGATATAAAAATAACAAATTTTTATTGATTATTATAAAAATTCAAATTTTGAAATCGAAATAAAAAACCTTTTAAAAATCCATTTTATTATTTATTACAATAGCATGTAATGCTATAGTAACGTCTGCCGATCGGGACTTGTTTCTGATGGTAGAAAAAGAGAGATATATAAATATATTAAAATAAGAGAATATAACGAAAAGGCGTTATTATGTCAGACTACCAATTTTATAAGGTATTTAACAAATAAAGTTTAAATTCAAATAGACTTAGAAAAATATCGTCACTTCTAAAATGTTGAGGCTACGAATGCGGAGATACTGGTGACGTTAACCATTTTCTATTTAATTGTAGACTCAAACAGAGAGAATCCGACCGTTTAATACAACGTCTCCAGGACATTACCCCTCAACGTAAATTACATTCCTGCAAAACAAAATTTTGATGCTCTTCAAATCGTCGTTGAATACTTGCAAACATGCAACTTTATAATTTAAGAGGTTTAAATATTTGTGAAATCTGAACTCCAGCCTATCTCTGTAGTTTCCTCTGATAGTTCCCTTCCCCTCCTTACCGAAGTCTACTTACTTGTAACGTTTGTTTATTAAAGTCGCCATGATCGGCCCCTTGTCGTGAAACGTGTGCCCACTGTAATTTTTCCCGTATTTTTATTTTTCTCTTTTATATTGCAAAATACGGCAATCTGGGCAGCTGGCTAATGGGAAATACCCGAGACTAATCTAAACCAGAAAAAAAAAGATATGGAAGAAAAGCCGGTCTAATCGTAGAGTTTGACCAAATGTGAGTTCAGCTGAAGAGCATTACACATCATCTTTGGGGATAGTTCTAAAAGCAAATAATATAACAGGAAGCTCATTTAGCCAATGCAATTAAAGCAGTTTTAAGGGATCGTTCCACTATGCCATTGCTTTGAGGATGGTAAGTGATGGTACGTATTCTACGGAAACACAAAAAATTTGCAAATTCATTAAATAATTTTGATTCAAATTGGACGCCCTGATCAGTTGTTAACGCATGTTTTAGCTCACAAATTGCAGTCTGAATTCATTTCAGGCCAGAAATAATTACTAGTAACTAACAAATGTTACAAATACGTTTTTTGGTCAAAATTCCTTTATAATTTAGACATTTTTTGATGATACCAGTGATTGCAGTTTTCACATAAAATCATTGTATCTAACACATTTTTACCTTTTTCTCCATGTTCTAGTTGCTTTAATGCCAGGATGAGATAAACAATGAAAAATATCAAAAATTGTTCGCCTATAAATGACCGGAACATAAGGGCGAAATTATGGGTGAGAAGTGTCACCAAATAAACTCATCTAAATCTGGAATTTTAATTTTCCTTAAATTGAAAATGATCTTAGAATTTTATGATTGATTTGATAATAAAAACTTAAGGTCAAAATCTTCTTCTTGAGCTTTGTTCAATAATTTTAAGTCAAAATTCATATCAAGAGTAAAGTATCCCTAAAAAGAGAGTTGCGGGGCTCAAAGTATATTCAACGGCGAACCTTTTATATATAGTTAAGAGATTCCAGTATGAGTGCTCTAAATCAACTGGTCAATGTTTTTTTTCTGGAAAATTACAAGTGTAAAGTACCCCTAAAAAGAAAGCTGAGGAGCTCAAATTTTAGATGTAGAGAGTAGATTAAACTTTTGGAGATTGTTAAGAGTTTCTAGTATGAGTGCTCTAGATCGACTCTATCCTCGGCCAATGGGTCTTTCTGAAAAATTACAAAAGTAAAAGAGGAATTGGGAGGTTCAAATTTTATAGGAGAATGAACCTTTTACAGATAGTTAAGGGATTCTAGCATGAGTGCTGTAGATCGATTCTGTACCCCGGTCAATGACTTTCTGAAAAATTACAAGAGTGGAAAGAGGACAGGGGGATCAAAAGAAGAAGAGATAGTTAAGTGTCTCTAGTATGAGTGCTATAATCGACTCTATACCCCCGGTCAATGGGTTTTCTCACGATTAGTCAAGAACATGCAGACAACAAAGAACCATCCACATCATCTGGTAGTCGACAATGTAAAAATTAGTTTTAGAGATGACAGGTGTGACGAGTTAGGCAAGCCGCACACCAAAGGTGCACACCGCATGCACGACGCATATGAATCGAGACGCATTTAATGAACATATATATTTAAGTATGACCACGCACACCGACAAAGCAATTGCGGCAAGACACATTTGCTACGAGTCAGCAGACGCGCCGCATATTTCAAAGATAGATCACGTTCTTTATTTGCGGCCTTGCAACACGCGACAACAAATTAAAATGAAAGAAGATTTAGATTTTTGCATAAATTTTGTTCAAAAAATAGAACAAAACCCCGCACTGTATGATCATCGCCTTCCAGAATATAGTAATAGAAAGGTGACAGAATTATTATGGGAAAAAATAGGAAACAAATTTAATGAAACAGGTAAGTACTTTTTATATACATTTCAGTAGAGATACACAAAGTGATAAGACATGAATATATGTAATTTCTATGTATCTTTTGCATGTGCATTATTTTATGGATTTATCATAAAATGTAACTTCCTATATTTCTTCATCGTGCTCCAACTCTTCTGAAAGTTTGAAATTACCACTACTCGCGCAACGATCATTGTAAGGGTGAACCCAGTAAAGGTGTCTCTTTTTTCTTAATAATTGCCACATTAAAAAATCGTCTTCGTCAGAGGACGACGACCACGACATTACTGCAAGTGAAAATCGCAACAAATGTGGTGCGGATTCAGTGTGCATATAAGGCCGCGAATACGTTTCCACTTTTTAGATTACAACAAATGCGGCGAGTACAAATGCGTCCCGCTGTGGCGTGCATCTTTGGTGTGCGTATAAAAACTAATTTATGCAAAAACTCAATAAAAAATTTTAATATTTAATATAAGTTTTTCAAGGGCTTAAAAGATAGATAAATATCATTGATTTGTAGAATTTAATATGTAACTTCAACCATGAAAAATGCGAACTTTATCTAGTGGTCGCTGGAAAAGTATACTATATTAATATAAGTACAGGCAGAAATTCAAAGGCTCTGTCTCTTATCAGGGCACATGCGCACTGTACTGCGCATACTATCGAGTCATTAGTAATTCGAGAAAATAGACGCCGCTCGCCCTTAGTTAATCAGTTGTCCAATTTCGGTCGTTATACAATTGCCGAGTTCAACGTATTTTCTGTTTGGGCTGATACAAGTGGTTTGTGCTTGTGTGGTTGCAGCGCGATAATTATCAGAAGTCAAATCTTCTGTGAAATCTTGGGACATCCGAAAGAGCTCAGTTCCCATGTAGGACGTAATGTTGGCATATTGGTTTGCACAACATGATATTAAGTGGCAAAAATTCTGGAAGAGGTTCAGCTATTCGCAAAGTGTTAAATGTTATAGTACCGGCTTTAGTGTTTTATGGATAAAACACTATTTAATATCTAAACTTATCTAAACATCTATTTACAGTTACTTACTAATTCTTTAAATGCAATTTGTCAAAATCATTTAAATTCCCAAAGTAAGTTTTACAAGAAATTTTATCCGAGGTAAAGGAATACTAAACAGTAATAGTTAAGATTAATTTTGTTGATTTTAATTACTTTTCGTTATTGTTTTATTTTACTAGTGAATGTTATATTTAAGTTTCACAATTCATTTCCAATCCAATTTTTATGAGATAAATCTTTGTAGTGAATATCATAGCAGTATGTATGTATGTCTATATATATTTTTAAATATGCGACACTGCTTTAGACAAAATTAACTTTTGATATGAGGGGTTGTTTACTACACAGGATATCCCAGAAATGGGTGATTAAATGAAATAAACTGATGGATGGAATGATTTTCAATAAAAATAGATATACTTATATGATTATCCAATTGTTAACGATTCAAAAGATATTTCAGTTCTTATATTTTGCCCTAAAACCAGTTAGGTCACCTACTAAAAAATTATTTAAAATAAAATATGGGCTGTTACATTATTTTTCTTTCTTAAACAGGTTTTAAATGGATACATCTTTCCAATGAAAACATTTTCATAAACTTTGTTATCTGTTGTCGAATAAAAAAAAATGGTTTTGTAAACATATTGTTCACAAAAAAATATTCGTTAATTTTTTTAAATGTTTACAAAAATGAAGAGTATTACAAAAAATTGACCAACTATGACAGAAAGTTGTTCATTTATTGCAGATTTTCACATAAAGTAATGCAAAGTTATTTGAAACATACTTTTAATTAATTACTTCCACATCCAGTGAAAGTATAGTAACGACAAAAAAAATTTCAAAAATTTTTATTGTTCAGATAGGCTTAGAATGTCATGAAACGTCGAGATTTTAAGTTTGAGCGAAAAAAAAAATTCTGTCGGTCTGTAACTTTTTTTGTGCGCACATTTACTCTGGAACCGTTTGAGATATTGACTTGAAATTTGGTACACATAGGTACTTTAACGAGATCTAGAACTAGATTATATTTTCACCTTGTTCCGTCAAAAGGTTGGGGGTAAATAGGTAAATCAAGCAGGTAAGAGTTCATAAAATTGGTATTTAGTATATACAAGAGAAGCTAAGGTCTCAAACAAAATTTTGGCATTAGCCACCCCCATTACCACCCCCACCCCATTATTAAAGGGGATGAAAAAAAATTGTGTGTACAAGAACCAGAAACCTCAAAATATTTTTTTATTTTATCCACCCCCACCCCACTGCCGATGTGGGGTATCGTTTTATGGGTTTTTGGGGTAGAGGATTTCAAATATATTATTAAAGTTCCAAAAACAATTATTTCCACATACAAAATTTTTCGTTGTGACTTGGATAGAAAATCTGGATGTGGAAGTAATGATTCCTTGGGCAGCGGTTTTTTTCAAAGTCTTTCTTTTTTGTAGCAAATTACATTTACCATATTTCAATACTTTGTTACCATTAATAATACTGTTATATCTAACTACACTACTAGAATAGTGCACATGCAAGATAGTTGATTGAAATTGGATCTATTTGCTATATATTGCGATAACAACCCTCTCAACTACACTACACTAATGCATATTAATATTTTGACACAATGATGTGATCAAAGAGTTACCGCCTACATATTATAATGGCGGAAACTGTTAAAAATACGGCTATTAAACCTGACTTTAAAAGCACTTATTTTTTGTTGTCAAGTGTGAAAATAACCTTGAACTCGTTCCTATGACAATTGCATGAAAAGTGAACAGTAAACATTGTCAATTTTCTGTAATACCTTTTTCCTGCCAGACTTATTTAAATAAATTTGACAGCTGTCAAAGTGACGTTTATCCCGTTTGACAGCTGTCAGTTTGACGTTAATTAAAAATATTTAAGTTGGTAAAATTTTTTAAGTTGATGACCATTGAAATAGATTTATAGGATATATGTTGTGATTGGATTAGAATAATAAAATTTCAACGTTTGTAAAAAAAATATTTAAGATGGTAGTAATATGTAAGTTGGTAACTATTGCGGAAATTGATGTAGAGTATAATCTATATAGCGGAAGTGTTGTGATTGGATTAGAATAATAAAATTTCAACGTTTGTAAAAAATATTTAAGTTGGTAGTGACATGTAAGTTGATAACCATTAATGAAATTGATTTATAGGATATGGTATAGTTTATATGAAGGCACTATATTTTTGGTTTTTGGTTTTTGCAAAAATTAAAAAAAACGCGGGTTTTGTGTTATTCAAATATAAGAATGTATTGTTCACAAGACTATTTAACCAATAAGATGCATAAATGAGTATTTTCAATAAAAAATAAGTTTAAAAATCTAACGAAGATGCAAAACTGCGTATTTGTTCGGTCCTGTCAGATGCATAACTTTGTATTTGCTAACGACCAATAATGTCGCTGGTATATGTGTCACGTGAACAAGTACTTTGCATCTATTACTGTGGTCAGTAACCACTCCAGTGATAGGGAGGATTTTGATGAAACTGAAGTATCACTAAGAGCTTAAATTTTAATCACGTGAAGGTATTTTTCAATAAAAGTTGTTTGTAAACAATTTAATTTTTTAATAAAACCTTACCTTCAAAGTTTTTTTTTATATTTTGCGGGTATTTGCCCTATTCAGTTGCAAATCTTGTTTTTTTAGCGAGATAGATGCAAAACTGTGTTTTTGAATCTTTCAACTGCAATTATTTTATAAACTACATAATTTTGAAGGAAATTATTAAGTTTTGTAAACATCAATTATCCAATTAGTTATATACAATAATTTTGAAAATTTATCCAAAAATAAACTTATGAGCCTTTTTGCCTTTTTCTCAAATTCACTTATCCTGCAAATGCAGAGTTTTGCATCTAGTGTACTCATATGACGGAAGTGTTGTGATTGGATCAGAATAATAAAATGTTAACATTTGTCAAATATATTTAAGTTGGTAAAAATTTCTAAGTTGGTAACCATTGCGGAAAAATCTATTTCCGCAATGGAGGATATTTTATAATTTATATGACGGAAGTGTTGATTGGATTAGAAAAATAAAATTTCAACATTTATAAAAAATATTATATAAGTTGGTAGTAATATGTAACTTGGTAACTACTGCGGAAATTGATGTAGAGGTTATGGTATAATCTATATAGCGTTGTGATTGAATTAGAATTATAATATTTCAACGTTTGTCCAAAAAATTTAAGTTGGTAACAATAGTGTAAATTGATTTAGAGGTTATGGTATTATTTATATGGCGGAAGTGTTGCTATGGATTAAAATAACAATTATTAATCATTGGACTGATGGATAATAACGACGAAATCGACTGGTCTTCTCTGGATGAGGGCGAGGTTGAAGAGGCATACAGAAACCTTCCCGATGGTGTAGAGATTCCTGTATTGTTTTCGATTGATGAGGATTGATGAGGGCCGGGTGGATGTGACATCTTCGGCGTCTCCTCCACACTCGCTCGTTGAAGAGTCTCCCGTTGAAAAGGAACTCGACGATCTGGCGAGCTTGGACTTTCATACGGGGGAATTTGTAATGTATCCGTCCCTGAGAGGAGCTTCTGAAGATTCGTGGCACATCGTCGACTTCCAGACTGTCGGGGTGGAGCTCCTTAAAGAGGAGAACAATAGACGTCGAGCATTCAGGAGATAGAGGGAGGAGAGACGGCCCCGTGAGGAGGGCGATGAAGCCGCCAGCGCATCAACTCTAAATAGTTGGGAAGTTTGTTATGTCTCCGGATATAGAGTAGGATCTCTTTAAAAACCAAAATCGGCCCTTTTCAAGGCCACCAGATTATTAACTAGGATGATCATTCGTAATTCAAATCGATTGATGTGGCGTGACATTTTGATGGCATTTTAGAAGGATTATTAATTTGTGTTTTTTCTGTGTTCGCGGGATTATGTAAATATATATTTATATCATAAAACTTATTTAATAGTGCTGTTGTAAATTAATGTTGGTTTCGTTATTAGGGAAAATGTTTTTTGATAACCATCTAAAATGTTAAGGTTGGTAGCTTTTACGAGTGTTGATATTTAACGGATGTTGAATTTTAATGTCCGAAAATAAATTGGAAACCTATATAATTGATATATTGTACCATAATAACCTATACACCTAGATATAATAGAAAGCATAGAAAACCTAAGAGACGTGAATCCATACGCCCAAGCTTGCATGCATTTAGGTAATCGTTACGATTTAGAAATGCGAATTATTGATAGACTTCGAGAAGATGCTGCAAGACTGAACAGGGTTGCTCCTTTGGAAATGCCCTTAGTTACGTTAGATTTATTAGCTCTTCGAGGTATAAACAATAGGCAATTCGATTTACCAACTGTTGAAGAGATAGCAGCGGTTTATAATGCAAACGCTGATAATCCCCCCACGCCTACTTTAAAGGTGTTCGTTCGAAACGATTCGACGGCGTTTCAGAATGTAAGCCAAGAAAGTGAACTATTGGATCCCCTGGTTTGTCTCCTACTCCCTTTGGGGGACAACGGATGGCATATCGGTATTCGTCACACTCGAGGTTAATAGAAACGTCACACTGTGCGAATACTATGCCTATCGTCTCGCCAAAGAGACAACGATCTACTTTTCCAATACTGAGGCAGATTATTATCCTAACGGTATATTGTTGCAGGTTATTCGAATTTAGAAGCAAACAAACTTAAATATTTTCGACTCAACCAAAACAAGATAAGAGCTGACCGTTACGTCGGTTTGACGGTCTACTTAAATCAGAGAATACGTGACAACGATGAGGCGGCCACATTAGGAAGAATGGTGATTTTACCTTACACATATATCGGAAGTTCTAGACATCAGCAACAACCCTTCCAAGATTCAATGGCAGTAGTAGCTCGCTACGGCGTTTCCGAGTTTATTTATAACGATGACTACCAATCCTAGATGGCGTGAGATTACTGAAAACATCCCACAAGGTACACAAGCCAATGATCATCCAATGTTATTGGCGGAATTAGACGAGTTAATGACAGACATAGTAAACAATTCTGTTTTTGAAGTAGCCATTGCTAATTTGTACGTCATTGAATTCAAGAAAAGAGGTCTCCACATTGCCATATACTCAGCATTCTTCGTGACGAGGACAGGTTAATTGACCCACAACGTATTGACCTTCTGGTTTGTGCAGAAATTCCCGATCCTGTTTTAGAACCAGAATTATATGAAATTGTTACGTGAAATATGATCCGCATGTGGAATAATGAATTCCAATTCGCCATGCATGGTAGATGGAAAATGATCCAAGAAGTATCCAAAACAATTCTCATCTGAAATGATAATAGATGAAAACCGTAAGATGATTTATCAAAGAGATGACGATAGAACAATCACTAAATCGTCAACGGTGTAGAACAGACGCTAGACAACCGTTGGATTGTCCCGTACAATCCTTACACTGTTAAAATACAACTGTCACGTTAACATCGAGACCTGCGCGACAGTCAAATGCGTGAAATATTTATACAAACATTTTCTAAAAGGATTAGATCAAGCTTTGCTAAGAATACTCTTTGAAACTCGAAACTATGATGAAATAGAAAGCTATTTAAATGCAAGATATCTCAGCCCGCCGCCTGAATGCGAGTGGCATTTCAATCAATTCCCCATGTACAAGATAATACGTATACCGTCATACATTTATGCGATCATCTGCACGATATGCAAATCGTCCAGTTCCAACCCGAACATGAAGAAGAAGCGCTTTAACGAAACCAAACCACAAAATTGGCAGTGTGGTTTCTATTGAACCGAAATGATCTACAAGCCAATCAATATCTCTACACAGAGATTCCACACCACTACGTGTGGAAAGACAACGAACGACGTTGGGTAAGACGTCAACGAGGTGCCGACAAAATAGTAGTCCGTATGTATTCTATTAGTGTACATAAACAAGAATTATATTACCTGCGACTTATTACATATTCGAGGCGCTCCCAGTTATGAAGATGTGCGCACTGTCGACAATGTCGCATACGATACTTTCATGGAAGCATGCCAACATCGTAATCTATTGGCCGACGATGCCGAATGGATACGTGTTCTACGAGAAACCAACGAAAGACAAATGCCCTTCCAGTTGAGGCAAATGTTCGCTTACATGTTGTTGTTTTGCGAAATATCAGACAAACAAGCTCTGTTGACTAGATTTCTCGATTCCTTCACGGAAGATTTCACCAGACGTGACGTATCACAAGAAGAAGCGATACGACTAGTTCTGATCGATATTCAAGAAACCTTGATGTTGCACGGCGCCAGATTATCACAATTTGAGTGACCAGAACCAGCATACATAGTTCCACACTATGACGTCATTAATATCAACGCAGAACGAGTACAAGGAGAACAGTTGAGAAACCAACTGAATCCAGAACAAACTAACTTATTTCAGTTAATCAAGGATTCCATTTACAGCAAAGACGTGAACGCGGCAGCCGGATTAGGAAAATCCTTCCTATTCCAAATCCTAATTAGCGTTTTGAGAGGAGAACAAATATCTGTTGTTGCATTGGCTCCTACCGGATTAGCGGCTTCCCTCTTGAAAGGCGGCGGAACTCTTCATTCCCCCTTCAAAATTCCAATAGACGTAAACGAAACCACTACATCCGGGGTCATGTCGGCCGACGGTCAACTGATAGCAGAATCAAAACTGATTATCACTGACGAAATATCAATGGTCACTAGAACGATCTTCAATATAGTGGAAAAAGCTCTTCTGCAAGACATATGTACCAACAACCGGCCTTTCGCCAACAAAACTGTGCTTTTGGCTGGAGATTTAAGGCAAACTCTGCAATAGATGTTCCATTGTAGACGCTTGCATCAAAGGCACTCACCACTTTTTCTCCTTCGCACAACACAATCTACATGTTAACGTTCGCGCAGGAGAAAATGAAGAAAGCTGGCCCTACAGCTAGGCTCCTTACGCTGCAGTTTCTACGGCAACATCATTAAATTGCCCTCCGAATGTATAAACAAGACCTTATCGATTTTTGTTTCGATGATTTGCATACGGTCACAGTTCCCCATGAAGTTGTACTGACTCCACTCAATACCACCTGTCAAGATGTCAACGAACTTATCTTGAATAAGTTGCCAGGTCCTTCCAAAACAATGCCGACTGTGTAGATATAATGGATGATCCTGCTGCGGAAGTAGCGAATTATACCGTAGAATTTCTCAATACCCTCAATCCCAGTGATTTATCACCTCACAAATTAACCTTAAAGGTTAATTTGTGAGGTGGTAAATCACTGGGTGCCATTATAATGCTTCTTAGGAATTTGAACCCGAAAATGAACTTATGTAACGGTACGCGTTTACAAATTAAAGTTTTAGGTAACAGGTACATAGATGCAGAAAGAATCGACACATCTGGAAACCCGAGAGGAGAAAGAATTTTCATTCCTCGAATCGATCTAACAACCGGATTAAACATTTTTCCGTTTAAACTAAAAAGAAGGTGATTCCCAATCAAATTGTATTATGTCTTAAAGATTAACAAATCACAAGGACAGACCTTCGAAAAGGTGGGCATATACTTACCTGCGCCAGTATTTGCTCACGAACAATTGTACGTGGCTTTCTCGAGAGCAAGGAACTACTCCCAAAGAATGGTGCCTTCGTAGAAAACACGGCAGTACAAGGTAAACTATGCCTTCCCAGCAATGAAGTATATACCAGAAACATCGTATTTCGAGAGGTTCATTTACTGTGAACTTATGTTTCAGGTAAAATAAAAAAACAATTTAAATTTATATTTTATTTCACATTCATTTCAAGTACATTCACCTTTCGTATTTTGTCCTCATTCTCAAAATAAAAGTTTCATTTGAATGAGTTTCCAGTGTTCAAATAAAATTTCGTTTTAATTTGATGTTTCCTAACCTTCAAGTAAGAAAGGCCTTATTGCTTTTCAATTCTTTCACAATTTCTAACTTTGGCTATTTCAAGATGTACATTTCAATAAATGTACGAAATTCTGCAAAATTTAGTTAAACTGATATTCTGCTTTATATACGCACAGAACTTCATATCGATGCCACACTAAAACATAAATATAAATTCCATGCATATATTTGTAGTATGATCTCTGGTTTTTCAAAATTACTTCTCTAAGTTTCAATTAGAGGGATGTCCACTGTTCAAGTGAGGTTTCATTATTTCTAATTTGATTTTTCTTAACTTTTAAATAAGAAAAATCTTTTTCTAATTTTTTTTAACGTTGGCTATTGCAAAATGTACATAATTCCACCAAATTTAATTAAACTGATATTCTCATTTATATCTGCGTACGACTTCATATAGACGCAACGACAAAACATAAATATAAATTCCATGCGTGTATTTATATTATGGCTCCCTAAATTTTGTTTAGAATGGTTCCTCATTCCTAAATCTCATTTGGAGGAGTTGGTTTCCACTGTTCAGATGAGGTTTCATTATTTTTAATTTGATTTTTCTTAACCCAATGAGGTATATATCAGAAACATCGTACTTCGATAGGTTTTATAAATAACCATTTTATTTGTTATTTCACTTTTACAATTTTGTAACGAGTTTTATTTAAACAACTGTTTTACTTTTGTTTAGATATTTATTCTCTATTTTAAATCGAGGCAATGTGATACCCTGCGTGAACGAATCATATTGTTCTCAAATAAAAGACACTAAATATTTAAAATATTTAGAGGTTGAAATGTTGAAGGATATATGATGTGATTTTTATAATTTTTGCTTCCACAGTTTTACCGATAGCTCAAATATCAGGTAACGCTTTTTAGAGTGTATGATTAAATAGATGCATGAAAATCCTCTGGGTGAAAAATTTGGAGGTAACTTTCATATACTTTTTAATGGAAAGTTTCTGTCATCTTTCATTGCAAGTTTATATATTAGCAAATGACAAAGAATGAACTTAATGAATGAGATATTGATATTTTTTCATTACTGTTTCCTTAAATTTTTTTAAAATATAGAATTTGTCAACTTATCTTTTAAAAAACTATATAAATAACGCACTATTTAAATTGAAAAGAAGACAATTCCACATCAGATTGTCTTCCGCTTTGGCGACCAACAAATCGCAAGGTCAAACCTTCGACAAGGCAGGCATATATTTACCCATTACGCCATTATTTGCCCACGGTCAACTATACGTCGCCTTTTCGAGAGCAAAATTTTTTTAAAGTATCCGTGCTTATATTGAACACACAGCTATACAAGACAAACTCTGTCCACCCATTAAATTATATACGAGAATTTCGTATGTTATGAATATAACCATCTTATTTATTAATTTCATATACAATGCAAACGTTGCTCCCCTATCAATGAGGCAGACACCAGATATATCGTATTTTGCGAGATTTCATTAAAATAATTGATTTATTTATTATTCTTCTGTTTAATATTTAAACAAACTTATTCTATATATTATTATTTGTTTTTTAAACTATACTTAATTTGAATGTATATACATTTCAAATTAATATGACACTCCCTAGGAAGAGCAGCCGAAGAAATTCACTTTCCGTGGAAGGAACACCTGGTGAACCCCCTGGCGGATACCATGAATTTCAAATTATTTTTTCTGTAAGTACCTTTGTGTATAGTAAAAATTACTGAGATAAAAAAACTTTGATTCTCAAAATTTAGTAAACATCCATACAATTAGTTAGAAATTAACCTAAGGTTATTGAAAGTAAATTACTAATAATGGAACATCACGAGGAACAAGAAGAAATTGCTTATGTTTATAAATTAAATGAATTACGAAGGTGATCAAATATTATTAAATATATTTTTAACTCTTGCAATTCAACACTTGAATTAGCTGAAGACTATCAAGCTCCGTTAATTATGTTGCATATTAAAAATAAATTAAAGGCTAGAGCTTCGCAGCTTATTAATTCAAGAAATTAGGGATCTTTTATTAATACATTTTGGTGACTCTAGAGATCTTAGAAGTCTTATTTACGATTTGCAAAAATTAAAACAACTTCCAAACGAATCTCTACTAACTTTCGCACATAAGATGAAATTTCACAACGCGAAATTACGCGCGCAAGAAATAGCCAAGATTTAACTCCCAAGAAAAATAGCACAAGAAAATTTAATTGAACAAATGTGCTTAGATACTCAACTAAGCGGTTTAGAACCTAAATTATCCACAATAATTAGAGCTTCGAATCCTACGAGAGGCGAGACAATATATAAAATAAAAAGAGAACTTCAATTATCCTATCTTGAAACGCAATGATTTTCACGTTATCAAAACACGAATAATAAATCAAACTAAACGATCTCCTCAGTCCAACAAACCAACTTGTAACTATTGCAAAAAGATTGGTCACACAATTGACGTTTGTTATAAAAAGCAAAATCAGAATTTAGGACCTTTAAATACAAATTCTTTTACTTATAATTATTATAATAGTAATAATGACATAAAAGAATAGAGTCCAGACGGAGTCGGTAACATTCAGAAAGGGGGTATTTCAGGAAGACTCCCCTCAGCCCACTTCTGTTTTGCATCTCACTACTGCCATTATCCGTTTCGCCCCGGAAAATCCGTGGATACAACTGCAGTACCCCCGGCGATAGGAGGCTTAAGTCACCCATTTGTTTTATATCGATGACCTTAAACTTTATGCCTCCAGAGAGAGGGACCTACACCAGTCCCTCGGGGTGGTACAGGAGTACACACAGTATGGAGTTCGGGTTGGACAAATGTGCATTGGTCCATCTCAAGAGAGGACGAGGACTACGGAGAGGACGTGCAGCTCGTAGACGGAAGCATCTTAGATCTAGATGCCGGAGAGTCGTACACTTACTTGGGCGTCGAGCAACGCTCCATCCAAGAAGTGAGCTTAGTGGAAAAACGCTCTCCGCTGCAAGTATCAGCACCGACTCCGACAGATCTGGTCTTCAGGGCTGTCGGGGAAGAACAAGGTGTCTGCCACCAACATGCTTTTCCCTTTCTACTCATTTGAAGTAGTAAAATGGAGTCGCGAGGAGTTGCGCCAACTTGACGTAAGAACCCGCAAGAAGATGCATCTCAATAGGAGTTTGCATCCTAAATCGTCCGTTCCACTGCTATACCTCCCGCGACATCGGGGAGGCCGTGGACTCTTGAGCTTGGAGAGTCTCCATAACAGGATGGTTCTGGATGGAGCCTGTAAGGTCATCAGAAGTTTGGATTCCATCCTCTGCAGGGTCCGCGACCACGAAAATGAAAATACAGAAGACCTTGGCTTATCTGGGCTGGAGTCTGAGACCGAGGGATTCATAATGGCTTACCAGGATGGTGTATTCAACACTCTCGTTTATCGAAGTCGTGTCATGAGTCTAGAGGTCCCTGATGTCAGCTGCAGGGCGCCAGAGATTTTCATGCACTTGCTGTCGGCTTGTCCAACATATGCAGTCTCAGCCTATTACTAGAGGCATGGCGGAGCATTACGAGTGCTTTATTATTACCTAAGGCACTCGTATGAGATAGACGAGACACCAGTGCTGCCTTTCGCCCCGGGGATATTGAGTCCGTTGTAGGAAATGAGAAGTGTCTAATTTATTGGAACTACCCGTTTCCCACCGTCAGGCAAATACAAGCCAACAAGCCTGACGTAGTCCTCGATCACCAGCTCAAGACAATGTTTGTCGTGGAATTCTCGGCTACCGCGCAGAACAACATTGTCTTGAAGAAGGAGGAGGAAAAACGGACAAAATATCGAGATTTGCTCTTCGAACTCCGCAGACTCTATCCAGACCATACTGTTAAGATAGTGGTACTGATTTTAGGAGCCCTCGGTGGAACGTGATACACACTGCTCGGTGGCGCAGTGCTTAAGGTGTTAGGCTTGCGACCACGAGGTCCCAGGTTCGAATCCTGGCTAGGGTATGGATGTGTAGTGGTGTTTTTCTCGTGTTACCGAGACGGTAGTGGTGGGCTAGACTGCGGTTGTGTGAGAGACAACACGGTCTAGTCGCTCTCCTCTCCTGAGTTCGAGTCTCAGCTGCGGCAGATGGCAATGTCGCAGGGAATGGGTGTTGTGATGTTGTCTGTGTGTGTCCGTCCTGGTTGAGTGGTAGAATAGCCATCGGCAAAAACTCCGCCAGGACATTAAAATAAAATAAGGCGATTAAAAAAAAAACAAAACTTAAGATTATACAGGCATACCGAAAATCGGCAGAGGTCTTAGCCAGCAGAATGCAGAAGGCAATAATCCAAATTTCCAACGTAATTTTAATCAAAATTTAAGAGAAAATTCGCAAAATGCGATTCCAACAAACCAACATTTAAATTCATACGAGAGTCAGAATACCCCGACTGGCACCTTGTCTCTCAAAATATAGAGAAAATGACTACACAAATGGAAGAACTAAAGACAACAGACAATTTTCAGACATTTCTACAATAAATAAAGCTCTCACGACTAAGTCCGAAAATTTAGTTTATATAACTGATCGGTAAGATAATTTTAAATGACTAATTGACACCGGTGCAGGTATAACAATATTTAAAAAGAAGACTTCCACCTGAGAATGAAATTTTCAAGGATGGAAATGTGCTTGTGCAAATCAAATATCAAATATTATCGATAATACATATATAAAATTTACAAAAGATAGTAACCTTCTCAAAGTTTATATAAGGTGAACTGAAGTACATGCAAGAAAGGTGTGAATGCGATATTTAATTATATCTTTACTTAACAATATTACGGTCGACAGCCAGGTACACATCGTACTTAAACGTCTTCTCAGCTTATATTTAGGAAAGAAATCTTCTATATCGGCTGAGTCACTTGTGTCATCCTCATGTTTGCTGACAGCAATTTTAGGTTAGTCTACAAGTGAGGCAAGTTATTTACGAGTTTTAATAAGACCAATCAATTAAAAGGTAAGAATTTTATTTTAGTCTTCAAAGCATTGTATTTTTACATAGTTTCAATAGAAAAATTCTATATTTTCAAATCATTCACCAAATCAAGAATTTTGCGTATATCGCATTTGCCCCTTAAATATGATATATATGGGGCTAATGCGACATAGAGCTTACGGGGTAAATAATAACATATTGCATTTACCCCCAGATACTTACAAAACTACTCAGTTGAACACCTAAAAACAGCAGTTATAGGAACGATATTGTGAGAGTATTACCTGAGCCAAAAATAAAAAGACAGTGGGCAGTGGGATGTATTTTTCGATGGGTTCTCCATTTCTTTATGAGCATGTTCACTGTTCATATACAATAAACTTACTACAAACGTAATCTTTCGATTATTTATATTAGTGTTAATTTCTTATTAGTTTTCTGTAAAAAAACTATCTGAAGATAAAAGTAAGTAACGTCTGTGAATATGCATATTTTTTTCAAACAAAAAACCAAAATGTTGAAAATTTCTTGCTCTGTCGCAATTACCTCATAGTACTGGTAGTGTATTATTATATTTAAAACGAGACACATATATTACAATTGCCCCATTGCTTAGGGGCAAATGCGATATATTGACATGTTTAAAAAAAATTAAACGGGTATAGATTGATATATATTTTTAAAATTATTAGATATATTGTAATATGTAGTTAATATCTCAAAGAACATTGGCAAATTTTAAGAAAATATTCTATAAGAAATTTTTTTTTTAACTGTTCACTATGCCAAAACTAAGTCGCATTTACCCCAGTTCACCTCATATAATTTAGACAGTGAACTCGATGCTATTCTAGGTTTGGACTTTTTAGAAACTGTTAAATGCGTAATAGATATAGGTAATAGAAAATTAAGAACGCCAGAGAAATCGTACGATTTGTACAAAGTGGGACAAGCAATCCCAGAAAGAGTTGAATCTAAGTTCGAAAATAATTGTAAATAAAAGCCATCAATCTACTCTGATAAATTAAAAAATAATATCATAACAATAGAACTAATAACTGAACATATATTTAAATTAAAATGGAATCTTGAAAATACAACTGCATTTTTAAACAAACAAGACTACGATTTAGTAAAAATTTCAAAAGCTATTATTCAAGGTGAATTTTTAACAACCGTAATGAATCGCCACAATCGCCAAAACATTGGAACTTACTAAATAAAAAATTGAACCCATGAAAGATATTCAATAAATCTTAGATTGTAATGTAAAACACTCACCACCTTCATTTTATATAAACAGATAAATAAAAGGTCAATTGCGTCTAGATCATCTTAACGATGAAAAGAACTAATAGAAAATTTATGCTCATCATTCAAAGACATTTTTTTTTCTCGAAGGAAATCAATTAACATTTACAAATCAAATAAAACATGAGATAAATACAACTGACGAAAATCCTATATTTACAAAATCCTATAGATATATCCCCACATACATAAACAGGAAGTAAAAACGAAAATTAGTAAAATGTTAGATCAGGGAATATACAATCGTCAGTGTACCCATGGTGAAGTCCTGTTTGGGTGGTACCAAAAAAAAAATGGATGCTTCCGGAAAACAGAAATGGCGAATAGTTATTGAGTGTAGGAAACTGAATGAAAAAACAATAGGTGATAAATATCCCCTACCTATTATATCAACCTTTCAGATAAACTAGAGAAATGATCAATTGATTGATTAACTGTAATTAAATTTGTATCATGCAGAAATAAAGACATTTTATTATTATTATTATTATTATTATTATTATTATTAAATATAAGAATTTTACAACGTTAGATCTTGCCTCGGGCTTCCATCAAATCAAAATCGAAAAAAAGTGATTTTCCAAAAACTGTTTTCTCTGTAGAAAAGGGTCACTATGAATTTGTTCGGATGCCTTTTGGATTACGTAACTCACCGGCAATATTTCAAAGAGTGTATCAAAAGGTCAAATATCATTCTGCTTGATTTTATTTACGCTATCTCAGGAAACATACACAAAATACTTGTTAGATTTGTTGGATAAAAATATGTACGTACGGCAATGGAGTTCTTTTTCTTACTTAAATTTAGCTACGCTTCACGTAGAGACCTAAGTTGATTCTCACGGGGTGTCGGAAACCTCCAATTCTAATAATTCATAGAAGAGACGAGTACCACCATAAATAAACTCGCACTAAAAGTTCATTCATAGAGTCACGTAAAAACTATAAGATTTTGTTACTCCAATATAACGATTTAAATATTAGAAAGCAATAACTGTTAGAGAGAAATTTTTACAACATAAAATTTGGATTGTTAAAGAAACCCGCGATATGAAAGGGCCATAGGACCGTCAATTTATCATAATCGCAATTAACTGAAATTCCACGGAAATGGAACAAGACGGGCATAACTAAAATTGTCAAATGGAATCATCACAGAATGCATACTCGTTGAGTTATTTAGAGAGTACATAAGTAAGGTAATTGATTCGGAAAGTTCCCAGATAGAAATTGTTTTAGAGAATAAGTTAGGTAAGCGGCTCTGTAATAACGAGCTAGGTTTTTCCCATGTAAATGAAGTCAACAAGTCAAACTAAAGGGTCTCGCTGTATCGCAAATGCGGGTGTTATAGAGCTATAGATAATAGGTTAAGTTAATAGTATTGTTGTATCCCCATTTTATCAGTAAAGATCACTTGAGATTAAGTATAATAAAAGGGGGTGTCAAATTTCATTGGTCAAAGCCCTACAGGCTAACGCCTTAAGCTTCCCCCCTCCCCATTTCACCCAAACAGATTAGGTTAATATTTTTGAGTAACAATTCACTTTTCGTTTAACAACCCGACTGGTAACATCTTCGTGTTTTCGGGGTGGTAAAGAAATAAGTGTCTTATGTTACTATTGTTGATTCTATAAAAGTGTTCAAAGTTTTAGATTTTTTCCCAAATTGATTATAAAGTTTAGTGGAGAATTCCAGGACGTTTGTTTATTTCCTGGAATTCCGACGAGTATAGGCGGCTTAACCGCACTTTTGTTCAGTAATTTATCAAAATATTTTTGTCGCATCACGACAATATATGCGTATTTTCTCACTGACAACTTACCTCGTTCTAGAATGTTTGTAATAGTAAATAAGCCATTTTCATTGTTTTATTTTAATTGTACATAATTTTTTTGTTATATCATTTTTGGTTTCTTGTAAATATAGTTCCAAGTGTTTTGAGAAGGAAGCTGTTTTATTTTAAAGTTTTAATAGAATCAGAATTATTGAGTGACGATGTAAACAATGGTGGCCGTAGAATCAGCGAGCAGGTCTACCGAGACATAGGTGAATAGTAGAGACCAAGAGCCAGAGAGGTAAGTGTTATATATAGGCTGAGTGGGGCCCTGAAAGAGGCTCACACATTGACGGTCATTTCCTGGTTTCTAAACATTTGACGTATGTAAAGGTTATTTGAAAGCTCGCGAAACGACACCAATGATAGGGTTGGGATTAATGATTAATAATAATTAAAGTAACCCTGGCGGTTACAAGAGTTATGGATAATATCACGACAGAAATACCAAATGAAAAATGTTTAGTTTCTGTGGATGATGTTATAATTCATTACAACCACAAAAAAGAGCTTTTGCATAACATCTATGTATAGATCACACTCCGTAGATTTAAATGTGTTTTTGCCAAGTCTGGAAGAGAATGTGGATGTTTCACAGAAATTTAAAAAGTCTGGGCAGATCAATGCACACGTGTTTAAGTCTGATATAACCAATGTATTCTATAATCCTTGGATGAGTCATGGGAAAACCAGAGAAACGCCTATTATGTTCCTGGCATGTTGACCAGGCCTGACAAAAAAAATTTGCAAAAAGTTCGAGATATAGAAAAGCAAAAATGGATATAATATATAACATTGAAACTTTTGCAATCCTTTATGGAAGAAAATCAGTTTGAAACTGAATTTAGTGCATTTTTGAAGATGCTTGAAAATTATGAAATTGAAATGTTTAATTATTTGTCGGGATATTATGCCAAAAATATTAAAGAGTGGGCATACTTTACAGAAAACTTGGCATAAACACAAACATGCACCTAGAAAGTCTACATAAAACAATAAAATATGCATATTTATCTAGGAAAAAATCAAACGGTTGGACAAAACGTTACATGCGCTACAGAAACGTGTACGAGATAAAATCATTGAGAGAATTATTAAACTTATAAAAAATAAAAAACCTCTTTATAAAGCCTTATATAGTGTGGTGGCTTAGAACAAATACTAGGCAGAATCGTGACCTGCTGGATGAAAGCGCCAAATTTTTTATATACCCTCAGTACTATCAATTCAAGGAGGGGTGCTCGATTTCAGTGTCCGCCATCTTGAAATACGAAGCTATCTTTGTTTTCTTTAGACTGTAATTGTAAATTTTCGACTTTTATTTGGTTTTTACTAAATATCTCCCCAACTTCTGGGTTTGCAGCAACAAGTATTTAATTTTAAACTAAATTTGCTACAATTTGAGACCAGAGCCTCTTTTGTAACTTTAATATTTTGCGAGATACAAGCTTCCAAAGTTTTGGACTTTTTTCAGGTTATTACGAAAATCGGTTGGGTTTACTATTCGAATCAATTTTAATCTAGACTAAATCTAGACTAAATTTGCTACAACTTTATACTAGATCTGCTTTTGTAACTTTAATATTGTGTTTCAACCCTCTAGAGACATATAGAAAAATCTAGAACGTTACAGACATCCTCTGGAACATTGTAGAATGTGCTGGAATGTAGTAGAAAGATCCAGAACTAACCTAGACTATAAAAGAGAAGTGAGTGGTTGTGCAGGGCAGTTCAGTGTAGACAGTCATTGGAGAAACATTAAGAAGTAAACAAAGTGATCAAAAGTGACTGAATCATTGAGACTTTACTTAGTGTAATATTTAAATACATGAATCGATTCATGATCATGACGAAGTCGATCGAATCATGATTCGTATTTAAAGGTCACCCGGTCGGGTTCCCCCACCTCGCAGCCGCCGCGTGCGAGGGTCTAGGAAAAGAATCTTAAGGATTCCTTTCTCCTTTACCTGCGTGTTTCGTTCGATGGGTTTAAATATAAGTAGCAAGCGAGAGTGTGGACAAAATGAGTTCAATAAGTGCAAAAGTATCAACAAGTGAAAATAGTTTCGACGTAAGTGAAATGAACTACCAAAGATGTCATTTAACACCGATGAACAATGCATCCACTATGTTTATAAATGTTTATCATGGTGACGATTATCGCTGTCAGTTTATTCCACAAAAAACAGTAAAATATATTGAAAACCAATCAGAGGAGGCAGTGATGGATACAGTATTATGTGAAGTTGAGTACAAATCGTGTAATCAGTTTTATACTGTAATTTCGGACATGCGATGTTTCCCGTCATTACTACTTTGTAATTGGTGCTTTCAACGGGCTCTTCAAAGTGGAAAATTACAACAGCTAGTTGATCATCACGGTACTAGGAGGTTCCTCTTGACGAGGAAATCATGGCGCTAGCTCTAGAACGCGATGAAGTAACTATGAGGAACTAATAATTAAAATCTTTTACAGTGGTTGGATGAGCTGTGCGATACTGTAACTGTACAACATGGAATCAACACAAGAATTTCCCCAAGAACTTCCCCAGTGCCCACAGGATTGTCTGATGAATGTGCTGGAATTAATCTGGCCGATGGAGTTGATGACGTTACGTCTCTTGAAACAATGGTTCGAAATGACGATAATAATTTGTCAAAAAAACAGGTTCCTCTCTGGCAAACGACAATTGAAAAGTTTTTCAGTACATTTAATCCAATTGATGAAATTAAAACCGACGAAGAAAAACGACGAATCAAATTTCATTCGAGGAATTCAAGGAGATATTAAAGGAAGTAGACTTATCCATGACGTGGTGCCAAACGTCAATCGATGTCAAGCTGAAGGACTTCTTAATAGATGTCTGGGAAAAAAAAAAATTCGGTGGACCGTCTTCCACGAAGACCACATGCACGTCATTCACGACTGTTCCTGGAGCGGCGGTTACTGCCGATGCGTCCGCATCCATCAGCTGCCCATTAAACGAGAATGTCGAAAGCATCTTCGACAGCATATTTCCGGAAGATACATCTTTAATCTCACAAAATATTTGTTACAACCGCCAAGACAACTTTTGTATTTTGAAAACGCCGGGCGAAAAAGGACAGTTCCTGATGAAATTGGAAATTTTCCCAGTTACGAGCATCTCGAACGTGGAGAAGAACTTTTGGTGGAGACACGCCCTTTTGCGCATGAATTTCTTAACTGCGAGCAAAGTGGACCCATTGCAAATGCAGGTGGACCGTCTAGTAGCACAAGCGACGCGACGGATAACACAAGTGGAAAATGTAAAAAAAGAAATACGAAAGAAGTCCTCTTGGAGTTTGTCCGGAACTTCCCGACAAGCCGTATTAAGTATCTGTAATTCCAATCAATGGATGAATTCACGATGGAAGTTTTGTCGAAAAACTGACAATATTGTTCAACGTGTGTTGGACATTTTTGCTTTAGAGTTGTTAATCAATCGTTCGAAGAAATTTATTTGTATGCAAGTAATGTTTATCCATTGTACAGTGCAGGACGCATCAGCGTTGAAGAATATTATTTTACTCGAGATGAATCTGTTACCATTATGTTAGAATTATTAGATTTTCAATTTGCACATAGTGAAACAGATATTTTACAATTTTTAAATACTTATAATATTACTGATCGTAAATTGCCTAAAATAAATTGTTTACAAATTATAGCGCCACCTAGTTCTGGAAAAAATTTTTTTTTTGATGCAATTGTTCATTATTTTTTTAATTTTGGTCAAATAGGTAATTTTAATAAATATGTTACTTTTCCGTTAATGGAAGCTGTAAATAAACGAATTTTACTGTGGAATGAACCTAATTGTGAACCAGGATCATTTGACACGTTAAAAATGTTATTTGGGGGTGATACGCTTAATGTCGAGGTTAAATACCAAAATGATTGTGTTATATCTCGTACACCTGTTATAGTTCATCAGTGTCGAAGCTTTAATATTTAATCAATTCAGTTTAATAAACTAACAAGGTTTATACATAAGTGATCAAAAGTGACTGAATCATTGAGACTTTACTTAGTGTAATATTAGTAAAGTAATTAATTGTTGGAATTGTAGTAATCAGTATTATTATTAGTAAGTTAATAAATTAGTGTTTAGTGTCAGCCAGGTGTTATTTCCGGATCCACGATACAGGGTGTTTACAAAAAGGGTGTAAACACGGAACAATATTTTCGTTTCTCTAGTTTTGCTTGCTGGAAGTAAAGGATAATAAAGGTTTATAGAACAGACAACAGAATTTTGCAGTTTCAATTTCAATTGGAGGTTATAAAAGCAAGAATCGAGCATGCGGAAAAGAAGGAACCCATTTCTGCATTTGGGCGTATCTTTACTAACTGTTAGAGCACCAGAATGACATTGGAGGAAGTATTGTTGTTGCCATCAGCATTTTAATTAGTGAGGACAAAGAAAGTGTCACCCGGTTTGTCGAAAGTTTTAAAAAATAAAATCCAAGTTGGAATAAAATTAAAACAGTTATGACTGATAAAGATTTGGTAGAAAGAGATATAATTCTGTTTTCCAGAAGCACGTTTACAGATTTTTATTTTCCATGTTCTAAAAATATTTCACACGGAAATTACGTGTGAGCAATTTAAAATACCGTCTTCAGACAAACATACAGTTATTGAGTATTTACGAAAATTAGTTTATAGTAAAAATGATACTGACTTTTCTAATACAGAAGAGGAAATGAAAAGTAAAATTTCTGAGAGAATATTTGAAGAAAAATTGGTGGTATTTGGGTGCCCAGCATAATATTTTTTTAAATACAACAAACAACAGAATAGAAAGTATAAATGCTTGAAGCAATAAATCAGCATAGCACGATAGGTGAATTTTTAGATACAATATTATTAACAAATTTAAAATCCATTGAAAATGAGCAAAATAGTAGATTGGCCACTTTATTGAACAAAACACCCACAATACTTTATACATATATACATGTGACAGTGTAGAATATAAATATCAAAAAATACTAACACCTTATTCATTCATAAAAATAAAAAAACAGCTTTCATACAAGTCAGTGAAAGATTCTGAAAGTAATAACACGATTCTGAGAGTTCAACTGCATATTGCACCACAGTTGATAGTTGCCCATGTTATTTTCATGTATCTATGTGCCTACCATGTAAACATATTTTTGCCATAAGGTATTATCTAAATGAAGATTTGTATGATGAAAATTTGATATCCGAAAGATGTTCCATCTACTTGCAAACAATACCTTGTTAAATAACACCGATTGTAATATCCACAATGAAACGACTAATAATTTAGTAGAAGTACTCAATGAAAAACCAAAAAAATTTTGAGTACACAAGAGACAATAGTTATTTTTGCATCTAGTTTGGTGATCGAAAACGAAAGAAAAACGAAAACTCGTTCGAGATGAATTTCGCACACGAGATGCAAACAATATTTTTTCTACAACGACTTTACTCCAATTAAACTGAAACCATAAAACGATATCTTGTATTATAATCGTAAACAATCATAATTTAGAAATCTATTTGTTTACGGCGGTCGATAGTCAATGTCTAACGGTCCCTAACCGACCCTCCATATTTGCCAAGTGATGACGAAGGTAATGCAGAAGATGCCAATGGAAGTATTTCAGAACATGAGGAGGATAACACTGAAAGTGAAGCTTGTAACAGCCTAAATGTTACAATTATTAATTTTATTTATTTAGAGTGAAAAGTACTTAGACTACCGTAGATATTCGTGAGTAGAACTGGTTGTATAACCATCAGTGTCGAAGATTTAATATTTAATTAATTCAGTTTAATAAACTAACAAGGTTTATACATAATAAACTATATTTATTAATAAAGGAAAGGTTAATCAAACGCACATCAGTAGAAAAATTGATCAAATTAATAAGTGAATAAGGTAACCTAGAAATTTTTTCCAACATTTCTTCTTCGTCTAGAATAATTAATTTGGCTAAACAAAAGACATTATATCCTAGTTTAAATTCGGAGATTTGAAAGTGGTCATTGTCATTGTCTGATTGGTCGGCGGCTTCCTGGGAGAAAAATCACGTGGGTACGCGAAGCCGTTTTAACTTCCCATTTCCAATCTAAAAAGGAAGGAGGCAACATGCGCCTGTGTTAATTACACAATTATTCTATTACTAATAAGCTATGCTTATTTTAAGAAACTGAATCGCAGCCCCTAGGTTCCTTGGGGTAAGTTACCTTCAATTTAAATAGTTTCGTTCTTTTTTAAAGATTTTTCTTAGGGTTGCAGGTTTCCCTCTTACACGAGGCCAAGTTTTTTTATTCTTACACAAAATAATGGAGAATATATATTAATCGTTTGGAATGTCTGTGAATATGGATATGAGTGAATAACGAGGAGGTCTAAGTAAGAAGTTTCAAATTTCATTATTTTCGAACTACTCTGATGGTAGGCACTATTTTTCCCTTGTTGATTCTTTCACAAAAAAATGAAGAATATGTTGTAACGATGAATTCCCTAATCTAGACATAAATCGGTAATTTTCAAAAGATTTCAGGAAGCTTAATAGCGTAACTCAAAAAGATGCTTATCCTTTACCTTTTATTAATTCGATATTAGATAAACTGAGAAATTCTCAATATTTTACTTCGTTGGATCTTAAACAGGAATATTGGCATCTATCGAAAGAAAGTAAACCTCTCACAGACTTTACAGTTCCCGGACAAGGTTTATTTCAATTTAAAGTAATGCCTTTCGGATTACATTCGGCAGGAGCCACTTTTCAAAGATTGTTAGATACTCTAATAGGACAAGAACTAGAACCTTACGCTTTTGCCTATTTAGATGATATTATTATATTAGGAGAAAGTTTAGAAAAACACAAAGAAAATGTTAAAGAAGTGTTGAGTAGATTAAGAAAGGCAAACTTAAAACTCAATGTTGAAAAATGTGCTTTCCTTAAGAAAGAATTAAAATATCTTGGTCATATGATTTCGGATAAAGGAATCCGAACCGATCCGGACAAGATAGAAGCCATATTAACGATCCAGTCTCCTAAATCGGTAAAAGAATTAAGAAGATTTATAGGAATTACTTCTTGGTATCGTCGATTTATTCCACAATACTCCAAAATAATAGGACCGTTAACTAAATTACTAAAAAAAAAACAAAACACAAAGATGGACACAAGAACAAGAAGACGCATTTGTCAAACTGAAAGAAACGTTGACTCAAGCACCGATATCAGGACCAGATTTTAACGAACCATTTATCTTACAAACGGACGCAAGCGATTTAGGATTAGGACCCGCTTTGATCCAAAAAATTGAAGGACAAGATATTTATAGCGTATGCTAGCAGAACTTTGACAGAATTAGAACGTAAAGAAAAAATCCAGATTATAAAATTAAGAATAATAAATTGTATCGTCATTTCTTTGAACGATCAGATTTTTCTGAACCAGAATTATCGGAACCATGGAAACTATGTATACCCAAAAATATTCGCCCACATATATTGTACGAAAATCACGATGATCCAATGGCCGGACATGTGGGAATAGCGAAAACAGTGAAGAAAATGGCGGAAAGATATTATTGGCCCGGGATGTTTAAAGAAATCGCCGATTATGTCAGAAAATGTCAAACATGCCAAAAATATAAAGTTAGCCATCAACACGCGAGCGGTAAGATGCAGTATTCTTTTATAAAAGGTCATTGGGATACAGTCTGCGTAGATATGATGGGACCATTACCCACGTCGTCCCAGGGTTTTAATTACTTATTAGTTTTGCAAGATCGTTTTACTAAATGGGTAGAAGTTCAACCCATGAGAAAAGCTATTGCTAAAACAATAGTACAGATAATAAAAGAAAGAATAATCACTAGATTTGGATGCCCTCGAATGATGATTACTGACAACGCTACCCAATTTTATAGTAATATATTCCAAAAATGTATATCAGAAACTGGAATTAAACAAAGATTTGCCCCAGTTTATTCACCTCAAAATAATCCCGTAGCCGTAGAACGGACAAACCGAGTGGTGAAAACAATCCCCCAGAGAATAATTTTAAAATAGGAGACAAAATAATGAAACGGCATCATACATTGTCTCGTGGTGATCAGGGTTTTTCTTCTAAATTGGCTCCAAAGTTTGTTGGACCATTTACTGTAATTAATATAAGATCACCAGTGATTGTGAATTTACGTGACGGAACAGGTTCAACAATCGAGAATATTCATGTGAGAGATAAAATTGGCATATTAATTAATTTTTTTTATTTCCTTTTCTCTTAGATCAATATGACGCAAATACAAGTCAAGTTGAGATCGCTGTTTGGGAAAACACCGAGTCCCCCAAAAAGGAAACGTCGGAAGGAGACTTAAAATGGAAGCAATTCCAAGAAAAATGCGACAATTGGTTTGGAGAGCCAGTGGTCGCGAAAAGAAAAAGAGAGGATAATGGTGAGGAGCCGGAGAAGCGATCGGTAAAAGTTTCGATCGACTTGGAGAGGCTGCGTCCCAAAAATTTCCCCAAGCACAAGCGCTACAGACTAAAATTGAAAGGAGGAAGATGGATTACCATAAAACCGGCACCGGATGATGTTGATTAATTGGATATAGTTTTGAATTACTAGTTTCATATTATTTTTTTTTACGTTGGTTGATAATGATCAGGATAGCATTAAGCCTTTATCTTTATTATTAAAAAAAAAATGTTTATTTTTTTTTTTTTGTAAAGAAGAGAGGGTGTGTAACGATGAATTCCCTAATCTAGACATAAATCGGCAATTTTCAAAAGATTAAAATAACTCGGAACATACTAACGAAGATTAATCGAATTCACAGTTACGAACAAACCTTTCTTGGTGTCTATGGTATTTTCGTTATTGTGGTAACTAAGAAAATACGTCAGACCTCCATGTAGTATATAAAGGGCCGCAGGAGCTCATTTTATTCATTCCTATTTCGCGGATCAAACAAGGTTCATAACCTCAAAATTTAGTACCGAGTCAGATAGACAATACTAATTAGGTAACGAGTAATTCTGAATTCACAATGCTGGCTTATGATTGAGATCTGTCCGATATAAGTCTCCAGAACGAGAATTGACCGATCCTGCGATTGTGAAAGGAGTTACCCGTATCACTTGTTGGCTTGTCTGTTCGATTTCGTTGCTGACTTCTGAAGTCTTATGAACTTAATTAATTGTCACATGACGTGTTGATTTAATATTACTTTGATATACGTTACGTTAATTATATGTCGGTTTGTTAAAAACGTCAAAGTAGATAATTGTTGAAGCGACAAATAATCGTTTTATTGGTTAAATATCAAAAGTTTAAATTGACGTAACGAGTATCGATCTGGTTTCTGCGATCTCAAACAGAATATTCTCTTTTAAAAGAACCGTTAATAAATCACTCAAAATAGTAAAGGTTGCCAGGTTCGATTAAAATCAAGTTTCACATCATTTTCATTATACGATACAAAATTTGTAATCTCACAGCATTGGCTTGTACTTATAAATGTTTTGATTAATTATGATAAACGTGTTTCTCTGTAATGGTCTATTGTCAAAATAAAACTTATTGAACTGAAACCATTTTACTTGACTTTCCTTGAACCCTGGAGTAACTCCACTGTGGTTACTAACCGAGCACAATAATTTTAAATTATTGTAAACTAAGAAAACTATCGTTATAATGTATTAACCTGTTAGTCTTATAGAGATGGACAATCAGGAAATTTTATAATTGAGGTAGGAGAGATCTAGTATATTTGTTTTCTTGTTGATGACGTCCAGACTAGACTACGTGGCCGTCCTTTCAAGATACACACTTAAGTAAATTATCATAATCTTTTAGAATTTTAAACACCAGGCAGAGCTCGGTAGTACTCGGATACTTCGGTATCCGGATACAGTATCCAGATACTATTTGTGTATCCGAAGGCTGTATCTGAATCCTTTGGGAAAAATGTATCCGTTATCCGTATCCGCCAGGTAATTATCAAAGTATCCGTATCCGGATACTTTCATCTTTCCGCGGATACAATTCATTATTCCACCTACGATTCAGTATCTCAGATTCTAAAGGCGAAAGAGAAACTCCTACTTTTGTTTATGAAGTTGGGCCTGGAAACATTCAGAGAAACTGAGCTTCTTTACCTCGAAGAATATTCTGTTGTGATGAAGCCACTGGCTCTCTCCTGCAAGGAGAAAACAACACTTTTTTCGGTCTGTTACTTCCAAGTTTGGCAACCCTTCTAAACAAGTACAAAAAAATGGCAACTCAATCAAGGATGAAATACGGTGGAGAACATCTGATCAAAATGTGTATCCAGAGCTTGAAGATGCGTTTTTCAGATACCTTAAATCTTAGTCGAGAAGAGCCCTTACTTGCTGCAGTTCTTCTTCCGCGATTTAAGTTGCGATGGTACAATGTCATAAAGAACCCTCAGAAAACAGTTGGCGACATCAAATTGGCGATCATAAAACGTGCGGAAGAACTCACGGCGTCAAAATCATCATCAGATTGTTTAGCAGATGAAGATGACCAACAAGGGAAGAAGTTCGACGAGTATTTTGATTTCCGCGGAGATACCAATGACACCATCACAGTCGGAGAGAACGCTAACGCGCAGAACGATGTTGATGTTGATGTGAACAGATCCAATCCAATAATACTTCTAAAATTGAGCTCGAGCTTTTAAGATATCTCGAGGACAAGAAATCAAACATGCAAATGCTGAATGAGTACCCGGTACTCAAGAAACTCTCCATGAAGTAGTGATGGGCAATACGACTCTTTTCAAAGATCCGTATCGTATTCGTATCGTATGCAAAAAGATTCGTATCGGAAGTTTCGTATTCGTATTTCGTACTAAACGGATCTCATGATGCTAGATGCGCGAGACGTACCGACTCCTTATACAGAAATATTCGTACCAAAAGTTTCGTGTTCGTATTTCGTACTAAACGTATGTCAAGATGCTATGTAGTATGCGCGAAAATCAAACTGCATATAATTGTACTATTGTACAATTGAATTGTATCGCATATTTGCCTATGCAACATTTTGGTCTTAAATCCTTGAAACTATTGAGAAATATAAACAAATAAGATGTGTGACAGTCTAGGATAAACATAAGCGGTTCTTTATTTGTTATATATTGTGAATCTCAGCCGGAGAACATGAGTAAGAAAGGGTTAACGCTTGAAACGTACCGATACGAAATCGGACCGCATTGTTCGCGGATACGAATACGAAATCGTATCGATTGTAAAGATTCGTGCTATACGAATCATCGGAAAGAGTAGTATTATTATACGATTCATACAAATACGATACATCACTACCATGAAATACAACACATGCCTGCCGTGATCTGGACCAGTTGAAAGGTTATTCTCCTTCGTCACGATGATAGATTCGCCCCGGCGCAACGCCTTATCTGATGCCAATTTTGAAACTCTTGTGCCGACAAAAGCAAATTCAAACAAAAATAATACATTTTGATATGTAGTTTCATTTTGCAATTATTATCATTTGACAAAATAAAGTTTTCTTGAACCATATACTTACACTTTCTCTTTGAATTTCGTGAAGCAGGGTTTTCAATAGAAAAAGTATCCGTATCTGTTATCCGGAAAAAGTATCTGGATACATGTATTTAGAATACATTTGCAACTAAAAGTATCTGTATCTTGTATCCGGTATCCGAACGCCATTGCCGGTATCTGTATCCGATATCCGGATACATTTTACCAGTATCCGAACCAGCTCTGACACCAGGTATAATATAATTTGTAATGTTTGTTAAATCGGAATTTAGTATACGATATTCACCAATTAATTAAATCCCTTATCTAAAGTGTAAGGAATGGTACCATTTCACTTTTATTAAATTTCATTGTCATCACATATTTAAATAGCAAGTTAAAGTGAATTACCTACAATTGAAACTATCTTGAAAAGAGGTATTATTTTTAGAGATTTGATATAAATCTATTATATTTGGTTTATATACCATAATGGTACTGATCAAGTAAACTTTTCATATTTTAATTTAGATTGACCTGATTCAATATATCGTGTATCAATGCTTTTGAGGTTTAACCTCCCAGTAAAGTTGTCAACTTGTATAAATGTGTTTTATTTTCTTCTACGATAACATTTCAGCAGATGACTTAAAAGGTGAGCAGATTTTAGTATGTAACGATCATAGTAAGTATTGTTTTCCATAGCTTTTATAATTCTCTAAGATTAATAATCTGAGTATATCTCTATATTTCAAGCTAAGGTGGCGCCCTGAAAAACACTCGATTTCAATATATTTATGTAAGCACTTAAAATATAAATAAACAAGAGATATATTACTCGTTACCAACCGTTACAGCTAATTCTAATTCGAACCACGACTTTTGCTTCCCATAACCCAGAGCTGCCGTTCGCAAACCAGTGTGAGCCCTTTGTTAAAAATCATTTTTTAATCAAATAGGTGCCACAAGCTGTCGTGAATATTGATCAGATTTTAACCGCAACGGCAACGCAAAAATCAGTACCCAACGCAAAATCTATAAAAGCTACAAACAAAAATGGTAAAGCTAAATAGGAGAAAGAGAAAGTAAAATGGAAGCATGGGGGTATCAACCTAAATGATCAACAAATGGCCTTTCTTGGATCGACAGAGCTTCCTGCTGATATTACGAATTTGGAGACACCATACAGCTTCTTCTAGTACTTTTTCGTCAATGAACTAATTGAGCAAATCACATCAGAAACTAACTCAGAAGAACCCAAGCAAACCTACAAATTTCACCACCAAAGATATAAAATAGTTTATTGGGATTTGTTATTATGTCTTCAGTGAGAAATCCAAATATACGATCATACTAGAGCGACGATTTGTATTTTCCACGTGTTCGAAACACTATGCCTTTGAGAAAATTCACGTTATAGTTGCCGCAATCGCAATAGTGATAGACGTACCGCCTATTTAGGCGGTGTTGTTGAGAGGCAAGAGGTATAGACCGCAGAGCTGGATATAACTATATTGTTTGCTCATTTACTTTTTATAATATTACACTTACAATATTCCCCAAAGCACTGCTATGAATTGGTAACAAAACTTACTAAAATTATTTTCAAAAACACATTACCAAATAAAAAAATATAAAGTAATTATCGAATTATATCTTCATCCCGTCAGTATAAGCTCAACTGCGTTGTCTCGGTCCTGAATTAAACAATACACTCACAAGTTTACGTCCACATGTCACGTCAGATAGTTGATATGGAATCGCCGGTATCTTCTCTCACTTACTGTAAAAGTGGAATAAAGACGGGAGACATATTAATTCCTCTAGCCCTTTATAAGGTCATAACCTCGCACACTATTAAGACTGCTTCATACATCCACTTCAACGACAACTCCAAACATCACGCAGAACACGATAGGTTACACAAGATCCGCCACCTTACAGACCATCTGAACGAGAAATATTCTAGTGTTGCCTTGGGGGCCCATAATATGCTCTACTAAAATTAGCAATACATGCCGAAAAAGCCGCATAAATACATAAATACAAAATTAAACAAATCAAAATTCAGAAGCGAAATCGAAAATTGCTTATAAAATGTTGAAGTAAACAAGAAACGTGGCAGATCAAGCAACACTGAACAACAGACTCAAGGGAAAAAATCTGTCCAGCCCAACACACTCCTCCACAAGATATATGCACTGACCAGATAGGTCACTGGCCTATTCTCACTAAAAAAAGGATCAGATGAAAACTGACCAACTGCAAGGGATTTATAAGCATTATATGTGAAAAGTGTGGCGTAGCAATTTGTTTTAACAAAAATAAAAATTGTTTTAAACTGTTCCATGAATAAACATTTTTTATCGTTTTTTGCAGTGTTGTATATTTGCTACAATCATTGTTTTTTTCGAAATAAATTTTGCTTTTTAATTCCGATTTTTTTTTTAGTGTTTTTTTTTCCTGTGTTCTGTAACCATTTAAAAACTTTTCATGTACATTCTGTCTTAAAAAAAAAATAAGATGCATTTAGTTAAAACCGCTAAACAATAAGGTTGGTTGGTATACAGTATCAACCTGAGAATAACATTCAAATTTATAACTTTTAGTATATAAAGATAAGTAATTGTTTATGTTTGAAGCACTTTGTTAAGAATTCTCAGAATTTTTATTTGCTTGATTATACATGCTTGTTCGGTTACAGCTTGGTAGGACCTGAAATATCATTGTACTTAAAATATTTAGCCAGGGCAATAAGGAAACCAATTTTATCATTTCTCTTTCAGTTAAAAATATAAACGATAGATAAAACTTTGTCAATAAAACCTTGGTTTGAGGAGAATTATGCAGTCTCGAGGCCGGGAATGTCACCGGGTCATTCAGGCTGGTCTGCGGATTAGTGCGTATTGTGATATGGGGCGTATCCACGCCGAAAATGAGCATAAATACGCACCTCTCAGCTAGGCCAGCAAGACTTCCTTCGAACTCGTAGTCTTCGAACAGTCAACAAGTTGCATAACTCTCTTCAAACATTTTTAAAACTTAAACACAATTAAATGAAGAGATCATTAAAAAAAACTTTTGAGTACACTGCCTACACTAACATACGACTAAAATTCCCGAAACTTCTAACCTTTTATAAGGACCTAAAACCCCATATAAACGTTTTAACTCAAATTCGAGAAACTATAGAAAATAAGTTCGATGAAATAAGATTAAATGTTAACAAAGAACAAATAAACAACAGACGAAATCGAGGTGTTATTAATATTTTAGGAACACTTTTCAAGTCAATCACTGGTAATCTCGATGATGGCGAGTATTATGAAAATTGTATAAACAAATTTAAACAAGATGAAAATAAACTTGAAAACCTACTAAAGAATCAAATACTAGTTATATCTTCTACTATTCAAAATTTTAATTATACGATTCGTAAATTACAAATTGATGAAGAAACATTTAATAGAGCTCTCCATTCAATAAATTAATGAACCAAATGTATTATATGGTTAGATTAAAAGCAATTGAAATATGCAAAACTTTACTCGAAATGTATACAACCTAACATGTACCGATTTTAAAGTATATTCTGTTGTACAATTTTATATTTTATGTATTACTTCATAATAAAGCAGCAAATTTGAAACGTATGAAACAAAATTAATTGTTACTGGCACCAATCAGATTTGATTCGATTTGTAGGTTCTGATTGCCACATATTAATAGATGGCAACAATGCGTTCAAAGGAATGATGTTTTGTACGAAATCAATGAGGTCTGCTATGGCAGCATAACCTAAATTCATACGTCTAGATGACACCTACAAGTTATTGAACATTAGAGCACCGGTTTCTTTAATATTAAATGAGAATGGCAACAGGGAAAGCATTGTTGTTGCCGTTGGAATTTTAGTTAGTGAGGACAAAGAAAGTGTCGCCTAGTTTCTCGAAAGTTTTACAAAAGAAAATCCCAGTTGGAATAAAATTAAAACAGTTATAACTGATAAACATTTGATAGAAAGAGATATAATTGACTGTTTTCTAGAAGCACGTTTACAGGTTTGTATTTTCCATGTTCTAAAAATGTTTCTCAGGGAAATTACGTGGGAGCAATTTAAAATAACGTCTTCAGAAGAACATACAGTTCTTGAGTATTTACAAAAATTAGTTTATAGTAAAAATGATACTGAGTTTTCTAATACAGAAGAGGAAATGAAAAGTAAAATTTCTGAAGAAAAATTGGATTAGTGTTCTGAATGAATGGTATTTGGGCGCCCAGCAAAATGATTTTTTAAATACAACAAACAACAGAATAGAAAGTATAAATGCTAAGTTGAAGCAAGTAATAAATAAGAATAGCATGATAGATGAATTTTTAGATAAATTATATTAACGATGTTAAAATCTCTTGAAAAGGAGCAAGATAGTAGATTAGCCAATTTATTGAATAAAAGACCCACAATACTTGATGCAAGTGACAGTATAGAATATAAATATCAAAAAATACTAACACCTTTATTCATAAAAATAAAAAAAAACAACTTTCATACAGGTCAGTGAAAGTTTCTGAAAGAAATGACACTACGAATGCTACGATTGTGCTGAGTTTTCAACTGCATTTGCACCACAGTTGATATTTGCCCATGGTACTATGTGCCTACCATGTAAACATATTTTGCCATAAGGTATTATCTAAAGGAAGATTTTGTATGATGAAAATTTAATATCCGAAAGATGTCCTATCTACTTGCAAACAATACCATGTTAAATAACATTGATTGTAATATTCACAATGAAACAACTAATAATTTAGTAGAAGTACTCAATGAAAAACCAAAAATATTTTGAGTGCACAAGTGACATAAAAGTTATTATTTACAAAATTTAAAATGGCATCGTTAGGTGTAGAAGCACAAGGTGAAGATTTTAATAAAGTTGCTAATTTACTAAACGAAATTATCAGGATGTTGCAACACAATATCTACAATTTAAAACATTTTAAAACAGATGATGACGAGTGCAACATCGTGGGTCAGAAAATTGTTTTAAATAATGAAATGGTCTATGAGAATGAAACCAATAGAGATAATTTGTGAAGATTTTAGTGTGACTCAAGTTATAAGTATTGTTAACATAAATAATGGGTACATCGATTGTGATACTGATCAATTAAAGGAACTAAATGAAATTATTTACATATCAGAAAGTGTTCATGTTAGTTTAACTATAAAAGACTGTACAGAAAATGAAAACTATGGTTGTGATGATAATAATAGTGAGACTGAAATGATAGAAGAGACTAGTAGAAATCTAAAATGTGGTATTAATTCTAAAGCTGAAATTATGTCCACTTTAGGAAATGATAACTTGAATTTTAATAAGAGTGGGTGTAGCAGAAATAAAAATGAAAACGATAACATTAATTATGATGAAAATTATGAGACTAAAGAAATAGATGGACAGATCCATAAAAATCTAGATAGTCATAATTTTTTAAATAACATTTCAATAGACAACGAAATTTATTATAATATTATGATTATTCAAAGTCAAACAATAAAATAGGCTGTCAAACCAAATCAATGAGAAGGTAAATGAAAGTAATCGATATTGATAATATAATTGTAATTCCGATAAAGGTCGTGATCTAACAGTAACTGGTCTCCCAAATAAAAAAGACAGAAAAAGGTTTAAAAACAAATCAGTCAGCGAAAAGCGTAACATAGTTTTAAGTTAGCTGTTAATTACAGATAGAATCGAAAATTAAAAAAATATTAAGTTGATTGATTTAAAATCAGTTGATGACATTGACGTTAGAATACTGTAAGTCAACGTATCAATTATTTAAAATATTTTACCAACCCCATTACGGGACACAGTCAAATGTTTAAAACATCAAAAAAAATGTATCAGCAATTTGGACTTTTCCAGCATGCAGCATAAAAATTTTAGCCAATGAACCAACAGTAAGATGATAAGTCTGTTTACATTGGTTCCACATTAGATGCTCTAACTATTCAGCAAGCACCTCTAAATCTTATTGGAACTGTAATATATGCAATTAATTTATAAGGATATTTTTTACAATAGCAGCGTAAACTTAAAAAAAATGTTTGTAAAGGACTTACATTGTATAAAAACTCTTAGTGTAAAGAATACTTTCGATAAAATTAATTTTAAAAGTACATGTCTACTATTTCTATTCTCGATGGACCAATTTAGTCTAAAGCGTTGTTACCAAGATAAATCATTAAAAAACCTGAATAACACCGAAGCCGTGCTTGAATGTTACAAACGAGATCCGTATAGTCACCTAGATATATTAAAATTTGGTGGTTTTAGTTTATTTTGCAGTTATCTCTCCTGAGTTTGAATCTCAACTGCGGCAGATTGTAATTTCATAGTCGAAGGGTTAAAGACACACTAGTCTCATTTTAAACAAGCGGCGGCTGCTCGGCAGCCTACTCGGCACATGGTTCTATACCAATTCATAGAAATGCACACATGTGACGCACAAACAATTTGATCTTAGGCGACACCCTTCGGCGCATCGTCTGGATCAAGGGCCGCTCGTTGTCTAGAGTCGACTCTCGTCCTTTCGTCTATTGGTATTACGCAAAGAGGGATTACATAGAGGGAAAGCTTCGCGTACACATGCCATCTACCGAGTAGTGGGCAGCAATTTCATATTTACAGGCATCAGTCAAAGAGATCGTCGTCTATTTTATTGACCTTGATATTGGCATCTGAGAATACTAGAACAGAGAAGTAGGCCAGGCTAGATAAGGGTTGGACAACAAAATAATTTATTACAGCAAACTGATAGCAGAATATTTTAGAACATATCACAACTAAAGAAGGAAAAATAATCCGAACCACCTGCGGTTTTCTGGGGTGAAATGGGGTGGATCTTTAGGAGTGAAAAACGTTTTTTTTGCGATTTCTAGGTTAATTACGCATCCTATCGATCCACAACTTGTGTATCCTAACCTCAAAATTTTTCGGGATAGACGCAAAAAACCCTTTTTTCGGTTTTTTATTTTTTTTCTTCCACAAAAATAATTGGATTTAGCTCAAACTTGTTGAAAGTACACCTTTTGGTGTCCCACATAAGCACTATTTTTTGTTTGTTGTTTAATTCAATTAAAAAAAAAAAAGTGAAATTTTCAACTGCGATTCCTCATAAAAGTACTTATCCGATAGAGTTCGGACATGGCTCATTTTTTGTTTTCACTTCTACTTTCAATAAATAGTATATATATATATATATATATATATATTGCCATGACATAGCCCACCGATCAATGGACAATGCTCGATTTTAGAAAAAACACAAAGTAAAATTTTAAATCAAAAATAAAACATTTTATAAAAATTTATCAACACTTTAAATCGCAAATGGTGTACACGTTAAGCGTGAGAGCCATAGCAGGGTGTATTGACTTTCCTCATGTTCAAACTACACAGAAGGAACAGTGAAATGATAGGCAAGGTTTGGTTTAGAAATGCTTTGCCATATTTTGTAATTAAAGATGTACTTTGTAAAATATTGTATAAAAATTGTAACATACCTATAGAGAAAACACTCTGTACAATCTAATTGTAAAATTAGTGCTTCGAAAACTCTCAACGGCAGGCAAAAGGACCACAGTGCGGGATTTGCTTGTTGGAGCAGTGTAGAACCTACCTAGGTACTTTCTGGCTACAAGGACAGCCTAAAATTAGACAAAATCATTACTATTAAAATTCCAAATAGACTAAACATGTGTTAAAAAGTGAGAAATTACTCATAATAAACTTATAAGTTCATAAGGAACAAAATCAAACAAACATTTTAAGCTCCTATGAATTTGGTCAAAACAAGGCTCGGACAGCCAACGGTAAATTCTAATCATGTCAAAAATTGTGTAAAATGTTAATCGTAATAGACTAAAAAGCATTAAAACATAAAGTTACATACCTTAGTTCACTTAACAGCGTGGTTATTTCCAACAAAAGACTTGAAAAGGGGGCCACAGCTGACTTTCAAACTTCTAGGTATGGGACGCTACCATATATTCTTGTCAAATTGGTATAAATTAAGATTTTTTCAGTGTAATTTCACTACTAGAAGTTAGATTATGTTACACAATGTTGTTTTAGTGCAAATTGCTACATGCACTGTCCATAGTTAGGGCTGGACACTTCACAGTATAGGGTCTCCGAGACTCTGAAAAAACATTTGTTCATGTTAGATTAAATAAAATGTTGTTCTATGTTTATTATGTAAGAAAATATTCGTTATAGCTTTATGTTTGACCTGGAAGTGTTTTTAATAGCTGTAATTAGTTTTTAAGAGTGTTTTTGTGAAATTTCCAACTGATCAGGTAACCTCAAAATACATCATTCAAACTAGGCATGTTGCATACCAAAATGATCAGCTTAAAGCTAGGAATAAAGTACAGAAAGAAAAATAAGCATTGTATTAAAAATAAGCTCAAAATCATAAAATTTCCAAAAATAAACATCAAAAGTCAAAATCTAGTAATCCAGATTTTTTTTAAAATTGTCAAACCAGGCCAATTAGAAGCCATATTTTAGCATTCAGTCGTTAATTATTATTCAAAGGGAGAGGTTTAATCAGAATTTGCTGAAATTATAACCTAAGTTTTTGAAAAATATATTTTGTGACCTGTGATTGGTCAAATCAAGTTTTAACATTATAATTTTGAAAATTAGTCACGACTCAAAATAAATACATCTGATAAATTGGAAATTAAAAATTAAAATGCAAATAAAAATTTTGTAAACAACAAAAAAGGTATCGTCTTCGAAAATAAAATAAAAAGTGTTTGCTCCGAAAGGTAAGGGTAAAACACCTACCTGCGTCTAATTAAAGTGCCAAATAGTGCAACGCAATCAGTATCCTGGTTTTCCAAGAGGAATATTCAAGAATCCTGATTATATCAAAACAAAACATCACCATTGTAACGAGTCACTTTACCGACTTGAAGACAGCGTGTCAACAGAGAACTTCAGGCTGTTTCGACAGGACTTTTCGCTTGTGAAGAACGGTCGCGTGGTTGCAACCAACTTTCGTCGTCAATTGGGATTAGCACAAAGGTAAAAGCTTTTATCAAATTCTAAATAAAGAATACTAGACACAAAAGTGTCAATTTATTTATTTCTATTAAAAATTCGTCTTCGTTAAAATAAAATTTTCAATTTGAATATAAAATTTTCATAAAAGCAAAAACACTGATTATTATCAAATCAAAAATCTAAAGGCCGATTAGCATAAGTTATTTTAAGAGATATTGTTCACCATTTTGTAATTAAGAAATTCAATCCAGGTCAAAATTTAAAATTTTAAATAAAAGGTTTCTGTTCAAACATTTCTGACCAAACTTGTGTGTTATTTATTTGCTTCCTGATATTAAAAAAAAAAAAAAAATAAACTTGAACCGGCTTCTTCCCTGAGCGGAGTCAATCCTCCTGGTGTGGAAATCGTGCTCCGAATGCCTGTGTGGTGCATGTAGAGGTAAGAAAATAAATTTGACAGCCCTCGTGCTGCCTGGCGCCCCAAAACTACCTCGTATGTCTACAACATACACACACAGTACAGTGCATTTTATGGCGTCCAACGTGGTGAGCATTTTGTAAGCACGCAACGTTTGAGGTTTAACGTGTTGTAACACATTTTGTATATCAAGCTCAGGAAAGCAAATAAATTCAATAATAAACAAAATTTAAAATTCTAAAATCAATTTAAAATCAGGCATTGTCGATTTAAAGGTAAATAACAAGGTAATTTTATAAAAGGCTATTGGTAAGGTAGAGATAATCTACATATTTTGGTAAATGAGATTAAGATCAGGTAAGACTACTGACATGGCAGGAGACAACCCGGCACCTGGAACTTCGACAGAAGAGACACAACAAACACAACAAGCAGGTGATGCAACCACTACACAAACAAATCCAGACATGCTAAATAAGCTGATGGAAATGATGACAGGAATGAATGCGAAAATGGAGCAAAATAGTCAAAGGATGGAAGAAAAAATGGAACAAACCAGTCAAAGAATGGAAGAAAACAGTCAAAAATTAGAAGAAAAACTAGACCAAAACACACATGAGATAGGCAACATTAAAAACATAATCGATCAAACCATGGAAGAAATAGAACAGAGGACAAAGTGGTTGGAAGAAAAGCTGGCAACAGAACTTTTGCAAACACAACAAAAATTAGAAGAAAAGATGGAAATGTTCACGGAGAATTTGAACAAGAAAAGTGAAGAAGGGATGAAAAAATTCGAAGAAAGCACGCAAGATTTGAGAAACAGATGTGACAATCTGGAAGGAAAATGGGAAAAAATCGATGAAACGATTTGTGAAAAAGTTGGTGAAGCAACAAAAGAAGTGAGGGAAGAAGTACGAGCGGAAATGGCTGGAATTTTCGAAGAAGGAATGAATGTAATGGACGCAAGGATAAGAAAACAAGGAGAAAAGGTTGACACTCACAAAAAAGAACAGGAGAGAAAGATATCTGAAGTTACTAGAATGATCAGGGATAGTACACGAACGCACACGCCACTACACACATACACATGTAACAAAACACCTTTTTACTTCTACGGAGACAACAGAACACATCCAAAAATATTCATAACACGCCTAAAGCAACACATGGACACATTGCATAGCTCTGCCGACCTCAAGACTAATATACAAAATATGATAAAAGGAGAATGTGAATATTGGTACCAATCTGTGGAAAATAGGTTCGAATCTCTCCAGGAGTTCGAGGTTTTATTGATGAAACAATACTGGAGTGATCACACCCAGCAAAAGGTAAGGGAAAATCTATTCAACGGAAGGTATAATGACAAATCAGGTATTTCTAGGGAAAACTATGTACTAAGAAAAGTGTACAACATAAAACACTTAGAACCTAAGTTCACTGAGAGTGAAATTGTTCGGTATTTGGCTAGACATTTTTCAAATAGCATTCAAAACGTTATTATAACACAAAGGATAGGAACGATGGACAGTCTCCTAGAATATTTACGGGAAATAGACGATTACCACCAAGGTTCGTCGAACAATTATAATAAATACGGGAATAACGAGAACAGGTACGGAAATAGCGATAACAGGTATGGGAACAATGATAATAGGTACGGTAATAATGAAAATCGAAACAGGAATCAAGATAACAAATATGATAGATATGATAATACGCAGGGGACAAATAATTTCAGGTACTTCAAGGGGAACAATTATAGCCAAAATGGGAATTTCAACTATCAAGGGGGGAATAATGAGGACAGGTACAATCAAAACAGAAATAACTATAATAATTATAACAGGTATGACAAAAATGAAGGGCAAAACAGAAATTTCAATGGGAATATGCCATATGGGGGGCAACAAACTATGAATCAAAACAGGGAACAGGGTAAGCAGATACAGGAAAAGAAACAGGTACATTGGGAATCAAAGAAGCCAACGTATGATGAACGAAAAGGGGATACAAGAACGTACTCGCAAGTGGCAAATACCACTGTACAAAGGGGAAGTGAAAATTCACAGGCTCACATGCATAGGATAGAAACGGAGGCACAAATTAATGTTAGGCCTGAAAATCAGGATTTTTAGTTAGGCAAATTTTAAATTCGAAAGCTACGTATGAACACATGAGAGAATATTTGGGAACTGAGATGGATGATGAATTTAAAAATGTAAAAATTAGTCAATTACCTATAATAAATATGCAAATAAATAATATAAATGTTAGGGCACTGGTTGATTCAGGGTCAGAGATCAGTCTGATTGATGAAAAGATTTTTAATGAATATTTTAATAATGGTGAAAATAAATGTATAAAAATATCAAAAATAAGATTGGTTAATTTAAGCGGTATAAAGTTCGCAGAATGCAACAAAATATTAAGTACAGAATTTAAAATAAAAAATCAAACATTTAAAGGTGATTTTGTTATTGTGGCAAAAATGAATTATGATGTCATTCTGGGGGAAGATATTTTATCTGAATTAAGGGCAATTATTGATTTAGGAGAAAGAATCCTAGTTGTTGAGGGTGAAAAAATACCCATATTTAATATTAAGAATATAAATGGCGAAGGTGCCAGCGGTAAAAATGAAAAATGCGGTAAAAAAGGCGATAGTGCCAGCGGAAATATTATAAAAGGCAAAAATGCCAGCGGTAAGAATAAATATTGCGGAGAACATATGATGGAAAGTACCACATATGTAATGAATACTAGTTATAAAAAGCCCGAAGAATTACTGATAAGATGTCCTGCTAAGTTTGATAAAATAATACAAAACATGCTGCAAAATTACATTTCTTTAATTAATTATGAATCTAGAGTTGCAAAAGGTTATGAACACAAGTTAGATGTTGACGAAAATAAACCATTTAAGTGCAAAACTTATCCAATACCTTATAAACACAGAGAACACGTACAGCAAGAAATTAAAAATATGATTAATTCTAACATTATTGAATCAGCTAAAACTAATTATATCAATCCTTTAGTTGTTGTAAAAAAGAAAGACGAGTCAATACGTTTATGTTTAGATGCTAGAAACTTAAATACAATCACAAAATCACAGTTCGATGCACCTCAAACGATCGACACACTTTTGTCCAGGATCGGCAAAAATTCAGTTTTCTCAAAGCTCGATCTCAAAAATTCATTTTGGTTGATTCCTTTGCATCCAGACTCACGCAAGTTCACAGGATTCAGCATAGATGGCCACATATTTCAATTTAAAGTGGTACCCTTTGGTTTGCAATCAGCATCTTCAGCTCTTGTCCGGGCGATGCAAAACATACTAGACAAGTATGATAGTTTCTGCGTACATTATATCGATGATATATTAGTGTTTTCTGAAACAGAAGAAAAGCATTATGAACATTTAGACATAATTTTGAATGCATTGAATGAAGCGGGTTTAAAGTTAAACATTGAAAAATGTGAGTTTTACCGTACTTATGTAAAATACTTAGGGTACAAAATTAAACCAGAAGGCATAAGCGTAGGGCAAGAAAGGGTAAAAGAAATAAAAGATTATCCGCGTCCGACAAATTTGAAAACTTTAAGGGGATTTCTGGGGATATTAAATTACTACAAAAAATTTATACCGAGATTGTCAGAACTCGAGATTCCACTACTTGAACTTCTTCGCAAAAACGTCAAGTGGGAGTGGGATGAAAGAAGGGAAGAAGCTTTTCAAAAGGTAAAGATGAACTTTCACGACAATCTACTTCTTCACAGTCCGGATTTTTCGCTACCTTTCACGTTGAGGACCGATGCGTCAGACAACATAATAGCCGCGGAACTCACACAGGAAATAGGAGGAATTGAAACACCGGTATGTTTCATATCTAGAATCTTAAAGCCGTATGAAATCAGGTATTCAACGCCCGAAAAAGAAATGTTGGCGATCACCTACAGTGTGGCCAAACTATCGTTTTTCCTAACAGGAAACCATTTTACTATTGAAACAGACCACGCAGCTCTGTGCTTCTTAATGAAGAATAGATTCGCCAATAACCGAATTTACAGATGGTCTCTGCTCATACAGGAGTACTCGTTTACAATTAAACACAGACCGGGTAGATACAATGTCACTGCAGACGCTTTGACACGTAACCGACAAATCGACACAGTTGACAAGCGGAACACTTTCACAGTAGGATTAAACGCACTCCCACACAACAACACTTTGTACACATATCAACACGTAATAGACAGCCAAGCACAATTACACGAATTAAGGAACCACATATCGACATACCCACACAGTAGAGGTTACATCATAAGAAACAATTTCATTTTAAAAACAATTGCAAACGAGGAAAAATATGTTTTAGACGAGAGTTTAGCTGCAGAGATTATAATAGATCTGCATGTTAAATTCGGACACATCGGAGTTCGGAAAACTTGGATGATTTTCAGGGAAACCTTTTTCTGTAAGAGGGATTTATCCTTGGCAAAGGAAATAATAATTAAATGCCACGAATGTTGCATGGCAAAAATAAAGAATCATGTCAATAAGAACATAGTTTATAGCATTACTACCAGTAAACCTTTAGAACTTGTAGCTATGGATTTTGTCAGTAACCTAATTCCTGATGAAAACGGTTATAAACACATTTTAATACTAGTAGACGTTTTTTCTAAATTTATTAAACTATACCCGACAAAAAGATGCAATACTACTACAGTACTACAAAAATTGAGTCACTATAGTAGAAACATAGGGAAACCATGTAAAATATTGGCAGATAATGCAACCTATTTTAATAATATAAGGTTGACAACATATCTTGAAAAAAAGGGGACAAAATTGGTATTTACAACGATTAAAAGACCAAATGCCAACCCAGCAGAACGCTATATCCAGGAACTTATTAGATTTTTACGTATAATTATCCAATACGATCATAGAGAATGGCCTTCTGCGGTAAACGATGTAGAAAATTATATGAATAATGTGCCAAGTACTGTAACACAAGTATCACCAATTGTAACCATGCTTGGGCAGTTACCAGTCAGGCCATGGACAAATAATGAAAATTTAAGCCTAGAAAATGTACACAAAAATGTCAAACAAAGATTAGATCGCACTGCGAGGCGATATGAAAAGCGGGAAAACAAAAAAAATAAGAAGAAAGTTTCATTCCAAGAAGGGGAGAAAGTAGTAATCAAAAGATTAAGGGTATCGGACTATAAAAACGATATTTGCGCTAAATTGCAGTACCCATACGAAGGACCGTACGTGGTACACAAAATATTGAATGAAAATACCTATGAATTAAAGAATATTTATGACAACACGACAAGGGGAAGATTTCACGTCAGTCTGATGTATCCATATGAGCCAGGCTAGACAGAATGTTATAAAAATTTAATTTTAATTTGACTGTGTGCATGTCATGCCATATTGGTAACTAACAAAATTGTCACCAGTCAAAAATTATTATTAGTTAAAGGGGGAATGCCATGACATAGCCCACCGATCAATGGACAATGCTCGATTTTAGAAAAAACACAAAGTAAAATTTTAAATCAAAAATAAAACATTTTATAAAAATTTATCAACACTTTAAATCGCAAATGGTGTACACGTTAAGCGTGAGAGCCATAGCAGGGTGTATTGACTTTCCTCATGTTCAAACTACACAGAAGGAACAGTGAAATGATAGGCAAGGTTTGGTTTAGAAATGCTTTGCCATATTTTGTAATTAAAGATGTACTTTGTAAAATATTGTATAAAAATTGTAACATACCTATAGAGAAAACACTCTGTACAATCTAATTGTAAAATTAGTGCTTCGAAAACTCTCAACGGCAGGCAAAAGGACCACAGTGCGGGATTTGCTTGTTGGAGCAGTGTAGAACCTACCTAGTTACTTTCTGGCTACAAGGACAGCCTAAAATTAGACAAAATCATTACTATTAAAATTCCAAATAGACTAAACATGTGTTAAAAAGTGAGAAATTACTCATAATAAACTTATAAGTTCATAAGGAACAAAATCAAACAAACATTTTAAGCTCCTATGAATTTGGTCAAAACAAGGCTCGGACAGCCAACGGTAAATTCTAATCATGTCAAAAATTGTGTAAAATGTTAATCGTAATAGACTAAAAAGCATTAAAACATAAAGTTACATACCTTAGTTCACTTAACAGCGTGGTTATTTCCAACAAAAGACTTGAAAAGGGGGCCACAGCTGACTTTCAAACTTCTAGGTATGGGACGCTACCATATATTCTTGTCAAATTGGTATAAATTAAGATTTTTTCAGTGTAATTTCACTACTAGAAGTTAGATTATGTTACACAATGTTGTTTTAGTGCAAATTGCTACATGCACTGTCCATAGTTAGGGCTGGACACTTCACAGTATAGGGTCTCCGAGACTCTGAAAAAACATTTGTTCATGTTAGATTAAATAAAATGTTGTTCTATGTTTATTATGTAAGAAAATATTCGTTATAGCTTTATGTTTGACCTGGAAGTGTTTTTAATAGCTGTAATTAGTTTTTAAGAGTGTTTTTGTGAAATTTCCAACTGATCAGGTAACCTCAAAATACATCATTCAAACTAGGCATGTTGCATACCAAAATGATCAGCTTAAAGCTAGGAATAAAGTACAGAAAGAAAAATAAGCATTGTATTAAAAATAAGCTCAAAATCATAAAATTTCCAAAAATAAACATCAAAAGTCAAAATCTAGTAATCCAGATTTTTTTTAAAATTGTCAAACCAGGCCAATTAGAAGCCATATTTTAGCATTCAGTCGTTAATTATTATTCAAAGGGAGAGGTTTAATCAGAATTTGCTGAAATTATAACCTAAGTTTTTGAAAAATATATTTTGTGACCTGTGATTGGTCAAATCAAGTTTTAACATTATAATTTTGAAAATTAGTCACGACTCAAAATAAATACATCTGATAAATTGGAAATTAAAAATTAAAATGCAAATAAAAATTTTGTAAACAACAAAAAAGGTATCGTCTTCGAAAATAAAATAAAAAGTGTTTGCTCCGAAAGGTAAGGGTAAAACACCTACCTGCGTCTAATTAAAGTGCCAAATAGTGCAACGCAATCAGTATCCTGGTTTTCCAAGAGGAATATTCAAGAATCCTGATTATATCAAAACAAAACATCACCATTGTAACGAGTCACTTTACCGACTTGAAGACAGCGTGTCAACAGAGAACTTCAGGCTGTTTCGACAGGACTTTTCGCTTGTGAAGAACGGTCGCGTGGTTGCAACCAACTTTCGTCGTCAATTGGGATTAGCACAAAGGTAAAAGCTTTTATCAAATTCTAAATAAAGAATACTAGACACAAAAGTGTCAATTTATTTATTTCTATTAAAAATTCGTCTTCGTTAAAATAAAATTTTCAATTTGAATATAAAATTTTCATAAAAGCAAAAACACTGATTATTATCAAATCAAAAATCTAAAGGCCGATTAGCATAAGTTATTTTAAGAGATATTGTTCACCATTTTGTAATTAAGAAATTCAATCCAGGTCAAAATTTAAAATTTTAAATAAAAGGTTTCTGTTCAAACATTTCTGACCAAACTTGTGTGTTATTTATTTGCTTCCTGATATTAAAAAAAAAAAAAAAATAAACTTGAACCGGCTTCTTCCCTGAGCGGAGTCAATCCTCCTGGTGTGGAAATCGTGCTCCGAATGCCTGTGTGGTGCATGTAGAGGTAAGAAAATAAATTTGACAGCCCTCGTGCTGCCTGGCGCCCCAAAACTACCTCGTATGTCTACAACATACACACACAGTACAGTGCAATATATATATATATATATATATATATATATATATATATATATATATATATATATAGAATAATTTTTTTTTTACTGTTTAAATAGTGGCAAAACGATATTATAATCTAGGCAGCATGACTTCATGGCATGATATTCCATCATGTTTTTTCATTTTTTTATTAATAAAATTCACTGCTATTGTATTATTTGACTATGTTGTAAATTAATTTAATAATTTGTATGCGCGATTGTTTCAACACGTGGCAAAGGCAGAACGAAGACTCGCGGAGCGGCCGCGGCGACAAGGCCTTGTCGCGACAATTTTTACAAAAAATATTTGCCTATATTTCCTTATGCGGATTCGGCAAATGAAGTTTTATATATGCCGAAATAAACATCGAGTGCAGGGAAGAGAACGGACGTTGTATTATGTTTTATGAGTAATTTGCGTGCTTGACTATTCTCATGTATGAAAATATAATGATCTGAAAAATTTATAATAGGTAGATTTTATTGTTTTGATACCCATTACGTAAAAGTGACATTTTAACTATTCATAGTTATTTTATGTAGTTCTATCTCTAATATAATGTTAGTAATAGTAGTGTTATTTCATTAACTATAAAATCTTTTCGTGTATTAACGCAAAGCATCGGTACATATCGCTTAGCTAAGTATTTGCGTATCTATCGATGTCGGTACTAGTTGTTCAATGGTAGCACTACTGCCGACGAAAGAAATTATAAGCACACACTACGATATATCGGCATTCATAAATAAAACATAATTGCCGAATTTGTACACTATACATTACTATAGGTAATTTATCCAGTTATTTTTTTTTTCAACAATGGTGTTGATCAAATGTACATTGTCGAAAAGTGCATATTCATTCATTCAACGTACTCCAAACCCGTTTGCATTACAGCGTGGGTCTGAAAGTAGATACACGAACCAATATTGCTGGATTTATTAATTCGTGCGCAAGAACACTGCACCACTTTTAAATTTTACGTCACTGAATTTTGGAACACCCTGTATGTAGGTTGGTTTAGGATTATTTCGAAATTAAAGTCTATGTTTCACGAGAGAAAATAAAATAAGTCTTAATTTCACGATTCACGTTCTCACAATACTTAGAAGTTTGTTAATTAGCTTAATTAGACATGTACTAATTAGTACGATTAGTAAGTTAAACACTTTAGTAAAAATTTGCCTTCTGTTTGTCGCATTTCGATTTTTTGAAGTTAACGTTTCCCCAGATGAACTGAATTCCCAGTGCCGAGTGCCTGTTTATGTATTAAAAATTGATTTTTCTCGAATTTTTTGAAAATCGAATTCTCCGGAGCTACTGGAATGCCAAAAATGTCTGGAATAATCGCGACGCGAGTTAAGTTTTATATTTATATGAAGGGCGGAGCTTAATTCTTAAGAGTTGCTAATCAGAAACGGCGCGCTGGAGTATATGGTCGCCGGCCAAATATTGAGTATATCAGCCTGCTTGGCGTGGATTGGTGGAAATTACGCACAGTGGCGTGGCCGCCTGAAACGGCTATTAATACACACCGATTTGCGCCCAGCATACAGTTCTCGCAACGTAGTCAAGCACGACAAATCTCATACGTCCAGAGCAAACTATTAAAATCAAAAAACGCTGTTTATTTCTCCTTGAATGAAGCAAACCCTCACTTGCGAGACCGCAATAAAAGATCCCTTCGGTACAATAAAATAAATAATAAAATATCCATTTAGGACAGAAAAAGTAGAATTGAAAAGAGCCATTCAGGCCAATCGAAGTAAAACAAAAGATCCATACAGGACAAATTTACTGCTAGAAAAGATCCATATGACACAGAAAATAATAAACTGTAAAAGATCCATTCAGGACACTTATTTTTCGAAAAGATCCATTTAAGGACAACAATAAACTAGGATATAATGTCAGACCACTCGAAGAACGCCTCCGTGACACCTGGAGCCTCAAGCCACGGCTCCGCCGCCCCCAGGGCCCTCCGAGGAGTACGCCCAGACTCGCGTTTCCAGTTGGTAAACAGCATGTTTCCAATGTTCTACTCCCTGGACTAGGCTGCACCAGGAAGTGGTGAACAAACGGACCCTAGGGGAGCTTTTACCGCAGGAAGAAACCGAGGGCGATAATATTGTTATAGTCCAGCCGAAATAAGGCTGACCAATCAAATTGCAGCATTTCGCTAAGCCAACCTATAAATTAAATCACAACTCTGTCGCGCCATCAGTTCACCACGGTCCACAGGAGAATGCGCACCAGAGTAGCTCGATCACAAACCCTTGGAAACTACCAATTCCAACTTCAATTTCAACTTATTTCAAGCGCGAAGAAACCCTTCTGCAATCATTCTACATATTCATAATATTAAAATACTGATGAAGTAATCCTTCTACAATTTCTACAATCAACCAGCTCTTTAGCTAGGACATCGATTAAAATCATACATACTGATGAGGTCTTCAGTGAACCACTGCTGCTGTAGTTGTTCTGAAAGTACGCGATTTTAATTTCTCGTTCAGCCGCGCCGCGAAAGTTAGGGAAGTTTGGCTACCTTAGCTAGGTGAAATTTTAATTTAATATAAGGTATTACTCGATCCGAGAATTTAATTTCTGGTGAATCCTTTCCTTTACCTATCCCACCAGGGCTTGGCTAATGCACCCAAGCTCCCAGGAGGACAAGCTGTTAGCAGAAATAAATTATTTAAAACGAGCACAAGGCTCGCAACGTCTTTCTTATTTTCCTAACTGAAATCTAAAACGAAGTGCCTTCAGGACAGGACTTTCAAGGTAACTCTTTACAAACATTAACCTGGGTAGCGGGGCCGTCAGCCTGCCAGCCCCAATAAATATTCAGTGATTGTCTAGGTGGCGGGCCCGTCAGCTTGCCAGCACCTACAAACATTTCAGTGCTTGAGAACTCTCTGCTGAGGTTCTGGAAGGGACAGAGACATTTGCAATTAGCTAGCCCTCTTCCAGGGAGTCCCATGGTGTAACGTAGTGTCAGTGCTAACCTAGACTTTAAGCCAGCAGAGCAGTGCAAATTTTATATGTACTTTTATTCCAGTGTCAGAGAGCTGAGTTCCAGTCCTGCAAAAGGTGCGATCGCTTGTGTGGCGTCGGTCAATTCATTTACTACCATTCACCAGGCCTACGGTGCCTTGTAGAGGTAAACTTGCATTGATAAGTAACACAAGCCGTCTCACTGCATACACCACAGGTTTCATGTTCAAAGTGCTGTAATTTCTAAACCATGTAAAATTTCAACTGTCTGTAACTTGATTGTGTCGTTCTAACGTTAGTGGAAACCATCCCCGAGGAGCCCGTGCGGCTTACTACGTTATTAACGCGATTCACTAAATTTGCCATCATCAAGTGTGCCACTTCGAAGCTTTCCCTGTGGTAACTTACATTTTCAAATCATTTCTTTGCACAAACTACGTTCGCCCATAGGGCACAAGCACTCTAGCAAACTACCCAACGCCCACGACGTCTTCTCCGACGAGGTACAAACGAATTAATTTTCCTTGTACCACAGAGTCGAATTTCAACAAACTTTCAATTTCCACCAAGTCAAACTTCGACGGACTTTTGAATCACAACATTTCGAATTTCATCTCGGCAACAATTTCCACAGTGCGGTTCGCGTTTCGTAAACAGACAATTCGTTCACGATGTCGCGTTCAAGCAGCAACACGGACACACTGCTAGCCGATTTCAATCTGGACTGGGAGTCCATTCAACATGACCCAGCGCTACGGTTTCTGCAACGAGACTGGACACCTAGCCTACAAACCACAGTCGTGTCGAGTCCCCGCAAAAGACGTTCGCAACAATCAAATTCCGGGCTCAACGCTGATGAAGATAAGGAACCAGACGCACGCGCCGGGCCATCTGGGAGACCTGCAGGTCTGACCCTCACGGCGAGGCCACTCCATCGAGACCAAGGTGTACAAGAAAGCACAGGTCGAGATCAGACTGGTGAAATGCAGATGCCGAAAGGCATAAGCTTCGGAGAGAGGGCGAGACGAATGCCGCACTCTGGTCACAGCAAGACGCCACCACAGGATGTGCATAACTTGGTGCATGACGACGTCGAGTCTGCGCAAGCGCAGAGGCTCAACCCGGCGCTCTCACCACAGAATCCAACACACCCCCTACGTTTTCCCCCCGCCGAAGACAATATTGTTATAGTCCGGCTGAAAATAAGCCAGCCAATCAGAATGCTGCATTTCTCCCCGGTAAAGGTTTCATAGAATACAAAATATTTACTTTCATTTTACAGCATTTTAAAGTTCCAACGTTATTAAGATCATTTCAGGACAAGAGTCTCTGGCCGTTTGGTCTCCCGTCCGACAAATTAACTTTAATACTGCACATTGTCTTCGGGCCATAAGCCCTAGGCCCACAAAATTAAAATGTAAATATGCCAGTAATTATTCATTCTAATCATAATTAAAATCATCATAAATATATGCCCCACATAAAGGAACAATCTAGCCAGCTTCTTAAAAGCACCACTACACCTGCAATAAGCATACATAATTCACAAACGCTCTGCGATGTGAACTGCTCCACGGCCAGTGCCGAAATGCCGAGTCCGGCCAGGCCAATATTCTTGGCTAAAGATGTCGGTCTCGGATGACTGGGGCCGGGCAGGACTATTGCCCTTTACCCCAATACATCGCTGTAGACCGGGGACCAGCCTCGTGCAGGGCGGGCGAGCTTACTTTACGTCGGCCCCACTCACAAATGTGAGCGGTGCAGACGATTTCGGCCCACCTCCCTGGGTCCTGGCTCGTTGGACCTTGCTGGCTAAGGCCTCTTCTGGCGTTCTTCTGTCTTCGTCTTCTTTTCTTCGCCAGCTTGTTTGCCCCCCGGGGGGTAGTCATCGGTCTGTTGGGTGTTTTGGGTTTGTGGCGGGAGTGACTGCCGGTACACAAGATACCAAGAGGCATCCTGTCATCCGGATCATCGGTAGGGTAAGGATGAGCTGTGTAGCTCGAGGAAGGGCAGACCTAACTGCTTTGGTAGCATTTTTGGTCTGCCCGGAGCTAGGGGGACTACAGGTACTGGACGGTTGTTTGTCCGGTACCCGCAGGGTCTTGGGTGGGTGGTTGGGTATCGTCATGTCTCTTCCGTGGGGGTGGATCGTCGGTTGGTGGTATGCTTCTCATACTCACCCGTTATCCAGGAGCTGCACCTTCGGCCGCTTGTGCCTCGGAGCATCTGCTGGGTCATAGTCAGTTGCCTCCCTGACTAGTGGGTTCCCATGCTCCTCGGCAAGGGCGTACATCTTTCTGGCTCTCTGCTTGATGATCTCAGTGACCGGGGTGTATTCCAGGTCCCTGTAGCGTACGTCAGCTGAGGCCGGATGAGGGACCTGATAAGCGTGAGCTTATTCCTCAGGTTGAGTCTGCTCTGTCTACCCGTCATCGGGTAGATTAGGGCTCTCGTCCTCCTGGCCGTCTTGACGATGGCCTCCGTGTTCAGTCTCCATGTTAGGCCTTTGTCCATGACCACGCCAAGGTAGTTGGCGGAGTCGTGCCATTGGATGTCCTCTCCAAACATGGAAACGTGACCTGTGGGGTTTTATTTTCTTACCTTCTTGAAGAGTACCGCCTTGCTCTTCTCGGGGCCACGTACAGAACAATGGAGGCAGGAGTCCCCCAAGGCTCAGTGCTGTCCCCCCACTTGTTCTCCATCTTCACATCCGATCTACCCCGGACGGAGAGGACCTCCATGGCCCTCTACGCCGATGACACAGCCCTGACTGCCAGATCCTGGAGTGCCAGGCTAGCCACCAGAAACCTCCAGGAGGCGGCCACCCTCCTAGAGGACTGGTGCAACAGATGGAAGGTAGCCGTCAACGCCGAGAAGAGCAAGGCGGTACTCTTCAAGAAGGTAAGAAAACAAAACCCCACAGGTCACGTTTCCATGTTTGGTGAGGACATCCAATGGCACGACTCCGCCAACTACCTTGGCGTGGTCATGGACAAAGGCCTAACATGGAGACTGAACACGGAGGCCATCGTCAAGAAGGCCAGGAGGACGAGAGCCCTAATCTACCCGATGACGGGTAGACAGAGCAGACTCAACCTGAGGAACAAGCTCACACTTATTAGGTCCCTCATCCGGCCTCAGCTGACGTACGCTTCGGTAGCTTGGGGCTACCAAGCAAAGAGCTACCTCCATCAGATCCAGAGAGTGGAGAACGTCGCCCTCAGAACGGCAGTCGATGCACCCTGGTTCATCCGCAACGAGGACATCTACAGGGACCTGGAATACACCCCGGTCACTGAGATCATCAAGCAGAGAGCCAGAAAGATGTACGCCCTTGCCGAGGAGCATGGGAACCCACTAGTCAGGGAGGCAACTGACTATGACCCAGCAGATGCTCCGAGGCACAAGCGGCCGAAGGTGCAGCTCCTGGATAACGGGTGAGTATGAGAAGCATACCACCAACCGACGATCCACCCCCACGGAAGAGACATGACGATACCCAACCACCCACCCAAGACCCTGCGGGTACCGGACAAACAACCGTCCAGTACCTGTAGTCCCCCTAGCTCCGGGCAGACCAAAAATGCTACCAAAGCAGTTAGGTCTGCCCTTCCTCGAGCTACACAGCTCATCCTTACCCTACCGATGATCCGGATGACAGGATGCCTCTTGGCATCTTGTGTACCGGCAGTCACTCCCGCCACAAACCCAAAACACCCAACAGACCGATGACTACCCCCCGGGGGGCAAACAAGCTGGCGAAGAACAGAAGACGAAGAAAGAAGAACGCCAGAAGAGGCCTTAGCCAGCAAGGTCCAACGAGCCAGGACCCAGGGAGGTGGACCGAAATCGTCTGCACCGCTCACAATTGTGAGTGGGGCCGACGTAAAGTAAGTTCGCCCGCCCTGCACGAGGCTGGTCCCCGGTCTACAGCGATGTACTGGGGTAAAGGGCAATAGTCCTGCCCGGCCCCAGACATCCGAGACCGACATCTTTAGCCAAGAATATTGGCGCGGGCCAGTCAGTCGAAATCGAGCAGCGCACGGGTTAACTTCGTGGTCAGTAGACCTTTAGCTTTTCTGTTTAAATTGTTGGTTGTAATTAATCCGCTGCTCTAAATAAAAGTTTGCTTTCAGTTTAGTTTGGCTTCATATTCAAGTCACAGTAAATTTCAATTAGGGAAGTCTCGAGATTTGGGGGTACACAAAATTACACACCCAAATCTATTAAAGGAGAATCGCATTAATGCACACGGCTATAGCGTTTTCCAAGGTTGGCCCAGCTTTAGCCATCATTTTATAAACCAAGGAAAGACCAGTGCTACAAGGAAGAGAGGTAAGTGAGGACGAAGAGTGAGGAAATCGTAAGGAGAGGAGAAACCGACGCCGAGGAAGTGCTTTAAAAACCAAGCGTCTATTTCTAGACGACAAAATAGAAATCGTTTCATAGAAGAATCGTCGCTGACAGAGCCGACTACCCTGGCCAACTCCATGTCTTCCATATCCAGTGCCTCGCCTCTCATCAGCTAACCATTACCTGTGTCCAATCAGAATCTCGAGCCTACGACCCAAAGTCTCCAGCCAAACCATCCATTGTGCCCTTTTGACTCCAACAACTCCAACCAACCTACCAGCCCTAGACCTTCGCTTTACCAGTGCTCCGCTACCTACGCCAATCACGACTCCTAATCTAAACCTCTCTCTCCTCCTAGGTACCTTCCGTCGTCCCTAACAGGGGTGCATCCTCCCAGAGGGTGTATAGACACATCGAGGTGATTTCACTGCAGATTCACCGACGCCCACAACCTGGACGTCAGTATCTGTGGTGGAAGCGTGCCACGTCAGGTGTAAATACGGTGAACAAGGGCGAGAACCTTTGAGACTGGCTTGTAAGCCATTGGGGTTCTCACCCGAGTTCGCCAAGAGCGGGAAAACTGCGTGACAGACAATCCGGGTACTAGAGTCAGACCGGCTTCACCATCCAAAATTTGAGTAGTGTAGGGACAGACAGACGGATCGGACCACTGCACGCGGCCATCAGCCGCAGGCCGATCCGTTCAGGACTAGTTAGTTAGCTCGACACAGTCACTTCGGGCTCATTCGACTGTGTCGTGGCGCCCATAGGGAAACCACTAACCCCATTTCTTACAGGAAACTCACCACATAGAGGACGACCGAGTCCAGGAATGGAGTATTTAGGGGAACCGCTGCCAGCCCACTCATGGGTTGGTTTAGTAGAATCGCTTACGGAGCAGCTAAACGAGGGTGGAACGCAGGGCCACCAGGTCTCTGGGCAACAGGCGTCGCTTCACGACGCCGTAGCCGTCCGAGACGTCTTGGGCCCGGTGTGTCCAGCCCCTCGAAGGCACGAAGACGAGGTGCAGCTTCACTGCACCTGGTGCCATGGCCAGACGTCGGCGCCTCACGCCGACGCCATCATCAGAGGCCCAGCACCACACTCGGGGGAGCCTCGAGGCCATCATGCGCTCACCGGTCCTCAGGCGTCGCTTCATGACGTCCCCGACGCACGTTGGGCCTCGTGGGCCCGTACCCTTGTGGACAATATTGTTATAGTCGGCTGGAAAATAAGGCCAGCCAATCAGAACGCTCCATTTCGCCCCAGCATAGTATAAATTAAATGGCAACTCTAAGACGCCATCAGTCTACCGCAGTGCACCGTCCGCGTCACTTCGTGGCTCGATCACAACTCAAAAACCTTCATTTGGGCATCATCCCACAACTTTACAACATTCTAATCAAGCACGAAGAAACCCTTCTGCAATCTATTTTACACCATTTAAACTTCGTTTCGTTACGTACATACTGATGAAGTCAATTTAAAATCCTCATGCACGCCTGATATTGGAAATTTAGTCTATTGCACCACGGTTAGGAGTTCCACCCACACCTTTTCAAGTTTATTCCACCACGGATTGACTGTCCCCAGCTCTCTCACCATTTTGGAAACGAAATCGTGTCACAGCAGGTTATGTACAGTAAATGTGCGGTTATTTAAACTCGTCTCGCGAGCGCGAACGTTAGGGAAGTTTGGCTATCTAGCTAGGTGTATTTAAACTTAATAGAAGGTATTATTCGACACGAAATTTTAATTTCAAAAGTGAATCCTTTTCTTTCCCCATCCTACCAGAGCTGGGCTAAACCCCCTCAGCTCCTAGGAGGACAAGCAGCCAACAAATAAAATTCTAAAACGAGCATAAGGTCTCGCAACGTCTCATTTCTTTATCCTAAGTGAAATTTAAACTAAAGTGCCTTCAGGACAGGACATTAAGGTAAACTTTCACAAACATTAACCTGGGAAGCGGGGCCATCAGCCTGCCAGCTCCAGTAACATTCAGTGTCTAGGTAGCGGGGCCATCTGCCTGCCGGCGCCTACAAACTAATTCAGAAATAGAACTCTCTGCTGAGGTTCTAACAGGGACAGAGACACTTTGCTTTGCTAGCCCTCTTCTAGGGAGTCCCAAGAGTGTAAAGTAGAGTCAGTGCAACCCAAACTTTCATGGAGGCAGAGAAGCAGAGCAGCTCAGTGAATTTTTATGTACCATTTTCTTGCAGCTTTGAAGCAGAGTTCCAGTACTGTAGAAAAGGTGTGATCGCTTGTGTGGCGTAGATTAATTTAAGTACTAGCATTCACCAGGCCTAAGGAGCCTTGTAGAGGTAAATAAAGTTAATAAGTAGCACAAGCCGTCCCACTGAATGCACCACAGAATTTTGTAAAATTGCTTGTAACCTTTGAACTATGTAAAATTTCAACTGTCTGTAAAGTGATTATTTCGTTCTGACGTACGTGGAAAACCATCCTACAGAGCCCGCGCGGCTACCTACGTTATTAACGCAAATAAGTTTTTTCCATCGATCAGCTGATTGCGCCACACTAACATTTTCTCTGTGGTAACTTTCACCAAAATCATCCTCACGCGAGCTACGTTTCATTTCGAAAGTACAAGCACCCTCACAAGCCAACACACGTTGCGCAACACCCACTTCAGCAGGGTACGAGTGAATTAATTTTCCTCGTACCCACGCACAGACATTCAACAAACACAAATCGCAAGGAACTCTGAACTTTCCAGTGTTTTTTCGAAACCACATTTCTCGGCTACAGTCTCCAAGTACGGTCCGCGTTTCACGATGTCGCGTACTAGCAGCAGCACGGACACCGTCCCCGAGCACCTACATCAAGATTGGGAGAATCTAAACCAGGATCCAGCTTTACGATTCTTTCTACGTGACTGGACTCCGAGCCTACAAACAACTGTCGTGTCGAGCACACGCAGAAGGCAATTTTCTCCCCAAACCAACTCCGGGCCGACAACGTCGACGCCGACGAAGAAGGGGAACCAGAAGCACGCGTCGGGCGATCTGAGAGGCCTGGAGGCCTGACCCCAACGACGAGGCCGCTCCACTCGGGCCATAGCGTACAAGGAAGCGCAGACACGAGTCAGACCGGTGCCACGCAGATGCCGCAAGGTATAAGCTTCGGGAGGCGGGTAAAAGTGGTGCACCATCCTAGCTACAGCGACGCGCCGCTACGAGAAGAGCACACCCAGGTACGAGACGTCGACGGGACTGCGCAAGCGCAGAGGCTCAACCCGGCGCTCTCACCATTACCTCACAACAACCCCCCTACGTTTTCCCCCCGCCGAAGACATGGCTCCCAACTCAAGGGGCATTCGAATCAAACGACCCAGCTGGCACAATACCCCCCCAGGAGGGAATCAGACAGAATTTCACTACCAAATGTACATGCACCTGATGATGCGTACATTCAGATCGAAAGGAGGACTGTTACATACAGGGACGTTCAGTATGTACCAGAGGAAGCTACCACGAACAAGAGACATCGTTCTGGAACGAACCAGGACACACAACCAACACGTGACACTTCTCAGAGGCATGAAGCACGAAGAATGTCAAATGACTTTCTGGGACTTCAAAATGAAACCCCGTGGCGCCCAACCAAAGAACAAGCCTTTTATGCAGAGATGTTCCAAAACGCATTACAAACTTTTGGTGAAACCATACGTGAAACTGTACACAACAAAAACAGAAAACTTCTCATCACCTACAGTGGTTCAGACTATGAGGAGCCTTACTATTTCCTGAAGGAGGTAGAAAACCACTTCAGACGCACACAACTACACTACGCGGACTGGACGCCTACCGTCGTGGCGCAGCTCCGCGGGGAAGCGAAGACATGGCAGGAGATGTACCGCCTGGTGCATCTTGACTACGAAAGTTTTCAACGTCGACTACTGGAACGGTTTAACAACAGAACAGTTAGATCAAAACTACGTGCCCAGCTCTATGGAAGAAAACAATCTACAGAGCCAGTGGAGCTTTTCATTTCTCAGAAAATCGCATTACATAACCGGCTGAACTCAACCGCAGATGACGCTGAGTTAGTGGACATAGTAGTAGAACTCCTACTACCAGAGATTAGAACAGTACTAAGAGGGGTTTACATCGAAGACATGGACCGCCTCTCCAAAATCGCCTCAGAAATCGAATTGGACTTGCAAGATGTCAAGAAAGTGCCGACAAGTGCACAACAACCATCCTCAAGACAACCAACGTCACAACCACCTCTTCGTAGGGATCCACGGTCGAGGGATGACCAGGCCGTGGCGCAAGCGTTTCAGAGTGTTTCACCAGTGAGTTCAAGTGACAGAGTACGAACAAGTGCGACAATGAGTGTGCAAAGACAACAAAACTTACCGCCATATCCGTGTAGGAACTATGGTGCTATGCATTTTATGCGGGAGTGTCCCCAAAATCGACCGGCCGCGTCAGAACAATTATCGTCTGCGCCGCCGCGAGCAATTTTACCTAATGACAATACGCCAGTGAGTACGAACAATTCGCGTGCCTCACCAGCGGCTATCAACACTACAGACATTGTAGAACAACAACCTGAAGAGGAAACGCGGCTCCCGCGAGTGCGTGTTAAATTCAATGGGATCGATGTGTGGGCAGTATTGGACACGGGCGCGAACTACACGATCGTGAACCAACGATTCCTAGAACCTGCGCAGATGCCGGAAGCTACTCAGGAAGTGCGCCTTGCCGACGGACATGTTGGTACGGCCAACGGGCCGGCTAGATTCCCAATGTACATTGGTGGACATCCAACTTTAGTAACGGCTTATGTTCTTCAGGACATGCACGAAGATATCCTGTTGGGAATACGATGGATGCAAGAAGAACAAGTCATTATGAACTACGTTACACGGACGATTACTCATGGCACGGAAGAGCGCCATCGCACCGCCATGGTGTACGCAAACAGCACAGAGCTAGCTGAGCTGAAAGAACCCCCCGTTCCACCCAGCAATGAGCCTGTCTTGCCTCTGAGAGATCAAGCAATGGCCACGGGAACCAAACCCAAATCAATACCGGCGCCTCCGCCTGACGTGGAAGGTCCGCCACCATTATGCAACATGAACATCGCTGTTCCCAGCGATACAGGAAGGAGGGAACGCGTTTTGCAAGGAAGCAACCGTTCCGTAATCAAGCCCATGCGATTACCACTGTATCGTGCCCCGGCGACAGAGATGTCCACTTCAAGACCCAATTTAGCACCAAGTAGACGAGTTCCTTTGGCGCTCACTAAGCCGGCATCCATGCCGAGGTTAGAACTTGCGGATACGCTCCGAGGGAGAATAATCCAAATTCAACGACATAGTCCGGAGTTCAGGAACCTAATACTGACCTGGAAAAGAGCACAAACGGCGGACCCCGAGACTCTCTCCTATTGGAAGCAGGATCTTTGCCGAGACTACACATTACACAACGACTTATTATGGTATACCCGAAACGATCGTCGTGCATTGGTAGTGCCTTATCAGCTGAGGAACGATGTGATCGACGAGCATCGGCACCTGGCAGATACGCTGCGATACTCTGAGGTGACAGACATAATACGGGAAAAGTATTATTGGCCTGCCATGGCCGCAGGCATCAGATCACGACTGCGGGCTGTGAATCACAATCACAATCAAAACAATGTGTTCCTCCCCCAGTGGAAAAGCACGAACGCTATTCTCAAACACGTCCCCCTGAACGTTCGGAAAGCAAACTTTCGAGTGCTTCGCCTAGTGGAAAACCCCCGGATAGTGCGCCCACGTCCAGCGATCGTGTTCGTACTGACATTTTATCCAATTCCCCAGGGAGTGCGCGGAAAACACGGACTTCCATGCGAACTTCCAAAGACGCGAGTGCGGCCCTGCCTGGAAGGAAGGACGCCACACCCCGGCAAGGTATTATGCTGAGTCCCCCCATTCGGATACAGCACTGCGCCACCGATGACAGCTTGCTGTCCGATAATTATGAAAGCGTAAGCGTGAGTACCGGTTCCGGGTCACCGCCACCCCTCACGGCAAACGAACGTTGGATGTTGCAACGCCCTAGGTTTCTAGCAACCCAGATGGGACAGCCAACACTCCAGCACCCCACTTCAACCTCGCCACCCCAGCGCCGTGGCGCGGGCACGCATCGACCAGCGGTCCGAGGACGGTTAAGAACCGATCAATCCTTTGGATAACCAACCCTAGTTTATTTTCTTATCGGCATTCGCCAACATTTTCATTTTACCTTTTGTCCTTGCAAGGGGAATTATTTATTCAAGTATTTTACTCCAAACTATTTTACTCAATATTTTATCCAACATATTATATTAACCACTATAAGTAACCAACTACTTAACCATTTATTTTTTGGTGCAACAGGCATTGCTGCTACACCTAAAATTTTATTTCCTCCAGGAGGCATTGCTCCTGTCATTTTAAAGTATTTTATTAATCACCAGCATCAACCATTATTTTCTAACTTCACCCTGTATAAGGTGAAAATTTTATTATCATTATCTGAGTATTCCAATACTTACCTCCACGCTCACCGTATTACTGGCCAATTTACTTCAATTGCCAAATCCGCCAGTAACTTCTGCCAAAATTTCATTTCAATCTCATCTCACGAGTTCCAGCGGAAACCCTGCTGCGAGCTTCAGCCCTCTCAACACTTCAATTAACTTCTGTGCAAGTATGAACACTTGTACATTTCACCCCTCCGTGTGTACGAGTCTGACTTGGGTCAGTGATCTGCCAAGTTGATGTACAACAGTCCTGTCGTGGGATGGGACAAACCTTGCCCCACGATTCTACGAAAGGGCCAACAATCCCGTCGAGGTTCAGGTTGGAGATGCCTTACCTCCGAAGGGCAACTTGTGACCACATCGAACACAACCCAGATGAAGACAACGACACGCGTTTCTTTTGTAACTAAATCCGAAATTATTTACTTCTGTGCCACTAATTATTTAAGTAAAGTGCCTTATGTACTAGAATTATATTGCCATATATTACTACATGTTTTGTACTGACAAATATTTAGCTGCGCCCAGACAGGTAAAATATTTAACTTAAATTTTAAGGTAGATTTTGTATCATATGATAGCCAAAATTCGCCAGTCGTATCGAAAATTAGTACGGTCAATTTTAACCAAGAAAATTTTCAAACTTCCGAAATTTCATTAGTCCGGTCAACATTTCTCCAAAATTAGTCCGGTCAAATTTTCAGTCAATTTCTCTTCTCATTTTCTACACTCCCGAAATTTTGCCTTCCCGGCAGGGTGGTGTTATAGTCGGCTGGAAAATAAGGCCAGCCAATCAGAACGCTCCATTTCGCCCCAGCATAGTATAAATTAAATGGCAACTCTAAGACGCCATCAGTCTACCGCAGTGCACCGTCCGCGTCACTTCGTGGCTCGATCACAACTCAAAAACCTTCATTTGGGCATCATCCCACAACTTTACAACATTCTAATCATTACTCAAGCACGAAGAAACCCTTCTGCAATCTATTTTACATCATTTAAACTTCGCTTCGTTACGTACATACTGATGAAGTCAATTTAAAATCCTCATGCACGCCTGATATTGGAAATTTAGTCTATTGCACCACGGTTAGGAGTTCCACCCACACCTTTTCAAGTTTATTCCACCACGGATTGACTGTCCCCAGCTCTCTCACCATTTTGGAAACGAAATCGTGTCACAGCAGGTTATGTACAGTAAATGTGCGGTTATTTAAACTCGTCTCGCGAGCGCGAACGTTAGGGAAGTTTGGCTATCTAGCTAGGTGTATTTAAACTTAATAGAAGGTATTATTCGACACGAAATTTTAATTTCAAAAGTGAATCCTTTTCTTTCCCCATCCTACCAGAGCTGGGCTAAACCCCCTCAGCTCCTAGGAGGACAAGCAGCCAACAAATAAAATTCTAAAACGAGCATAAGGTCTCGCAACGTCTTATTTCTTTATCCTAAGTGAAATTTAAACTAAAGTGCCTTCAGGACAGGACATTAAGGTAAACTTTCACAAACATTAACCTGGGAAGCGGGGCCATCAGCCTGCCAGCTCCAGTAACATTCAGTGTCTAGGTAGCGGGGCCATCTGCCTGCCGGCGCCTACAAACTAATTCAGAAATAGAACTCTCTGCTGAGGTTCTAACAGGGACAGAGACACTTTGCTTTGCTAGCCCTCTTCTAGGGAGTCCCAAGAGTGTAAAGTAGAGTCAGTGCAACCCAAACTTTCATGGAGGCAGAGAAGCAGAGCAGCTCAGTGAATTTTTATGTACCATTTTCTTGCAGCTTTGAAGCAGAGTTCCAGTACTGTAGAAAAGGTGTGATCGCTTGTGTGACGTAGATTAATTTAAGTACTAGCATTCACCAGGCCTAAGGAGCCTTGTAGAGGTAAATAAAGTTAATAAGTAGCACAAGCCGTCCCACTGAATGCACCACAGAATTTTGTAAAATTGCTTGTAACCTTTGAACTATGTAAAATTTCAACTGTCTGTAAAGTGATTATTTCGTTCTGACGTACGTGGAAAACCATCCTACAGAGCCCGCGCGGCTACCTGCGTTATTAACGCAAATAAGTTTTTTCCATCGATCAGCTGATTGCGCCACACTAACATTTTCTCTGTGGTAACTTTCACCAAAATCATCCTCACGCGAGCTACGTTTCATTTCGAAAGTACAAGCACCCTCACAAGCCAACACACGTTGCGCAACACCCACTTCAGCAGGGTACGAGTGAATTAATTTTCCTCGTACCCACGCACAGACATTCAACAAACACAAATCGCAAGGAACTCTGAACTTTCCAGTGTTTTTTCGAAACCACATTTCTCGGCTACAGTCTCCAAGTGCGGTCCGCGTTTCACGATGTCGCGTACTAGCAGCAGCACGGACACCGTCCCCGAGCACCTACATCAAGATTGGGAGAATCTAAACCAGGATCCAGCTTTACGATTCTTTCTACGCGACTGGACTCCGAGCCTACAAACAACTGTCGTGTCGAGCCCACGCAGAAGGCAATTTTCTCCCCAAACCAACTCCGGGCACGACAACGTCGACGCCGACGAAGAAGAGGAACCAGAAGCACGCGTCGGGCGATCTGGGAGGCCTGGAGGCCTGACCCCAACGACGAGGCCGCTCCACTCGGGCCATAGCGTACAAGGAAGCGCAGACACGAGTCAGACCGATGCCACGCAGATGCCGCAAGGTATAAGCTTCGGGAGGCGGGTAAAAGTGGTGCACCATCCTAGCTACAGCGACGCGCCGCTACGAGAAGAGCACACCCAGGTACGAGACGTCGACGGGACTGCGCAAGCACAGAGGCTCAACCCGGCGCTCTCACCATTACCTCACAACAACCCCCCTACGTTTTCCCCCCGCCGAAGACAATATTGATTTCGGCGGGGGTGAAACGTTGGGGATGTTCGAATTCGATGGTGAGAGCGCCGGGGTGAGCCCTCACATTTCAGCGTCCCTGGCGTCCCGACGCACCTGGCTGTGCACTCCTCGAAGCGGCGCGTCGCTGTGGCTAGAAGAAGGTGCAGTCCCACGTCCCTGTCCGAAACTTACACCTTGCGGCATCTGCATTTCACCAGCTTGGCTCTTACCTGTGCTTTCTTGTACACTATGGTGCGAGCGGGCTGGCCTCGCCGTGAGGGTCAGGCTTCCATGCCTCCCAGATCGTCCGGCGCGAACTTCTGGTTCCCTGTCCTCGACGTTGAGTCCGGAGTTTGTTTGTGGGGAGATTGGCCTCCTGTGTGGGCTCGTCACGACAGTTGTTTGAGGGCTTGGTGTTAAATCGCGGTAAAAGAACCTGAGAGCCGGATCTTGTTGTAGATTTAACCAGTCTCTTCGTACATGAATGGGGGCGGTGTCCGTGCTGCTGCTGACGCGAGACACGAAATAATTCAAAAGTACGCTGAAATCTGTCTTTGTGAAATTCAAAATTACCACGAAATTTGTCTCTGTGAAATTCGAAAGTACGCTGAAGATTGTCTTTGTGGGTGCGAGGAAAACTAATTCACTCGCACCCCGCGGAGATGACGTTGGGAGACTTGTCTTGGTTTGTATGAGCGCTTGTACCCATACAACGAAGCGTAGTTGTGTTGTGAATGCAATTTGAGAGTCAAGGGCTGGACGTGATTTTTGGCCCCCAACTGAAATGAACCGTAGTGGAGATGCAGAGGGTCGCACCTCAGGTTGCAATTTTTCTGAATGACGTTAATAACAATGTGAGCGCGGTGGACTCCACGGAGATGCTTTCCACGTGTGTTAGAACGACAAATTCACTTTACAGAAGGTTACAATTTTTTACAATACAAGAGTTACAGACAATTTGGTGAATTCTGTGTTGCACTAGGTGCGACGGCTTGTGTTACTTGTTTGAACGAAATTAACCTCTACAAGGCACCTGGAGGCCTGGTGAATGCTAGTTAACTAGTAAACCGACGCCACACAAGCGATCACACCCTGCGGCAGGACTGGAACTCGGCAACTCGAACTGCAAGAAAAGTACATAAAAAAATTCACTGTCTGCTCAGCTGGCCGGCTTCTCCTGGCTTAATGTCTAGGCACTGGCTCTACGTTACACTAGAGGACTCCCTGGAAGAGGGCTAGCAAACTAATAAAGTCTTTGTCCTATTTAGAACCTCAGCAGAGAGTTCTATGCAATGAGAAAGTTACTAGGTGCCGGCAGGCAGATGGCCCCGACCTAGGTAAATGTTTTTTGAGTTGAACCTCCACAGAGAGTTCAATAGCACTGAATGTCTGAATTTGTTACTGGGGCGGCAGGCTGACGGCCTCGCTACCCAGGTTAGAGTTTGTAAAATTACCTTAGAAGTCCTGTCTCTGAAGGCACTTTATTTTAGTTCACTTTAGGGATAAGAAAATAACGTTGCGAGACCTTATGCTCGTTTTAGAATATTTATTTCTTCAGCGGCTTGTCCTCCTGCGACCTGAGGGGGTTTGAGCCCAGCTCTGGTAGGATAAAGGATAGAAAGGAATCACTCATTCATTTAAAGATCGATTCGACTAATACCTTATATTGATTTAAATTTCACCTATGGTAAGGTAGCCAAACTTTTCCCTAACTCGCGGACCACGGGTTTTAAATAAATGTTAACGATTACTTGTCATTCGCAAGCAGTACTGCTGTGTAGATGGTTCATCAGAATACGAAATTCACTGTCCAAGCTGTGGAAGCTGGTGTGGAAATTTCTTACTTCATCAGTCTGTACGATAATGATTTTAAGGGGTTGTTGGACCAACTGGGGTTACTGCAGTGAGCTTCCTCGGTGGTAGAATGAATGATGACCAGCTGGGGTTACCGCTGAGGGCTCCCTCGGTGGCAGAAAGAAAATTGATCGAGCCTCGAAGCGACGTGGAGAGTGCACTGCGAATGACTGATAGCTGCTCAGAGTCGCAATTTAATTTATAGGTTATATCATGTCGCCCAACTCAAGGGGCAAACAAGCCAAGCGACCCAGCCCTAGGAGGGAATCAGACAGAAATTCACTACCGAGTGTACATGCACCTGAAGATGCGTACATTCAGATCGAAAGGAGGACTGTTACATACAGGGACGTCCAGTATGTACCAGAAGAAGCTATCTATGGCAGAAGGCACCGTTCTGGAACGAACCAGGACACATACCCATATGACACTTCTCAGAGGCACGAAACTCGAAGAAGGCCAAACACACAAAATGACTTTCTGGGAGTTCAAGAAGAAACCCCGTGGCGCCCAACACAAGAACAGGCTTTCTACGCCGAAATGTTCCACAACGCATTGCATACTTTTGGGGAAACAATGCGCAACACAGTACAAAACAAAAACAAGAAATTGTTAATCACCTACAGCGGTTCAGACTATGAAGACCCCTATTATTTCCTGAAAGAAGTGGAAAACCATTACAGGAGAACACAATTAAATTACGCGGACTGGACGCCTAACGTCGCGGCGCAGCTCCGCGGAGAAGCAAAATCATGGCAGGAGATGTACCGCCTGGTGCATCTTGACTATGAGAGTTTTCAACGCAGATTATTAGAACGATTTAACAACAGGACAGTTAGATCGAAACTACGTGCCCAGCTCTATGGAAGAAAACAATCTACAGAGGCAGTCGAGCTTTTCATATCACAAAAAGTCGCCCTACATAACCGGCTGAACTCAACTGCAGACGACGCCGAGTTAGTGGATATTGTAATTGAACTTTTACTACCAGAAATCAGGACGACGCTTAGAGGAATTTATATAGAGAATATGGATCACCTCGCAAAGGTTGCTTCTGAAATCGAAACAGACTTGAAGGATACTCGTAAAATACCTGCAAGTACCCAACAAATTACGACAAGACAAATTAATTCACAACCACGAGAACCTCGGGCTGTGACACAAACAGCTTCAAGCACAGACCTCGTACAGCGCCGAGCGGCGCCTGCGCAGACAAGCCAGGCGAGAGTAGATGTAAACAACCCCCCCTACCCATGCAGGCATTGTAGGGGAAACCACTACAATAAGGATTGCCCGCGCCAGCAACAACCAGTCGTGGAAACCACGTTGAGTGCAACGGATCGGAGCGTGTTACCAGCAAGTGCAGTTACAAGTGAAAACAGAGTTGGGCAGAGTATGCCGGCACCTGTGAATAATATGGACATAATTAATAATTTCTCGGAACCTAAAATGGAATTGCCGCGAGTGCAAGTGGAGTTCAATGGAAAAAAAGTGCTAGCGGTGTTAGACGTTGCGAATTACAGCATCGTAAATCGGAGATTGTTGGAGTCCCAACAACTACCGGAACACACGCAATTAGTAAGACTGGCCGATGGACAACTGGACACGGCTTTTGGCCCGGTTAGACTACCCATGTATGTGGACACACACTTGACGGTAGTGAAGTCGTACATTTTGGAGGCCATGTATGAGGACATCCTGCTAGGCACCGAGTGACTTAAGGAGGAGAAAGTTATTGTAGACTACGAATCACAAACAGTCACATTCGGGACGGAGGAGCGACATCGCTCCAGATTGCATTCTGCGCCAAGGGAGGAACCTGCAGTACAGGAAAAAACAGTAGCGCCGAGCGCAGACTCGACTGGAGGGGCAATTAAGAAAATTATTCCTACAGAACGGGCGCATCCGCCACCTATGGAGTTGGCATTGCCACTACAAAACATACAGTTTGCCAGGGAGGATACCCAAGGTACAATCAACCTCTGCGCACACGCCAACGCCGCAGCAGGCGAAAAATGAACCACTTCGAAGAGTCCCGCTAGCATTAACTCGCCTCGCGCGAATGCCTAAATTGGAGTGGGCTCCTACCTTAAAGGAACGAATAATACAAATACACCATCATAGCCCGGATATCCGTGACTTGATAGCCGTGTGGAAAAGAATTCAAAATGTGGACATGAGCCGACTGCCAGGCTGGAAACAAGATTTGAAGAGGGATTACACTCTAAGAAACGGGGTACTATGGTACATTCGAAATGGTCGAAATGCTTTAGTGGTACCTTACCAGTTAAGGGGCAGTGTTGTGGACAAATACAAACACTTGGCGCCGACTGCAAAGTACAGTGATATAACTAGTATGATCCGGGAACAGTATTACTGGTCCGGGATGGCCGCGCACATCCGATCCACGCTACGGGCTAGTGAACACATCCCCAAGCACAAGGACAATGTGGTGTTGCTTAGTGCAAGTGATAAGACAATGATACCCCTTGACACAATAAACAGTGAGAGTGAGTGCCGAAGTCTGATAAACTTAACCGCGTGTGAACCCGCCGCGAAGGAAGAACAGTCAGTTATACTAGTCCCCATCAGCCCCCCGGCATCACCACCCCCAAGTTTTGGACACCTCGCAAGGATTAGCCTAATGCCCGCCGAGGAGCAATTATCATTGAATGAACAAATAATGTTGGAGACGCATCAGTCGCGACCACCCAATTTAATGGACACCCTTACTCCCGGATGGATTCCCGGATGGGAGTGTCTGGCAAGCCAACCAGCAACCCCTGCCACGCCACTGCTCGAGCCGAGCAGAGCCGTTCCTATCAGCCCTACCCGAACAGCAGTCCGAGGTGGGATGCGGGCTAGTCACCCGTAATTATCATCCTTACTCACGGGAGGCGTTCTGCTCCCATAACTGCCTGCGGGCCCAATTTTATTTATTTACAGGCGCATCCGCCAAATCTCTGTTTATTTTCATTTTCTGTCCCTGTAAAGGGAAATATTTTATCCAACATTATATACTCATATAACCACTTTTATTTTATTTTGGTGCAACAGGCATTGCTGCTACACCACCAAATTTTATTCTTATCCCCAGGAGGCATTGCTCCTGTCATTTTATTAATTTTTACAAATTACCAGCGCATCCACCATTATTTTTCTAATTTCACCCTGTATAAGGTGAAAATTATAACTTATCATTATTTTAGTATTCTAATACTTACCTTCCACACTTACCTTATTTACTGGCCAATTTACTTTATTTTCCATTAAATCCGCCAGTAACTTCTGCCACAAAATTTCAATTTTCAATCTTATCTCTCGAGTTCCCAGTAGGAAACCCTGCTGCGAGCTTCAGCCCTCTCAACACTTCAATTAACTTCTGTGCAAGTATGCAAACTTGTACATTTTACCCTCCGTGTGTACGAGTCCGACTTGGGCCAGTGATCTGCCAAGTTGACGTTCAACAGTCCTGTCGTGGGATGGGCCAAACCCTGCCCCACGTCTCTACAAAAGGGCCAACAATCCCGTCGACGTTCAGGCTGGAGATGCCTTGCCCCCGAAGGGCAACTTGTGACCACTTCGCACACAACCCGGACGAAGACATCGACACGCGTTTGCTTTGTAAAAAAATCCAAAATTATTTCACTTTCTGTGCCACTAATTATTTAAGTAAAGTGCCTTATGTACTAAAATTATATTGCAATATATTTACTACATGTTTTGTACTGATAAATATTTAGCTGCGCCCAGATAGGTCAAATATTTAATCTAAATTTTAAGGTAGTTTTGTATACAAAGGTAGCCAAAATTCGCCAGTCACGTCGAAAATTAGTACGATCAATTATCAAGAAGATTTTCGAATTTCTCAAAATTTCATCAGTCCGGTCAACATTTTCAAATTTAGCCCGGTCAGATTTCTATCCAAATTTCTCTCCCCATTTCTAATCGAAAATTAGTACGATCAATTCTAATCAAGAACATTTTCGAACTTCTCAAATCTCATTAGTCCGGTCAATATTTTTCAAATTTCGCCGGTCGATTTTTCTTTCAAATTTCTCTTCTCATTTTCAACACTCCCGAAATTTTGCCTTCTCGGCAGGGTGGTATTATAGTACGGCTGAAAATAAGCCAGCCAATCAGAATGCTGCATTTCTCCCCGGCCACATATAAATTAAATTGCGACTTTGAGCAGCTATCAGTCATTCGCAGTGCACTCTCCACGTCGCTTCGAGGCTCGATCAATTTTCTTTCTGCCACCGAGGGAGCCCTCAGCGGTAACCCCAGCTGGTAATCATTCATTCTACCTCCGAGGGAGCTCACTGCAGTAACCCCAGTTGGTCCAACAACCCCTTAAAATCATTATCGTACAGACTGATGAAGTAAGAAATTCCCACACCAGTTTCCACAGCTTGGACAGTGAATTTCGTATTCTGATGAACCATCTACACAGCACTACTGCTTGCGAATGACAAGTAATCGTTAACATTTATTTAAAACCCGTGGTCCGCGAGTTAGGGAAAAGCTTGGCTACCTTACCATAGGTGAAATTTAAATCAATATAAGGTATTAGTCGAATCGATCTTTAAATGAATGAGCGATTCCTTTCTATCCTTTATCCTACCAGAGCTGGGCTCAAACCCCCTCAGCTCGCAGGAGGACAAGCCGCTGAAGAAATAAATATTCTAAAACGAGCATAAGGTCTCGCAACGTTATTTTCTTATCCCTAAAGTGAACTAAAATAAAGTGCCTTCAGAGACAGGACTTCTAAGGTAATTTTACAAACTCTAACCTGGGTAGCGAGGCCGTCAGCCTGCCGCCCCAGTAACAAATTCAGACATTCAGTGCTATTGAACTCTCTGTGGAGGTTCAACTCAAAAAACATTAACCTAGGTCGGGGCCATCTGCCTGCCGGCACCTAGTAACTTTCTCATTGCATAGAACTCTCTGCTGAGGTTCTAAATAGGACAAAGACTTTATTAGTTTGCTAACCCTCTTCCAGGGAGTCCTCTAATGTAACGTAGAGCCAGTGCCTAGACATTAAGCCAGGAGAAGCCGGCCAGCTGAGCAGACAGTGAATTTTTTTATGTACTTTTCTTGCAGTTCGAGTTGCCGAGTTCCAGTCCTGCCGCAGGGTGTGATCGCTTGTGTGGCGTCGGTTTACTAGTTAACTAGCATTCACCAGGCCTCCAGGTGCCTTGTAGAGGTTAATTTCGTTCAAACAAGTAACACAAGCCGTCGCACCTAGTGCAACACAGAATTCACCAAATTGTCTGTAACTCTTGTATTGTAAAAAATTGTAACCTTCTGTAACGTGAATTTGTCGTTCTAACACACGTGGAAAGCATCCCCGTGGAGTCCACCGCGCTCACATTGTTATTAACGTCATTCAGAAAAATTGCAACCTGAGGTGCGACTCTCTGCATCTCCACCACGGTTCATTTCAGTTGGGGGCCAAAAATCACGTCCAGCCCTTGACTCTCAAATTGCATTCACAATACAACTACGCTTCGTTGTATGGGTACAAGCGCTCATACAAACCAAGACAAGTCTCCCAACGTCATCTCCGCGGGGTGCGAGTGAATTAGTTTTCCTCGCACCCACAAAGACAATCTTCAGCGTACTTTCGAATTTCACTGAGACAAATTCCGTGGTACTTTTGAATTTCACAAAGACAGATTTCAGCGTACTTTTGAATTATTTCGTGTCACTTCTGAAATTTTCTCGGCTACAATCTCCAAGTGCAGGTCGCGTTTCACGATGTCTCGCGTCAGCAGCAGCACGGACACCGCCCCCATTCATGTACGAAGAGACTGGTTAAATCTACAACAAGATCCGGCTCTCAGGTTCTTTTACCGCGATTTAACACCAAGCCCTCAAACAACTGTCGTGACGAGCCCACACAGGAGGCCAATCTCCCCACAAACAAACTCCGGACTCAACGTCGAGGACAGGGAACCAGAAGTTCGCGCCGGACGATCTGGGAGGCATGGAAGCCTGACCCTCACGGCGAGGCCAGCCCGCTCGCACCATAGTGTACAAGAAAGCACAGGTAAGAGCCAAGCTGGTGAAATGCAGATGCCGCAAGGTGTAAGTTTCGGACAGGGACGTGGGACTGCACCTTCTTCTAGCCACAGCGACGCGCCGCTTCGAGGAGTGCACAGCCAGGTGCGTCGGGACGCCAGGGACGCTGAAATACGAGGGCTCACCCCGGCGCTCTCACCATCGAATTCGAACATCCCCCAACGTTTCACCCCCGCCGAAATCAATATTGTTATAGTCCGGCTGAAATTAAGCCAGCCAATCAGAATGCTGCATTTCTCCCCGGCCTAGTATAAATATAATTGCGACACTGAGACGCCATCAGTCATTCGCAGTGCACCATCCGCGTCACTTCGTGGCTCGATCATTTTCTTTCTGCCACCGAGGGAGCCCACAGCGGTAACCCCAGAGGGCCCATATCTATTTCCACCACCGAGGGAGCTCTTTGTAGTAACCCCAGCTGGTCCAGCAACATTTTACAGTTATAATCGTTACCATACTGATGAAATCCTTGCACGTCAGCTTTTACAGCTAGGAAACACCAGCTAATTGCGAATGACAAGTATTAATCAATTCTTCATTTAAAATACGCGAACCGTGAGTTAGGGAAAGTTTTGGCTACCTTACCAACAGGTGAAATAATTTAATATAAGGTATTACTCGACCCGAGTGTTTAAATGAATGAGTGACTCCTTTTCTTTCCTTATCCTACCAGAGCTGGGCTCAAAATTAGAGTGTTTATACCGGAGCTGGGCCTCCCCCCACCACTTTTCGTGACGTCATGGGTGGTGGGGGGTAATTACTGTGGTAGGGGGTAATTACTGTGGTGGAGGTAATTGGTGTGGTGGTGGGGGGTAATTGGTGTAGTGGGAATAATTACTGTGGTGGGGGGTAATTGGTGTGGTTGGAGGTAATAAGAGTACTGAGTGATTGAGTAATTGATGTAGCAATGAGGACTTCATGATTTGTCGTTGCAATCTTATTCACGGGAGTGGGGGCAACCCATCCTTATAAAAGCAAGAGAGGAGTTGACACATGATCATTAAATAGGCTAGACTCCTATAGTAAATTTAGTATGCCTTGTACGTCTTGTGGTAAAAGTTTCACACGTGGCGACAATTTACGTCGTCATGAAAGGCAGTCATGTGGGAACGATGGACCTCTCGCGAAGCGACCTAGGGTTGATTCAACGCCTTTAACATCATGTACTAATATGCAAACATGTGATTGCTGTAACGTGACTTTAACAGCGACTCAGATGAAATCACATAGAAGAACTTTGCAACATAGGACAAATTCATGTGCCCCTATGGTGGATGGTGTAGCTATTGTCCAAACAGCTTTTAAAAATAGGATAATTACATATCGAGTGCATTGTGAAAATAATTATCTAGATTATGCCATGTTTTTCAACGAAATCAGACCAAAGATTCTCAATCTACTCGAAGAAGTGCTGCGTATCCATAAAACAGTGAAAGTAAATATGGAATCGTTCGCCAAGTACATTTTACCGACTCAAGATCTAACTGAAATGAAATCATTTAATACCTCCAATAGGATTTTGGATGAATCCATGGATCTGAATGATGTTTTGAATAGTTTTGTGGATTCAATGGTTACGCAAAGTACTGAGTTTCAGGAGCGTGATTCAGGTATACTAATATTTTTTTAAATTATAAAACATAATGATTAATCATTATCTCTTTTTTTTAGGTTGGGCCCTCGAACGAATTGCTTTTGTTGAAATTAACGTAAACAAGTATAGCCCTTTGGGTGGTTCATCGCACATAAAATTACCGAAATACATCGAAAATAAGAAGGCGGTGGTGAATGTACAGAATCAAGATCAATGTTGCTTCGCTTGGGCTGTGACGTCAGCGTTATACCCCGCAAATGGCCATGTATCGTACACATCATCATATCCACATTTTTCAAGAGTATTAAATGTAACAGGTATGAATTTTCCAATAAAATTACGAGATATATCGAAATTTGAAGAAATGAATAATATTTCAATTAATGTGTACGGTTTAGAAGACAAATTTGAAAATAATAGGGTTAAATATGAAGTTGTTGGACCTTTACGTTACTCGGGTAAGAAATTGTATACTCACGTAAATTTATTGTTAATTTCAAGTGAATGTGTTGGCGATGAAAATCACCACTGTAATAATGATTGTGCTAATAGTCACTATTGTTGGATAAAGGATTTGTCTAAGTTAGTTTCCACTCAAGTTTCCGCTAGCGATCATAAGAAACATTTTTGCGACGGTTGTTTACTTTACTTTAATACTGAACGTCACTTATTTCAACACCAGAGAAATGACTGTAATCATATTTATACAACAGCACCAACAACAAAATTTCGTATTAACAAATTTGGAAAAGAAGTAGCTGAGAATATATTAAAATTTGAGAATATCGAGAAACAAATGCGAGTACCATTCGTAGTATATGCAGACTTTGAGTCAATTTTAAAACCTATCTATACGTGTCAGCCAAACCCCGAACTCTCTTTCACGAATAAAACCTTTAAACATGAGCCTTATTCATTCGCATATTACATTAAATGCTCTTTTGATAATTCTCTATCTAAGTTTGATTTATATCGGGGGTGTGATGCAGCCCGAGTGTTTATAGAGCATATAGAGACAGATTTAAGGAATGTATATAATAGACATATGAAAAATATAGTCCCAATGGCTAAACTCACAGCGCAAGAAAACCTAGACTTTCAGAATGCGACCGTGTGCGGTATATGTGGGGGGCCTTTCGAGGGGGAGGATGTTAAAGTTCGAGACCATTGTCACTTAACGGGCAAGGTAAGATTTGGTGCCGCACATTCTGTATGTAACTTAAATTACAAGTTACCCAATTTTATACCTATTATATTTCACAACATGAGTGGATACGATAGTCACCTATTCATCAAAGAGTTGTGCAAATACAAGGATAAAGTTGGTGTAATAGCACAAAATAAAGAAAAATACATATCCTTTACGAAACATCTGTATATGCACGATTATGTTGATAAGAAGGGAGTTACAAAAAAGAAATATTTACAACTGCGATTTATCGATAGTTTTAAATTTTTATCGGCTTCATTACAAAATTTAGGTGCGAATTTAGATGATGATCAGTTGGGGACAATGCGGAGTTTTTATAGCGAAAATGACAAATTTAATTTAATGAGACAGAAGGGTGTATTTCCATACAGTTTTATGGATAGTTTAGAGAAATTAAATAGAAGTGAATTACCATCTAAGGAGGAATTTTATGATAATTTAAATAAAGAGCACATATCAGACGCTGATTATTTGCGGGCTAAGAATGTTTGGGATTTGTTTGAATGTCGCAGTCTAGGTGATTATTCAGATATTTATTTGAAATCAGACGTGCTTCTTTTATGTGACGTGTTTGAAAATTTTCGCGCAATTTCTTTGGATAAATATGGACTAGATCCAGCTCAGTATTATACAGCCCCGGGGCTATCGTGGGACGCTATGTTAAAATTAACCGGAATCGAGTTAGAATTGTTAACGGATATCGATATGATCCATTTCTTTAAAAGAGGTATAAGGGGTGGAATAAGTCAGTGTTCAGAAAGGAAGCATATTGCAAATAATAAATTTCTACCTGATTATGACCCTAACGAGCCGTCATCATTTATCACGTATCTAGACGCCACGAATTTATATGGACATAATATGTCTAAGGTGTTACCCACGGGTTGTTTCATGTGGCTATCTGAAAGAGAAATAAATGATTTAGATATTATGAATATCTCGGATGATAGCCCACACGGGTACGTCTTTGAAGTAGATATACATTATCCGGAATACCTGCACGACTTACACTCAGATCTCCCCTTCTTAGTTGAAAATATTGTGCCTCCTGAATCAAAATCAAAATTAACAAAGTTAATACCAAACCTGAACGATAAAAAAAAGTACGTCGTACACTATGTAAATTTAAAGCAGGCTATTAATAACGGGTTAGTGGTTACGAAAATACATAGAATTCTTAAATTTAATCAATCGGCGTGGTTAAAGAAATATATTGACTTAAACACCGAGATGAGAAATAAAGCTACAAATAAATTTGAAAAAGATCAATACAAATTAATGAATAATGCGGCGTTTGGTAAGACGATGGAAAATGTGGACAACAGATCAGACATAAAGTTGGTTACTCATTGGGAAAGTATTAGACGTAGTATGGGTGCAAATGCATTAATATCTCGTCCAAATTTTAAAACTTGTTCGATATTTACTGAAGATTTTGTAGCGATCCATATGGCTAAACAAAAGGTGACTTATAATAAACCAATTTACGTGGGCTTTTGCATCTTGGAATTGTCAAAGACAGTATTGTACAACTTTTTCTATAATGTAATTAAAAGAGAGTATGGGGATAATGCCTCTTTATTGTATTCTGATACCGATAGTCTGATTATCAAAATTTTAACAGGAAATTTTTACGATTTTATAATAGATAACCGAGACAAATTCGACACTTCAAATTATCAGGATGGTAATATATTTAATGTACCCAGAGGCCCACCGGTTTTAGGTAATTTTAAAGATGAATTTCCCGCGGACCCAATAATTAGTTTTTATGGTACCGGAGCAAAAGCTTATTACGTACAATCCGTGGGGAATGAATTAAAAAAAGCAAAAGGTGTAAAGAGATCTGTCATTCAAAAAGAATTATCAATAGATGACTATAGGCAAATCGTTGAACAAGGTGGCTTAATATTCAGAAAGATGAATACATTTCGAAGTCAATTACACGATATTTTTACCGAAGTAAAGAACAAAGTGGCTCTGTCTCATCACGATGATAAACGCTTTGTCATCCCCAATACAACTAAAACCCTAGCGTGGGGTCACTCTGACATACAATTTTTTCAAACTGAGCTAGAACAAAATATGCGTTGGTTAATGTCTGCTGCTAATGTTGTTCAAAGTAGTACTGTGGAAATTGATAAAATAGATCATTTACTTGCGGCAATAGCAGAGTTAAGCCAGTAATCGTTATTAAAATATGAATGTTTGTTTGACGTAAAGGTCCAGAATATTATAAATTAGATTTAGTTTATTTATATATTTCTTTGTAAAAATATTGTAAATTAAGTAGAGTATTGTTAAGCAAGTAATTTATATTGTCATTAAAAGTGGGTGTTCGTTTAACGTACAGTTCCAAAATATTATTAAATATGTTAAGTTTATGCATCTACTATTCTGTAAAGACACTGTAAGTTAATTTCATACTTTATATGTAATAATATGTAATTAAAAAATATATAATAATTAATTGGAGAACTATATTGTAATAAAGTATATGTAGAAAAGAATAATTATGTGTTGTTATTAAGCTTTACACCAGAATTCCTGTTTTAAAGTAAATAAAAGTGAGCGTCATTTATGGAAGGTACTGTACCATAGCTTCTATTCGAGGCATGTTTGTAACAACAATTCCTATTTTAAAGTAAAATAAAGCAGCATTCTTTATGGAAGTGCTGTACCAACGTATTTATGGAAGTGCTGTACCAACGTATTTATGGAAGTGCTGTACCACATTCTTTATGAAAGTGCTGTACCACAGTTTGGGTTATTGTTTAGAGTGGGTAATGTGGCAACAGTGCTGATGCCAACTCGAGGTGACGCGGCGCTTGGGTTTGGTGGTGTGACACATTTCAACAAATGAGGAGGCCGCATTTCCACCACTCCTAGAGTAGGGATGATGGGGGGGTTAGCGTGGTGTATTTATTTATACATTGTGGACTCTTCAAACGTTCTCTTTACCTTCAACTTTCACAGTGTGTAGTTGTGAATTTTATGTTCTGTGTTTTGTGTTCTGTGCCAAGTTTCAAGTTTAACAATTTGTAAGTTTATTATTTTTTTAATTGTTCGTAATTCGTAATTCTCATAATGGTGAGACACATTGTATCTGGAGGTGGCCGTAAAACGACGAATGTATCGGAGGCTACTAATGCTCAGAGGATGTTGCAGGGTGTGGCCATTTTGTCAAATTTTATGTCGGGCCCCGCTACCACGGTAGGTGCTCCTGTTCGTACAACAACGAATATTATTTATGCGGCAGCCCCAGCAGCTCAATTCGTTGTGGCCGGCGTCGCAAATAATTTAATATTAACACCTAGTGGTAGCGCAGCAGGTCCGACACCCCTAGGACCTGGTGCTGGAAATATGGGCCCGACATACAGCATAGCAGGTAGGCCGGGATTAGGGGTAAATATAATATCACATGTTCGAATCCCGGCTCCAAATACTATAAATTATAATGCCACCTCTAATGCAACATCGAGCAATAGCACGATACATGGGTCAGTTTATGGCAATCAACAGAGGTACGCTGTTAACCAGTCTGATGCTGACATGCATCCGGTAATTCATATCTCCGACGACGATGCTAGAGGGATTAATCCCGATAGCACCGAGGTCGTAGATGGATTACAGGATCGTGAAAGCGAATTTCGTGATGCTGAGGAGCTCGTTCGTTTAGATGGCAAAGTAAGACCATCTAAAAGGGCAGCTTCTGCATCGGGGAATCAGAGTGGGCGTCGCGTCACCTTCCAACCCTCGTGTGCATCCGTATCGTTGGTCACTAGTGATGACTCTGAGGACGACTTTGTGAAACCGCCGGAAGTCAAAAAACCCAAACGGGTAGTTATTCACAGTGATGACTCCGATGATGACTTTGTTGTCAAGCCAAAAATAAGTAAACAAAATGTAAAAATTGAAAAATGCAATAACCGTAAAACAAAGTCATCATCGGCGGCATCGGGGAGTGGTACGGGTAGGGGTAGGGGTAGACGTGTTGTGAACCCCAGCACAAAGTCGTCATCGGTGGCATCAGGGCGTGGTCCAAGAAGAGTGGCTACTCAACTAACACCGGACTTTTCCGATGCTCCGCGACATCTTGTTCAGTATATGTTGGATATAACCCAAGATTTACCTGAGCCGTTAACCCCTATTCTGGAGGATCCTCCTAGGCCTGTGATAAAAACTGTAGGCAGAGGCATGGGAGGAAAGGGAAATTTAATGAGCCTTAACGGCGAGGTAAATCGCGACGCGAATGCAAGTCCGGTTTTAGTTGGTAGATTTGACGACACCGCATTAGAACAACCAAGTTGTTCTAATGCAGTGCCATCATCACCACCCTCAGGTGGCAACGACGCACTAGAAGAAGCTGGCACTTCTAATGCGGCGGCGCCATCACCTCACCGAATACCAAGTCAGAATTCTACACATTCTGACATGGTGTTGGGTGCGGTACCACCGCCTGAACCTGTGGCAGAAATCGCGGAACTGGATGATATAAATTTTGAGGACTTATTACGTATTCCATCACCAGTTCCACCGATTCAGAATCCCTCAGATTCTGATTCGGATTGTGATTTTCTGTCACAGCAGGATGACCGCAATTTGCTAAGACAAGCAATTGCAACGTTAAAAACATTAAAAAACGCAAAAAAGGAAAAACACGATGCGGATGTATTGGCGCGCATTAATGATGATGCGCTACAACGGCAGGCTGAGGCACAGGAAGCCAGTGCTCGAGAACGCCTTCAGCATGCCGAAAATCTAAGGTTAGAAATTGAAAGGCTAACCTTAGAGAGAGAGCGAATCATCGTTAATGCGAATGCGGCGAGGATTGATGCCCAACAAAAAATCGAGGGTATCAATAATCGTCGCAACGCCGAGGCTAAGTCCCGTCGGGAGTTGGAAGGCGTAGAAAAAAAATTAAAAGATCTTGGCTAGAACGCATGAAGGTAAAGAGGCAACATTTTATTGTTTATTTTTTATATGTACATAATTTGTTTAGTTATAAGTATTAGTGTAAGTTCTTGTATAAATAATTTGTAGTTATATTGTAATAAGAAATTAGACTTAAAAAAAATAAATGTTAGGTTAGTTTACGTTATGTTAGGTTAGGTTGTACAGTTATATTGTAATCAAAAATTTACTCAGAAAAAAATACAAAAAAAAAATAAAAAAAGAAATATATAAAAAAAATATATATATATATAAAATATAAAAAAAATAAAAAAAATACAAAAAAAATATAAAAATACATAAAAAATATATAAAAAAAGTTACATTAGGTTAGGTTAGATTACGTTAGGTTAGGTTACGTTAGGTTAGGGGGGCGTGGGTGGCGCCGAAGCCGCCACTACGGCGGCGGAGCCGCCGTCACTGCAACGAAGTCGACGTTACGGCGGCGGAGCCGCCGTCACTGCAACAAGGCCGAATAAAATACACAATTTAGATGAAGTAAAATAAGGATACAATGAATGTAATAAAATGTAAATGTAATAAAAATAAATAATTATACAAATATGGTCTTTTTATAAATATATAAAACAAAAAAAAACCAAAAAAAAACAAAAAAAAAAACGAAAAAAAAACAAAAAAAACGAAAAAAAAACAAAAAAAACGGGGTATATAAATATATAAAATAAAAATCAAAATAAAAACCGGGAAATAAACGTAGCTTGTAGGTATCGGATCATCAGCTGGGGGATGCACCATGTTGCTTCTTGAGATGATTGCGCTATATTGGCGATTTTTATAGTTTAAGTAAAAATTTGTGAATAAAAAAATAATTTTCCAAATACTGATGTTTTATTTCTTACATACTTAATATAAAAATATAAATAATAAGTTTCCAAATACTGGTGTTTTATTTCTTACATACCTAATATGAAAATATAAATAATAATAATAAACAATTACAAAAAAACAATATAAAAAATATGTACAAAAAAAAAACAATATGAAAAATATCAATCGGAGTCCGAGTTCGAATCGCTGGCATCCATTGGCACCGTCTCCAGCGACCAAGCTGACGGTGAAGATGGCCTGCTGGGTAGCTCTTCCTCGGAGTCCAAGTCGCTGGCACCCATTGATTCTGTCTCCACAGACCAAGCTGATGGTGAATATGGTCTGCTCGACGGCTCAGCTTCCACGGACCAGCTACCACTGTCTGGGTCCTCTTCACGCCCCTGATCTTCATGGCTGGGCACAGACACCACCCAGCTACTACTGTCTGGACCATCTCCATCGTATGAGTGAGCAATCCTCACGTTGTACTCCCAGAAGGACATTGTAGTTTCTGTGGAGTCGCTCGAACTGACAATATTCTCTTGGGTAGCCATTTGTCTTCCAGTTTTGCAGTTTAACTGAGAACCAAGCGGTGAGAAGTTTCTTATATAAACACACCCCCACTCCACCACAACCAACATATACGAGAGTAACTTTCTTATACACATGGCATCAATGCCACCACTCACATAAACAACAGCAGATGAGTTTCTTATAGATAGACTATTTTAAATTTCAGAATCCGTTTCTGCGTCGGATTCAGATGGATCACTTTCAGAGGACACTGCTTCAGCTTCTGAGAATGTTTGTCGGTATCCATTTGTAGTGCTATCGGCCGGACCAGGTGGCTCCTCTGTAACCCACGATAAATATGAACACCACTCGCCGGTTTCAGGATCCTGATACCTTACTTCTTCATACCATATCAATGGTACAAAATTCGATAATATCGAATCACTGGTAGAGGAGACTGTTGGATCTTGGATTGTGACCATGTTAAATGCAGAAACTCAAATGAATAAGAGTTCATTATTTCTTACTAGGTATATAAGTCGATATACCCCCACTTTATTTTGCACTTAAAATAGATAGTAAAAACAAACATTTTTCATAAAAGGAGATATATTTATTTACAAAAAAAAAAGAAACATATTTATATAAATTATTTAAAAATTAATCTAAGGACTAATCACTTATACAATTACTTAAACTAAACTATTTACAATATTAAACTATTTACATTTTAACTTGTTTTATTGTTATTGCAAATGTTGCAGATCTCCACAGGTCTAATTTGATGGAGTGGCTCGCTGCAAGATTTGCAATAACCCCTTTCCCCGTCTGTCAGGCGTGTTGTGGAGTGAAAGTCTACGTGCCGATGCAACGCCAGGTCGACACGTCGTTGGTACCCCATGTAACAACCGTAGCACAGTTGATACTCTGCATCATCCCTTGTGTCGACAGCCACATATGCCATGGTTGTGCAGAATATCTCATTCCTGGGGTGGTGTCCTCTTAGGAGATACTTATCGGTGAGCTCCAGTTCCTCTTCGTCATCTGATGCGTCTGCAACGATGCCATCGTCAGTAATGTCAAGTTCGAGAACGACAGCATCATCATCTTCCTCACCGTCCACATCTCCTGGAAGAACACCCTTTTCGGCGTCAACAACTTCCACTCCAGCTCCAACAACAACAACTTCCACTCCAGCTCCAACAATACCCCCTTCGACAGCCACATCTGCGTCGCCTTCATGGTCGTTCCACATATTATTAACGCCGTCCACTTCCGCTAACCAATCCAAGAACTCTAGATTGGCACATCCTCTGGATACACCCATCATAAAATTAGGTACATCAGCCATTACAAGAGTAAAAATTCGTAAACGTAAACGTACAATGTTGAAATTCAACTGAAACGTACTGCATATACTATAAAGTATTAACAAGTGTTAAAATGCCTTTTCCAAAAGAGTGGGACTCCAAGCCGACCATTGCCGCATATCCATTTAGCACGAATGGTCAAATTGTGTGCCATAATTGTTACGTATCCTGGCCGCATGAATTCCTGTACGGGATTGTGTGGAAAATGTAGAGAGAAGAATCCTGTGCCAATTAAGAAGTGCCAAGAGGCCAGAGGAAGAAATTCAGGCGAGCGTCAAGAAAATGAATGTCGCAAGTGTCTGCAGCTGTTGACTCACACAAATATCGGTATAGGCAGAGATGTTTGTGATGTGTGTATGGTGAAGCCTCCGTTAAAGCAGCGGTGTCTGTCTTGTGATAAATATAAAGACGATTGCTGGAACAACGTGTGCAGCAAATGCAGAGACAATAAAATATTGTGCGAGAATGTTGGTATATTTATGTAACTTTTTTGCATCACGAGAGAGAATGCTGGTGTGTCAATCATGAAGCCCAGTTGTTACGACATGAAATTAAGGATTATACTTTATGAAGGTGTAAAATTTCTTTATTGTATTTAGAATAATTTGCATTTTACATATTTTATTCCAATTAATTTGTTTCTTTTTCTGTTAAGTTACTGAAATATAAAATGTAAATAATGAATTTTAAACATTTAAATAAAACACATTAATGTCGTATCCATGTTTTATTTCTATATTACCGATACACAAGTAAATATAATTGATTATGCATATTTTCACATTGTTCAAAATTTAATAAATTACACAACATCGTTTTTGTCAATCCAAGAGTTGTGTTCTTTAGATAGTCCCATCCATTTAACAAATATTCTGTTTCCTTTTTTCCTTAACACCTTCTCCACTAGATATATATCGGGATATTTAGTTTTCTGTAATTCCATTTCATAAAAACATCCTTTAATTGGTTGGCCATACATATCTTGAAGCTGATAAGTTGTTGGGTTAGTTATGTTTATTTTCACAATTTTAAAAAGTTCAGTTGAAAAATTTACTGTAAAACCTTTCTCAAATACACCTTTGTCGCCGGAATTTCGAAACCTTGTCCTGACGTGGAAAAATACCCAACGCCAGGATCCCCAGAAATTGCCGCCTTGGAGACAGGACCTCCAACGAGACTACATACTGGAAGATGGGCTCTTCTGGTATGTCAGAAATGGCCGACACGCACTGGTGGTGCCATACCAGACCAGGGACGAGGTATTTGAACAATATCGACACTTCGCAAGAAACCAACGTTATGGTGACGTCATAGAACGTATCCGCAAAAAATACTACTGGCCAGGGATGAGTGACAGTATTCGGTCGCGATTACGAGCCATGAATCACGTGCCGAAAAACGCTCTCGCTTCCGCCCGTGCAGGACATTCAGTGGAAGTTAAGACACACCCCCCCCGAACAGTTACCTTATGAGTGTGCGCGTCAAGGACCGAGCACGTCTAAGGCATGCGACCGCTGTGCGCCAGTTGGAGCCCAGGAAGCGGTGACCACTTTGGTCGACCTTGGAAATGCGACATCGCGTATTAGCCTATTGCCTGGAAACGACGAACCTGGCAGGAGCGCGAAGCTGACGCGGAACGAGTGGAGAATGCTAGATGCACCCCCTCTTCCCACATTGGAGACATCACCGCCATGCTCGGTGAACATCATGGACCAACCAGCTCCCCGGCATATCCCCGGATGGCAGTGTTTGCTTGGGACCAGTGAAAACCCACCTCGTCAGGTAGGCGAACCACCTAACACGGCCCTCTTTCGGCCACTGACGTTCTCAACCCCACCAGCAGTTCGCGGTCGCTTGAGGACTCAGCACAACTAGAGTTTATAATAACCTACATATCTATATCCGGAGGCATTCGCTCCAGGGCTTTTTAGCCACCAATTTATTTTCCATTACCGGCGCATTCGCCCAATTTTATTTATTTTCTCGTTTACGTCCCTTTAAAGGGAATTATCTTAACCCAACCATATTTTATCTATTCTTCTATACTATTCTAACCCATATAACCACTTTTATTTTATTCTGGTGCAACAGGCATTGCTGCTGCACCACCCATTATCATTCCAAACCCCAGGAGGCATTGCTCCTGCAATTTTATTAATTTTTCAAAATTACCAGCGCATCCACCATTAGTTTTCTAATTTCACCCTGTATAAGGTGAAAATTATTACTTATCATTATTTTAGTATTTTAATACTTACCTTTCAAACTTACCTTATTTACTGGCCAATTTACTTCTATTTTCGATTAAATCCGCCAGTAACTTCTGTCGCAAAATTTCAAATTTCAATCTTATCTCTCGAGTTCCCAGTAGGAAACCCTGCTGCGAGCTTCAGCCCTCTCAACACTTCAGTTAACTTCTGTGCAAGTATGTAAACTTGTACATTTCACCTCTCCGTGTGTACGAGTCCAACTTGGGCCAGTGATCTGCCAAGTTGACGTTCAACAGTCCTGTCGTGGGATGGGCCAAACCCTGCCCCATGATTCTACGAAAGGGCCAACAATCCCGTCGAGGTTCAGGTTGGAGATGCCTTGCCTCCGAAGGGCAACTTGTGACCACTTCGAACACAACCCGGACGAAGACATCGACACGCGTTTTGCATTGTAAATTCCGACATTATTTACTTTCTGTGCCACTAATTATTTAAGTAAAGTGCCTTATGTACTAAAATTATATTGCAATATATTTACTACATGTTTTGTACTGATAAATATTTAGCTGCGCCCAGATAGGTCAAATATTTAGTTTAAATTTTAAGGTAGTTTTGTATACAAAGGTAGCCAAAATTCACCAGTCATTTTGAAAATTAGTACGATCCACTTATCAAGAAAATTTTCAAATTTCTTAAACTTCATTTTCAAATTAGCTCAGTCTGATTTCTATCTAAAATTTCTCTCCTATTTTCAATCGAAACTAGTACGATCCATTTAATCCAGAACGTTTCGAACTTCTCAAACCTTATCAGCCCGGTCAAATTTTCAAATTTCGCCGGTCAAATTTTCTTTCCAATTTTCTCTCCTAATTTTCAACACTCCCGAAATTTTGCCTTCCCGGCAGGGTGGTGTTATAGTCCGGCTGAAATTAAGCCAGCCAATCAGAATGCTGCATTTCTCCCCGGCCTAGTATAAATATAATTGCGACACTGAGACGCCATCAGTCATTCGCAGTGCACCATCCGCGTCACTTCGTGGCTCGATCATTTTCTTTCTGCCACCGAGGGAGCCCACAGCGGTAACCCCAGAGGGCCCATATCTATTTCCACCACCGAGGGAGCTCTTTGTAGTAACCCCAGCTGGTCCAGCAACATTTTACAGTTATAATCGTTACCATACTGATGAAATCCTTCCACGTCAGCTTTTACAGCTAGGAAACACCAGCTAATTGCGAATGACAAGTATTAATCAATTCTTCATTTAAAATACGCGAACCGTGAGTTAGGGAAAGTTTTGGCTACCTTACCAACAGGTGAAATAATTTAATATAAGGTATTACTCGACCCGAGTGTTTAAATGAATGAGTGACTCCTTTTCTTTCCTTATCCTACCAGAGCTGGGCTCAGCTCGCAGGAGGACAAGCAGCTAGAAGAAATAAATAAAGCAAAACGAGCATAAGGCCTCGCAACGTCTATTTCTTTCCTAAGTGATTTTAAAACAAAGTGCTTTCTACACCGGACATACAAGGTAAAGAACCACTACAAACTTTAACCTGGGTAGCGGGGCCGTCAGCCTGCAGCCCCAGTAATCAGACATTCAGTGCATTGAACTCTCTGTGGAGGTTCAACTCAAAAAACATTAACCTAGATCGGGGCCATCCGCCTGCCAGCACCTAGTGACATTCTTGCTAAACGAACTCTCTGCTGAGGTTCGAATCAGGACAAAGACTTTCTTAGTTTGCTAGCCCTCTTCTAGGGAGTCCTCTAGTTTAACGTAGAGTCAGTGCCTAGACTTTAAGCTACGGAGAAGCCAGCCAGCTGAGCAGAAAGTGAAATTTGTTCATGTACATTTTTTGCAGCCAAGTTGCCGAGTTCCAGCCCTGCAGCAAAGGGGGATCGCTTGTGCCGCGCCGATTACTCATCAACTAGCATTCACCAGGCCTCCAGGTGCCTCGTAGAAGTTGACTCGCGTAAATAAGTAGCACAAGCCGTCTTCCCAAATGCACCACTAATAATTCACCAATAAGTCTAACTTTTGTATTTTGAAAAAAATGTAAACTTCTGTAAAGTGAATTCACCGTTCTGACGAACGCAGAAAGCATCCCCGTGGTGCACACGGCGCCGAAATCATTATTAAGAAAATTAAATTTTTTCGGGTCACCTCTGAAACACGTTTCCGTTGGGGGCCAAACATTAAGCACCGCCTCGGACGTTCTCAATTCAACCCCAACACCAACTACGCTTCGTTGTATGAGTGCAAGCATTCACATACATCAAGACTAGTCTCCCAACGTCAATTTCGCGGGGTGCGAGTGAATTAATTTTCCTCGCAGCCACAAAGACAATCTTCGACGTACTTTCGAATTTTAACAGAGACAAATTTCGTGGTACTATCGATTTTCACAAAGACAAATTTCAGAGGACTTTCGAAAAATTTCGTGTCACTTTCGAATTTTTCTCGGCTTCAATTTCCAAGTGCGGGCCGCGTTTCATCACGTCGCGCGCCAGCAGCAGCACGGACACCGCCCCCATTCATCTAAGAAGAGACTGGCAAAACTTACAAGAAGATCCGGCTCTCCGATTCTTTTTTCGCGACTTGACACACCAAGCCCTCAAACCACTGTAGTGACGAGCCCACACAGGAGGCAAAATTCCTCGCAGACACACTCCGGACACGACGTCCAGGACAGGGAACCAGAAGCACGCGCCGGGCGATCTGGGAGGCATGGAAGCCTGACCCACACGGCGAGGCCAGCTCTCTCTCGCCACAGTGCACAAGGAAGCATGGGTCAGAGCCAAGCTGGTGAAATGCAGATGGTATAAGCAAGGTATAAGCTTCGGGAAGGGGCGTGAAACGGCAATTTCTTCGAGCCACAGCGACGCGCCGCTCCGAGGAGTGCACAGCCAGGTGCGTCGGGACGCTAGGGACGCGGACTTGCGAAGGCTCACCCCGGCGCTCTCACCATCAAATCGAAACAACCCCCCTACGTTTTCCCCCCGCCGAAGACAATATGCAGTATTAAAGTTAATTTGTCGGACGGGAGACCAAACGGTCAGAGACTCTTGTCCTGAAATGATCTTAATAACGTTGGAACTTTAAAATGCTGTAAAATGAAAGTAAATATTTTGTATTCTATGAAACCTTTACAGGGCGACAGAACGAATTCATTATTAATTTTTAGAAATGAAATTAACTGATTTTAAACCGTTATAAAAAAGGCACTTTGACAGCATCACATTAATCGCCGGACCCAAGTCTGTATTTCTGAGGTATCAGGTTGACCCCACCACCCAGAGCTCGACGTGTTAATTAACGTATAAAGCAGCAAATTTACAGCTTCTGGAGTCATTGATAAATAAAACTTTTTTCTTTGATACACAGGTACGTCAGGAAGGCGTTCGTGCCGGCGTTAGAAACTCTCCCTGAACAGAGCAGAACGAAGCAGCATCAGTCTCTGGAAATGTTCAGGGGGTGCCGGGACGATGCCAACACTTTCAAGGTGTTCGCGGAAGACGGCAGGGCACTATGGAACGCCATAGATGCCATTCTCCCGCTGACGGCGATATCGAGAAGCTGTGAATTCTATTTTTATGTCGGCAGAAATGGCGTGAGGGCCGATCCCGACAAATTTGGTGAGTAGTAAAATATCAAAGACAAGAATACGGTTTCAATAACGGGTTTATCTGTTCCATATGTTTCAGCTGAACGAATAAGGAACCAAGTCGAACTAGAGGAACCGGACAAGGTACAGGCTATTATACTGGTTCAAGTACATCGAGCAATAACGATTCACCCTGTACAACGGAGAGCGATCGTTTTCGATCTGAATCGTCTCTCTCGCATGTTAGGCGTCGGGTATCGATCCAAGACGACGGTGTATAGACCGAACCTGTTTCACAGGTTCGGTCATTTTTCTTGCAGACATCACTTTGCAACCGATATATTCGTAGGTGGCGGCGACGACGACACGTCGTTGAATGCCGATTGTCTCGTCTCGTTTGTACAAGTCTATGATCCGCAGGTACATAGAGTACGAAAAGTTAGAGGCATGATAAGCCTAGCGATGAGTAGAGCGTGTGGTCGTTTGAACGGACACGAGCGACTGAAGACTTTCTCGGATAGGAAGAGACTTGGAAAGGCTGTGGCTAAACCGGAATGGCAAGGCGGCGTTGTCAAAGCCGCCTATAGAGAGTATATCTCCGGGAGAGGTGCAGTACTCGTCGCCGATGAAATGGATATCGGCAGCAAAATCGGGAGACGATGCTTGGTCCACTTATGTCGACCGAACAGGATATAGGCTGATGGAGGGGACAATCGAGTCGGCATCAGCGCGTTCCGCTTCGAGGCTACCGATCAGCCGGCACGAATTCCTCCTCCTTCAAGCGCAGGAATGTGCCTTGCGCTATTTCGTGTTCGGTCAGACAGAAATTGTGCCTTATCGTCTTCTTTTGCTGCTAATGAAAGGCGAATCTCTCTCCCGAAGTCTCGACGAAAGCGAAACTTTTGTCAATCTTAGGAAGAAGATTTACGATCGTCGTCGTCTATCCTCTCTGCTCGAGGAGGCGCAGCCAGTACCGTCTGGATGTTTGGAGGCGGCGTTGGAGGTGGAGAAATGGATGGGGAGTTATTCGCTTTACATGTGACCATCCTTTTCGTTCGTCCTGGAACAATGCTTCGACTTGGCGGGATCGACTCTACCGTCCGCTAACGAGTTTAACGATTCTCGATGGAGCTATCTGGGCCGTATAATTCGTCTCTGGTCGCGTCGATACGCTATCTATGCGTACCGTCAGTGCAGACCGAACCAGAAACTTGCACGCGATTGTACGACCGATGAATTGTTCACTCGAAATTCGGTGATGCTTGACCGGGTGGTACAGTCGCGTCAGGGCCTCGCGTGTGAGGATATGCCGTCGTCGAACGGTGACGCCGGAAGAGGTATTCACTTCGATGACACGTCCTGTTACGTTTATAGGCCATGCCATCGTTCATCTAACCTGTTTCCCAGACACGTTAGATGACGAAGAGTTTCGTAGTCAGTGCCTGCGGTACATATCCCTACACTTTGAGGTGTATCCTCGGTTTTTGGTACAGAGACACCGGCATTCACGATCGCACTTTGTGGTTACCTTTAAGAAGCTAAACTATTTCCTTTCTTAACTTTTTTCTTATGACAAAAAAGCCGTACTAAAAAGTAGGAAATAATTCCTTTGTGCATATTCTTCCAAGAATTCGGTAAAATAACTTTTATATTTTTAATTATAACTGAAAAACTGGGAATTTTAGAAAAAAGTCAAGCGTATGTAACAAATCAAAGCCGATGAATTTTCTTTACATTTCATGGTTTTCACATTTTTCACGATATCTATATACGAGACATTATTATAACTTCCGAAATTTACGTAACATTTTAATTTTCGAAGGTTAGAAAATGAGCGAAGTGAATAATACTTTCATCATTTGCGATAAAATTTTTGGAAAAAAATTGTATTACTAAGATACTTATTTATGATAATTTAGTAGGTATAAAGGAATATAGGCCAACGCTTTTTTGGATAATTTTCGAAATATTGGAAAATGGCGTCTTTTCTGAGTTTCGAGCACAAAATGTTGAAAGGGTCGTGAAAACCATAATTTTAAGGAAGAATCAACAACTCAAGTTTCATTTTAAAGAAAATTAAATATTCTTTTAAATTCCACGATTTCTATTTTATCGATTTTGTCACGTTTACTGTTTTTAGAATACATCGTTTAATTATAAAAAATTTCTACTCTAGTACTGTTCAATGTACTTGAGGGCTTTTCAAAGTAGTACTCAAGTACTTTGTGAAGTGCTCAAGTACGCAATTTATACTGTAAGTGCAAGTAAATATTTTAAAAAGTTCGAGTACGATTACCTAACGTGTAGCTCCGTACGGTATGTACTGGGGTACAGAAGACAGAAAACGGTATCGAAGTATCCGTTTGCATTACAGCGTGGGTCTGAAAGTAGATACCCGGCGGTCCGAAATGAATTTCACGTGCGTGGCATTGAACACGAACCAATATTGCTAGATTTATTAATTCGTGCACAAGAACACTGCACCACTTTTAAATTTTACGTCACTGAATTTTGGAACACCCTGTATGTAGGTTGGTTTAGGATTATTTCGAAATTAAAGTCTATGTTTCACGAGAGAAAATAAGTCTTAATTCCATGATTCACGTTCTCACAATACTAGAAGTTTGTTAATTCGCTTAATTATACATGTATTAATTAGTACGATTAGTAAGTTACACACTTTAGTAAAAATTTGCCTTCTGTTTGTCGCATTTCGATTTTTTGAAGTTAACGTTTCCCCAGATGAACTGAATTCTCAGTGCCGAGTGCCTGTTTATGTATTAAAAATTGATTTTTCTCGAATTTTTTGAAAATCGAATTCTCCGGAGCTACTGGAATGCCAAAAATGTCTTAAATAATCGCGACGCGAGTTAAGTTTTATATTTATATGAAGGGCGGAGCTTAATTCTTAAGAGTTGCTAATCAGAAACGGCGCGCTGGAGTATATGGTCGCTGGCCAAATATTGAGTATATCAGCCTGCTTGGCGTGGATTGGTGGAAATTACGCACAGTGGCGTGGCCGCCTGAAACGGCTATTAATACACACCGATTTGCGCCCAGCATACAGTTCTCGCAACGTAGTCAAGCACGACAAATCTCATACGTCCAGACCAAACTATTAAAATCAAAAGAAGCTGTTTATTTCTCCTTGAATGAAGCGAACCCTCACTTGCGAGACCGCAATAAAAGATCCCTTCGGGACAATAAAACAAATAATAAAAGATCCATTTAGGACAGAAAAACTAGAATTGAAAAGAGCCATTCAGGCCAATCGAAGTAAAACAAAAGATCCATACAGGACAAATTTACTGCTAGAAAAGATCCATATGACACAGAAAATAGCAAACTGTAAAAGATCCATTCAGGACACTTGTTTTTCGAAAAGATCCATTTAAGGACAACAATAAACCAGGATATGTCAGACCACTCGAAGAACGCCTCTGTGACACCTGGAGCCTCAAGCCACGGCTCCGCCGCTCCCAAGACCCTCCGAGGAGTACGCCCAGACCCGCGTTTCCAGTTGGTAAACAGCATGTTTCCAATGTTCTACTCCCTGGACGAGGCTGCACCAGGAAGTGGTGAACAAACGGACCTCAGGGGAGCTTTTACCGCAAGAAGAAACCGATGGAGATATGCAGTATAAAAGTTAATTTGTCGGACGGGAGACCAAGCGGTCCGAGACTCTTGTCATGAAATGATCTTAATAACGTTGGAACTTTAAAATGCTGTAAAATGAAAGTTAATATTTTCTATGCTATGAAACCTTTACAGGGCGACAGAACGAATTAATTATTAATTTTTAGAAATGAAATTAACTGATTTTAAACCGTTATAAAAAGGCACTTTGACACATTAATCGCCGGACCCAAGTCTGTATTTCTGAGGTATCAGGTTGACCCCACCACCCAGAGCTCGACGTGTTAATTAACGTACAAAGCAGCAAATTTACGGCTTCTGGAGTCATCGATAAATAAAACTTTTTTCTTTGATACACAGGTAAGTCAGGAATGCGTTCGTTGCCCAAGTTTGGTGCCGGCGTTAGAAACTCTCCCTGAATAGAGCAGAACGAGGCAGCATCAGTCTCTGGAAATGTTCAGGGAGTGCCGGGACGACGCCAACACTTTCAAGGTGTTCGCGGAAGACGGCAGGGCACTATGGAACGCCGTAGATGCCATTCTCCCGTTGACGGCGATATCGAGAAGCTGTGAATTCTATTTTTATGTCGGCAAAAATGGCGTGAGGGCCGATCCCGACAAATTTGGTGAGTAGTAATATATCAAAGATAAGAATACGGTTCCAATAACGGGTTTATCTTTTCCATGTGTTTCAGCTGAACGAATAAGGAACCAAGTCGAACTAGAGGAACCGTACAAGGTACAGGCTATTTTACTGGTTCAAGTACATCGAGCAATAACGATTCATCATGCACAACGGAGAGCGATCGTTTTCTATCTGAATCGTCTCTCCCGCGTGTTAGGCGTCGGGTATCGATCCAAGACGACGGTATATCGACCGAATCTGCTTCACAGATTCGGTCACTTTTCTTGCAGACATCACTTTGCAACCGATATATTCGTAAGAGGCGGCGACGACGACTCGTCGGTGAATGCCGATTGTCTTGTCTCGTTTGTGCAAGTCTATGATCCACAGGTACATAGAGTACGAAAAGTTAGAGGCATGATAAGCCTGGCGATGAGTATGGCGTGTGGTCGTTTGAACGTACACGAGCTACTGAAGACTTTCTCGGATAGGAAGAGACTTGGAAAGGCCGTGGCTAAACTGGAATGGGAAGGCGGCGTTGTCGAAGCCGCCTAAAGAGTATATCTGCAGGCTTCGAGACGGCGTTTCCCTGAGGGTGGAATACGTTTGCGATTTTCGTAACGTCACTGTACGTTCGTTCGATACATTCGCAGGCGTATCAACCATGGAAAACGTCGTCCGCTTGCTGTTCCGGGAGCGAGCCGTCCAAGTATCTTGTTCGTCCGGGAGAGGTGCAGTACTCGTCGCCGATGAAATGGATATTGGCAGCAAAATCGGGAGACGATGCTTGGTCCAATTGCGTCGACCGAACAGGATATAAGCTGATGGAGGGGGCAATCGAGTCGGCGTCGGTGCGTTCCGTTTCGGGGCTACCGATCAGCCGGCACAAATTCCTCCTCCTTCAAGCGCAGGAATGTGCCTTGCGCTATTTCTTGTTCGGTCAAACGGAAATTGTGCCCTAGCGTCTTCTTTTGCTGCTGCTGAAAGGCGAATCTCTCTCCCGAAGTCTCGACGAAAGCGAAACTTTTGCCATTCTTAGAGGGGAGATTTACGATCGTCGTCGTCTATCCTCTCTGCTCGAGGATGCGCAGCCAGTACCTCTAGGTGTTTGGAGGCGGCGTTGGAGGCGGAGAAATGGATGGGGAGTTATTCGCTTTACATGCGACCACTTTTGGTTCGTCCTGGAACAATGCTTTGACTTGGCGGGATCGACTCTACCGTCCGCTGCCGAGTTTAACGATTCTCGATGGAGCAATCCGGGCCGTATAATTCGTCTCTGGTCGCGTCTATACGCTATTTATGCGTACCGTCAGTGCAGGCCGAACCAGAAACTTACACGCGATTGTACGACCGATGAATTGTTCACTCGAAAGTCGGTGATGCTTGGCCGGGTGGTACAGTCGCGTCAGGACCTCGCGTGTGAGGATATGCCGTCGTCGAACGGTGACGCCGGAAGAGGTATTCACTTCGATGACACGTCCTGTTACGTTTATAGGCCATGCCATCGTTCATCTAACCTGTTTCCCAGACACGTTAGATGACGAAGAGTTTCGTAGTCAGTGCCTGCGGTACATATCCCTACACTTTGAGGTGTATCCTCAGTTTTTGGTACACGGAGACACCGGCATTCACGATCGCACTTTGTGGTTACCTTTAAGAAGGTAAACTATTTATTTCGATGACACGTCCTGTTACGTTTGTAGGCCATGCCATCGTTCATCTAACCTGTTTTCCAGACACGTTAGATGACGAAGAGTTTCGTAGTCAGTGCCTGCGGTACATATCCCTATACTTTGAGGTGTATCCTCGGTTTTTGGTACAGAGACACCGGCATTCACGATCGCACTTTGTGGTTACCTTTAAGAAGCTAAACTATTTCCTTTTTTAACTTTTTTCTTATGACAAAAAAGCCGTACTAAAAAGTAGGAAATAATTCCTTTGTGCATATTCTTCCAAGAATTCGGTAAAATAACTTTTATATTTTTATTTTTAACTGAAAAACTGGGGATTTTAGAAAAAAGTCAAGCGTATGTAACAAATCAAAGCCGATGAATTTTCTTTACATTTCATGGTTTTCACATTTTTCACGATATCTATATACGAGACATTATTATAACTTCCGAAATTTACGTAACATTTTAATTTTCGAAGGTTAGAAAATGAGCGAAGTGAATAATACTTTCATCATTTGCGATAAAATTTTTGGAAAAAAATTGTATTACTAAGATACTTATTTATGATAATTTAGTAGGTATAAAGAAATATAGGCCAACGTTTTTTTGGATAATTTTCGAAATATTGTAAAATGGCGTCTTTTCTGAGTTTCGAGCACAAAATGTTGAAAGGGTCGTGAAAACCATAATTTTAAGGAAGAATCAACAACTCAAGTTTCATTTTAAAGAAAATTAAATATTCTTTTAAATTCCACGATTTCTATTTTATCGATTTTGTCACGTTTACTGTTTTTAGAATACATCGTTTAATTATAAAAAATTTCTACTCTAGTACTGTTCAATGTACTTGAGGGCTTTTCAAAGTAGTACTCAAGTACTTTGTGAAGTGTTCAAGTACGCAATTTATACTGTAAGTGCAAGTAAATATTTTAAAAAGTTCGAGTACGATTACCTAACGTGTAGCTCCGTACGGTATGTACTGGGGTACAGAAGACAGAAAACGGTATCGAAGTACCCGTTTGCATTACAGCGTGGGTCTGAAAGTAGATACGCGGCGGTCCGAAATGAATTTCACGTGCGTGGCATTGAACACGAACCAATATTGCTAGATTTATTAATTCGTGCGCAAGAACACTGCACCACTTTTAAATTTTACGTCACTGAATTTTGGAACACCCTGTATGTAGGATGGTTTAGGATTATTTCGAAATTAAAGTCTGTTTCACGAGAGAAAATAAGTCTTAATTCCATGATTCACGTTCTCACAAGACTAGAAGTTTGTTAATTCGCTTAATTAGACATGTATTAATTAGTACGATTAGTAAGTTAAACACTTTAGTAAAAATTTGCCTTCAGTGTTTGTCGCATTTCGATTTTTTGAAGTTAACGTTTCCCCAGATGAACTGAATTCTCAGTGCCGAGTGCCTGTTTATGTATTAAAAATTGATTTTTCTCGAATTTTTTGAAAATCGAATTCTCCGGAGCTACTGGAATGCCAAAAATGTCTTAAATAATCGCGACGCGAGTTAAGTTTTATATTTATATGAAGGGCGGAGCTTAATTCTTAAGAGTTGCTAATCAGAAACGGCGCGCTGGAGTATATGGTCGCCGGCCAAATATTGAGTATATCAGCCTGCTTGGCGTGGATTGGTGGAAATTACGCACAGTGGCGTGGCCGCCTGAAACGGCTATTAATACACACCGATTTGCGCCCAGCATACAGTTCTCGCAACGTAGTCAAGCACGACAAATCTCATACGTCCAGACCAAACTATTAAAATCAAAAGAAGCTGTTTATTTCTCCTTGAATGAAGCGAACCCTCACTTGCGAGACCGCAATAAAAGATCCCTTCGGGACAATAAAACAAATAATAAAAGATCTATTTAGGACAAAAAAAGTAGAATTGAAAAGAGCCATTCAGGCCAATCGAAGTAAAACAAAAGATCCATACAGGACAAATTTACTTCTAGAAAAGATCCATATGACACAGAAAATAACAAACTGTAAAAGATCCATTCAGGACACTTGTTTTTCGAAAAGATCCATTTAAGGACAACAATAAACCAGGATATAATGTCAGACCACTCGAAGAACGCCTCGGTGACACCTGGAGCCTCAAGCCACGGCTCCGCCGCCCCCAAGACCCTCCGAGGAGTACGCCCAGACCCGCGTTTCCAGTTAGTAAACAGCATGTTTCCAATGTTCTACTCCCTGGACGAGGCTGCACCAGGAGGTGGTGAACAAACGGACCCCAGGGGAGCTTTTACCGCAGGAAGAAACCGAGGGCGATATGCAGTATAAAAGTTAATTTGTCGGACGGGAGACCAAGCGGTCCGAGACCCTTGTCATGAAATGATCTTAATAACGTTGGAACTTTAAAATGCTGTAAAATGAAAGTAAATATTTTCTATGCTATGAAACCTTTACAGGGCGACAGAACGAATTAATTATTCATTTTTAGAAATGAAATTAACTGATTTTAAACCGTTATAAACAGGCACTTTGACACATTAATCGCCGGACCCAAGTCTGTATTTCTGAGGTATCAGGTTGACCCCACCACCCAGAGCTCGACGTGTTAATTAACGTACAAAGCAGCAAATTTACGGCTTCTGGAGTCATCGATAAATAAAACTTTTTTCTTTGATACACAGGTACGTCAGGAATGCGTTCGTTGCCCAAGTTTGGTGCCGGCGTTAGAAACTCACCCTGAACAGAGCAGAACGAGGCAGCATCAGTCTCTGGAAATGTTCAGGGAGTGCCGGGACGACGCCAACACTTTCAAGGTGTTCGCGGAAGACGGCAGGGCACTATGGAACGCCGTAGATGCCATTCTCCCGTTGACGGCGATATCGAGAAGCTGTGAATTCTATTTTTATGTCGGCAAAAATGGCGTGAGGGCCGATCCCGACAAATTTGGTGAGTAGTAAAATATCAAAGATAAGAATACGGTTCCAATAATGGGTTTATCTTTTCCATATGTTTCAACTGAACGAATAAGGAACCAACTAGAGGAACCGTACAAGGTACAGGCTATTTTACTGGTTCAAGTACATCGAGCAATAACGATTCACCATGCACAACGGAGAGCGATCGTTTTCTATCTGAATCGTCTCTCCCACGTGTTAGGCGTCGGGTATCGATCCAAGACGACGGTATATCGACCGAACCTGCTTCACAGATTCGGTCATTTTTCTTGCAGACATCACTTTGCAACCGATATATTCGTAAGAGGCGGCGACGACGACTCGTCGGTGAATGCTGATTGCCTCGTCTCGTTTGTGCAAGTCTATGATCCGCAGGTACATAGAGTACGAAAAGTTAGAGGCATGATAAGCCTAGCGATGAGTATGGCGTGTGGTCGTTTGAACGGACACGAGCGACTGAAGACTTTCTCGGATAGGAAGAGACTTGGAAAGGCCGTGGCTAAACTGGAATGGCAAGGTGGCGTTGTCAAAGCCGCCTAAAGAGTATATCTGCAGGTTTCGAGACGGCGTTTCCCTGAGGATGGAATACGTTTGCGATTTTCGTAACGTCACTGTACGTTCGTTCGATACATTCGCAGGCGTATCAACCATGGAAAACGTCGTCCGTTTGCTGTTCCGGGAGCGAGCCGCCCAAGTATCTTGTTCGTCCGGGAGAGGTGCAGTACTCGTCGCCGATTAAATGGATATTGGCAGCAAAATCGGGAGACGATGCTTGGTCCAATTACGTCGACCGAACAGGATATAAGCTGATGGAGGGGGCAATCGAGTCGGCGTCGGTGCGTTCCGTTTCGGGGCTACCGATCAGCCGGCACAAATTCCTCCTCCTTCAAGCGCAGGAATGTGCCTTGCGCTATTTCTTGTTCGGTCAAACGGAAATTGTGCCCTAGCGTCTTCTTTTGCTACTGCTGAAAGGCGAATCTCTCTCCTGAAATCTCGACGAAAGCGAAACTTTTGTCATTCTTAGAGGGGAGATTTACGATCGTCGTCGTCGTCGTCTATCCTATCTGCTCGAGGAGGCGCAGCCAGTACCTCTAGGTGTTTGGAGGCGGCGTTGGAGGCGGAGAAATGGATGGGGAGTTATTCGCTTTACATGCGACCACTTTTCGTTCGTCCTGGAACAATGCTTTGACTTGGCGGGATCGACTCTACCGTCCGCTGCCGAGTTTAATGATTCTCGATGGAGCAATCCGGGCCGTATAATTCGTCTCTGGTCGCGTCTATACGCTATCTATGCGTACCGTCAGAGCTGACCGAACCAGAAGCTTGCACGCGATTGTACGACCGATGAATTGTTCACTCGAAATTCGGTGATGCTTGGCCGGGTGGTACAGTCGCGTCTGGGCCTCGCGTGTGAGGACATGCCGTCGTCGAACGGTGACGCCGGAAGAGGTATTCACTTCGATGACACGTCCTGTTACGTTTGTAGGCCATGCCATCGTTCATCTAACCTGTTTCCCAGACACGTTAGATGACGAAGAGTTTCGTAGTCAGTGCCTGCGGTACATATCCCTACACTTTGAGGTGTATCCTCAGTTTTTGGTACACGGAGACACCGGCATTCACGATCGCACTTTGTGGTTACCTTTAAGAAGGTAAACTATTTATTTCGATGACACGTCCTGTTACGTTTGTAGGCCATGCCATCGTTCATCTAACCTGTTTCCCAGACACGTTAGATGACGAAGAGTTTCGTAGTCAGTGCCTGCGGTACATATCCCTACACTTTGAGGTGTATCCTCGGTTTTTGGTACACGGAGACACCGGCATTCACGATCGCACTTTGTGGTTACCTTTAAGAAGGTAAACTATTTCTTTTTTTAAATTTTTTCTTATGACAAAAAAGTCGTACTAAAAAGTAGGAAATAATTCCTTTGTGCATATTCTTTCAAGAATTCGGTAAAATAGTTAACACTTTTATATTTTTATTTATAACTGAAAAACTGAGGATTTTAGAAAAAGTCAAGCGTATGTAACAAATCAAAGCCGATGAATTTTCTTTACATTTCATGGTTTTCACATTTTTCACAATATCTATATACGAGACATTATTATAACTTCCGAAATTTACGTAACATTTTAATTTTCGAAGGTTAGAAAATGAGAGAAGTGAATAATACTTTCATCATTTGCGATAAAATTTTTGGAAAAAAATTGTATTACCAAGATACGTATTTATGATAATTTAGTAGGTATAAGGAAATATAGGCCAACATTTTTTTGGATAATTTGAAATGGCCCTTTTTCGAGATATTGTAAAATGGCGTCTTTTCTGAGTTTCGAGCACAAAATGTTGAAAGGGTCGTAAAAACCATAATTTTGTTGATTCTTTAAAATTTATTTTAAAGAAAACTAAATATTCTTTTAGATTCCACGATTTCTATTTTATCCATTTTGTCACGTTTACTGTTTTTAGAATACATCGTTTAATTATAAAAAATCTACTGAACCTGTTTCTCAGCTTCGGTAATTTTTCTTGCAGACATCACTTTGCAACCGATATATTCGTAAGTGGCGGCGACGACGACTCGTCGGTGAATGCCGATTGTCTCGTCTCGTTTGTGCAAGTCTATGATCCGCAGGTACATAGAGTACGAAAAGTTAGAGGCATGATAATCCTAGCGATGAGTAGGGCGTGTGGTCGTTTGAACGGACACGAGCGACTGAAGACTTTCTCGGATAGGAAGAGACTTGGAAAGGCTGTGGCTAAACCGAAATGGCAAGGCGGCGTTGTCGAAGCCGCCTATAGAGAGTATATCTGCTGGCTTCGAGACGGCGTTTCCGTGAGAGTGGAATACGTCTGCGATTTTCGTAACGTCACTACGTTTATTCGATACATTCGCAGACGTGTCGACCATGGAAAACTTCGTCCGCTTGCTGTTCCGGGAGCGAGCCGTCCAAGTATCTTGTTCGTCCGGGAGAGGTGCAGAACTCGTCGCCGATGAAATGGATATCGGCAGCAAAATCGGGAGACGATGCTTTGGTCCACTTACGTCGACCGAACAGGATATAGGCTGATGGAGGGGACAACGGAGTCGGCATCGGTGCGTTCCGCTTCGGGGCTACCGATCAGCCGGCACGAATTACTCCTCCTTCAAGCGCAGGAATGTGCCTTGCGCTATTTCGTGTTCGGTCAAACGGAAATTGTGTCTTATCGTCTTCTTTTGCTGCTACTGAAAGACGAATCTCTCTCCCGAAGTCTCGACGAAAGCGAAACTTTTGTCTTCTTAGGGGGGAGATTTACGATCGTCGTCGTCTATCCTCTCTGCTCGAGGAGGCCCAGCCAGTACCGTCTGGGTGTTTGAAGGCGGAGAAATGGATGGGGAGTTATTCGCTTTACATGCGACCATCCTTTTCGTTCGTCCTAGAACAATGCTTCTTTTAAATTCCACGATTTCTATTTTATCCATTTTGTCACGTTTACTGTTTTTAGAATACATCGTTTAATTATAAAAAATCTCTACTCTAGTACTGTTCAATGTACTTGAGGGCTTTTCAAAGTAGTACTCAAGTACTTTGTGAAGTACTCAAGTACGCAATTTATACTGTAAGTGCAAGTAAATATTTTAAAAAGTTCGAGTACGATTAACGTGTAGCTCCGTACGGTAAGTACTCGGGTACAGAAGACAGAAAACCAGAAAACGGTACCGAAGTACCGATTTCGAGTACTCGTACTCGAGTCCGTCCCAGCTCTGCCGCAGACCGGCCTTTTTCAACGTACGCCAATCCGTTTGCATCACAGCGTGGGTCTGAAAGTAGATACGCGGCGGTCCGAAATGAATTTCACCTGCGTGGCATTGAACACGAACCAATATTGCTGGATTTATTAATTCGTGCGCAAGAAAACTGCACCACTTTTAAATTTTACGTCACTGAATTCTGGAATACCCTGTATGTAGGTTGGTTTAGGATTATTTCGAAATTAAAGTCTATGTTTCACGAAAGAAAATAAAATAAGTCTTAATTCCATGATTCACGTTCTCACAATACTAGAAGTTTATTAATTAGCTTAATTAGACATGTATTAATTAGTAAGTTAAACACTTTAGTAAAAATTTGCCTTCTGTTTATCGCATTTCGATTTTTTGAAGTTAACGTTTCCCGAGATGAACTGAATTCTCAGTGCCGAGTGCCTGTTTATGTATTAAAAATTGATTTTTCTCGAATTTTTCGAAAATCGAATTCTCCGGAGCTACTGGAATGCCAAAAATGTCTGGAATGATCGCGACGCGAGTTAAGTTTTATACTTATATGAAGGGCGGAGCTTAATTCTTAAGAGTTGCTAATCAGAACGGCGCGCTGGAGTATATTGTCGCCGGCCAAATATTGAGTATATCAGCCTGCTTGGCGTGGATTGGTGGAAATTACGCACAGTAGCGTGGCCGCCTGAAACGGCTATTAATACACACAGATTTGCACCCTGCAGGCAGTTCTCGCAACGTAGTCAAGCACGACAGATCTCATACGTCAAGAGCAAACTATTAAAATCAAAAGACGCTGTTTATTTCTCCTTAAATGAACCGAACCCTCACTTGCGAGACCGCTATAAAAGATCCCTTCGGGACAATAAAACAAATAATAAAAGATCCACTTAGGACAGAAAAAGTAGAATTGAAAAGAGCCATTCAGGCCAATCGAAGTAAAACAAAAGATCCATACAGGACAAATTTACTGCTAGAAAAGATCCATATGACAGAAAATAACAAACTGTAAAAGATCCATTCAGGACAATTATTTTACGAAAAGATCCATTTAAGGACAACAATAAACCAGGATATAATGTCAGACCACTCGAAGAACGCCTCGGTGACACCTGGAGCCTCAAGCCACGGCTCCGCCGCCCCCAAGACCCTTTGAGGAGTACGCCCAGACCCGCGTTTCCAGTTGGTAAACCGCATGTTTCCAATGTTCTACTCCCTGAACGAGGCTGCACCAGGAGGTGGTGAACAAACGGACCCCATGGGAGTTTTTACCGCACGAAGAAACCGAGGGCGATAATATGCAGTATAAAAGTTAATTTGTCGGACGGGAGACCAAACGGTCCGAGACTCTTGTCATGAAATGATCTTAATAACGTTGAAACTTTAAAATGCTGTAAAATGAAAGTAAATATTTTTTATGCTATGAACCTATACAGGGCGACAAAACGAATTCATTATTAATTTTTAGAAATGAAATTAACTGATTTTAAACCGTTATAAAAAGGCACTTTGACAGCATCACATTAATCGCCGGACCCAAGTCTGTATTTCTGAGGTATCAGGATGACCCCACCACCCAGAGCTCGACGTGTTAATTAACGTATAAAGCAGCAAATTTACGGCTTCTGGAGTCATCGATAAATAAAAAAATTTTCTTTGATACCCAGGTACGTCAGGAAGGCGTTTGTTGCCCAAGTTTGGTGCCGGCGTTAGAAATTCTTCCTGAACAGAGCAGAACGAGGCAGCATCAGTCTCTGGAAATGTTCAGGGAGTGCCGGGACGACACCAACACTTTCAACGTGTTCGCGGAAGATGGCAGGGCACTATGGAACGCCATAGATGCCATTCTCCCGCTGACGGCGATATCGAGAAGCTGTGAAATCTATTTTTATGTCGGCAGAAATGGCGTGAGGGCCGATCCCGACAAATTTGGTGAGTAGTAAAATATCAAAGATAAGAATACGGTTCCATAACGGGTTTATCTTTTCCATATGTTTCAACTGAACGAATAAGGAACCAAGTCGAACTAGAGGAACTGGACAAGGTACAGGCTATTATACTGGTTCAAGTACATCGAGCAATAACGATTCACCATGCACAACGGAGAGCGATCGTTTTCGATCTGAATCGTCTCTCCCGCGTGTTAGGCGTCGGGTATCGATCCAAGACGACGGTATATCGACCGAACCTGCTTCACAGATTCGGTCATTTTTCTTGCAGACATCATTTTGCAACCGATATATTCGTAGGTGACGGCGACGACGACTCGTCGGTGAATGCCGATTGCCTCGTCTCGTTTGTGCAAGTCTATGATCCGCAGGTACATAGAGTACGAAAAGTTAGAGGCATGATAATCCTAGCGATGAGTAGGGCGTGTGGTCGTTTGAACGGACACGAACGACTGAAGACTTTCTCGGATAGGAAGAGACTTGGAAAGGCCGTGGCTAAACTGGAATGGCAAGGCGGCGTTGTCGAAGCCGCATATAGAGAGTATATCTGCAGGCTTCGAGGCGGCGTTTCCCTGAGGGCGGAATAAGTCTGCGATTTTCGTAACGTCACTGTACGTTCGTTCGATACATTCGCAGACGTATCGACCATCGAAAACGTCGTCCGCTTGCTGTTCGGGGAGCGAGCCGTCCAAGTATCTTGTTCGTCCGGGAGAGGTGCAGTACTCGTCGCCGATGAAATGGATATCGGCAGCAAAATCGGGAGACGATGCTTGGTCCAATTACGTCGACCGAACAGGATATAGGCTGATGGAGGGGGCAATCGAGGCGGCGGCGGTGCGTTCCGCTTCGGGGCTACCAATCAGACGGCACGAATTCCTCCTCCTTCAAGCGCAGGAATGTGCCTTACGCTATTTCGTGTTCGGTCAGACGGAAATTGTGCCATATTGTCTTCTTTTACTGCTGCTGAAAGGCGATTCTCCCGAAGTCTCGACGAAAGCGAAACTTTTGTCGTTCTTAGGGAGAAGATTTACGATCGTCGTCGTCTATCCTCTCTGCTCGAGGAGGCGCAGCCAGTACCGTCTGGGTGTTTGGAGGCGGCGTTGAACGCGGAGAAATGGATGGGGAGTTATTCGCTTTACATGCGACCATCCTTTTCGTTCATCCTGGAACAATGCTTCGACTTGGCGGCATCGACTCCACCGTCCGCTGCCGAGTTTAACGATTCTCGATGGAGCAATCCGGGCCGTGCAATTCGTCTCTGGTCGCGTCTATACGCTTATCTATGCGTACCGTCAGTGCGGACCGAACCAGAGACTTGCACGCGATTGTACGACCGATGAATTGTTCACTCGAAATTCGGTGATGCTTGGCCGGGTGGTACAGTCGTTATTGCGACATCCTACGGGCGGCGTCAGGGCCTCGCGTGTGAGGATATGCCGTCGTCGAACGGTGACGCCGGAAGAGGTATTCACTTCGATGACACGTCCTGCATCGTTCATCTAACCTGTTTCCCAGACACGTTAGATGACGAAGAGTTTCGTAGTCAGTGCCTGCGGTACATATCCCTACACTTTGAGGTGTATCTTCGGTTTATGGTACACGGAGACACCGACATTCACGATCGCACTTTGTGGTTACCTTTAAGAAGGTAAACTATTTCTTTTTTAAACTTTTTTCTTATGACAAAAAAGTCGTACTAAAAAGTAAAAAAGTAAGAAATAATTCCTTTGTGAAATAATCACTTTAATTTTTTTTTATTCATGTACAATCGGCCGCACCTTAAACTCACCATCCTTTGAGCTGCTCCTTTTCTAACACGTCCCACTACAAATAATTAAATTCGATATTTTGAGTCAAAGTGGTGACTAACATTGTAAGATACACGATGATTGCCTGGAATTATGGAAATGTGGATAAATAAACATATTTTATTTCATTTCATTTCTTTTCATTCTTTAATTATCTGATTGTGGGATGTATCGGATATTCAGTAGAATAAATAAAATTGATGCCATTACATTACCGTTGTTTCCAAACAAGACGTTTTTACCTGGTGAAATTTGTATACCATACTACGTCGTTAATACATGTATTTAAGCGATTTCGCCTTTAAAATAAAAGTTGAAGAATAGAAATTATTTAAGTGATACGTCTCTACCTAGGTAATTAGAGGGTTTAATGATTTATAAATTTAATAGCTGTATAACATTTTAGCTACATGTCGATTTTACTTGCGTATTTAACGGGGCTTTCCTGTGATTATAATGTAGAAAGTTTACATTTCTTGTCACAGTTATACATCAAATTTTTTTATAAGGGCCTCGCCCAATATAGTTCAGATCGTGGCATTGCTGTTTAATCTGGGTTTTTTTCCATTAAACTGTTTGTACGTGTGTATACCGGGTGACACAGGAGATATGTAACACCCCGTAGCAAGTTTATTTAAAAAGATATTATTTTGAAATTTGATAGACTTATATAATGCGCGATTGTTTTTTTTTTGGTACGAACAAGAAATTTTTTCCACCTCCGGTTTCACCGGAAGTGACACCTACTCCGTTATTTTAAATGGCACCCTGTATATATTTTTTTCCTATCTGATTCTACTTAAATTTCTCTTTTCAACTATGTATAGCAAGATGACATTAGTTTTTAAAATGGCTGCTGAAAACCATCCATTTTATTGCTCTAAGTCAAGTTGGCTAAGGTATGAAATGTGGCGGTAATTAATGCTTAATGTGCTGCGATATCAAAAGAACCCTGGTATATACACAATTTTGTGTTTCATATTTGTTTTGTTCTAATCAGTAGCCGAATAGGCTTTGTAAAATTTTTATATTAAATAAAAATCTCTAGACTAAATCCCCGAAATCATAAAAACTAAGATAGAAAAACCGCTGCCCAAGGAATCACTACTTCCACATCCAGATTCTCTATCCAAGTCACTCACAACGAAAAAACTTTGTATGTGAAAATAATTGTTTATGGAACTTTAATAATATAATATTTGCAATCCAAAAACCCATAAAACGATACCCCACATCGGTAGTGGGGTGGGGGTGGTGATAGGGGGGTGGTAATGGGGGATGGTGATAGGGGGTGGATGAAGTAAAAAAAATATTTTGAGGTTTCTGGTTCCTGTACATACACTAAATCACATTTTTTTTTCATACCCTTTAATAAGGAGGTGGGGGTGGTAATGGGGGTGGCTAATGCCAAAATTTTTTTTTGAGACCTTAGCTTCTCTTGTATATACTAAATACCAATTTCATGGACTCTTATCTGCTTGATTTACCCATTTACCCCAAATTTACCCCAATTTACCCCCCAACCCTTCGACGGAACAAGATGAAAAGATAATCTAGTTCTAGATCTCGTTAAAGTACATGTGTACCAAATTTCAAGTCAATATCTTAAACGGTTCCAGAGTAAACGTGCGCACAAAAAAAAGTTACAGACAGACCGACCGACCGACCGACCGACCGACCGACCGACCGACCGACCGACCGACCGACCGACCGACCGACCGACCGACCGACCGACCGACCGACCGACCGACCGACCGACCGACCGACCGACCGACCGACCGACCGACCGACAGACAGACAGACAGACAGACAGACAGACAGACAGACAGACAGACAGACAGACAGACAGACAGACAGACAGACAGACAGACAGACAGACAGACAGACAGACAGACAGACAGACAGACAGACAGACAGACAGACAGACAGACAGACAGACAGACAGACAGACAGACAGACAGACAGACAGACAGACAGACAGACAGACAGACAGACAGACAGACAGACAGACAGACAGACAGACAGACAGACAGACAGACAGACAGACAGACAGACAGACAGACAGACAGACAGACAGACAGACAGACAGACAGACAGACAGACAGACAGACAGACAGACAGACAGACAGACAGACAGACAGACAGACAGACAGACAGACAGACAGACAGACAGACAGACAGACAGACAGACAGACAGACAGACAGACAGACAGACAGACAGACAGACAGACAGACAGACAGACAGACAGACAGACAGACAGACAGACAGACAGACAGACAGACAGACAGACAGACAGACAGACAGACAGACAGACAGACAGACAGACAGACAGACAGACAGACAGACAGACAGACAGACAGACAGACAGACAGACAGACAGACAGACAGACAGACAGACAGACAGACAGACAGACAGACAGACAGACAGACAGACCGACCGACCGACCGACCGACCGACCGACCGACCGACCGACCGACCGACCGACCGACCGACCGACCGACCGACCGACCGACCGACCGACCGACCGACCGACCGACCGACCGACCGACCGACCGACCGACCGACCGACCGACCGACCGACCGACCGACCGACCGACCGACCGACCGACCGACCGACCGACCGACCGACCGACCGACCGACCGACCGACCGACCGACCGACCGACCGACCGACCGACCGACCGACCGACCGACCGACCGACCGACCGACCGACCGACCGACCGACCGACCGACCGACCGACCGACCGACCGACCGACCGACCGACCGACCGACCGACCGACCGACCGACCGACCGACCGACCGACCGACCGACCGACCGACCGACCGACCGACCGACCGACCGACCGACCGACCGACCGACCGACCGACAGACAGACAGACAGACAGACAGACAGACAGACAGACAGACAGACAGACAGACAGACAGACAGACAGACAGACAGACAGACCGACAGACAGACAGAAATTTTGTTTTCGCTCAAACTTAAAATCTCGACGTTTCATGACATTTTAAGCCTATTTGGACAATAAAAATTTTTTAAAATTTTTTTGTCTTTACTGTACTTCCACTGGACGTGGAAGTAACACTAATTTTAAATTTGACCCATTTGTAAAATATTTACTCATCTTTCACTTTTACCCAATACAATTCATTGTTATGTCTGATTTTGCTTGCTTTTAAATAAAATAGTTTTCGAAGAATCTCAAAATGCTGGCCATTATTTTACCTGCAGGGTCGAATTCTTGTAACAGTACCTCTAAGCACATTTTCTAACTGCAATTCAGTAATCTCATTTATTGCTAACCTAACTCTCATTTTTAAGTCTTCCCTATTTTGCAATGGAGTTTTATAAACTATTTCCTTGAGATGGCCCCATATGAAAAAATCAAGTGGCGTAAAATCCGGACACCTCGGGGGCCATCTAATTGGTAAAAGTGAAGTATGATTATATATTTTACAAATGGATAAAATTTAAAATTAGTGTTTCTATCTTAGTTTCTGTGGTTTCGTGGATTTAGTCTAGAGATTTTTCTTTAAAATAAAAATTGTACAAAGTCTTTTCGGCTACTGATTAGAACAAAACAAATATGAAACACAGAATTGTGTACCACGATTCTTTTGATTTTGCAGCACACTAAGCATTAATTACCACTACATTTCATACCATAGCCAACTTGACTTATTGCAATAAAATGGTTTTCAGTAGCCATTTTAAAAACAAATGCCATCTTGCTATACATAGTTGAAAAGAGGAATTTAAGGAGAATCAGGTAGGAAAAAATATACATGGTGCCATTTAAAATGACAAAGTAGATGTCACTTCCGGTGAAACCGGAAGTGGAAAAAATTTTTTGTTTGTACTAAAAAAAGGACAATCAGACATTGTAAAAGTATACCAAATTTCAAAATTATATCTTTTTAAATAAACATGCTACGGGGTGTTACATATCTCCTGTGTCACCCGGTATGTTGGTCTCGCTCAAAATAACTCATTTCGTTCGACGTTGTATGTAGCTGATCTTTATCAAAAGTGTGTAAATAATGACAAATAAATATTTACATTGGGGAATTTATATATATATTTTGTAAAACGCGACGGTAACTGACGGCTTGTTGGGACTTTTCCAAGCGTTTCTGCACGATCTCAATCACCCTACCTGTTTCACGACTCGAGAGTATAGTACATCTAAAGGTATTATGTTTTATATATTTTAATATATGTAAGTCGTTTTTAGCCATGTAAGTCAGTGAAAATAGAATTAAGTAATTTTTATTGCTGCTAAAATCTTTTACCTGGGGGGCTTTTCCGTCGTTTTAACGGTGTTTATGTACATAAAAAAAGAGTGGCGGTATACGTGACGTTCTGGGCTAAGTTGGTATAAAGCTAGAAGGGACAAATGTTCCAAACTATATTTTTACTTAGCTGTTAGTAGCGATAGGTGTGCCCTGTGTGTGTGTGCGAATTAGTTCCTAGTGAGATATATTTTATATTTATTAATATTATTACCAGTGTTCTTTCACCGTGCATGTAATTTTTTTCACAAATGGCGCTCTCCGATTCTGATAGTAGAGTTGGGCGATTCGACTCTTTTTAAGGATTCGTACCAAACGAATCCGTATCAAGAAAAAATTCGTACTGAAATATTCTTTCAAGAATCCGAACTGTCTTAATTGTACAAACGGATACGGTTACAACATCGATAGGAAATATACGAATCTTTTGCTTTTGTGGGATTTGTACCATTCGAATCACTGCCAGGATTCGATTCAATGATACGAATCATACCAGTTACTACCCAACTCTATCTGATAGAATTGCACTTAACGATCTTATTAGTCAAGATACACAGCCTCTAGAGCAGAGACCGATATCTTCGCTGTGTGTAAACCAACCATATCAAATAACAAAAATAGCTGCTGTGAATACTCGTTTCGATCGGGCGGTTATAGTACATCTGATGGACGAATCCACAATCACGGGCTTCAAGACATATTTACCGAAAAGTGTATCTGAGAATCTAAATATGGAAGTTATCGAGAAAAATAAACTCTTCGGGCGGTAAATATACACTAACCTACCGCGGTTTGAAGTAGCCTGGATATAGTGGTGCAAAGCCTGGGGCTCTAATTAAATATGATATCTGTGCCTGATTTTTATTATTAAACATAATTATTATCATTAGCTTTTAACGTTAACACCTTATTTTACGTATATCTATGGTGAAAGAATGATAACTGGTAAACAATACTAGGAATCCCTCATAAGTGCACCTCGAGCTCATACAGACCAGTGTAATAAAAAAAAATAACAATAATATTACCTCTCACGTGCGCACTACTCTGCTCCCCTTCCGTGTCGACATCGGTAGGTAGTAGTAGTTTTTTACAAAGTTTTCTCGTTTTGTATGTTTCTAAACGTATGTTTACTTTTCAACTAAAATAAAAGAAAAATGTGGATGCACTATAGCGCCCAAAATCATCCCGTCGCTGTGGATTTGAATTCGGCCGTTAGTAGAATAGCTTGTGAGCTTGAGGATTTAAGCATGGCTTCAATACACGATTCAAATTATGATCTTGGAGTGTGTTATAACGAGATGGAGGTGGCGTGTCTAATGGCTGATTCTGATAGGTACAACAGAGGACAGCGCGCTTGTAGACTGTATGTTTTCGACACTTTAAATATAGATGAATTCTGTAGGGAGATGTTGGCTCTAGACCTGCGTGGGTTTTTACAGAAAATAAATATATACCTGCCAGAAGAAGTTAGAACACAGCACGCGCTCAACGATGACGATACGGACGAGGAGGAAGAGTGATACGCTGGTAGTTGATACAGACGACGACGATGTCGGTGGAGCAGACACGGGGGCCATAGAAAACGGGGCAGGGTATTTAAAACAGACAGACATGTTTTTCGCTATAGATATACATATATTATTATTATTATTATAACATTGTAACATACTGGTGTCTGATAAAAAAAATATATACGTTGCTTCTTCTTCTTTCCTCCTCCAACGATATCTCTCTCTTGATAAAAAGGATCTGTATAGATCTACTGTACTTTAAATAAACAGCGAGAAGTATTATAGTTAGTTCAGATTCTGTAAATGAATGATAAAATTTGATGTCTTGCTATAGCGTACTTAAATATTTTTCTACTTTCCCCGAGGTAATGTTATTTTTATCCGGGGGGGGGGGGGGGGGGGCACAGGATTTTTTTTTAAGTAGAGAATAACTAGGGGTTTATTTTAAGCTGCTAGTGTGAAAATTACCTTTCACAAGGAGATATTACGACACGACGTTATCGGGTGAAAGGTATTTAGCATTTGCTAGGTACACACACACTCTATGAGCCCCAGCGGAGCCAGTCGAGTACCTGCATTATATATACATTATTACCACTCTTTAAATAGTAACTTGTTTTACTGTTATTTATTTATTATTATTAATTAATAATAATTTAGAACATACACTTTTTATAAGGTGAAGCTACCTCCTTCTCTCACTCTCTAGATAAGACAAGTTTTTTTCTATTATTTATTTTTCAATGGTGTTTTTTTCTATTATTTATTTTTCAATGGTGTTTTTTTATGGAGGATTATAAATAGGATTTTATTATTATTTATTGGTACTTTAGAAAAAACTCTTTTTTTTCAGAGTTTCTTTATTAACTATATCCAACACATCTTAACATATACAACAAAAAAAAAAGTTTTATAGCTACAAACAAACATGAAACCTATATCTAACATATACAAAAAGAAAGAAAAAGAAAAGAAAAGCATTACACCTATAAAAAACAAAACAAAAAAAAAACACGTACATACAAATAGTACGTTATCACATATTCATAGCCCGCTTCACACCATCGATTTTTCTACAGCATACCTGCATACGGGCTATACATCTAGCAAGACGATTCTCAGTCTCTTTTTTAAATATACGATTCTGCCAGGCGGCCTCCTCGTGTTCTCATAATAAATTACGCAACCTCTCTAACTCATCGTCCGCCTTGCAGATATCTCCACACACCCGAACGCGCTCCTCAGCCAGGTACATTGCGTTACATCGATCCCTCGACGTCCGTAGTACCTCTAGACCGCCTAGGATATTATCTGCGGCCTTCTCTACATCCTCGAACTCGGCGTCGTCATCGTCGTTCAGCTCCATGGTCACGCACGTCTTCTTCTTATTCTTCGACGATGTTGCTGGTGTTTTTCTTTTTTTTTCGGGGAGGGTCTGCCACCACCTGTACCTGTACCCTGTAGCTCTGCTGCTGCTGTTGATGCCCTCTTTTTTTCTGAGGGTGTCCGATCGCTATGACACAGCTGGTCGTGATCCTCTTTCGAAACAGGTATGATCGCACCGTCGTCTCCGTTGGTCCTATTCGAGACCGTTGCGATGTCGATCTCTCGGCATAGCTCGATGCCTGGGGGCCCCGCTCCAAGTTCACTATAGGTCTCTCCGGTGCCTGTGCTGGTGGCGAACACTGGTCCATAGGCAGACATAGTCGGAGCATCTCATGCTCCACCCAGTAGTCAGGATCGTCGCTCACAGCTGGTTGTTGTGCTTGTAGCGAGCACTCTAGTTCTGCGACGGATGAGGGGGATATGGCGATGTCCTGGAGCACACAATTTTTTTTACCGGCCTCCTGCAGAGTAGGTACCATCGTAGCTGTGTTATCCATTGTTGTTACGAAAATATATATGTATGTGTGTGTATATATATATCTACTCACAAAAAAAGACTGTCTATCTGAATGGATACGTTAGGTCTGCAGCGAACTCGTGCAAGTTATAAATGTTATCTGTGTATATACCTGAAATATATATATAGATCGCAGCTCTCGATGCGGCAATCAAAACAATCAGAGCCCCGTTAACTGTAAATGAGGTTTTTGAGCTAGTGAAAGCGCTCACGTAGGTAATTAAGCCTTGTTGATTGTATGGCAGATAACGCTTGGAAAAACAGAATCAAAGTATTGAAATACCTGCGTTTTTACAAATGATAGATGGCCTTTAAGTCTTGTAACCGCATGGTAGGGTATCGTATGTGTTTGCTAGACGACGCCGCTTGGTATAGCTTACACGGTGAATTTTTTTCTCTGCTTTTGAAACAACATGTGGCAGACCGGCATATCTTTCGCTCGTCATATACCACGAAGGCCAGGCATTCTCACACACCATGGCTTTTAAAGCGTCAAAATTAACAACTGTCTCGTTTTTTAAGTTGATTGTTATACCTTTAACCTTACACGTTGTGACATAGTCCTTCTTACGAGCAGAAAAAATTTTAGGAGCATAGGTTTTAGGCCTCCCCACTGACATATTCCATTATTTTGCTACCGACACCGTGTTCTGAAACCTCGTCCGTTAGCTGCCCGAGATAGTCCCCTATATCGGGTAGCCATTCGCCTGGTTTGTGTAAATATCATGCTGTCGGTATCAAAATATAAAACGTGATTGTGATAAACTTGAGACCGTTTCGAATAAATTTAGGATTCCAGCGGTTAACGTCTAATAGAATTTTCTCCGTTATAAAACAACCATCGTAAGCCCTCATATTGTGAGCTAGTGCTATAACATTAAATCCCTGTCTCTCAAACCCGTTCAGATATTATAGTAGGGAACCTACAGGTTCATCTATAAAAATGTGAATGCATGTCCCGCACCTGTCACAGTCAGTATTTATGTCTAAAATATTTATACATAGCCGGCATACTTGTTCTGCAACACAGAGATTTGGTTCATGTAAAAATTCGCCACTGGACAGTCTCTTTTCTTGCATGCACTCTAGATCATAAAACACGAAGATGAAGTTGTTTTCTATCTTTTTTTGATGTTCTTCCACGCGTGTTTGAGCTCTCATAAAACACAGGTGTCTTACGGGTTTAACCTTTGCACACGTGGAACAATACTTTACTCCGCATATATGTGGTCTCTTTGCGTCTACCTAGTAGCTATTTAAACATGACACAGCGTTTTAAGACAGCACAAAGTTTTGCCTTATGAGAATTTAAACAAGCCTCCCCTCTGAAAGTTCTCTTGCAGGCACGACATGTGTATTTTACTACCTCGATATTACATGGTGGTGACATATGACAACACTTTATTTTTTCATCGGGATTTAACAGATGGTGAAAGGTGATGTCAGGTGGTAGACTAACAGCCCTCAGGGGTGAAATCTACTCTGTTAGGCGGTGTAAAATTGCTTCTTTTTTTTTGTTTACTCTCCGGTGTCGAGGATGTTGATCAAGGACAATGGTAATAAGAGTGTATTGTGACAACCTCGGGGGGGTTGGTCCTACATCCCCCCCCCCCCCCCTCGAAGTGCTCGTCAACTGGGTGATATTTTAATAACTCTAGAATGGTTGAGTTCTTGACTATGAAGTTTTACTATAAAATTAAATGGGATAAGCCCAAACTGACATCATCACTTACAAAGTAATTCATAGTATTAGACAAGTTAATATTCCCTGTATGACACAAAACTAATTTGTCTGGTGACTTAAAATGTTCAAACACACAAAGGTAATAACCTACTACCAAGACAAATTAGGCTCGGCTAGCCAGTTTTTTTTAGGAGGCCGAGGGCCATGGGTAAGCGTAAACAACAGCCTCAACAATGCGGCCAAGAGTGACTGAGTCGTGCAAAAAATTTTGAAAAATTTAAAAATTTTTCGATCAAAAATTTTAATTTTTTGTGTAAAAAAATTTAGTTTTCGTATGCAAAAATTCAAGAGTACCTTGGGCGCCAGATCCTAAAGAAGGATCGTGAAATTAGGAAGATACGTCACAGATAACACACAGAAAAACAAAGAGATAAAATTTGAAACCGATTTAATACCGATTAGATAATGTACAAACACGGGTAAAAAATGTTTAGGTTAGTAACGACAGCATCAATAGTTTAGTACAATTCGAAAAACGTAATAGAAATTTACAAGTTCAAAAAAATTATTTACAAGGTTAGTAAACACTTATTATATCACTAATTTAGAAACGATACCGTTCCAGCGATAAACATGGAGAAATGACTTAAAAAAATTGAGAGTTAAACTCCAAAATTTAGTCACAAAAAAATAATCCTACTAACAGTTATGGTATGATTAATTTACGATAAAAATTTGGTTGTTACTATAAATTTCTTGTAAAACAAGCAAGTTCAAAATGATAGATACTTTAATATACAAAATATGGGGAAGTTCTTACAAATTTGATGAAGGTACAGTAAAACGTGGCGACAATTTAGCATTCACTAGGTAGCAGCATATCAGCTGTCAGGAAGAAAAAAACACAATTATCCTGGACTATTTAAAATGGTAGCAACTTGAGACTATCATGTCACCACTATTATGACACTTAATAAAACTTGTATTTAGTTTACGTTCATCAAATTGTTAAAGGAATCTTACCTCGAAAAAAATAGGATGAAACCGACGATGTTTCACTAGAGTAAAAGAACTTACACTTAAATTAAGTAGGAAAAGCAATAAAACACTACTATGATAATGACACTTAGTAGTTAGATATACAACAAACTTTGTTTATCACTAGACGCCCAAAATTTTAGATAACCTCTAGCACCCTAGAGAAACTTAATACTAACAATACCGAAACTAACCTATAAACTACAATATCTCACACAGAGAAAAACACTTGCCGATAAGCAAATAAATATATAATATAATACAACGATAAAGCTCGTATAACCAGAAGATAAGAAAAATTTCAGTATTAGCCAGCGCAAGGCTGAAAACTAACCTGACGAGAGAACATAAGATCGTTTCATGGACTCGCTAATTAATGAAAAAACTTCACTAATAGTGCTGTTAACCTAGGTCTAATACCTAGAACATCCCGTATAAACTAACAGTTAAAAATATGCAAAATTATACGAATTTACTCGTATAGGCTCTCCACTAATATATTCATTTGAACGAAACTCAAAATTTGTTCAAAAAAATATTCTGCGAAGCAGCAATTAATTTCACGAATAAAACTTGAGATAAAATTTGTTGGAAAAAGGTAAAGCATATCATAAAATTACTTAACTTAAAATTCTTCGAGTTGACAGGAAACTCGTATATTCTGCGTAGTGATTGGTAGGATTACAGCAATGGTGGTACTTAGTATACACGTGACCAGGACGCCATTTTCCAAACTTGATAGGGAACAGCCATTAAGGGAAACGCCGAAATTTAATCTTCGTACCTTATAAACCTCCTCGGTAATTAAAATACTCCAGCAATTTAATCCACAGCTACTCTCATCATCACCGACACATATAAGGTGGGTATTATATCTTAACTTGGAAAGGTTACCCAGAAACGTGCACGTACGTACGACGAAAAAAACCAGTTGCCGGTCCTTCCGAGATTCCATACAGGTAGGTAGGTTTTGTAGCGAGAATGATTAACAAACTTCTAATAAGGGATAACAACGATAGTACTATTTAAATTTGACCATAGCATGCAAATTTACATTTCAAGCAGATTGTTTACCTTCCATAGAATATTAGGCAAATTTATATATGCATTTTCAGGTTCATACAAATATATTTGTAACTTCGTATTTAAAGTTCAATCCAAATCTGAAATAAAATAGGAACCATTTTAACGTTACAATTACAGATTAACAGATTAAATCAAAAACAAGTTAACTTAGGTTCATATTTCCAATTTAAGCGACTGAAAAATATATTTGACCAAGATAGTAAAAACAGATGTTCGTTGTTCGAGATATGTTAGTGGAGAGGCCGGGGTCTCGTCCAAATTTTACGCTATAGCCACTGTACGTTTTTTTTTTAATTCAACGGTAAAGACCTCTCGCGTCTGGGTCCGCAACCTACTTATAATTGAAACAATTTTCTGTACGTCTAACCAACCACTCGGGCATCTAAATTTGTTATTCTGTTCACTTAAAAATTGAAACGGCGCGAAGTACTGTTACAGGGGGGGTATTTTTTTTTTAATTCTCTAATTAGTATATTGAGTGGGAGTGGTTTTAAAGTCACCATTTGTCCATGTTAATCTTTATCAAAAATGAACCTATCCTCGCAAGAATTTGAAATTCATGTTCCTTAAAGCGGATATAAGGAAGAGAATACCTTTAATAAATTATATATACAGGACACGATCTTTAGTACAATATAATGTTTGTTACAAAACATTAATATAATCTAGGGGTAATTTACCAACAGAGTGCGTATGTCCTTAGTTCACGGTTCCGAAAAGTGTATTTATGTGTATGTATTTCGAACAATTTATGTAAATCAACAAATTTATTGGTAAGTTCTAGATTTACCGAATATTTTAGTTTTTGATACCTGATCGGCAATTCGTTAAATAAATCAAACTTTGTCCTAACTTAAAATATACATAATTGTTTTCTGTTATCGTATCTCTTTATTTCCCAATGTCATGTAATAATTATTCATTTTTTAAGCTTTTAACCCAGAACACTCATTTAGGTTAGAAATGTTAATAAACCACATTTAAATCTGATAAATTATAAACAATAAAAGCTCCAATATTTTTGAATTTAAAAAAACACGCATGTAAAGAAATGCTGTGTTTAACTACTACGCCCATCATTTGCTTTTGTAGTGGTGCAAAAAGAGATAACGAATTATTTACATTGTTATTCGAGGCGTTCATCAAAGGTGCCGCTCTTCTTTGTTTTGAACCGCCGCGGCTGGCCGGCGAGAACGAGTCGGTCGGCAATCTTTGCATTTTTTTATGACAATTTAAAAGTTGTATAATTGGGAACTACTACACGTCCATTGACCCAGAAAGGTAGTGGTTCTCAAATGTTTCCTACCCTAATATTCAAATAGTTGACCTAGGTGAGTTTTTTTCAAAGTGCACTTAGAGGAAAAAGTCGTAAAGGTTTTTTGTTTCTTTCGTCGGTCCCCATTACCAATTTTTTTAAACGACATGAAACTGATTACACCTTGTATAAGTTCTTTAATCGGAGACATCAACCAAGAAATTGTTTTGTATATATGCAAAAAAGTTTCTGTTTGCTTCAAACATTTTTTTTTTAGTGTGTACATGTATGAAATAATTAATTGTTAAGTGCTATCGGAAGAAATCCTTATCGAAAGGAGCCATGGATTTTCGATCTATAGTTACCTTCGATAAGGATTTCTTTGGATAGGATAGGAAAGGAAGCTTCTCATCGAAGTTAAGAATTGGAACCCCTCAAAGATTAAAAACTTATGGCAATTCTTAACTTCATTTTTAAAGTAAATTATTTTTTGTGTGCTTATAGTTCCGGTAAAGAATATTTTTTTTTTTTAGGATTTCGCGACCAGCGAAAATAATGATGTTTGAAAAATCAAAAAAGGGAATCTAAAAAAATATTAATTTTAAATCTTTGCAATCTGTTGATAACCTACTTCTCGTTATGCTAAAAATGAAGAAAGTTTAAATGAATTTATTTGCAAAATAACTATCTATTCAGTCAATAATGGAAATCTAATTAAAATGTCAATCTTTAATCTTTGTTATTCTCCAATAACCCTCATCTATCTGGTGGTGTTAGAGACAAAGAGCTTTAAATTGAATTTATTTATAAAAAAAACTCTTATTTTTTTTTAAATTCAACAGGACTCACCTCGACAAAATTAAATTGGCATTCTACCTATTTTAATCGTTTAGACTTTAAAACGTTTTTCGTCCTTGTTATTAGCTCTTCAGAAAGACACAACCCACTCACAAGATGTTTCAATCACGAATCTAAGAAATTTTAACAAATAAGTATTTCATAAAAATTCAGGATGAATAATAGAATAATTAGATGTGGGTTGTCAGAGAATTACAAAAATTAATAATTTATCATATTTTCGTTATTGATTAAATATAGTTATTTTGTAAATAAATTCATTTTGGTCTTTCTTAGTTTGTAACATAACCAGAAGTAGGTTATTAACACAATGCAAAGATTTGAAATTAATATTTTCTTAGACTTAGATTATCTGTTTTGATTTTTATACGTTATTTTTTCTGCTGTTTTCCAAATCATATAAAAAATATTTTTTATTGTAACTATAAGCAAACAAAATATATTACTTTAAAAAAGAAGTTAAGAATTGCAATATTTTTTTAATCCTGGAGGGTCTTGAATCTTCGATGTGAAGATGCCTTTGAAGTAGTCTTCACAAACACTTGACACTATTATTACTCGCGCGTTTTGCTTATCACTATAACTATAAAGGTTTCTGTACCTGCCTCGATGTCCCAAAAATGAGCCCTGTCCGAACTCTATCGGATAAGTACTTTTATGAGGAATCGCAGTTGAAAATTTCACTTTTTTTTTAAATTGAATTAAATAACAAGCGTTAAATATTTTGTTCCAAAAAAAATAATGCTTATGTGGGACACCAACAGGTATACTTTCACCAAATTTAAGCTAAATCGAATTATTTTTGTGAAAGAAAAAATAAAAAACCGTTTTTTGCGTGTATCTCGAAAAATTTTGAGGTTAGGATAAAAATGCTCTCCACAAAAGTTGTAGATCTCTTTATTACTTACAACTTTTATATTTAACTTTTTTCCATAGGATGCGTAGTTAAGCCATAAATCGCAAAAAAACCCACCCCATTTCACCCCAGAAAACCGCAGGTGGTTCGGATTATTTTTCCTTATTTAGTTGTGATATGTTCTAAAATATTCTGTTATCAGTTTGCTGTAACGAATTATTATTTTTTTTTTTTTTTAATTCTGGCACTTATCTAGCCTGGCCTAAAGAGAGAACATTTGTGTAACGTGACATCGCGCCTGCGAATTAAAAATATTAAAAATGAAAATGGTGATCATGTCATATGTAGCAAAATATGTAGTAAATGTGTAAAAACATTATAGTTAGAGCAAATTACAAAATGGTTGTGGCCTGCAATTTTGTAAATTGCTGAAGAAGAAACGATAGGGATAAATGGCATGACTCTTTTATGGTCCCTAAGGAACCCGCAATGTGAGCTTGATTTGAAACTGTTATGAAAATATGGTACCAGTTTGCTACCCTATGCCCTTGTGGGACAAAAATGAGGAAATCCATCTGAATATGCTATACCCGATGAATTGCCCTATGTTAATAAAAAAACTGATATATTTAGTAGGATATGTAGCAAAAAATTGTTAAAGTTTATAGAAGCTATGAACACTGTATTTTTGTCGAAATCCCGTTACAGTTCTTTTTTACCATATTTAACTCATTAATTCTATGCATTCTTTGTATATAACATAGTCCAATTTATTAATGAAGTTTATTGAAACACAACTTGCGCCCGAAATTGTCACGTGATAGCTCACCCAGTCTAAGTGCCGCTTAACATTTTGTAGACGGTACCTAACTAATTCAAATTGAGCAAAACGGCTTGCCCTTGACTGTGTCGCCCCGGTGGAAGGAATGCTAAAGAGCGCGGTGGGGAGATATTAAAATCGGGTCTCGTAACTTACCTCCTTCTTCTTGTTGGGTTTTCCTCGAAAAGCAGGTACGAAAACTCTAGTAATTATAATTTAATAATTTATGATATTAATCTAATGATTAGTTGTTAGTTTAATGGCATAATAGTTGTTTAAAAATTTTAGTGGTTATCCGTACAAAATATTTCTTTATCTTTGCCTTATTGAGGTATAATTTACCGCATAAATTAGTTACTGGCACGTGGGTATATTCAATACTCACCGGTGCAGTTTTTTTTTTCGTGTTGACGCTGAATATTAGACGGGTCGGTGATCCCGTTTAAAATTATCTTTTGTGTAGAACAATATCTGCCGTATATTTTGTTTTTATAGGTGTGAAAAAGAGAAACGAGGAGGATCTGGACTTTACTGTTTGAGGTGCCGGATGGGCCAACTATTCTGGAACCTACAAAAAAGGACTCGGCTGTTGGGTTTTTCCGCATATGCACGAGATGAGTGGTTTTCATTTTTTTTTTCTTGAATTTTTCATTGTGAAAATTAAATCTGTAAACGAAATACCACCCAGCTCGTGTGAAGGCATGGTCCTTTTTTGTTAAATTTCGGGTGAAGTCTAGAGTTGTGTTTTTTTCATAATACCTAATTATCTTTTGCTGATGCATTCTAGAATTCTTGTTTTTTTATATAAAAAAAATACCTAATTATCTTTTTGCTGCTGCATTCAAGTGATGTGTTTTACAGCATATCACTTGTACGGATTTTTATTGTAGGAACAAAACTGCAACTACAACAACCAACGTTGTGTTTTTTTGCTAAAGTTTTTTCGTCAATGCTTTCTAGGAAGCCATTTTATGTAAATTTTTGAAGCCGTCTGAATCACAGACGTAAAATTATTCAGTCATTTAGATGCAAACTTTTGCATAGTTTATAAAATATTTAATTCACTCCCTTTTTCGATATAGACCAGTAAGGTTCATTAATTTTTGTGTGGTTAAATATTGAATACCTTTCTTGTTTTTTTTTTGTTCATAGTCAATTAGTTAAAATTTCTTAAATTTCATAAATCTTAATTGTCTTTTGTTTTAAAATACATTATCTAATTAAATCTTGTGCAGAGAATTTTTATTCAAAACTTTTGGTCACATAAAAAATATTTTTTTTTTTTGTAATATTTTGCTATCTTACATTTTAGTTTTTACAATTTCTCATTGGATTCAAATAGTAGTTTTTCTTGGATTTACGTAATTAGTTTTAGGGAGTTTGCTACTCAATATTGAAGTTGCTTAACAACTTAAGGTTATTTTTACTGATATTTCCCTGACTGGTTTTAATCATCTATTTTCCCCTTTTTATGTAAACACTTGGACCAAGCGAAGAGGAGAGGCCCAGTACACGTCTTCCATCTTAAGAAAGGAATTTGGTGGTCGTGGAAAGCAACATCGTTGGAGTGGACAGAGCTGATACTCCAAGATAAGGAGATTGATAGTGGGATCCCAGCTCTCAACATACGTCCCTCAAAATCCTAAACATTGGAAGCTTCCCGCCCCATTCTCCTGCTGCAGCAGTTACGTAAGAATTTTTGGAAACTGTACGGTCTAATTTTTTATTGGCAGAAAAAAAATTGTACAAAACCAAAATCAGCTTTGCTAATTTTTTTGCAATTTTTATTACTCAATCTTTTCATCATTTTTTTTCAAATTTCAATCAACTTTGTTAAATTTTTGTGCTTAAACTATTTTAATATTTTTTTACATTTTAACCTTAAATTTTATTTAAATATCAATTACCAATTGTAATTTTCAATATTCTGTCTTTCAATACGTTTTAATCAACTTGTAAAGAAATTGTAAATATTTGTTTTAAAAATCTATTTTTCTGTTGTTCAAGCCTGCCGTTTTTCCTATTAATTTTTAATATATATGTATATATTTTTTATAATAATATTTAGTCTTGTTTTAATAGTATTAATTTCTATTTTCGGTAATTTAATTTAATCACGCGCGCATTAACCTGGCACAAACCTATTCCGCCTGCGTAAAGATAAGAAGCTCGAAGAAAGAACCTAGGCGAATACACGCTTGTAAAGACCGCTGTTAAAACTGCTTGTGCTAAATTTTTCCCTTTAAAATAATTCTCAATTTCTCGTTAAAATAATCCTCAATTAATTAATTTATCTAATAATAATTATAGGTGAACTAGTTAAACCAAAGGAATAGTGAATTGGCCCAGCTACAAAACAGGCCACTGAACCACGAGGGCCGGCAGCATTTGACTTCCAAACATCCAAGTCTAGGTAAGTGCCAGGCTCCGCCGCTACCTTTGGCCCTTAACGAATCATCTGTAATATACTGTTAAACTATTAATTCTTTTGTGTTCTTATTCCTGCTCTCCCAATACTCAAGAACAGACTATCTAATCTTTGTATCTTTATTTATTTTTGGTATTAATTTGATTATACCTTATAAAGGAAATACGCTGGCGTCCTAAAGGCCTAGTACAACTAAAGAAAAAAAACTTTTAAGTGTATCAAAAAAAAACATAACCTACTGACCCGTGCTGAGCTAGCAGGAGCTAGGTTGCTACACCTTTTGATTGGGGAATTTGCAATAAACCAACAAAGTGTTGTTAGAAACGATTTGTTAGGAAATGACAATGAGTTTAATAAACAATAAAGATTTGTAATAGAGAATCGTGCGTATGACTTGAGCACTATTGCATCCGTCCTCAATTTTAAATAAAATGTTTCACACCAGTTTATATATCTTAGGCTACATTTTGTCAAAAATTTGTCTTAGAAAGAATATAAATTTGAATTGCAACATAACATTATAATAAACATAAAAGTATGTTTAATTGTTAAACACATGATGTTCTAAATTTATATTCAGAATTTATTTGCAACTTCCATATCGATACATGGTGTAAAAATATTAATAAAACATTTAAAAAGAGAAGATTGGTCTTGATATTATTCTGATCCAATTAAAACCAAGGCGAGGAAGAAGTATGAAAAATAACAACTAGAACGCAGATTAGTTAATGTAATAATATATGTTTATTATTTTAATTATTAATTATTTTATTTATTGCTTATATTCATTTTAAACTCGAGGTGCATTCTATTGGTGCAGATAAAGTTACAAGATTTGAAAACAATGACTCAAACAATGGCGATACATTTCTGTACTTGCTGTTGAAAAATTTGAAAGAACGCGATATAGAAACGAATAATATAGTACACAACAGTTGATAGTATAAGAAGAGTTGAGAAAGACGAAAAAAATAAATAGTTCACAAGGAGTAAGCTAAGGCATACACTCACATGGTGGAAAGTTTAACACTATTTGTTTAAAACGTTACTGTTTTATTACTTGATCACTTCAAATAAATCTAGGCAAATTGTTAGTGGAGACATAGGCACCCCATCTCATATTGTTAGTGATAGTACAAGCGCCCCGTCAACATCTCATGAAGATTTAAATGAATCATTGAGTATTGATCCAACTGAAGAAAGTAACGGGTGTCCTGGAACGTTTTCTTCATTTGTTTGTTGAATATCTCGAAAAGTGGTAGTGGTAAATGTGCGCGCGCATATGCTTGTTAGACACAAAGCCTTGGAAAATCAGTTGCAATGGAGCGTTTCAACGATGAACAACGCGCGATGTTTGTCAGGAGCTTTTGCGAGAACCGTCGTTCTCTCATAACAGTTCGTCGCCTGTATCGAACGCACTACCACCTTCACAACATTAATCAAGCTCCTTCAGCAAAATGAACCAAATCGTGGGTTGTTAAATTTGAAAGAGAAGGCAATACCATTAATAAAAAACCTACGGGTCGAGTCAGAAGAGCAAGAAGTGTCGAAAACGTCGAGCGTGTTCGTGCGGCAGTCGCACGTCGTTCTGTACGACCTCGCCATTCTGTACGAAAACATGCAGCTGCCTTAAATCTTTCGAAAACAACTGGCCACGACATCTTGTCAAAGGACTTGAATTTCCATCCTTATAAGATCCAACTGGCGCAAGAGCTGAAAGTTCGAGATTATCCGATTCCATCCGCATTTGCGCAAGAATTATTGGAATTTGAAAACTTTGTTAACATTCTATTCACCGACGAAGCACATTTTCATTTACATGGATATGTAAATAAACAAAATTGTCGGTACTGGTCTATAGAAAACACTCGAAAGAAGCACCAAACTCCCTTACATTCCCCCAAAGTAACGTTATGAGCAGCATTACATTCATCTGGCAAAACTGTCCCTTACTTTTTTGAGAATGCAAACGGTGTTGCACTGACCGTTAATTCTCTGCGTTAATTCTCTTACAAAATTTTTTGGAACCAGACCTTCAAAATTTTGCTGGACATAATGGAGACACATGGTTTCCGCAGGATGGGGCTACACCCTATACTGTAAATGTATCAATGTAAGCCGTTAGAACCATGTTCCCTAGAAAAGTGATTTCTAAGCGAGGGGACATTAATTGGCCGCCCAGAAGTCCCGATTTAACGCCGATGGATTTCTTCTTGTGGGGTTTTTTGAAATCTAAGGTGTACACTGATGCTTCTAGGACTTTGCTACAATTAAAAGCCAGAATACGCGAAGAAATTCAGAGAATTGAACCATCGTTATATCGACGAGTTATCGCAAATTTTAGGTCCCGTCTTGGAAAGGTACAGAGCCGTGGAGGAAGGCACCTTGACGATGTTATTTTTCATACATAATTTTCCCTGGATCGTACATTCAAATAAAAAATAGTTTATGTAAATAGATGTTTTAATAACCGAGTTATATTCATCCAAAAGAGAAAAACATTCCAGGACACCTTGTATTAATGTGAACGTATTTTCCTCATCTTTACAAACTCCCAATACTATTACACATGATATAACTCAGGTACTCATGTCTGTTTTAAAGGTTCAGAACAAGACAGAATTAAACCCTGGAAAACGAAATCGAGTAAACAGAAAGTTTGCAGAAACTTTAACAAGTGATTGAACGGCTTCGTCTTGAAAATGCAAAGAAACACGCTAAGCATGAAAAAAAAAAGGTACAAAGAGAAAACATTTAGTTACAGAGACCTCCACAAAGAAAACCAAAAGAAAAAATATAGTTCTAGACCCTCTAGTTCCGACAGTGACGTTTCTATAACTCTGGAAGATGAAGACGAAATTTTTAATGATGCATCAGTGATTGCTGATTCCAATGATGAGGTAGAGGTAAATGAGAAAAAGCTGGATTCAGAGTTAGATAGAAAAATTGAGATGGGTTATTGGGTTTTAGCTAAATACGGCAATGCCAGCTATGTGGGTCAAGTAGTAGAAATAAAAGAAAAGGAGGAAATTAATTTTTTACCTAAAAGAGGATTATACTTTATTTACCCAGACGTTCCCGATAAAGAAAATATTGAATCAGAGAAAGTTCAACAAGTATTGGAGGAACCTTACATTCAAAGAGGCAAGCATTACCTTAAACTTACTGTCTGTAAGTTAGGAATCTTAATTAACTGAGATATATGCTATTTCTGATATAAGTACTTAAGTATATGTTAATTCCATTATTTTATGGGGTTATGTATTTTCATTTCTTGCCCTTAACAGAGCAGAGCAGAGCAACAACACTGCCCACAATGGAAAGAAGCGACGAATCAAAGAATGGAAGGACAGTCAGAAAGCTCCAACTGTTTGGATAACACTGGCGACTTGGAATGTAAGAGTATGCATAGAGAGCAAAAAGGGAAATAATCGATAGGGTCTTACAGGCAGAAAACATTGACGTCGCATGTATACAAGAAACCTACATTATAGATGAAACGGCGATCACACAAAACTACAAAAGGTTATAAACCGGGCGGAGACGTCAAGAAGAGGAGTGACTAGACGAGAAAGACCCATCGAGCTAAGGACAGAAAAAATAAATGAAAATATAGCTACGGCAATCATACAATATCTGCATGATAGGAGTACACGCAAGTCACACAAGTGACTCTTATACCTTTATACTTATGAGTCTTATACTTTCTTTTTTGTCATTTACATTTAAGCATAACAATAATTACGATTACTCTAACCCACTTATCAAAAATAAACAACTTTTTGATAACCACATTCTTGATAATAAATTTGTATAAATACTGAACAGATTGTAAACAGAAATCAATTCTACATCAATCTTTGTAACTTGAACAACTCATAATTTGAAAGTATTTGGACTAGTCCCAGTAATAAAAGCTCTCAAAGAAATACATTGTGTTTGGTCTTATCGCTCAGCATAATTGGCGCAGTCGGCATGTAAGGACCTTCCAGGAGAATTTTTACCAGAGGTTTCTGTAAGAAAAATTTTGGTCTGAAAAATTTGCCGATTGATACCAGTCAGCAACGGATAAACAAGAAGCCTACAACACTTCAGGAACAACTAGTAAGTCCTTCTTTCACTTTTCTTATTGATTGGTGTGGAACTCCAGGAATGATCACGATTCGCGAGTAATTCTTTTGACTGTTTACCAGAATTTTTACTCAGATAGGTTTGGAATTACTGCAATTCACGATTGACCTTTTGTGACTGCTTATCAAAAATTTCAATCGTAGTTAGGAGACTGGAAATTTTGACTATTTATCAGAATTTCGATTAAATTGTAAATGCATATCAAATTGAATCATTAATTAAGGATCAAATTTTTACTTTTGTTACCTTTCGACGTAGAGTAATTTTTTTTCTAAAAATCATTTTCTTTAAAACTTAAAGATAACTGAAAATTTGTAAAAGATGGAAGGAGAGAACGTAACTATTAACTTCCAATATTTCAAAATGTACATAACAGAAAATGTTATTCCAAGATCTGACAGAAAACCATCAACTGACTTCATCTCATCGTGTGATGAACTAGTAAGTACATATATATGGTGCAGGGAACAGTTAAGTCCAAAACAAATTCGTCGTACGAGCCATTAGAAATAAATTATACGGGCAATAACAAACTAATGTCTGAGCTCGAAGAGATGCCAAAGATTGGGCAACAATCAAAAGAAATTCTCATTAATACATTTGGCGTCGCGAGGGACTTACCAACCCTACAAACCGAACTAACACATTTAAGATTTAATCCTAAAAAGGATACATTATTTTAATTTGGAAATAAAATTCAAGATTATGAATCATTACTGATTTGTAAACTAGAACAATCCACTGAAACAGACCCTGTCAAAGACGCTATGAATACAGTATTTCAAAGATTAGCTTTGGATATATATGTCAGAAATCTACCTAGCTATTTAAAACAAATGATCAGAACTAAAGAATTTACTAAATTAAGAGAAGCTATTAAATTTATAACAAGGGAAGAACAATTTCATACATATATTACAACTGTTAATTTATTAAACAATACATTTTTACCTCTAACTTTTAAACCAATACAACCAAAACAATTGAACAAAACATTCCCAATAATCCTCAACAAACCAATAACAATGTTTGGGCACCTAAAACTTTAAATCATAATTATCAATCTCCGATGGATACATCAACTACCGTGCGTGTAATTTCCCATTAGGCATGTACATTCACGCAGCGCGAGAGATCTGACAACACCGGCAGCCGTAAATTCGTCAGTCGGTATAGCATCCCAGCTGTGTTATTTCATTTCAGCCAGCTGGCACACGCGATGTTGTAATTTTTACTCCCCATGCCTAGCCCGCGACTACACACACGGTATAAACAAAACGTTACAAACAAAAAATTTTATATATATATATATATATATATATATATATATACCGGGTGACACAGGAGATATGTAACACCCCGTAGCACGTTTATTTAAAAAGATATTATTTTGAAATTTGTGTGATTGCCATTTTCTTAGTACAAACAAGAAATTTTTTCCACTTCCGGTTTCACCGGAAGTGACATCTACTTTGTTATTTTAAATAGCACCCTGTATATATTTTTTTCCTATCTGGTTCTCCTTACATTTCTCTTTTCAACTATGTATAGCAACGTGGCATTCATTTTTAAAATGGCTACTGAAAACCATTTTATTGCATTAAGTCAAGTTGGCTATAGTATGAAATGTAGCGGTAATTAATGCTTAGTGTGCTGCAATATCAAAAGAACCGTGGTACACAATTTTGTGTTTCATATTTGTTTTGTTCTAATCAGTAGCCGAAGAGACTTTGTACAATTTTTATATTAAAGAAAAATCTCTAGACTAAATCCACGAAATCACAAAAACTAAGATAGAAACACTAATTTTAAATTTTATCCATTTGTAAAGTATTTATTCATATTTCACTTTTACTAATTAGACGGCCCCCGAGGTGTCCGGATTTTACGCCACTTGATTTTTTCATATGGGGCCATCTCAGGGAAATGGTTTATAAAATTCCACTGCAAAATAGGGAAGACTTAAAAATGAGAGTTAGGTTAGCAATAAATTAGTTTACTGAATTGCAGTTAGAAAATGTGCTTAGAGGTACTGGTTACAAGAATTCGACGCTGCAGGGAAAATAATGGCCAGCATTTTGAGATTCTTCGAAAACAATTTTATTTGAAAGCAAGCAAAATCGGACATAACAATGAATTGTATTGGGTAAAAGTGAAAGATGAATAAATATTTTACAAATGGGTCAAATTTAAAATTAGTGTTTCTATCTTAGTTTTTATGATTTCGGGGATTTAGTCTAGAGATTTTTATTTAATATAAAAATTCTACAAAATCTCTTCGGCTACTGATTAGAACAAAACAAATATGAAACACAAAATTGTGTACCAGAGTTCTTTTGATATCGCAGCACATTAAGCATTAATTACCGCCACATTTCATTCCATAGCCAACTTGACTTAGTGTAATAAAATGGTTTTCAGCAGCCATTTTAAAAACTAATGTCATCTTGGTATACATAGTTGAAAAGAGAAATTTAAGTAGAATCAGATAGGAAAAAAATATATACAGGGTGCCATTTAAAATAACGAAGTAGATGTCACTTTCGGTAAAACCGGAAGTGGAAAAAATTTCTTGTTTGTACCAAAAAAAGGAAAATCACGCATTATATAAGTCTACCAAATTTCAAAATAATATATTTTTAAATAAACATGCTACGGGGTGTTACATATCTCCTGTGTCACCCGGTATATATATATATATATATATATATATATATAGTTGAGAGTGAGATTAGCTCGACTGGCTATTTAAGGATAAAAAATTTTTTGATTGAAAATCGGGTATGCAGTCGTAAGGCACAAAATTAAAGAAAAACTCTTTATTTCTGTTCTAGCTTTCGAGTCTTTATGGTCTCTTCATCAGGAACGGAAAAGTGAGGTACTTATAAAAAATAGCACATGTGCTTAACAGGTGGATGCAGAACATTGGAATACCGACCTCTATATTATCATAGGACAATACACATTAATACAAGTTAAAATAATTATTAAAATTTGGACGATGTCACAGGATAAAAATTGTATTTTAAATTTTCAAACAAAAAATTTTTATATATATATATATATATATATATATATATATATATATATATATATATATATATATATATATATATATATATATATATATATATATATATATATATATATATATATATATATATATATATATATATATATATATATATATATATATATATATATATATATATATGCTGTTTCTTAGGTTTTCGCGGGTGTTCAATGAAGTGTTGGTGTACTTCCGGGTGTTTTCCCACGTAGTTGATAGGCTCCTGCTGGAGCCATTGTTGTCTAAACGACGTTTCGGCAGAATATCATCTCCCATCTTCAGGTTCTCGCTGAAAGCTGCCTACTGCTGCTCCTCGTTACTCGAACTGGACATTCCAACAATTTACAAGAATGGATTTACAACAAGAAAAACACAGCAGTTACAAGAAGAAGATTGGGACAAAGAAATTGAGGCAGCCTTAGCAGAAGAAAATCGATTATAAATGAAGAATATAATGAAGGATTCAATTTTCAAGAGGAACTCCAAGAAAATTCACCAACATTGAATGTTACAATGTTAAAACAACATGTCTCTTACCATATATCCAATTAGAACAACCACATATAAAATTACTGATTGACACAGGAAGCACAAAAACTATAATAAAACATTCAATACCTAATAGAAAAATATTGTGCGCAATTCATTATCCACAATCCATGTAAACTTAAAACAAGTACTGGAGAAGTTACTATCAACAAACAAGCTAGAATTTCAGCTTTTCCAGAATTTAATACACAACATTTTTTAGAAATCATATATGATTTTCACGAATATCTTGACGGAGCTATAGGCTTCGAAGACTTAAAAAAACTAAATTTGACTATTTCTTTTCATAACATTACTATTTCCAATTCCCACTGTTGTTTACCAATTCATTTCAATATACCACATATTAGAAAGAAAAATCTTACAAAATCCATTATTCAAGGAAATAAAATTCAGAAAATTTCATCCTCAACAAATCTTCCAGATAATACTAATCTTTTCATCCCTGAAATTTCTACTGAACAATATTCCCAGATACAATCACTACCGTCCAAAATAAATCTTTAACATTTGAACTTCACAACTACAATTCTTTTCCGATAACTTTTTATCATAATAATCTCAAATTCTCTGATCTAAATAATTACGATATTACAATTTTTCACTATCTACCCCTACAGAAAACACCAGTAAATCTGATATTCAAACATTATCGAGAATTCAACATTTCAACAAGGAAGAAAAAGAAATATTAATAAACCTTTATAGAGAATTTGATATTTTTCAAAAACCCGGAGATAAATTAACTTTCACAAATTCGGTCAAACATGAAATAAAAACAACAGACGACTTACCCGTGTCCACCAAAAGTTACCGTTATCCATACGTGCACAAGGAAGAAGTTCCAGAAGAAATTACGGAAATGCTTGAAAATAACATTAGACCATCTCGAAGTCCCAATTCATTCCCAATTTGGATACTTCCCGAGAAAACAGATGCTAGTGAAAAGAAAAAATGGAGCTTAGTAATTGATTACCGAAAAGTAGATGAAAAAACTATTGAAGATAAATATCCAATTTCCAACAACCGATAAATTAGGAAGATGTATTTATTTCCCAACCATTGACTTAGCATCCGGATTTCATCAAATGGAAATGCATCCTAATTCAACTCAAAAAAACTGCATTTTCTGTAGAAAATGGTCACTACGAATACACTCGAATGTCTTTTGGTTTTAAAAATGCACCTGCCACATTTCAACGATGTATGGACAACGTACTTAAAGATTTACAAAATAAAGTATACTTAATCTGTATGGATGATATAATAGTATTCTTAAATGGATTAGAAGAACACATAAAAAACTTAAAATTAGTTTTTGATACAGCTGGACAAATCTGAATAGCGGAAATAGGCCGACGTTAAATAAGTAGTTAAAAAAAAAAAGACATTTAAGTTTACATTTGGCATCCAAGTGTTCATAAGATAATTATTTAGAGTGAGAGTTAAATATCTCAGAAACTGTGACACCTACGTCAAGGATGCTAATAGGTAGAATAATAGGTTATTAATTAAGCTTTCAACTGTTTTTTTATTTGTTTCTGTAGCATAAAAAACAAAGAAGTTATGACCGAAGCAATGTGCGTCTACACATTTTTTTTTAATAACAACGTCGCCATTCTGTTACTGTAATTAGCCAGTAATTAAAAAAAAAGGAATTTCAAACACTGTTTCTCATTAATATATAGCATAACGTAGATGCTCAAATTTTTTGGTTTGTATACAGCAACTTTTTTAGAAAAAAATACAGTTTAAACTATAAAGGTATTTTCGATAAAACGTAATTTTTTTTCCTTTTCCAAATATCTCAATAAATATTAGTTTTATTGAAAAGCTCATAAACTGATAATGAATTTCGCTTGTTTATTTATTTACATAGAGTTAGTAGTTTCGGAGATATGAAAGTTTACAAATGGCGTCCGAACGTTGATAAGATGAAAAATGCAGTTTAAATGTTAAATATCTCAGAAATTGTGACACCTACGTCACGCATGCTAAGAAATGAAATTAAAGACAATTAATTGCGCTTTCAAATTACAAATTAAATTTTTTACTCGTTCCTGTAGCATAAGAAATAAATAAGTTATGACGGAAAAATGTGCGTATTTATATTTTTTTATATAGAAAGGTCGCCATTTTGTTACTCCAATTAGCCAGTAATTTACTTGTACTTTGTATTTATTACAGATACACCTATCCACATTACAATTCCTTATACATTTCTTAATGTATTGGAAAAGTTCCAGAATTTATATTCAAAACAATCAAAGATATTTTTATAGTTATAATGATAAGATATTTTCGAAAAAAATGCATAAAAGTAAACGAATTTGTGTTTGAACATTCGAAAAGTATACATTTTTTTTCCGAAATAGTGATATTTAATTTTTTCCAATGGGTCAATTTCTGAGAGAGAGGAGGAAGACGAATGAATACTCACCCTAACTAACTCACCCTAACGGCCGGGCTATGATTTACGCACACACACACGATTTTACCTCAAACCGTAGTTTCCTTCCACACCACTAGATGGTGTGAAGCACGGATCTAATTCTTCTTAATTTCTTTTCCTTTATTATTAAATTCAATCGGCCGTTTATCGTTAAATCCATCTTCCGATAAATTGCATTCACTCGTTCTTATGTTTAAATTTATTTGCCGATGGGAAAACGCCATCTATCATCTCAATTGTATAATGATTTACCTACCTACCTACCTACATTTTCATTTCTAGTCCGTTGACTGAATTTGGAACTTGATCGGGACACCCTACAAATGTTTTTTTCAACTTCACGTTTACCTGTTATCCATTTTTAAACTGGCGTTCTCGTTAGAAGTAGGTATCACAATGTTTTATCAGTAAAAATGTAAAAGAACAGTGTCTGTTTGTTTGTGATTACTCGAACTGATCATTATCATTAATCGTAGTGGTGTGTCATTAATCGTTTGAATCTTTAATAAAGCTTTTTTCTAATTCTCAACATTCTCTTTTTATCGGCGGGTTATAAGGAATTTGCGCCATTTTATAGGTATATATGCGTATATTTTTCTTTGTTTTTTTTACTACGTTTATTCGCTTATTTATCTGTAAAAGTGCCCACTTATTATAATTTTCCTCGACCTTAAATTTTCCCCTTCCACATATTCTCCTATTTATCTATCGATGAGTTATAAAAGATGCCATATATAATATGTATATTTTTCTTTATATTCTTTCATTATAATTTCCCTTGACGTTAAATTTTAACCGTCTATTTCAGTTTCTCAATCGCAGCCATGGTTGTATGTACGTGCAGAAACTTTTACCGATACCGACGAGTTCCATGTATTTTTACGTAAAGTTAATACTCTCCCAAAATTACAGAAATTAACGAAATCAGGTAACATTTTTTCTTAAAATTGATTTTCTTTTTTCCTTGCTTTGACTTTTTCCCTGCTTTGATTTTTTTCAGACTTCAAAAAAAGGACAAATATGTGTATACGTTTTCCGGAGCATTGGCCTCTCAATAAAACTTTCTACACAAGCTTCTTAACAAAATTTAACTTTCTTCGGTCGCACCATTTTGATGATAACGTTTCGAACGTCGACGTCGGCACTCCTTCCACCTCTCGAAACATTATTGTACATCATAACACCCTTCTTAAACGACCAGACGTCGCCCCAACTTTTTCTTCTACTCCAATCCCCACTCCCTCCGGAGCCGATGATGGACCACTTCTTAGATTTACCGAAGATGATAACAACTCCCTACCCCAATGTCATTTGATAAACAAAAATTCTTCTACTCCCATCTCCACTCCCTCCGGAGCTGATGATGGACCACTTCTTGGATTTACCGAAGATGATGACGATACCCTACCCCCGTCATTTGAAAAAAAAATTCTTCTACTCCCATCCCCACTCCCTCCGGAGCTGATGACGGACCACTTCTTGGATTTACCGAAGATGATAACGACTGCCTACTCCTTTGTCATTTGATAAACAAAAATTCTTCTACTCCACTCCCTCCGGAGCTGATGATGGACCACTTCTTGGATTTACCGAGGATGATGACGACTCCCTACCCCCATGTCATTTGATAAACAAAAATTCTTCTACTCCCATCTCCACTTCCTCCGGAGCTGATGATGGACCACTTCTTGGATTTACCGAGGATGATGATGACGACTCCCTACCCCCATGTCATTTGATAAACAAAAATTCTTCTACTCCCATCTCCACTCCCTCCGAAGCTGATGATGGACTACTTCTTGGATTTACCGAGGATGATGACGACTCCCTATGTCATTTGATAAACAAAAATTCTTCTACTCCCATCTCCACTCCCTCCGGAGCTGATGATGGACCACTTCTTGGATTTACCGAGGATGATGATGACGACTCCCTACACCCATGTCATTTGATAAACAAAAATTCTTCTACTCCCATCTCCACTCCCTCCGGAGCTGATGATGGACCACTTCTTGGATTTACCGAAGATGATGACGACTCCCTACCTCCATGTCATTTGAAAGAAAAATTCATCTATTCCCATCCCCACTCCCTCCGGAGCTGATGATGGTCCATTTCTTGGATTTACCGAAGACGATCAAGCGCTCCACCAAAATGGAAGACATTAATTTGTGTAAGAATTATTTTTAAATTCCATCGAACTTTTTTCATTAATTTTTTTTTTTCAGAACCTAATCCATCGCTTAAAATTTTCAATACTGCGATTTCAACTTCACAATTAAAAACTTCAACTTCACAAACTTCTCCTTTCACATCTGATTGTAATAAAAACAAGAAGAGCAGGAGGAAACATCCTGATTACATTATCGCCAACGGCTTAAACCGGGATGAGTAAGTGAAATCAATTTAATTTTTTTCCATTTTATTAAAAATTTTTATTCTTTCAGATTCCCATGGTTTCCTAGGAAGTAAACCTTTTTCAAATTTCAAATTTTTCCTCCAAATTTTTACCATCCTTTTACAATTTTTTTTACCTCCAAATTTCCCTGGTCTATACCAACTAGTATGTGTGGTGAATAGACCCTTTACCTCCAAATTTCACCTCCGGATTTTACCATCCTTTTCGTCGAGGAAGCTGGATCCTCGCATATTATTTAAAGGTACGAATTATTATTGTTTTTTTTTCCATTATTTCATTTTACTTCTATACATATATATGTGCATATTTTATAACCGCCTCCGTTCCCCCCAACTTATTATTGCAAATTATGTGTTGTTTATTTACTTCCAGTGAAGACACTTTTCACAAAAAAACAGGTAAATAATTTACATCTATTAACATGCAAGTGTTTTTTTTTACTAATCAATGAATTTAAATTAACAAATTCAACAACATAATTTTCATTTCAAAGATATTTCTTTTAACATATCTTTTTTGGTAATCGATTAATTAAATTAAATTTATAAAAAATAGTTAATTAACAAAAATCCAAAGCAAATTTGCTAATAAAATTTATTTTTTCAATTCTGTTCATATAGAATTACATAAAATTTTTAATTCAGGTAATATAAATTTTTGACAACACTAATAATACTAATATAATACTTGCCTTCACCTCTTCTAAATTAGTAGAGTGAAAAATCGGCAAGGTAATAACAAAAATTGAACCTTTCCTAGTAAACGTACCAGCAACTCGTCTTTTGGATCGAACAGGCTCCTCACCTGGATCGACATCGACACGTCTCTTCCTATTGCCCAAATTTCCAGTCACAGTAACTTCCACTGCTGGTAAATCTCTGACAGTTTATTTTTTGGGTTATAATATTTATTACGATTATTTTTTGAATTATAATATTACATTTATATTTTGAATTATAATATTTATTACGTTTATTGTTTTTTTTTCCCTTCGGAAAGATCTGTACTAATTTTATTATATTTTATTTTTTTACCAAAATTAATAATTTTATAATTATTTAATTATAATAATTTGTACATTCCTCTTTCAGAAATATTTAATTTAAAATTCAAAATTTTTATACTAACCTCTATAAAATTTCACAAGAAGTCTTTCAGTGCTTTATTTCAACTAGAAATTCACTTTAAAAAGCATTTATCAGAAATGTTCAATTTGAAATTCAAAATTTTTATATTATTCTGAATAAAATTTAAGAAGTTTTTCAGCGTTTTATTTCCACTAGAAATTCACTTTAAAAATTTGTAAACCAAACAGCATTTATTAGAAATGTTTCTATTAATCTCAATAAATTTAACAAGTTTTTCAGCGTTTTATTTCCACTAGAAATTCAATTTGAAAATTTGTAAACCAAACAACATTAATTGATGTCTAAACAGCAACTGAATACCTAAAATGAAACTTCGGTGGTTAAAAACAATTTTGCCCCTTCCACCCTCATATCAAGATGAGTGAATTACATATTTCAGCAAGTGCGACTGCAACAGATTTTTAAATGACTTTCAAAAACTACGCATTAACTTACATTGAATAAAACAATTTATTTTCACAATTGTATAAATAAAATGATATCCGAGCCACCTAAAAAGTCGACATATTATAGTAAATTGAAGGAGAAATCAAACAGTACCAAGCTCAAGTCTAAGCAGTTTCCAGTTTCCGAGATAAAGCTAAAAAAACAATCGAAAAGAGAAAAAACGAAATTTCCCCTATCATCCCGAGAGCAACCCATATCGCAAACTAACTTACCGTATCAAACGGCGATTTTTAAAAATCCCTGGAATCCAAGACGGATACAGCAGAAACTTATAAAATCATCTTGTGGCAAATTTAACGAGGAATCCAACGGTACCAAGCCCAAGTCGAAGCGGTCTCCGGTTTCTAAGATACGGTAAAAAAAAAAGGGAAAAACGCAATTTCTCCCAATATCCTGAAACCACATATCTAATACCAAACGACCTATCAAACTGCGATTTGCACCATTCAATTTCTCTGCACTTGCCACGTAACTCTGACTTTCTTCAGATTTTCGAACGACATTCCAAATTTAGAAATTAAAAATTTATCAAAAAAAAGACCTTACAAATTTTATCAGATTTCAACACGTCCGCCAACTTTCGGCCATAACTTTTGAAAAACAAAATTGATTTTTGTGCTCAATCGATTCTAAATTGAATTTAGAATTCTATGACGACGGGCACGATTTTTTTCCAATTATGTTTTATATACATCAAACACTTTTAAAAAAGCTTTAACATGGGTACTTTTGAAAAAACCTTGGGATTTTTTTTAAAAGCCCTAACATCCAAGGCGGATACAGCAGCAACTTGAAAAATCGTCTTATTGTAGAAAATTGAACGACGAATCCAACGCCCGAGGAGCTGCAGTCTCCAGTTTCCGAGATACGGCAAAAAAAATGGGAAAGGTAGGAACCTTAAAAATCTTTACCGATTTCGACACTCCCTCCGATTTTCGAGCGTAACTTTTGAAAAACAGAAATGACCCCCCCTTTTTTTGCCAAATAGATTGGAATTTGAATTATCTATCGATTGGTGTATGATTTTGATTATTTTGGAAGTTCGGGATATTCGGAAAGCGGTGGGGAAGTTAGAGGTATGAGGATCCGACTTCTCCGATGACATGGTGCCGGTTGTATGGCCGTACCTTTTTTCCTAAAGGTGGCGCGGTCATGAAAAAATCAGTTCTTATACAAAACTGAACGAGAAATCGAATGGTTCTAAGCGTAGGTTCGTATCTGCCTCCGATTTCGAGATATGATTTTTTAAATGTACCGGAAGGTGGAGATGTCGATTTTTTGGTGCTTCTGACCTTCGAATTTCGAAAACGGTACGACTTAGGGCCAGTTGTACGAACTAAGTTGAGCTAAGTTCAGCTTGATCCAAGATCAAAATCCATGGTTACGGTTATTGTAACAATTGTAAGGTTGGCTTTTGATCTTGGTTCAAGCTGAACTTGGCTCAACTTAGTTCGTACAACTGGCCCTTAGGGATCCGCGCTGGTTACCACTCCATTTTTCTCCCTTTTTTCGATTCTACTGAATTTTTTCAGAATTTTCCTAGCATTTTCGATTTTTTTCAAATTTCTCCATATAAGGGTATTCAAAATATTACGCGATTTTGACATCTCTTTACGTGTTCGATCGTAACTTTTTTAAAAGAAAATTGACCCCCCCTTTTTGTGCCTAACCGATTGGAAATTTAAATATCTATCGATTGGTGTATGGTCTTGATTATTTTGGAAGCCCGGGACATTCGAAAAATGGTGAGGTAGTTAGAGATATGAGGATTCGGTTTCTCCGATGACATGGTGCCGGTTGTATGGTCGTACCTTTTTTCCGAAGGGTGGCGCGGTCATGAAAAAAACACTTCTTATACAAAATTGAACGAGAAATCGAATGGTTGTAAGCGCAGGTTTGATGTGTCCATATATATTTATTTATCAAGAAAATCATCAAGCAATTAAATTAAAATGATTTGAGATGTTCTTTTTTTTTTTAATCTACGTTACTACAACTTAATAAACCATAATAAGTGTACATACTTTTTAACAGTTCTCAATGAAGAAAGAATTTTTTTGAGGGGCTTTTATTTTTTTCTATATTTTTTTATTGCGAAGATTGAGTTCGGGCGTGACCAGTATATTTTTCCCATCCATCCTTTGCTTGTTTTGTTTAAAACAAAAAAGCATCAGAAAGCTAAATTTCCATATTTTAAATGAACCAACACTCATATAAACTGAACAAATTGTGATTTAGTGACATGTAATTCAATGCGTCGCCTGTGTCACAGTCATGCGTATTCAACCGCGCGCACGCATGTATCTCGCTCCGAGTTATAACGTTACACTTGACTATTTTTTCCGGGAAAACTGTGGCTTTAGCGATAAATTTGGTTAGCACATGTTCTGTTCATAAATACATGATCTATCCATCTGTATTTTTTCCTAGCTTGACTTAATTTCAAAACTTTGAAAAAATGAATGAAAAACATTTTTTTTTCACTTTTTTTTATGTTCTGCATCCTAGCGATATGTAGACTTTTCAGGATATTATTCTACACACTTTCACAAACTCATTAAAAAAAGTTTACACAGTTTGCAACTTTTTGTGGGTAAATAGCTTCATCGACTGGGCTAATATAATTTTCAAATAATATAAACTGCTAAACTTTTAAAAAGGTAACGTGGTAGTGTTTCAAATCCTGAGGAAGCATATTCGACATAGGGACAGGAATATGATCAAAATGGCACTAAAACACCTTGTAAGACAACTTTAATAAATAATTATTTATTACTTTAATTGATAGGATATTTTCTGTAGGGAAGAGGTTACTGATGAATGGTAGGATGAGGAAGTCATTATTGAGGAGAATTTGGTGGATTATGGAGAGGTACAATCACCATCGACAGTACCTGATACACAAAACAATAGGCAATCTACTAGCAGAAGCAGAGAGTCAACACCTGTATATAAAAAACCGGGAATTGAATAATGATCCACTTTTACCTGCAGTAGAAAGTGGCATGAAATTTTTAGAAAACTATTTAACAAAAAATGTCTAATAGTATAGATGTAGACAATGCTATAGCACAAAGCATTGCATTGAAATTGAAACAAATAAGAAACCCTAGACAGAAAAATAAAATTCATCGAAATATTATTAATATATGTGACACTCTTGATAGTGAGGAAGAAGAGTAGTAATTAAGGTCAATTTTCTATGTGTATTTTAATTTAGTAGGTGCCTAGAATAAATTTTTGATTTAGCATAGTTTTTTTTTAATACTTCTACTGATATAATTTTCTGTTATTTATACAATGTGTCCCCCAAATGATCGCGTTCTCCTTTAGACGCTACATGAAAAAATAATAAGGAAGCTTCATATAAATATGTGTCCGTCAATAAAAATATATTTAACAGACATCCTCAGAGCGCTGTTAGGAAGCATTTGCAGAAAAGTGTTTATAGAAAATTATCTTAACATTTTTGCACGTAGAATCAGCGCCTAAAGGGAAATGCTGGACTTTTACATTTGTACTTCTGTGGATAAAAAATCATTCTAATTATCTTCTCCTTCAGGTACCGATCCTCTTTGTACTGTCCCCATTTGCCACGGCACAGATCCAACCGTCGTAAAACTTCTAGATAATGTATCTCTTGCATACTGAACTATTTTACTTGCTTTATTAGATCCAACTTGTTTTACAGACTGTAAATTAATTTTTTCACCCTCCAACCAAAATAATATGTAGTTCTAGTAGGACAATATTTTCTTTCGGATACTGGTCATTCTTACGCACTTATTTGTGTATAATTATGCAGAACAACACATGCCTTAATGATCTCCTGACATGTAATGCCACGAAGTACGCGCCACCTTTGAGCTAATATACCAAATGCCCACCTTAGCCTATAGTTAAACACAGTTTTCGCAACGTTAAGTCCATGTATTTTCTCTAGCATAAGGCCTCATTATTCTTTTATGCAGAGGAAAGGCTGATCTGCAACTACTTAGCGGGGCAAATTTGTGTTAGTGTAGAGAGAAAATTCTCTCTTTAGGAAATCATGTTGGGATTCACCTGCTCCGATATCCACTAAAAGAAATCTGTAGATAGCATCACACGTGGCCACTATAATCATGCTAAAAAATGAAATAACGTTCAACACCGAATCTATCTATATATCAGCTATAAACTACCTGAAACTCTTTTTATAAAAAAAATAATCTGATCCACTGTGTCTTGGTGCTTGAATAATAACATGTTTTCCATCCAATGCTTCCACACATATATGTTCCATCGTTTGTAAAACCTCATTAGTGATTTCTTTCCATTCATTGCTTTCACTGGGAGCTCTCAAAACCATTGGTGAAAGAACCTTTCACATAACTTTACAGATATCCTTTATTACATAGTGCAGTGTAGATTTTCTTATATAAAATGCCCAAGCAATTTCTTGCACTGATGAACCCCGAGATAAGTAGCTATAAAAAAGAATAATAAACAGATTGCTTTTGAATAAATTCAATTTGTAGCACATACTGCAGTGATATAATTAAACGGTGATCTGGTGTCAACGGATTCCTATTAACTGCTCGTAAATGATATGTGACATGATATGTGACTAAACTTTAAAAGTTTTTCATGTAGTGGTATATTCATCGTCATTATTATACTCTTCGCAAATACGAAAACGAAGAGTATATTGCATTTGATTGGCAGATTTCTAAATCCGTAAATATCGCTCGCAGACAAAAAATTTTCATATCATTGTGTTAGTGAACGAATTCTGAACAACTTTCAAAATGTCCGTCTGTCCGTCCGTCACGTTTCTTGTAAGCACGATAACTCAAGAAAGAAAAATCCGATTGTATTGAAATTTGGACAGTAAGTTAATGTTAGCTAGAGGAAGAACCCTATTGTTTTTTAACAAAATAGATTGGTAAATAAAAAAGTTATTAGTAATTTAAAATTTTAAAAAATAATTTTTACATTGGCGGGATAAGCTGGAAGCGTTGAATCCTCGGGACAACTCGCTGTGGAAGCTAGCAAGGGCCATGAAAAGTACGCGGCCATACCCGCTCTGACAAACGCCAACGGACAGACGGCTTTGACGGACTCGCAGAAAGCGAACGACTCAGCAAACCATTTTGCGAACATACATAACGTACAAATACTAAACAGTGTTGAACACTACCGCATTGAAACTGACATTAACGAACTAATTGGCCATGACGTCCAATTGACACAACGAGAATTTTTAAAGGTCATGGCCGAGCCCTCGGAAGTGGCCGGCATTGTTCAGACCTTACCGAACGACAAAGCATCGGGTTCGGACGCCATCGACTACAAGCTACTCAAATATCTCCCGAGGGAAGGTATTGTGCAATTGACGTACATTGTCAACGCGATCCTGCGACTGCAACACTGGCCTAGCCAGTGGAAATGCGCCGTAGTCGTGCCAATCTTGAAGACGAAAAAGAACGCGAAGCTCGTCGGCAGTTATCGACCGATCTCCAAGTTGATAGAGAAGGTCATCCTGATCAGATTAGACTCTGCTCTGCTTGTACAAATTAATATAGACATAGAAAATAACAATAGACATTTAAGTAATATAGAAATATTTAATGTTATTAAGCAATGCATGTGTGCATGTTGTGGGGGTCTTTTTTTAATAAATCGATTTCTAAATTAAAGAAAAGTGTTATTGTATTAAAATATGATTTAGAATTTGCCGATTAGGTTTTTAACATGGCAATTGAAGAAGAAGAATTTTTTTGTTTTACGTGTAGATCCAATATTATGAAAGGTAAAGTACCAAGAATTTCTCTATATAGTATATAGAAAAAGGGATCACTATTTCAGAGAACTGGATCCAAGACAGGCCAGCTTTAGAAAATTTCATAATTTTGGAAGAAGATATTGAAAATTTTAATAACCTCAAAAAAAATTTTGATGGGGAAAATGTTGATGATATTGTGACGTGTTTCCACCCTTAGGAAACTACCTCTTGCAAATCCGTGGGTTCCAAAAATTATAACAAGAGATGTCCACTAACACACTTTATTAAATATTTACTGGATACTTCACAATACTATTATTAATTTAAATACACTTTACTGACTAAAATCACAATGTTTATCACTTTGTTTATCTTGGAAGTCTTAACCTCACTTTCTGTACTTTCTGAACTTCTGAACTACTCGCTGAGAATGCGGTCGGTCTTTTATACCTAAAAATGACAGATCTCGATTTTTCTGTGATGACGCCACCATTCTCTAGATAATTCCAGATGTCACCAGAACTAACTTCTGGTAGGTTTCTCGAGTAGGTGCAAATACACTACATTCATTCAGACATTCGATCTGTTGAAGTCTGCCTACTTTTTAGTAACATAACCTTAAATTTTAAGGGGTGCAACATATTACACTGCCCCCTCCTTAAGCCTGAACGTCCCGGTCAGGCAATTCAGCCTCTTTCACATACTTCGCCAAGTATGTGAAAAAGGGTGTATCCAAGTGTACGATCTTCATCTTGGACTTTTTGTTTCGTTGAATACGATAGACGACATCATTAATTCGGGTAATAACAGTATAAGGTCCTTCCCAAGGAGGTTGAAGTTTCGGTGACTTCCCTTTCTTCCGCTGTGTGAAGGGCTGTTGTCCGTGTTTTGTGTATCCCCAATAACTTGCAGATTTGCTGAAACACCCCTGACTCAAAGTTCCTCCCTTGATCTGAGTGCAGCTCCAGGGGTACACCAAACCGACATATCAAATTATCTACCAAGACTTTGGCTACAGTGACTGCTTCTTGGTTTGGAATTGCATAGGCCTCTGGCCACTTACTAAAATAGTCCATGGCAACCAGTATGTACTTGTTCCCATCCTTGGTTACTGGGAATGGGCCGGCTATATCGATCGCGATCCTCTCGAAAGGAGCTCCGACGTTATATTGCTTCATTGCACCCCTGCTTCTAGTCTGTGGTCCCTTACTGGCTGCACAAATTTTGCAATTGCGACACCAAGCTTCCACATCTTGACGACTATTTACCCAATAAAATCGTTCTCGTACTTTATTCAGGGTCTTATTAACGCCGAAGTGCCCACCGGATGCTCCATTATGCACTTCCTGAAGTACTTTCGGTACTCGACACCTGGGAATCACTAGACGCATAACAACTTCCCTGCCATCCGGGCTTTCCCAAGCTCTCTTTAGCAGCCCGTTCATGACTTTAAGTGAATCCCATTGGGCCCACAAAGCCTTCAATCCAACTGCCTTATCCGAAACATCCTTCCACGCTGGTCGAATTCCTTTCTCCTTTGCTCTCAATATAGCCCCAATTTCTGTGTCATTCAGTTGTTCTTGTCTCGGGGCTTCGGTCGTCCAATCGTCCGGAACCTCTATTTTAATAGTGTTGACGGCCACCGTACCCTGCAATTTCTCAACGTGGCGGCAGTGCTTGCAATCTTCCTTGCATGGTCTTCTAGATAAAGCGTCTGCGTTCTTATGAGATCTTCCAGGTCGATATTCTATTTTGAAATCATACTGTTGCAACCGTTCTATCCAACGAGCCAGTTGACCTTCAGGGGTTTTCAACTGCAACAGCCATTTTAATGCAGCATGGTCGGTCCGAATCTTGAAATGTCGTCCATAAAGATATTTATGAAAATGGTCCACTGATTTAACGATGGCCAGTAACTCTTTCCGGGTTACACAATAGCTTCTTTCCGGTTTGGACAGCACCTTGCTGAAGTACTCGATCACTCTTTCCTGCCCATTCTGGATTTGAGACAGTACACAACCGACCGAAGAATTGCTGGCATCCGTGTCTAAAATAAAAAGTCCTTCCCGTTGTGGGTACGCTAGCACAGGACCAGTGCATAGGGCTGCCTTCAATTTTCTCCATGCTGTTTCACATTCCGGTGTCCATTGGTACTGCACTTTCTCTTCTGTCAGCCGGTGTAATGGCTTCGCAATTTCTGCAAACCCTTCCACAAAGCGCCTATAATAAGTGCAGAGGCCAAGGAAGCTCCGTACTTCATGAACGTTAGATGGTCTTGGCCAATCTCGTACAGCAGAAATTTTGTCGGGGTCTGTTTGTATTCCATCCGAAGACACCACGTGACCAAGAAATTTGACTTCTTTCTGGAATAGCAGGCACTTCTTCGGGTTCAACTTCAGATGGGCATTCCTGACTCGCCCAAATACTTCTTGAAGATTTTTCAAATGTTCTGTAAAGTCCTGTCCCATAACAAGCACGTCGTCAAGGTAAACCAGGCACGTCCTCCAGGTTAGCCCTCGCAGTACGAATTCCATCAATCTTTCAAAGGTAGCTGGCGCATTGCAAAGTCCAAAAGGCATCACGGTAAATTGATAAAGACCACTGCCTGCTGAAAATGCTGTCTTCTCCTTATCATCAGGATGAAGCCCCACTTGCCAGTATCCACTCCTAAGGTCTAACGTAGAAAACCATCGTGAGCCTGCCAACGTGCTTAACGTGTCATCAATTCGTGGTAATGGGTAACTGTCTTTCTTTGTGACATCGTTTAATTTCCGATAATCGACACAAAATCTTAATGTTCCATCCTTCTTGGCAACCAAAACTACTGGCGATGACCAGGGACTCGTCGACTCCTCAATGACTCCATCTTGTAGCATCTTGTCTATCATTGCCGAGGCATCTTCTTGTTTTGCTAATGGAAGCCTCCTAGGTGGTTGTCGAATAGCGGGCGAGTCGCCAGTATTTATCCGATGCTGGACTATGTCTGTTTTTGTAAGGGCCTCTGTATTCTTGGCAAATACTGAACTTTCCTTTTCTAGAAACTTGATTGCCTCCCTTCGTTCATCCTCAGATAAATGCTCCAACTGGGTACTCAGCAAGGTCAAAACTTCCTGGTCTATTTTCGTAGACGAACTTCCCTCTGTTTGTTCCTCGCACCTCGCTACCCATGTGACCGGTTCATAGGAGCCAATTGGTTTGCCTTCCTTAATTGTCACTGAGTGGGAATTTAAATTAACGACTCTAATTGGGATTTTATCTTTAGTCCGGGTTAAAGTTCTCGCCACAATAATATTGGGTAGGGACTTAATCGATTCGTCATCTTCAACTAGGCCAACACGGTACCCTCCAGGATTTCCTTCTAAGGCAGCATCGATCATTTGTTCCGAATGAGCAGGAATCTTAATCGTCTGTGTTGTTAACAACCTTGCTTTATGGAATTGGTCGTCTGCGGTTGCCAGAATAAATTCCTCATTTCCAATTTTTAAGACTCGCTCCCCTACGTCAACAATGAATCCCTGCTCTCCCATGATGTCCAGACCCAAAATGAAATCATCCATAATGTCAGCCACAATGACCTTGTAATTGAACCTCAACCGTCCAACCTGCAGTTCCAAGTTGACCTCTCCATGGACCGCAGCCCTGTCCCCCGTGGCTGTTCGAATGATTACTCCATTTTGCTTCTTGTCAATCTGCAAGCCTGATATAAACCCTGGCCGCACTATTGATGACGTAGCACCGGTGTCAATAGTAAACACGCATTTTCTTCCATTCACATATCCTTGCAACAACAGACTGCTTGGAATTCTTTGGAGCTGGGAAATCTTTATTTCTCTGGGGGCACCGCGTTCCCTAGCCAGCACAGCCCCCTTGGTGCTGGCTATCTTTAGTTTTCCTGCTTCTCTTCAACATTCACAGCATTTACTCGACTCTCCGAGTTCTGCTGTCGACAGTCTCGTTTCATATGTCCCACCTTGCCGCAGTTGAAACATTTAATACCTCCGCTCGGCTTTCCTTTATTTTGTTGTTTCTCCTGCTTTCCGAGGCCATCCAATTTATCGCATAATTTGGTGAATATTTTCTGCATCTCAGTCAGCAAGGGGTTCTGGTTCATTTCTGGTTGCGATTCTTCGAGAGTCACAGCTCGAACTCTCGACCTTGGAGTATCCCTGTAAGCGGCTTCTACTTCGAGTGCACGCACCAAAGCTTCGCTACTACTTTGGTGTCTCGTCAGCCTCAGAACTCGCCTGACCTCTTCGTCCCTTATACCATCTAAAAAGGCCCCCACGGCTAATTGTTCCTGGAATTCTTTAGGTGCACTCGGATACGCCAGGTGTGCCAGTCTCTCTATCGCAGCTTCAAATTCTTGTAAACTTTCCCCAGCTATTTGCATCCGGGATTTCAGCTGAGTCTGGTATAATTGGGCAAGGTGTTGATCGCCATACCTCAAGTCTAATGCAGCCTCCAAGACTTTAAAGTCCCTTTGTTTCTCAACTGGGATGGTTTGGAGCAACTCTGAAGCTTGGCCCCTTAATGCTAGAACTAATGCCATGGCCTTTTCCTCATTATCCCAATTGTTCGCACACGCTGCTGCCTCAAACTGCCTCTTGTACGTCGTCCAGGAACTTTGGCCATCAAAAAAAGGAGGTTTTAGTCGCTGTCCTGATGATACCACTTGCTGGCTTCCTCTATCTCTCAACTGTCGTTTAAGCCGGTCTATTTCTCCTTTGACTTCTTCTTCGAACTTGTTTACTTTCTCTTTAACTTCAGTTACTTCTCCTTTTACTTGACTGACTTCTGTCTCGACTTCACCTACTTTTTCTTCTGTCTTGTTTATCTCTTCTTTGACTTGACTCTTTAATTCTTCGTTGGCAGAAATGATCGCGTCCTGCTATATTTTCATTTGTTCATTCAGAATTTTCTTTAATTCTTCTTGGCGTCTTTCTTGTTCCTCTTTTTCCTCTTGACGTCTTCTTTCTTGTTCTTCTTTCTCCTCTTGACGTCGTCTTTCTTGTTCCTCTTTTTCTTTCTGACGTCTTATTTCCTGATCTTCCATCATTTTCTTTAATTCGTTCCTTTCTTCTTTTTCTTCATGACGTTTTTTCTCCTGTTCTTCTTTGTCTTCCTGGCGTTGCTGCGCCATCATTTTTTGGAATTGTTCGAATAAGTCCTGTATTTGTTTATCGGATGCCATACTTCTAGTTTTTATAGGCATAAGATAAAATAAATTTAACTGTCACGTCAATATCGGTAATGGAACTTTCCAGACAAATCTCGAAATAGCACGAAAAAGTCTTATTCAGAGTCTTTTGTCACTATCCAGTTTAGAGAATTTACTAATCTCCACTAATGTCCAAATAGAAAAGTTCTAGAAATTTTCACGCACTAAATGAGTCTTTTTCAGTGTCTCTATCACTTCTCAGTTCAAAGGAATTAATTATCACACTAATGTCCTAATAAAATGTTCTACAATGTCTCAAAAATGCACTTAACACTATTTTCCTGTTCGAAAATAACCCTCGAACAATGTCCAGTAAATGAGTCCTCCGTGTTAGCACTAACCCTCGAGAATACTTCTCGAACACTCCAGCACAACTTCAGAGCTCCTCTTGTCATAAAATTCCGCTTTCTGACACCAATTTGTGACGTGTTTCCACCCTTAGGAAACTACCCCTTGCAAATCCGTGGGTTCCAAAAATTATAACAAGAGATGTCCACTAACACACTTTATTAAATATTTACTGGATACTTCACAATACTATTATTAATTTAAATACACTTTACTGACTAAAATCACAATGTTTATCACTTTGTTTATCTTGGAAGTCTTAACCTCACTTTCTGTACTTTCTGAACTTCTGAACTACTCGCTGAGAATGCGGTCGGTCTTTTATACCTAAAAATGACAGATCTCGATTTTTCTGTGATGACGCCACCATTCTCTAGATAATTCCAGATGTCACCAGAACTAACTTCTGGTAGGTTTCTCGAGTAGGTGCAAATACACTACATTCATTCAGACATTCGATCTGTTGAAGTCTGCCTACTTTTTAGTAACATAACCTTAAATTTTAAGGGGTGCAACATATTACAATATTAATGAAATTCATTTAAATCAAGAAACTCTTTTGGACAATATTCATTTGGAGAATATTACCCTTGCTCCCAGTGAGGACCAGAAACCTTTATCATTGCTACTGGGCGAACATGCTGAGGAACTGTCCTTTCCAACAATTTACGGTGAGGAAGCACGGAAACCACAGATAAATTTAAGCTACGGAGAAATTTCCAAATTTGAAATTCGACACTGCGATAGGAGAAGTGCGATTAATATTTGTTTAAGAAAAAAATCTAATACTGAAAATGTGACTGTCGGGAATCTTTTAAACAACATATTTATTAACAATTTAGTCCAGCATGATGACGGTTTTCGAGTTTTAAGTAATGTACGAAGTTCACCTGCATATTGGGAAAAACAGAAGAAAAAAGTTATCGCTATGGTACGTCAATTTGGTACCAACCTTTTTCATAACTCTTTCAGCAGCCGAAACTCATTGGCCCGCACTTTTAGTCATACTGACGAAAGTATTAGAAAATAAACAAATTTCATTAGAACAAGCATCACAGTTGGAGTTTTCTGAAAAAGCCCGATTAATCCGAAGTGATACGGTGACTTGTGCTAGGTACTTTGATTACAGAATTCATGAGTTGTTGAAATTATGCAAGGTAAGTCAGGTGTTTTTAGGGATAATTCTGTCGCCCACTATTTTTTTAGAATAGAGGATCTCCACATCTGCAGGGGATGTTTTGGCTAAATGATGCTCCTATATTCAACCAACAGTATAGAACATTGAGAGACTTGTATTTCTTTTATAAACAAATATATTTCATGTAGTTCCTCTGCCCCTTTTGTTGAAAATTTGGTACCACTTCAAACACATAAACATAACAAAACATGTCAACGCGAGGTGAAGGGCAAAACTATCTGCCGTTTAGGTATCCTCTTCCTCCCATGGAAAATACCTGCATTCTTTTACCTCTTCAGAATTTAAAGTCCCATGAAAAAATTGTTTATTTGCAAAATTATTCCAAAGGGTCTAGCCGGTTAAGCATATGAAAACTGCACTTGCGTCTGATGAAGGGTTCTTACCTTGTTTTTATTGTTCTTCATCTAAAATAGCCATACAATTAATCTCATATCCCTAACCCCTAAAATAAGGGTATAATGGGGGTGACAACCCTCAATGTGAAAAAAATTTTTTTCAGTAGCTATTGAAGATATCTTTATGAAATTTAAACTGTACATGACTATCCATAAACTACTTATGTTTTTTAGAATTTTTGCGATAAGGTGGAGTGGGGCAAGTTGGGATCTGGGGCAAGTGGGTATTTTTATTATAATTTGTGAAAAAAATCCTATTTGTAAATTTAACTCACAGAAGATTGCCCTTCAGACCTCCATGCAACTGCAACGTATTGGGTATAGATTTTGGAATATTTTTAAGGCATCGATTTGTTCATTTTGAAAATTTTCTAAAATAATAAGATTTAGGAATAATATCAGCAAGATCCAAAAAACTATTATCGGGAACATTTAATGTTATATTTAAATAGGCGCAATGAAGAAGCTTAACTACTGAATGTTAATCATGAAAGTAGGTTTAATCACAATTTTATAACCATTATTAACAACAAGAAATTATGTAACGTTTTTGAGGATACCGATTTAGACAGTATCTTGAATGAACTTGAACACCAACACGATCAACACAACACTAACATTCCAGACATTACCCAAGTGAATCTCGACGAGGAATTTTTACCTTACGCGTTACAAGACATGCAGTTAGATATTTTGGCTGAAATCGACATGCAAGAAGTTCCAGAAATTTTAAGGCATACATTTAACATCAGATTTCAGTCAACGGATGAAAAATTTGTAAAAATAACGCGGTCTTTAAATTTGAAACAACAACAATACTTAAAACATTTTTTAAATAATATTCGAATAGGAAACACGATGCATGAATTCATCTTGGGTGGAGCTGGAGTGGGTAAATCTACGTTAATAAAAGCATTGTACCAATCTCTATTATTTTAATTCAATTCCTGGTAATAATCCAGACAATGTGAAAATTTTATTAACAGCTTCTACTGGTAAGGCAGCTTTTGGAATTGGTGGTGTAACTTTGCATTATGCTTTTGCTCTTCCTATCAATCAAACAAGCAGAACTTCACTCATTCCACTTTCTTATGACGTCATTAATACACTAAATACAAAATTGTCCAGTTTACACGTAATATTTATAGACGAGATATCTATGGTTGGTACGAAAATCTTTCACAATCTAGATGCCCGGTTAAAACAAATTTTTAAGAGTAGATTACCTTTTGGAGGGATTTCTATTGTAGTATTTGAGGATTTAAAGCAGTTACCCCCTTTGGTGACAGGTGGGTTTTTCTAAGTTCTTCTCGTGATCCATATAGTGAATTGGTTGGGGAACCACTTTGGTCATTGTTTAAATGCTTCGAGTTGACTGAAATTATGCGCCAAAAAGATGATGTTCAATTCGCAAATGCCTTAAATAACTTAGCAACCGGTGCAATGTCTAAAGAGGATATAGAATTAATGCGATCAAGGGAAGGGAAGGACGGTTCAGATTTAGCAGAAGTTCATTTATTTAGAAGCAACGCGGAAGTTGATCGTTTTAATAATGTTATTATTAACATTACATTCAGAAAGTGCCGTTTGCTTAGCTATAGATTTAGTGAAAGAGAGTTGCACGGAACAGGTCAAAATAAAATTATTAGAAAATATCCAAAAACTGAAAATTTCAGAAACGTTTGGACTTGCTCATATAGTCGAGTAAACTCTAAGCTGGCGCGTCCAAAGGTCGCTACAACATATAAACTAAGAGAATAAGACATACGCAACTAGTTCATCTCTATGTCACTGCGATAACTTTATGCGCATCGCATATCAAATCGTATGTCGTGTTACCAACTCATACATACGCCACCTTAGAGTTTACCAGACTATAGTTTAACTTACAAAATAGGAGCGAAGTACATGTTGACAAATAATTTAGACACCGATGATGGTTTAATAAATGGAGCTACAGGTATTCTAAAACATATCACATATGGGGTTTCCAATAAAGAAGGGGTTCCGGAAATTTTGTGGATACATTTTTCAGATCTACAAGTCGGACGCGTTACAAGATCAAAATGTCAATTAAATAATGATTTTACACCAATAAAACGCATCGTTCGTAATAAGCGCACGAAAAAAAGTAATTTGTCAGTGGAACGCAAGCAATTTCCTTTGGTGGTGGCAGTGGGAATTACTATACATAAGTCGGGGGGCCACATATAAAAGTTGTGTTACAGTTCATTTAAAAACCAGTTTAGCTCGAAATGTACTATACGTTGCTTGCAGTAGGGCAACTAGTGCCAGGGGATTATATTTAATTGGTAAATTTCAACTATCTCAGCAAACTAAAAACTGCATTGTATTGTCAGAAATTAAGATTAAAAAATATAGCCAATTTAGTACCTACATTTGAATTTCTGGTAAACCGAACGCCAAACGTATTTCAAATCATGTATCACAACGTTCAAAGCTTGCACAAACATTTCAATGATGTTATTTCCGATTACTGTTTTACTTCTTCGGATTTCTTGGCGTTCGTAGAAACATGGACACTTGCGGGGGGCGACTTAAACATTCCCAATTTCACCATTTGCTGTAAGCCAGAAAGTTTAGAAATAAAACCCCGTGGTATCGTTTGCTACATAAAAAATAACCCATCACCCATCTGGAGTCAGTAGTAATATTTGATAATGGATAAGTTTTAGAAATTGTAGTAGAACAAATATTTAACATGATTTTGATTATTATATACAAAGGGCCAAATTTTTCAATAATTAAAGCTGCAAATGTTCTAGATAATATTTTATCAAAATTTACTGTCTAAAATCTGTCAAGATCCATTATACTGGGATATTTTAATGTGGATTTAATAAAAAACAGTAATAGCGCCATATCACAAACTTTCAATCATTACTAGCTCCTTATGAATCCATAAGAAATGTGGGGACACAAATCGATTGGTGTTTCTCCAAATTCATTCCAAATTTTTACAATATTGGTGTATATCCAACAGTTTTTAATTTTCATAATTCTTTATATTTACAATTAAGGTAAAGGCACCAAATGTTGACACACCCCCAATGGTTGACATGTTCTGCTAAATTAATTAGTCTTTCTTAAGATTAAAATTACTTATAAAACTCTATTATGAATGCTAGCCAACTAGTTGCGACATCTAGTAGTAGATAGCAAAGTTAAACGATAGAAACGTCATTAGATCCAATATGGTGTTTAGTGTTGTGTGATGCCTGCAACTGTTTTCTTAAAATTTCAAAGGTTAATCTTAAGAAAGTAATACGAGTAATTATTTTTTAAATAGTGTACTTATTGGTCTTTTTATGTGAGTTTGGGCTTAGGAGGTAGGTATCACATTCTCTATAGAAATACCAGAAATAATTGCAAAATACATTTTTAACAGTTTAATTGTGGATGTCAACTAGTGGTCCATAGATTTTTACCCTTTACCAATGGTTGACACGGCTGTCAACCATTGGTGCTATGACCAGTAAAAATAAAACAACACGTTTCCTGTCTCTTACTACTTTATTAACAAGAACTACCTTTTGATACAAATTTAACTCAAATTACACAACATGGACCAATAGTTGACAGCCATGTCAACTATTGATACCATCATGTCAACTATTGGGTTTTTATAGATTTCAATAAGGATGCCACCGCTTAAGCAAAGAAGAATATTAAATTACACTGAAGAACAGATGTCTGCAGTTGAGGATGTTCAAAGAGGGATGCCTGTAGCAACATCTGCCAAGAAACATGGTGTTCCTAGAATTACCTTGCTGTACAAAATAAAAGGAAAAACCCCAATGAGTCACTAGATGGGAAGAGATTCTTACCTAACAAAAAATGAAGAAAATCTTCTTGGAACATGGGTAGTTGCTATGGTGAGAGCGGGCTTTTCTATAGGGAAAACTCAACTTTTGGACAGTGTCCAACACATTATGATTGAATTAAAGAGAAATAACCCCTTCAAAAATAATCGCCCAGGTAAAAGTTGGTACTGTAGCTTTTTGAAAAGAAATAAAAATATTTCTGTTCGCACCCCCCAAAATTTGACTGCTTCCAGAGCTTCTGTTACCAAAAACCAACTAACTAAATGGTTTCAAAACGGAGAAATATGATCAAATATTAGAATATCCCACTAGAGTTTTCAATGCTGATGAAGCAGCTTTTTTCCTAAATCCAAAAAAGGTGATAAGGTTTTAGCCCACAGGGGTGACAAAAATATTTATCAAAAGGTCAACGCCGACGAGAAAGAGTGTTTGACCTGTTGATGACGGGGAACGCTGCGGGAATTGTAGCGCCTCCCATGATAATTTTCAAATATGAGAGAATACCAAGAGATTTGGCTTTAAGTGTGCCAAGTTCATGTGGAATAGGCAAATCAGAGTAGGGATGGATGACTGATGAAACATTTTTTGAGTATGTTACAAATGTCTTTCATCCCTGGTTAATAGAACAGAACATTGAACTACCAATTATTTTTATCGATGGTCATGTATCTCACTTGAGTCTACATACCAGTAAATTTTGCGAACAAAATGGTATTATTCTCGTAGCATTATACCCCAATGCTACACATAAGTGGACGTGGCTGTCTTTAGAACTTTAAAGCCGGTTGGAAAGAAGATGTGCACCAGTGGCGATTAGAGAATATTAACCAGTCAACCTCCGATTAAAGAACTTATATCTAGATACATAACAGGCTCTTTTCACTATATACCTTGTTTGCTCCTAACATAGTCACATTATATGTCCATTAAAATGGATAGATGAACATCACATCCCATAGGCAACAGTGGCGTTGTGTGTGTAGAAAATGTGTAGAATGGTAAATATTTTCATTAACATGAATTATTGCAATTCCTGCATTACCGGCTCTTTATATAACGTGATGTAGGCATACGATATTACAGTAAGATAAAACAGTAAGATAAATATGTATTGAAAGGATATTAAAATTTAATTGCTATTTACTTTATAACTGTAAACTGAACTTCATCATGTTACGACTATGGAACGATCGATTTTCTTCTTTTCTAAACTGCTTTCTGCAAACGGCACAGCACTACACTATTTATTTGCACAAAATATATTGTCACTAAACTGTGTAAATATGAATAGAGGATATTATTTAGGTATTAAGCAAATCACAACTTAAAATAAAATTACTTTTTCACCAGTTTTTGGTCGGAGAACACGAAAAACATTTATTGACATTAATGGCCGAACTGTCAACTGATATTATGATAATCGAACTGAAGCCGATCGTGCACGAGCGGCCGCGAATACGCCGATGGGCCAATCTCGTGCACGAGCGGCCGCGAATACGCCGATGGGCCAATCAGCAACTTATGGGAAGAAGTACCTTAGAATGGGAGTCTTTCGGGATCATAAAATTCATGCCATTATGTATCTAGATATAAGTTCTTTAATCGGAGCAGTCAACTTTAAAGAAAATTCATTTCAGTCCACTTTTAGAAAAGGTTATAGGAAAAAGGATTACTCCAGATATTTTAATAAATGGATTTAGGAAATGTGGCCTAGTACCATGGAACCAGCAATTTCAACAATAATTCAGATTTTCACATATGTGGCACCTAAATTAGACAATCATCGTAACGGATGTTACTCAAATTCTGTAGTGCAATGTGTACTACAGTGTACTACGCTTAGACTATTTAATGCAAATAGATAGTTATGCCGTAGATGAGCAGTCCATAGAAGATTTAGTAATGTCAATGTTAAATTTATATAAGCCACATAATAGGAATACGCACTTTAATCACTATATTATTCGACGAGTCGTTTCTGGTCCGGGAACTACGGACTACACAGTAGATCAGCAACAAGATGCTCAGGATTTTTTTTGCAATTTAATAAATAAAATGTCATCAACTGTTAATCCCCAAATTAAGACTATTTTTTAATTTCAAAATATACAAACTTTAACTTGTACGTCTTGTAATCATCGGCGTAATGATCAAAATTCGGAATTTTTTATTTTTCTTAACTTTAGCGATCATATTGATAAAACGTCGGTACCCCTTTCATGCCTTTTGGAAGCAGCTGATAAATTTTCCGCTAATTGTCAAAACTGTCACAATACCGTAGATTTTTCATAACAAAACCCTTACAGTTTCGAGAATAACCAGTATCTTGTATTAGTAATGTTAAAATACTCGTATAATGTTCGAGGGGAAAGTTTCAAACTCAATAGTTATTTCTAACTTTGACGAAAATAATTTAATCATTAACAATATAGCATTTAAAACTTTAGGCATAATAAATCATCACGGTCATAACATTAATCAAGGTCATTACACGTATCTTTAGAAATTATTTTAATTCAGGGATTTTATGCGATGATTCTAATATTATCTACAACATATTGACAAATCTTTAAAAAACGCGTACGTAGTTATTTTGGAAAAGACAGAGTAAATTGTTTTATTCACTTTCCTTAATCAGTAAATTATTATTCAGCGCAGGTGAGGTTTGGGAAGGCTAGAAAGAGAGATTTGGAGGCCTTCAGTTAAGAAAAAACTAAAGTACTTGATTAAAAACAATTAGATTTCTAAGAATCAAATATGATGTCAGTCTATATACCGGGTGAGTCACGAATTGCGCTCGCCCCGATATCTCCTAAAATATTTAGAATAGAAAATTGAAATGTGGAGGGCTTATTACACGACTAAAATGCCATCTTTTCAATAAAAAATCAAGTTTGGTGCACATCCGGTTTGACCGGAAATGCCCACAACTTTCGATTTTTAAATGGAACACCCTATATATTTTTACATTTTTGGAATCTAGAGGAAATTTTGAATACAATACATCCATTTTGGTCACTTTTTGATAAACATTAAAAAGTTTATTAAAAAATCTATTTCTGAATCCAGAGTGCTGTGGTGCCCAAAACATATTTTAGTTTGTGTGCTACGTTACTATAAAAATACAAAGAGCAATTTGATTGCATTACTTAATTGTCTAGAGGCGTTTAAAATTTTCAAATGTGATTTTTACCCACTAACTCGGTTTTTTTAAATGGGAAGTTAATCGTTCACCAACAATTTTAAATACCTCATTTTCATACGAATCTAATGATACCAAAATTTTGAAAATCCGCTCAGAAATATTTGAGATTTCAGCCAAAATACAATGCAACCAAGCTTTCAGAAACATGCGGCTAATAGATAATAGATTAGTGGGCTTTGGAAACTAAAATGACACATTTCTGTGTAAATCTGGTAACCTAATAACATTGGAAACCTCATAGTAGCCATTGAATGTAATAAAACAATATCAGCTGCCAGACAGATAAAAAATAAAGCGTTGCGGAAATCTCTTTGATTAAAAATTAAAGAAAATGAATAATTTTAGTAGAAATGAAAAGGTCGATATGTTACTGATATATGGAGAGTGTCACAAAAATTCAACTGCAGCTGCAGGACTGTATCAGCAACGATATCCCAACAGACGTGCTCCAAGCAGACACTTGTTTGCCAGAGTGGAACAAAAATTAAGAAACGAACCCGATCAACAAGATTACCATCAAACATTTATTGTAAGTGAGGACAAAGAAATTGATTATTAGGATTTGTGATGGTACACCCAACAACATCAACAAGGGAATTGGCAACGGAATGCGACATTAGTCAGTCTTCGGTTTGCAGAATTTTAAAGAAACATAAGTTTCGGTCTTATAAATACCAAATACACCAACATCTTTATGGAGATGATAACGACAGGAGGCTAGTATATTGCAACTGGTTCTTAAATGCAGTACAACAAAACCCAGGTTTTCCTTTTCATATTTTATATTCAGATGAAAGTAGATTTACGAACCAAGGTATGTTTAACAGAAATAATACTAGGTACTGGGCTCAAGAAAATCCGAGGTTGGTAGGGCGGGGGAATATTCAGGAAAGATTTGGGTTTAACTGTTGGCTTGGAGTACTTGGAGATCGAATAATTATAATATTTTTTGATGGAACACTTACTGGCGAACGATATTTATTCTTTTTACAAAACCAGACAGCAGAATTTCTTGACTTACTTCCTCTTGCCTATTTACAAAATCTGTTTTTCCAACAAGATGGTCTCCCCCACATAATTCCAGAAGAGTGATTGAATATTTAAACTTGTATGGTGAACGCCTTATCGCAAATCAAGGTCATATACTAATATGTATAGGGCACTCTCAAAAATAAAGTTTATCAAACTTCTTCAAATACCCGTGAAGAGCTGCAAAATAAAGTTGTACGGGCTCTTAATGAACTAACGCCGGCTGAATTGCGTAGAGCCATTCAAGCAACTGTACGCAGAGCCGAATTGTGTATAGAAAAAAATGGTGGACATTTTGAACAATATCTATAAATGTCAATTTAGGGTTTAATTATATTAATTATTTTAATATGGATACCTATTGTTACCTAGTTTAAGTTTAATTGTTCAAACGGAATTGATTTTTGTTTATTTATAGGCCCGATATTTATGTTCATTTAAATAAAACTCTGAAAACCGTACTGATGTCGCATTCTATTGCTAATTTCCTTGTGGATGTAACTGTGTTTACCTCAACATACCTATGCTAAACTTACTTGTAACGTTCTTTGCGCTCACAATTATTAAAATTAAATGTTTGATAGCTCAAGATTGCCTATAACTACACGAGTCTGTCTGGCAGCTGATGTTTTATTACATTCAATGGCTACTATGATGTTTCCAATGTTATTAGGTTACCAGATTTACACAGAAATGTGTCATTTTAGTTTCCAAAGCCCACTAATCTATTATCTATTAGCCGCATGTTTCTGAAAGCTTGGTTGCATTGTATTTTGTCTGAAATCTCAAATATTTCTGAACGGATTTTCCAAATTTTTGTATCATTAGATTCGTATGAAAATGAGGTATTTAAAATTGTTGGTGAACGATTAACTTCTCATTTAAAAAAACCGAGTTAGTGGGTAAAAATCACATTTGATTTTAAATGCATCTAGACAATTAAGTAATGCAATCATATTGCTCTTTGTATTTTTATAGTAACGTAGCACACAAACTAAAATATGTTTTGGGCACCACAGCACTCTGGATTCAGAAATAGATTTTTTAATAAACTTTTTAATGTTTATCAAAAAGTGACCAAAATGGATGTATTGTATTCAAAATTTCCTCTAGATTCCAAAAATGTAAAAATATATAGGGTGTTCCATTTAAAAATCGAAAGTTGTGGGCATTTCCGGTCAAACCGGATGTGCACCAAACTTGATTTTTTATTGAAAAGATGGCATTTTAGTCGTGTAATAAGCCCTCCACATTTCAATTTTCTATTCCAAATATTTTAAGAGATATCGGGACGAGCGCAATTCGTGACTCACCCGGTATATCATCTAATTGCAGAAGTTATCGATTTAAAGTCAACAGGAAGGTATTACAAGAAGGGACTTTAATTTACAAAACAAAAATTGCGAAGAGTATCCTGTATAGAATGTGCAACAATTATATAAAAGGTGTAATAAACTGCTGCCTGCTAAGAGTATAATGCCCATCTCTATGGTACCCTTTATAGTTAAAAGTTCTGAAAGATAATTGAAAGGTGAAGAATCTACTTAATTTGTTGCAAAATGGAGAAGATAAAGATAATACCATTTAATTTTTAAAGTCACAAATTCGGTTGTGTTGAATCAGAAAACCATCACAAATTTGACTCTGAAACCATGATATTTGCCCCATGTTGCTATTTACATCACCCCATGCATATAAATTGTTGAAAAGCTCTAGTCTTATTGCAATACCATTAAAAATTTGTGTTCTAATGTAAATGTGAACCCAAACTGCTACAACTCTCTGAGTTATATTAAAGAGAAGCAAAGATCCTTAAAATTATACGAGTGCTATTTAACTTTAATTTTAGATGAAATGCATATTAAACCATACGTTGATTATAAGGAGGGTGATATAGGTGTGGCATATGGCAGTGTCAATTTTGCCTCAACGACTCATGTTTACATGATTCAAAGTTTATTTATTGTCTACATTTAAAGATGTAGGTAGTGCATATTTTGCCAGTAAACAAAATGGACGGAGATAAGCTATTCGAAATAATAACCACTGTAGAATTGGGTCTAGAAAATATTGGCTTCAAAGTTGTTGCAATTGTTACCGATAAGATAAATAACAGACAATTTCAAAATATGTAATAGCTCCCCCCGACACTGCAAAATCTAAGCAAAGTACTATTCCCCTAAATTCTATAGGTGAAGCAGTATTTCTTACTGAAAAAAATTCTTAAATTACAAAACACAACCAGAGGGTGTAATTGTTGCTACTACAGATGAAAAGAATGTAAGTGGAAAAAAAAAACGTAGTTTCGTGTATCCAAATCCAGCTGACAAATGTAGACCTTTATTTTATGTAAATGGTACGGTACATATTTTTAAATGCATTAATAATTGACTTAATCTAAAAAACTATCGCTTGATATTCTGTTTTCCGGACTTTGATCATCTAAAAACCGTACGTTATGCTTCTTTTCAAGCCATTCGGGATGTATATAAGTTGAGAGTGACAAGTTACTAAAATTTAGCTATGGTCTCAGCATTAAATCACTGTGGCCATCAACATTTGAAAGACAGAATGTTAAATTAGTTACTCAAGTCTTCAACTACGACATTGAAAATAGTTTTCTTTACATAACATCGAAAACTATGATACTGCCAAATTTATTATTATCATAAAAATATGGCGGAATGTGGTTAATTTTAAAACGCCATTCAAAAATTTAAGAATGAGAAATAAAATACAACAGCCAATAACCAACGATCCACTTGACGAACGATATTGTTTTTTGGATGACTTTTTAGTGGTTAGAGAAATGGAAAGCTTTATCTGATGGGGAAAAACTAACAACTATCATGTATCATTAAGACAGATATTTAAATCAGAAAAAAAAACTATATTAAGCTTGTTGAATTTGTCTTTAAAATCAGCGCAATCAAATAATCGAATAATAATTAAAAAGTTAAATGATAGTTCTGAATCTTCAGATATAAACTCTAAGGATACCTCCCCCATGATTTTGAAAATGTTCAGGTTTCCGATGGAGATAACGATATTGAATCTGACCTTCCAATTCTAACTTATATAACTGGTTACTGCGGTTATTCCATAACAAAAAAAAAAATCAAGTGTGACTATTTCATCTAACCTTTAACCTAACCTTTCCGTCTATCTCTCAACATCCATATTCCATTAACAAACCGATCATACTCTTTCAAGGAAAAAGGCGTCATAACCTAACCTTTCCACCAATCTCTCGAAATCCATATTCCATTAACAAATCAGTCATAGTCTTTCAAGAAAAAAGAAGGGCTTATGACCTAACCTTTCCACCTATCTCTCAACATCCATGTTCCATTAACATACCCTTTCAAGAAAAAAAAAGTTCGTAACCTTATCTTTAACCTAACCTTTCCGCCTATACCTCTACATCCATATTCCATTAACAAACCGATAATACTCTTTCAAGAAAAAAAAGGGGATGATAACCTAACCTTTAACCTAACTTTCCACCTATCTCTCAACATCCACATTCCATAAGCAAACCGGTCATTCTCTTTTAAGAAACAAGAAGGCGTCATATCCTGACCTTTAACCTAACCTTTCCACCTATATCTCAGCTTCCATATTCCATTATTAAACCGGTCATACTCTTTCAAGAAATCGTAAAAGCCATTTCCACCCATTTTTCCATATCTATATCACATTGACAAGTCATTCTTATCCTTTCAAAAACGATAATGCATAAAGTAAATGACTACTTTAGAAAAGCCAACTTAAATTTCATTAACACCTTTCCTAAGATGTTCCTATTTTTCAACAATCGATTTGGCATCAGGATTTCATCAAATTGAAATACACCCCAATTCACGAGAAATAACAGCATTTTCAGTGAACAATGGTCATTACGAATATATCCGAATACCCTTTGGATTCAAAAATGCACCAGTAGGGAGCAAATGAGGATTCTGCGACAGTGGCACAGTGGCACCGATCCACCAATATCGGAATAAGAGTTCTATGACGTCGCACCGCACCGCCGCCGCACCGATCAGATCCTCCCACCGCTGCACCGACCAGACAGGAAGTTCATTGACCCCATTAATAAAATCTGATGAATATACAAATATCAAATTACAAGTGCACGGGCCGGAAGTTCATTGACCCCATTAATAAAATATGCTGATTATTGCATATATCATATTACACACGTGTCGTATTAAAAGAGCAATGACCGGAAGTTCATTCACCTTTGTCCTCATTAATAAATTCCAATGATTGCATATATCAAATTACAAAAGCAATGACAAGAAGTTCATTGACCCCATTAATAAAATCTGATGAATATACAAATATCAAATTACAAGTGCAATGGCCGGAAGTTCATTGACCTCATTAATATAATGTGATGAATATGCAAATATCAAATTACAAGTGCAATGCCCGGAAGTTCATTGACCCCATTAATAAATCTGATGAATATGCAAATATCAAATTACAAAAGCAATAACAGGAAGTTCATTGACCCCATTAATAAAATCTGATAAATATAAATATCAAATTACAAGTGCAATGGCCGGAAGTTCATTGACACCATTAATAAAATATGCTGATTATTGCATATATCATATTACAAAAGCAATGACAGGAAGTTCATTGACTCCATTAATAAATCTGATGAATATACAAATATCAAATTACAAGTGCAATGGCCGGAAGTCCATTAATAAAATCTGATGAATATACAAATATCAGATTACAAGTGCAATGGCCGGAAGTTCATTCACCTTTCAGATATTGCTGACGATAAGTATTTAAAGTAATTCCACACTTACTAAAAGCATCGCTTGCAGATTTTATGACCTTGAATATTAGTGACGTAATGTTCATGGTAGATATAAAATACAGGCCGCATCGAGCTACTACATAGTAACGCATTAGCAATAATCGTGAACAGTGCAAGCTTTGACCTCTCATACAGTTATTTCTTATTCAATCATATACAATGCAGTGTCCTAAGTGCCAGAAAAATTATTCTTCAAAAAGTACTTTATCACGCCATCTTCGTGAAAACTGTCCCTATAGAGATATCGGTGAACATAATGCCCCGAAAAAAATCGAACTGAATAATCCATCTGCTGAATCTCAAAATCAATCTGGTCCATCTGGTATGCAGTTTTCTACAATGCAGTGCCCTCAGTGCCAGAAAAATTATTCCATAAAAAGGTGTTTGGCACGTAATCTTCGTGAAAGCTGTCCCTATAGAGATATAGGTGAACATAGTGCCCCGAAAAAAATTAAATTGAATAATTCATCTACTGAATCTCAAAATCTACCTGGCCCATCTGGTACACAGTTTCCTAAAGACATTCAAGAGGTCCAAGAAGTTCATTGTCCACAATGTTACGAAAAATTACCTAAAAATAAATTAACAAGACATTTAAAAAATTCATCTCACAAAAAAGTTATCAATATTGTGGGAGGTGGAATAGAAAAATTGCAGAGTGCATTCAAGAGCCGAATTTCGAGCTACCGTTTTTCCACAAAAAGCCACTGCACTGACCTTCCCCAGTTCTTAGAGGAAATAAAAGAGAAAGTTCTGCATATAATTGAGGAATATATTAAAATACACTACAGCTTAAAAATTAATGTGGAATTATTTGGGCTGTATGTCATTGAGGAGAAAGAATTGTCGGACATAAAATCATTCAATACAAGAAACAAAATTGTGGTGCATTCAACAGATTTATTGAACTTATATAATGACTTCAAAGAGGAGATAATAGAAAAAGCCTTGACTTTTCAGGAGCGTGACTCAGGATGGGCTCTGAAACATATCAGTTTTCTCGAGGTCAATATTAACAAGTATAACCCGTTAAATGCATCATCATACATTAAACTGCCAAAACAAATCGAAAATAAAAAAGCCATTTTGAATATCCAGAATGCTGATGATAAATGTTTCGCTTGGGCCGTCAACGCTGCCATCTCTCCTCCCAATGGAAACCCCATGAGAGTGACATCTTATCAGCATTACTCTACATTATTAAATTTTGAAGGTATAGACTTTCCAGTTAAATTTAAAGATATTCATAAATTTGAAAGTTTAAATAATATATCTATAAACGTATTTGTAGTAGATACTCAATTTAAAAATGGTAAAATGGTTAGTGAGATTGTGGGCCCTTTACATTTCACACACAATCGACAAAATACACATGTAAACTTATTACTTATTACGGACAATGAAGGGAATAGTCACTACACACTTATTAAAAACTTATCGCGATTAGTGTTTTCCCAGAAATCGAAACATCGCAATCCGACTTATATTTGTGACGGTTGTCTGCAATTTTTTAACACTCTTGAGAAATTGATAGCTCACGAAAGCAATGATTGTAATCATTTATGCACCATATTACCAGACCCCGAACCTCTAATTAATAGGTGTGGTGAAAGACTTGCGGGGAATATCCTGAAATTCACAAATATTGAAAAACAGTTACCTGTCCCTTTCGTAATATATGCTGACTTTGAAAGTCTATTAAAACCGATTCATCACAATGAACCATGTGATAGTAAATCTTTCACTGTTAAGACATATCAACATGAACCATATTCCTTGTTTCTATATAAAGTGTAATTTCGATGACAAACTTTCCAAACTTGAATATTATCGAGGTGTTGATGTAGCGGATGTTTTTGTTAAAAAATTGGAAGAACATGTTTTAAAAGTATATCAAAGTCATTTGAAAAATATAGTCGAAATGAAGCCATTGACAGAAAGTCAACAAGAATTTTTCGATAACAGTTAAATTTGTCATATTTGTGATAAACCCTTTGAAGAGGCGAAGAAAGGATCCGTAATCACTGCCACGTTACTGGTAATTTTAGAGGACCTGCGCATTCTCACTGTAATTTAAAATTCCTAAATTTATACCAGTGTTCTTTCATAACTTGACTAATTATGATTCTCATTTATTTGTTAAAAAATTTGCTTTAAAGCGAGAAAAAATACAAGTTCTTGCACAAAATAAAGAAAAGTATATTACATTTTCCAAGCAAATTCTCGTTGATAAATCTAATGATGAAAAACCGAAAAGATAAATTAGATAAATAGATAAATTAAGTCAAACATTGGAACCGCATCAATGCCTCGAAGTGAAAACATTTTACAGTGATGAGAAACAATTCAATTTGATAAGACGAAAAGGTGTTTTTCCGTATTCATACGTTGAATCTATGGAAAAATTGGATGATACTGAATTACCATCACTTGGACAGTTTTTCAATATTTTGAGTGGTGAATCAATTTCTCAGGAGGATTATGATCGTGCTTGTGAGGTGTGGCAAACCTTTAATTGTCAAACTCTCGGTGAATATTCAGACATTTACTTGGTATCGGATGTGCTGCTTCTTGTCGATATTTTTTAAAATTTCTGACAAATATGCATGCAAACGTATAAATTAGATCCTGCACAGTACTTAACTGCTCCGTCATTAAGTTGGGATGCTATGTTACGAAAAACTGGTATTCAACTTCAACTTCTAACTGACATTGATATGTTGCATTTCTTTAGGAAGGGAATACGTGGCGGTGTTAGTCAGTGTAGTAATAGAAAGGCTGTGGCAAATAATCCATTTATTTTAAATTATAATCCTTCAGAACCAACGTCATACATACTATATTTAGAAGCCACAAGCCTTTACGGTTGTTCGATGAGCCAATGTTGCCAATGCCAGGTGATTTTAGATGGTTAAATGATTATGAAATCGAAAATTTCGACTGTACTGATTTTGGTGATGATTCGCGAAAAGGTTATGTACTAGAAGTAGATTTAGAATATCCGCAACATTTACATGATAAGCATAATGATTTACAATTTTGTCCTGAAAACGTGCCTCCGGACTCTAAAAATTCAAAATTAATATTAAATTTACATAATAAATCTAAAAATATTATCCATTATAGAAATTTGAAACAATGCTTGGAACAAGGATTAATACTTAAAAAAATGCACAGAGTCGTTGAATTTTCACAATCAGCTTGGTTAAAAACTTATATAGATTTGAATACAACAATAGGAGGCTAGTATCACATTGGGAGAATAGTGTAGGCAGTGTTGGTGCAGAGGATTAATTGCAAAACCAAATTTCAAATTTTGTGCAGTGTTTTCGGAAAATTTAGTAGCAGTACAAATGTCTTTATTAAAAATATTATACGATAAGCCGCTCTATATAGGTTTCGCTATTTTAGATATATCTAAGAGTATAATTTACGACTTTTTTTATAATTTCATTAAAAAGAAATATGATGACAAAGCTTTTCTATGCTACACCGATACAGACTCTCTAATTTTAGAGATTTACACTGATAACGTTTACGATGATATTAAAAAAATCTAGAGCTATTCGACACATCAAATTTTTCTGTCCCAAATATACACAACATTCCAAAAACACAATCAGTTGTAGGCAAAATGAAAGACGAATATGGTGTACCAATAGACAGCTTCTTCGGCACTGGAGCGAAAGCTTATTGTGTTCGGGCAAATGGTGACGTCACAAAGAAAGCTAAAGGTGTGTCAGAGTGTTATAAAAAATCAGTTACATTTGGTCAATTACAAACAAATTGTCGAAGACGGCGGGTTGATATATCGAAAAATGTATGTCTTCTCATCACATCTACATACCCTATATACTGAACTAAAAAATAAGGTTGCACTCTTCACATGATGACAAACGTTATGTTTTACCCGGGAGCGCAAAAACTTCGGCATGGGGGCATTACTCTATCAGTAATTTACACAATAACACTAACCATGATCCCGCGGAAGATAATCTCACAATTCTTTTAAGTTTAGCTAATGAAATAATTGAAATGGAAAATCTAGTAAAGGACTTTGACACTGATTTTTTGTAAATAACTGTTACTAATTTACCTCGTTTGTATTTAATGTATAGTATTTTAGTTAAGTTTTAATATATAAGTTAAGAAATTGTTATTTTGTATCTATTTTGTTGGTAAAGCAATTGTGTTATAAATTGTCAACAAGATACACTCTGTATTTTTAATAAAATAATAATGTAAAGTAAGCAATAGACTGTCATAAGTTCAATGAATTGTTGAATAAAATACAGGATGCACAAGTGCTGACTATGCAAATATATATACGTAATATTTGCATTTAGTGACACCCTACCAATTTATGTAAAAGTAGCTCCCACCGTATATACAAATGTATAATGGTTGTACTACTCGCACCACTATAAACGTGGTACAAGTCACATCTTTAATGTATAAAAAATAGTGAATATTAATGAAACTGACACCCACCACTGTTGCCAGATCTGTGGGTGCCACAATACCCAAGTTTTGTCGCAGAATCCTTTATTTTTCTTCGTCGATTTTTAAATATACATATGTGCTAAAGGTACCGCTTTTCCGTCTTCACATAATTTTCTACAACATCCTTTCCATTCGCCCTGCGATACACATAATGCAACAGATGTGCAATTGTACATCAGAGACCTCGGTTATGCCTACCAGTGGTAGAAAACTCATTTTAAGCTAATAGTAAGAGCACGCAGATTTCAGTTTTAGTTTAGAAGGCACGTATTTAGCATTCACTGGGTTCGAATATATTTCCAAACGTGGGTTTAATTTTTTTTTTGTTAGTCACATTTATAGTGAAAAAAGCTTAACAATTGATGTGCTGCCCTACACCGAAGGTGTGGATGCAGCTGGTATGGCCTTGGCACGACGATTAATTGAAGCTTCAACCCCACCTGGGTACCGACTTATTGAAATTGAGCCTTAATGCATCCATCCGGCATTAATGCATCCATCGTCCTTCCTTACTGAGATACAGGATGTTTTATTGGTTTTGGCCAAATCTTTCTTTGGTCATAATTATTGAACCACCCTGTATAATCGGTTCATACTTGGAAATATGTTTCAATTATTTTACTTGATAGCTTCATAATAAACCGAAATAGAAATCAAGGACCGTCTTAATAAAAAACTGACAATGTGTTGTATGTCAAAATCAACACTCTGTATGGCCAAATTTTGTAGATCTGTTTCGATATTCGAAAAGAGAAGAAAAATTAAACAGAGTATCCCACTTAATTTGTTTGCACATTTTCATTGATTACTTGCCGTAAATCCAATTTCAATAAAATGTTCGAGACAGTTGGAACTTGAAAATTTATTTTAGTGTTTAATTAACAAATTTATTAAATTAAATTTAACTTGCAGCAGTGACAATTCTTACACTTCTAGAAAAGGTAAGTGAACTATTGTGAAATAATTTTAAAAACAAGGTAGTTCACCTTATAAAATCTATCAGGGAGGATATGTGGCCCAATAAAACACAGCACCAAATATTAACAGCAAATCGATGTTGGGATTTATTCTATCTTATAGCATGTGGATTCTCTTCTGCCCAAACATGTGCATATCCTAAATTATGATAAACACCATCTCTTGTAAATTGTGCTCATTTGCAAACAGACATCTGTTAAGAATTCTTCGATTCCGAATAATCCAGTTACGAAAATGTAACCGATCAACTGCATCCCCTTCCTCTAACCTCTGAACCCGTTGAACATGAAATGGATAGAGATTATTTTTTTTAGTGTTCTCCAAACACTGACATGTGGAACACCTAAAGCATGACCCACTCTTCTTGTGCTAATTTTTGGATTATTTGCAAAAATATTTAGTATATTCTCTTCTACAGCTAAAGGTTGCCTTACTTGATGCTCAGTTAACGCCGTTGGACACCGACCAGGATTTTTAGAATAATTGACAACTCTAGCAAGTTTTATGATCAGGAATTCGGCGTCCAGGAAATCTTCTTTGATTTCTCTCAGCAGCCCGTTCATTGCCATCACAAAATCCATACACATAGATATATCCGCATATTCAACATTTGAAAATTGATAAGGCATATTATGTACTTTGTAATGTGGATAATAATATTTATACAAATAACAAATATTTTAGAATAATAAATCGCAAGTATGTCGAACTAGTAAATATGAACTGTCAAATATTAAAATTTTCAGCATTGCCTACTTGACAAAAAAGTAGCTATGTTATAAAATCACCTTTTAAGTTTTATAGACTAGTAGATGGTGACAGAAAATCAGAACTGACAGCCTACCATCTGCAAGTAATTTAGTCAGTATTATGAATACAATAAAGCTCAATTTTTGGTACTTTCAAGGTTTGTCCGCATGCACGGGATGTAGAAAACGATTTCCGGTTTGCATAAAAAACAATATTTTCAACTGACACTACCGTCTGCAAAGTTCATAATTCGAAATTAAAGGAATAAAAATATGTCGGAAGCGCTTTTGCAGACAGTTCTGTCATGCACCAAACCTTTTACAGGGTACTCCAAAATGTATCAATAACATCATCACACCAAAAATAGCCGCTGCATTTGATGCTTGCAAAATAAGCGACAGGTATGGAGTCCATATTTTGACGGCAGTAGCAGAAGCACTAGGACATGACACCACATCTTTGTCCATCAGCAGAACCACACTTCAGCGCTCTACACAACGCATCCGCGAAGAAAGAGCTGAAATATTAAAAACTGCCTTCAGTAATTCTGAATTGCCGGCCCCAGTCATCCATTGGGATGGAAAACTTTTACCTTCTCTCACTGGAATGGGAAATATCGATAGACTTGCTATCTTAGTTACTAGTGGAGATATCGAACAACTACTTGGAGTACCAGCTTTGCCCAATTCAACTGGAAGAGAACAGACTGAAGCAGTTTATGATGTGCTTTGTGAATGGAATTTGGACGAAAAGGTAATAGCTTTGTGTTGTGATACAACAGCATCAAATATGGGTTATATAAATGGGGCAGCCACACTATTGCAACAAAAATTAGAAAGAGATATTCTATATTTTCCTTGTAGACATCATATTTTTGAAATGGTTTTGAGAAGTGTGTTTGACACAAAAATGCCTTCCTCATCTGGTCCAAATGTGCCACTATTTAAACGTTTTAGGGAATTTTGGCCTAAAGTAGATCAAAATAAACTAAAAACTGGATTTCAGGTATCAAAAATTAAACACATTTTACAACCAGTTAAAGCCGAAATTGTAAAGTTTCTAAATGCAGCTTTAACTTTGCAACAGCCTCGTGATGATTATAAAGAATTTTTAATGCTTTCTAAACTTTTTGTTGAAGAAGAGCCCACTCACACAACATTCTATCAACCAGGGGCATTTCATCATGCACGTTGGATGGCCAAAGCCATTTACTGTCTAAAAATATTTTTTTTCCAAGATCAGTTCCAACTAACTAAAAAAGAAAAAATAGGTATTGAAGATATATGTCTCTTTATTGTAAAGGTTTATGTAAAGGCCTGGTTTACAGCGTCATTTGCTAGTAAAGCACCGCTTCATGACTTAGACTTTTGTAAAGAACTCATTAATTATCAAAATATTGACAAAGAAATATCTCAAGCCGCAAGTAGGAAAATAGTGAACCATTTGTGGTACCTTAATTCAGTAAATGTTGGCTTATCTTTCTTTGATGACGATATTTCAGTTACCACTAAAAGAGAAATGGTTAAAGCTTTGAATAGGAAAGCACCAAATCAAGAGGGTATTAAACGACTTATGATTAGTAACATTACTGACGTTGAAAACAAGGAAATTCAGGACTTCATATGCGAGAACACTAAACAGTTTTTTTCAAAAATTAGGTTTGTCTATGCAATTTTTGGAAAATGATCCAACAACATGGAGGGAAAATGAAAGATATACCCGATGTTTCAATATTGTAAACAAAATTAAAGTTGTAAATGATGCCGCTGAGAGAGGAATCAAACTTATTACTGACTATAATGACATTTTAACAAAAAATGAAGACCAAAAACAGTTTTTACTCCAAGTTGTAAATGATTATAAATCACAGTTTCCAAATGTAAAAAAAGAAACCCTGTCACATGCTTTGGCCCAGTGCAAAAAATATTGTTTTTATTACTATATGTCTTGTAGATTTAGGATAATATTTGGTACTATGTCTGAAAAAAACGTTTCATAATAAAATACACAAAGATAAAACGAGAGTTTTATTTCAAAAACTTCTAGTCTAGTTTTCTTAGACTACGAATTTACAGTAGTATGACACGTCATAGTCACAACGGATAATGTCTTTGATATTTGTATGACTTGATTAGTCATTCTAAAGATAAATGTTGCTGATTATAAAAAAAAAAACAATGCATCAACCAAAGAATGTAAATAATTCCATTTACTTTTATTATTGCATAATAATGCATTCTGCGGCACCCCTTGCCTTCAATTCGCCTCAATAATATTTTGAGGGGACTGTTTTTTCTTCAAATGGAACCATTTGCAGGGGTGAGAAATAAAAAATTTCGATTTCGAAAAAGATGGGCCACCCTAATGCAAGTATGACCAGATGTGTGGTGGAATACGAAATGGAAATATGAAACTAGTACATATAATAATATGTATTATTGTATCTAAATAATAACTCATGATATCGCATCGTTTTCATATTCTGTATATATTGTACTACAATAAAAAAAAACAAGATTAATTTTTTTAGTTTTATTATTTTAAACTAGTAGCATTATAAAATTCTTATACAAATAATAGACATTAGAAAGTGTAGATACATTTATTTATTTGATATTTCACTATGCAAATATAAGAACTTTTAAGTTGTGCCTGTAAAATTAAAGTGCCTTTGGCTTGTGACAGAAGAGGCGTCTCTGAGAGATCAGCGGGTTATTCTCGTTATTGGTTATTCTCGTAAATGCAGCCCTAAAAGATATGGGAATTTTAACTAGAGAAGATTCCTCCAAAATAGTCTATCGCAGCAAAATAAGGAGGGAAAGAGCAAAAGCCCGTGATAATCTCAAAAGAAAAAATGAGAAGGGGGCGCCATTATCTGTTTATGCCATATATTTTGATGGACGGAAAGATAGAACCTCAATTCAAGTTAAAGAGGACGAAAGAGCATCCAGAAAAATAATTAGTGAAGAGCATATTGTGCTGATATCTGAACCAGGATCCATATATGTAGGTCATGTCTCTCCCATATCTGGTAGTTCTCAAAATATTAAAACAAGTATGTTAAATTTTTTAACGGAAAAGGTCGACCTTTCTAAATTGCAAGATGTTGATTGCGACGGAACAGCTGTTAACACAGGTCGTAAAAATGGTATCTTAAGACAAATTGAGCTTTCAATGGACGGTCTTTGCAGTGGTTTGTTTGTTTGCTACATACAAATGAACTACCACTACGCCATTTATTGCAACATTTGGACGAAAATACTAGTGGACCAAGAGGATTTTCTGGGCAAATTGGAAAGCAACTAGAAAGTTGCAAAAAGTTGCCTATTACAAACTTTGAAATAGTAGAAATAACTTTGCCTGCAATTACTCTTAATCAGCTAAGTACCGATCAACGATATCTTTACGAAATTTGCCTTGGAATTTCGAAAGGTAACATTCCTTTAAGTTTAGCCCAAAGGGAACCAGGAAAAACGTCACATTCCAGATGGTTGACGACAGCCAACCGTATTTTGAGATTATATGTATCAACTCGAAATCCATCACACAATCTTAAAATTTTAACGGAATATGTTATTAAAGTATACGCCCTGACATGGTTTGAAATTAAAACGCAACCTTCATGCAAAAGTAGCAGCAACCATTTTTTTGGTATCATTAAAAAATCTCAATTCCTACCAAATGAAGTAAAAAAAGTAATAGATCCAGTGTTGCAAAGAAACGGATATTTTGGTCACCCCGAAAATATTTTGTTGACGATGTTAGGTGATAGTCGGAAACATGTGAGAGAGTCAAGTCTTAGAAGAATATTAAAATCTAGGCAGACAAATAGACACACTCTAAAGTTCGCGAGTTTAATATTCCCGTGTTTAATTTTAATGCAGAAGATTACATAGATTTAGTTGATTGGCAGTCACTGACAATTACTGAACCACCTCTAACAGCATCTATTTCTGATAACGAACTTCAGCAAATGATTTTGGAGGTTCCGGCCGAAATTAATATTTTAAAATTCCCTTGCCACTCACAAGCGGTGGAACGCTGCGTCAAATTGGTGACAGAGGCATCAGGTGCAGTGTGTGGAAATGAGGCTAGAGAAGGATTTATAAGATCAAGAATCGCAGATAGAGCCGCCTTACCAAAATTTGAAACAAAACGTCAATATCTTCAAGTTTTCGAAGAGAAGTAAGTAAATTAGCATACAATATATCTAAAAGAATGAAGTTTAAAGTGAAGAGGGGAGGGGGGGCGGCGGAACTACACCTTAAAGTAAGCGAAGAGCCGCATAAACGATTTACAAATTTTGAGTATTATTTTGATTTTTTTAAAATTTTCATTTCAAATGGGCAGCCGAAGATGACCGTCATAGCAAACCCAAATTTGGCACAGTAATTGACACTAACAAAAGGCAACTTTTCCCCATGTAGGCGAATCAAACTAAAAAAAATAAAAATTATAAGTGTTTTCACTCCACCCTACGTGTGTAATGCTTCCAATTGTCTTTGCTAGAATGGCCAGAAGAATTCTAAAAAGGCGCCGTTACACGGCACGTGGTTCGCCGAACCTGGCCCGACGAACCACGAACCACACGCAGTCTGACAGGGATGGTTCGCTATTAGTTCACGGTTCGTGGTGCGTGCTGCCTCGATCCATAGGATGTCGGTAAACTTGCACGGACCAAAGGATACAACCAAATGTGTCACAAATCTGAATGAACTACGTACCGTATTGACACCCTCAATTTAAGACACCGTTACACGGCGCCTTAAGAGCTGCTAATGTATGGCTGATACGTGAGAGAACATGAACATGAATCCGAAATGTTAGTGCTCCTTTTGACCTACCGAATAAGAGATTTATAAAATTATTTAGGTTGAACAAACCGTTAGCGAGAAATTTTATAAATTCGATACAAATTCACTTTGATGACAGGATTTTGAGAAGGGCTGTAAATCCAGAAATTGTTGTGCTTAAGCATTATGTTTTTACGCAACTGGATGATACCAGCGAAGTGTAGGGCATGACTTTAATTATGGATTAAGACAGACTGAAGTGTACACCATTGTATACATAAAGTCACGGATATACTTGCAGATCATTTTGCTGAAATCTTTTTTCTCGCGAAGTAGACATGAGAGGCAAAAAAAGTAGGATTCATCGATCGATGGAGATTTTCAGGGGCAATTAATGGCACTCACATTGCAATTATAAAGCAGAAGTTGGTGATCACAACTTTATTAATCGAAAAAGATTCTATTCTCGCCTATGGCTTGCAAGATCAAACTTCTGATTCGTAAAAAAAAAAGGAATAGTTTATGCGATTGTTGATGTGATAAAATTCTTAATACTATTAATACTTGCTACACCTATACAGGGTGGTCCGTAAGTAATGGTCCATAGAGCAACGGTGGGTTTCTGAAATTAAAATGTTACGATTTAACTAAACTTACCTTAGTACAAAAGTTGATATTAACAGAGATACAGGGTGTTAAAGTCAATATTATATTTTTAATTTTCTCATATAACTTTTGAAGTTTTTCAAGTATTGTTGTGAAAATTGGTGAATGGGGGTTTTCTGATATGAAAAATTCAAATCTGTTCCCATTTATTGTGTAGATCCTAGAGGGCGTCACATAAGCATTGTTTAAGATGTAAATGTACTATTAACTTTTTTACCAGTAACGTCATCACTTTTTTTATTAAAAAATCCTAAACCTATCTCATTTTAGCAAAAAAAAAAGTATACTTGTCATTAGTCTTAGAAATCGACCGTTTTCGAGAAAATCGCATTTTAACATTCACCCTCATGAATCATTATACGAAATATTTAACGTAGTAGGCGCCGATACCAACAATACTTTCGACATTTAAAGATTGTCGTGACATTCATTTTTTGCAATTTTATTTATCTATTTTTTTTAATATCAGTTAATTAACGAAAATCAGAATATGCCGAGACATAATAATTATTCAAACTCAGATATGAGAGATATGGTTAATATTTATTGTCAACTGAATTACAATGGACGTGCTGCGCAACGTGAATATATGCGAAAATTTTCAAACAGATTACAACCTGATCGTAGACTATTTCAAAATCTATTCAGAAATTTAGGCGAAAGTGGTTCATTTCGTCCTAAACGTGATAATTTAGGTCGACCGAAAATTATTACGCCCGACCAAGAAGAAATATTAGTTCGCATTGCAGATGATCCACAAGTTAGTACAAGACGATTATGTGCAGCTACAGGAATCAGTAAAACTTCCATTCTAAAAATATTGCATGCAGAAAAATACCATCCATTCCATTTTACGCCAGTTCAAAATTTATTGCCTGCCGATCTTCCACTGAAATATCAGTTTGCAAGTGATATTCGGAATAGACAAAATATTGACTACTCATTCGTCAACAGAATATTATTTACAGATGAAGCTGCATTTACCCGCCGAGGTATCTTCAATTTAAGAAATAACCATTTTTGGGAAGTTGGAAATCCTCATATAAAGCGAGAACGACATTTTCAACATGAGTTCAAAATCAATGTTTGGTGTGGGATCATTGGGGGCCGTTTTTTAGGACCACATGAATTGCCAAGAAATTTAAATGGTAACAATTATTTACATTTTTTACAAAATGACTTTATTGATATGTTGGATGCACTACCACTGAATTTGAGACAAAATATGTTGTTTATGCAGAATGGTGCCCCGCCACATTTTTCCAATCGAGTACGAATTTATTTAAACACCATTTTTCATGAGCGCTGGATTGGTCGTGGTAGTCCGTTTCCTTGGCCAGCACGTAGTCCAGATTTTAACCCATTGGATTTCGGTATATGGGGCGCAATGAAAGATCTTGTTTACAAAAATACTATAAATACCCACGCACAACTTTGGCAAGAAATCAATGCAGCAGCAGCCTTTTTTGATCCAATGGTATTATTTAATGAGGCGATTTTTTATGAACCGTATGGATAAGTGTATCGAGGAAAATGGTGGACATATTGAACATTTACTCTGAAATAATAATATCTTTTATTGAGTTTCCTTTGCCATTCTGTTTTTTATTCGTTGACCCTTGTTTAAATCATAATTTTGTTTAATTAAATTTTGTCTTCATTGTTTTTCAAATAAAATTAATTAATCTGATAATTCGTGCTTTAATTCTACCTAATAGTGTCAACATTACAATTTTTAAATGTCAAAAGTATTGTTGGTATCGGCGCCTACTACGTTAAATATTTCTTATAATGATTCATGAGGGTGAATGTTAAAATGCGATTTTCTCGAAAATGGTCAATTTCTAAGACTAATGACAAGTATACTTTTTTTTCGCTAAAATGAGATAGGTTTAGGATTTTTTAATAAAAGAGGGGGTAACAGTGCGGGTAAAAAATTTAAGAGTACACGTACACATTAAACAACGCTTATGTGGCGGCCTCTAGGATCTACACAAAAAAATGGGAGCAGATTTGAATTTCTCATCTTAAAAAACCCCCACTCACCAATTTTCACAACAATACTTGAAAAACTTCAAAAGTTGTATGAGAAAATTAGAAATATAATATTGACTTTAACACCCTGTATCTCTGTTAATATCAATTTTTGTACTAAGGTAAGTTTAGTTAAATCGTAATATTTTAATGTCAGAAACCCACGTTGCTCTATGGACCATTACTTAAGGACCACCCTGTATATACCACGTACTCTGCCACTTTTTGGTCGTTCGTTGTCCTAGACCAGTAGAATTTAGTTCCAACAGTCAATTCTGCCCATAATTTTCTTAATCTTTACCACAAAGACCATTAATTCTACCTCTTATCACATCCTAATGCCTTTCCATAAAATTTGCTATTATTTCCCAATGCAATTGGGAAACTTTAATTCGTTTGGCATTGAAGTGAGTGAGCGGACCACAACGCTTTTAATATAAATGTAAATATTCCCGCTTTGACAAAATAAAATTGTAGTTTTATCTTATCTTATCCTATCCAGACCTTTATCATATTCACCTGAAATTGGTGAATTTCCGGAACTCTGGAAATTCAGCTTTATTACACCTATTCATAAATCCAGAGAAAAAGGAGATATAACTAATTAGAGACCCATCTGCATTTTGAGTACCATTCCCAAACTATTTGAAAGTCTTTTTACTGATTTTTTGACACTAAATTGACATCACCATCACTGAAAATCAATTTTGGTTTTCGCTTGGGAAGATCTACAGAATTGAATTTACTCACTTACACTGACTTCCTGTCACTTGCTCTGGAGAATGGATTTCAGGTTCACAAGGTCTATACAGACTTCACAAAGGCTTTCGATAGAGTCAACTGTCAGTCTTTGTTGAACAAGTTGAATTTGGTGGGAATAAATGGTTCTCTTTTGAAATGGGTCGGAAGCTATTTACTTGATCAGACAATTGATTGTTCGTGTTAACAATTTTAAATCAAAAGAATCTTAAGGTGTTTTCAAAAATAACCACTACTGAAGATTGCAAAAGATTACAAACAGATCTGAATAATCTTATCACATGGTGTCATCATAATGGTATGGAACTTAATGCAAATAAATGTTAAACTATGTCTTTCTATCGTAATGGGGATCCACTCCAATATTTGTACTACATCAGTAACACGCCTCTTAATAATGTTCCTGTTGCATATTAATGCATCTTCATCTGGGGCGAGCCTAATCATGTTGCTAAGATATTTACAGCTCAAAAACAAATAATAAGAACCATTGTTGATGCCAATAATAGACATTCTTGAAGATCGCTATTTGGTGAATTAGGAATTTTAACTGTACTTTTCATTTTAATATTTGAATCATGCATTCATGTGTATCAGCACACCTCAAAGAATTTTTAGAGACAAAAAGCTACTATTGTGTGGAAGATTTTCTATAGATAGTTTCTGTAGTTCAACTAAATTATAGTTATAACTGTGTCTTGTTGCCAAACATTGATCAGTGTTTATAGTGCAGCAGACATTGATCTTTTCCAACATCCTATATTAGAAAAATTACGACCAGAAATGCTGAAATATTTACCACATGCATTGGAAAAACAGTAACCAAAGGACAATTATCAAGAACTGTTGCTTTGCTTCTTGGTGGAGGAAGTGGTAGCGACTGATTTCGAGCTCCTGGCCCTGCATATCACATCCGATGGTATTTACTCTCTAAAAATAAGTCTTTCTCATAGTCAATTTAACGCATCGAGAAGTTAATAGACACATGACTTTGTTTTTTTCCTGAACATTTTGGTAGCCTTAGTTTTTTGTCAACACACAGAAGTATATGTCCTAAATTACCAAGAAATATTTGCAAATTCTCTACTATGCATTACAGTATACGGCCCAAAAGCATATTCAAGAATTATTGCACATCAAATTCGCACTTAATTTTTGCCAAAAATTTAAACATTGAATTTTTAACTATAATATTAAATTATGTTTATAAATAATTTTTTATACCTTCCATTTTCTTAACCTCCAACCAAATATGAGCTTGATAATCATGTCATATAGCCAAGCCAAGAAGTGTAGTCAGTAGATAAATGCGAGTACGGGCTCCTAAAAGTGGAGCGGCACGTGTTTAGAATACGTATAATATGGCAGTGTGCATGCCGCTCCACTTTTAGGAGCCCGTACTCGTATTCATCTACTGACTACACTTCTTGGCTTACGTATAGTTTAGTGGTCACCCAGAAGCGTAGTTTTTAGAAGTGTCTCAGTTATAAATAATTATGTCGATATCTAGCTTGAAATCTGCTCCCACTAACTGACTTCTTAGAACACCAATCTCTAGCTTATCTACAGCAAGACTATCCCTTGGAATGGATGCACTTCGGATGGTCCAGTTTTACCATTTATGGCAAAACTTTGCTCGTTGAGTTACACATTAACATGTGAAGCAGTTGTGACTGTTTGGCAACGTGAAAATTTCTGTGCAACGAATTAATTCGTGTGAGAAAATTCCCATAACTTTATGAACAATATTTTGCTCTTATGAACTGCCATACTCGTCAAATAGAAAATTACACCATGTGTGAGGATATGTCTAAAAATGACCTAGAAGAATTGTTCGATGTCACTAAGAAAGATGCTATGACAAAAATTAAAATAATGAAGACCTTCCTTCAGAAGTAAAGAGGGGGGGGAATATTTATTATTATTTTTACATTGAATTCCTTTAAATGTTTTAATTTTAAAATTTTATGTCTTCTCATGTATGAGTGGTGTTGTCTTAAAAACAGCAGAAAAAAATTTAGGAAAAGATAGCGGCGGAAAAACAAGATAAAAGAGAAATGTAGAGGGAGCAAAAATCTTCCGTAGAGCTTTATTCATAATCATCTTCGCATAGCTTCGAAAGGGAAGGCCAATATCAACCTGTAGCATCAACATCTGTTGCACCTTCTACTCGATTGCCACCAAAACGAAGTAATAAAATCTCGACATTTCATGATATTCCAAGAGTAATTTGAACAACTAAAGTTTTCAAAACTTTTTTTGTGTTACTATACTTCCACTGGACGTGGAAGTAATATTTTCACTAGAAGTCTTGGATCATGTGAATCTTCTAGAGAGAGAGTATTATTTATTGCTGGATCATGTTATGAAGGTCATGCTCACAGTTGTTTTGTTGTGTATTGGGCTCTACTAGAGCCCAAAAATCTGGAGTTTCTAGCTGCTTTCAGAAAACATGGCCAAAGATCAGTGTTATAGTGCAGCAGACATTGACCCCTTTCGACATTGTATATATGAAAAATTACGACCAGAAATGCTGGAGTATTTACCAAGTGCATTGGAAAAACAGTAACCAAAAAATGATTATCAAGAACTGTTGCATTTCTCTTTTGTTTCTTAACGGAAAGTAGCAGTGACACATTTCAAACTCCTGGAACTGCATATCACGTTCAATGGATGGCTAAAGGCATTTATGCTCTAAAAATAAGTCTTTCTCATAGTCAGTTTCGATTAACACATCGAGAAGTAAAAGATACAATGAATTCGGCTTTGAGCCTGGTTTATGTGAGGTATTGGAATGAAGCTCCACTTGGAAACAGAGTTCCATTTAATGACATTCTCCTAGATGTCACAAAAAATTACCCAAATCAAACAATTGGTGAGAAAGCTTACACTGCTTTTGGCAGAAACCTTTGGTTTCTTTCTGAACATTTGGTAACCTTAGTTTTTTTATCAACACATAGAAGTAAAGGACAAGACTGAGGCTTACATGTTAATTGTCAATTGACATCGTTAATAACGTTTGAGGTTGCTAATTCAGCATTTAGTTTATTAAGCTTTATATTATACCTAGAAATTCAACTACCCTAGTATATGTTCTAAATTACCAAGAAATATTTGCAAATAAATTCTTATACTCTTATACTACACATTACGGTATAAGGCCAAAAAGCATGTATAAGAATTATTGCGTAACACATCAAATTCGCACTTAATTTTTTCCAAAACATGGCACCTTCCATTTCTTAACCTCTAACCAAATATGAGCCTGATAATCACCCCATAGTTTAGTGGTCACCTAGAAGTGGTTTTCAGAAATGTATCAACTATAAAAAACTATGTCGACATCTAGCTTGAAATCTGCTCCCACTAACTGACTTCTTGCCACATCGATCTCCAACTTATCTACAGCAAGTCTGTTCCTTAGATTGGATGCACTTCGGATGGTCCAGTTTTATCATATAGAAGAGGGCAGGACTTTGCCAGTAAGCTACAAATGAACATGTGAAGCAGATGTGACAGTTTGGAAGTATGCAAATTTCTACGCAATAAATTGATGTGTGAGAAAATTCTCAAAACTTCATGAGCAATATCTAGCTCTTAAGTATCGTACTCATCAAGGAGAAAATGACAGCAGGCATGAGGATATGTTTAAAAGTGTCCTAGAAAAATTGTTTGTTGTTGCTGTGAAAGATGCTATGTAAAAAATAAAAAACGATGAAAACCAGGAATTCCTCCGGAAGTAATGAGACAATGTCTTTTCATGTAGTATGAGTGGTGTTAACTTAAAAACAGCAGAGGAGGAAATCAGGAAGAGACAGCGGCAGGAAAAAGATTATAAAGGCGAAAAAGAGAAATTTAATGAAAGAGAGGGTAATTGTCTTCCTGATGAAACCGTTGAGTTTTATTTATAATCATCTTCATATAGATACGAAAGTGAAGGCGAATATCAAACTGTCGCATCAACATCTTCTGCACCTTCTACATTGCCACCAAAACGAAGTAAAAATATATTTACATCATCTTGAAGCCTTGGATCAAGTCAATCTTCCAGAGTAGTATTTGTACTATTTGTTGCTGGATCCTGTTTTAAGTTCATGCTTTCAGTTGTTTTGTTATGTGTATTCGGTTCTCCTAAAGGTTCAGAAACTGGTCTTTTCAACCGCTTTCAGAAAGTATGACCAACGATTATTCAAAGTGCTTATAGTGTAGTAGACATTCTCCTCTTTCAAAATACTATATCAGAAATATTAAAACTATAAATTCTGAAGGCAAACCAAGTAACCAAGAGACGATTATCAGGAACTGTTGAGATTGTCCCTTTTGCTTCTTGGTGGAGAAAGCGGCAATGGCATATTTCGAGCTCCTGGCCTTACATATCACATTCGATGGATGGCTAAAGGCATTTACGCTCTAAAAATAAGTCTTTCTCATAGACAGTTTCGGTTAACGCATTGAGAAGCAATAGATACGATGAATTTGGCTTTGTTTGTGAGCTTGGTTTGTGAGGCATTGGAATTGAGCTCCACTTGGAATTAGAGCTACATTTAATGACATTCTCCTAGGTGTCACAAAGAATTAACTTAATCAAACAATTTGGGTGAGAAACCTTACACTGCTTTTGGTAGGCACCTTTGGCTTCTTTCTGATCATTTGGTAGCCTTAGTTTTTTGTCAACACATAGAAGTACAGGCCAAGACAGAGGCTTACATGTTAATTGTCAATTGACATCGTTAATAACGCTTGAGGTTGCTAATCTGCTCCCACTAACTGACTTCTTGGAACGCCAATCTCTAGCATATCTACAGCAAGACTGTTCGTTGGAATGGATACACTTCGGATTGTCCAATTTTATCGTATAGAAGAGGGCAAGACTTTACAAGTAAGTTACAAATTAGCATGTAAAGCAGATGTGACAGTTTGAAAGTGTGCGAAAATTTCTATGCAACGAATTGATGAGTGTAACTTTTTAGTTTGCTTAATTTAATAATTCTAAGTCTATGTTAAGAATATTTCATTTGCTAGTTAAAACCTTGAATAGTAATCCTACCAATTTATATACAGCTGTCCACTTCTCAAAATGATGAAGGTAAATCTGAAAGAGTTCATCAAAAAGGAAACATAATAAAACACGAGTAACTTATATCATTTATTTAATATTTATTAACTTTGAAGTTGCTAAAAAAGGCTATAAAAGGATAATTACATAAAAATAGGACAAGCATCATTTTAGAACAAAATAAACACAAATATTAAAAATACAAAAGAAACTGTAAGGCTTCAGTTTAACTCTCAAGCGGGGGCGCCGGTGCACATTTGTTTACAAAACTCATATCGGTTTCAGGTATTCTTTAAAAGTAGATCTGCATATCTAAAAGTGTGGTACGATTTCACAAAATCAAAGCAAGTGAATACCACAGGTCTACAAAAAAAAAGTCTTGTCCTAAGATTCTCATCTAACTTTTCTGAAGAATTGTGACGCCCTGAAGCCAATTTTGGAAAAAAAAAAAATTTCTATCGTGTCAGCTTTTGTCCGCCACCCCTTTTATTCCCTAAAAATTGCAAAAGAAGAAAGGTCTTGTCCTAAGGTTCTGATCTAACTTTCCTGAAGTATTTTGATGCACTGAAACCATGTTTAAGACAAAAAAAATATATTTAGTCAGTTTCTCTCTACCACCCCCTTTTACCTGCTAGGTCAGCAATTAATGAAATATACTCAGTAAAAAATAAGCGGATACCGAAAGTTTGTGTGGTCTGTCCAAAGCAAAAAATCAAGAAAAACACAGTTTATAGATGTGACCCCTGTAACCATGATGTAAAGGAAATAAGGTGTGTGCAGATGAAGGTCTCATTTTAGTCCACTACTGCGCCGTCCCAAATGCGGCTATATTTAATATTTCATTTATTTATGTCACATGACTCTATGTCATATGCATAGCCCGTATTTCGGATGACATTCCAGAGACGGACTCTGAATTACACGATACTATCTAGTACTTTTGTAAAGTTACAATCAGAAGCATCGGTCGCTAACAATAAGTATTATTGCCACACAAGCTAAAAAATCTTTAAATACAAAATTTTTATTTTATAAACCTTAGTGAAAGTCCAGGCGAACGCTTATTGAGATGTTTACATTTCTCTACAGATAAAGAGTCCCTGACCCTCCAGACAGGTAAAAAATTATTAGTCGTATTATATGGTGTCATTACACAGTAAAGTAATTATTCTTAAATATTGCAAGTTCTAAATATTATTTTTTGATCAACCTAGACAATATCTAGATTTTAAAGATATAAATTTGATTTTAATATTATTATATAGAAAAACATTAGTAGTTATAGTCGTATTGAATATTGTTCAATGATATGGAGCCCGAAGTATAATAATTATGTTAATAGACTCGAAAGTATTTAAAATAAAGGACCCCGCACGTTTTATATGGAAATCGGTCTTCCGGTGAAATTGACTGAAAATTTGGGAAATGGTTTATTTTGTATCCCTGATCAAAAGTCTCAATGGGGTCAAAGCTTGAAATGCCCATCTTTAGGCAGTACGGCCGTTTTTCAGGGGCAAAAACGGCAAAAATTCAATTTTTTTATGTACTTTGTTTAATTCTTGAATAGCCTCCTGAGTTGCTATATTATCGAGATACTTTGCATGTGTATGTGTTTTTTTGAGTCTATGTGTGAGTTTGTATTTTTGTATGTGTACGTGTGCGTGGGAATACATGTATGCACGAATGAATGTTTGTTGCATTTATTAACTCCAATATACATAGATACGATAGTTGCGATTCATGCATTGCCCATGTGTGAATCACAAATACAACCTGGGACTAACCTAACCTAAAAAGTGTGACATTTCAACCCCCCCCCCCCCCCCCCTTAAATGTGCCATTAATACATGTATTAAAAAAAGTAAAGCTATATTAACATAAACCAGTAGATCATGGTATTACCGCTGACCCTCACCCAATGTGCACCACGAGGAGATTGTCAAGTCGGATTTTGCACATTATTTGGCCCTGAAAAGGGCCGATTGTTCATTGTAATTAAAAATGTTTTCTTTTGTAAAATGCAATATAAGTGTTTTTATTTTCTGATTTTTGACAAAGTGTAGTCTATAAATATAGATTTGCGTCATTTTAGTAATCAAAGCATTATTATTTTTGTTATTTAGAAATGTTTGTGGGCACGATTTTATTGTCTTTATTATTTGTGTGTTTGTGTATAATGTTTGACAGAGATAAGGACCCCACGAGTCATCAGCATCGCGGTATTTAATGACTCCAAACCCTCTCTGTCCCAACATTTGTGTTATATTCAATATTCTTTTAGAAAAAAAAACTTTTTTTTGTTAATATAGCTTTACTTAATATATAGCTTTAATATAGCTTTACTTTTTTTATATATAGCTTTTACTTTTTACAATACATGTATTAATGGCACATTTAAGGGGGGGGGGGGTTCAAATGTCACACTTTTTAGGTTAGGTGAGTCCCAGGTTGTATTTGTGATTCACACATGGGCAATGCATGAATCGCAACTATCGTATCTATGTATATTGTAGTTAATAAATGCAACAAACATTCATTCGTGCATACATGTATTCCCACGCACGCGCACACATACAAAAATACAAACTCACACATAGACTCAAAAAATACATACACATGCAAAGTATCTCAATCATATAGCAACTCAGGAGACTATTCAAGAATTAAACACAGTACATAAAAAAATTGAATTTTTGCCGTTTTTGTTCCTTAAAAACGGCCGTACTGCCTAAAGATGGGCATTTGAAGCTTTGACCTCATTGAGACTATTGATCAGGGATACAAAATGAACCATTTCCCAAATTTTCAGTCAATTTCACCGGAAGACCGATTTCCATATAAAACGTGCGGGGTCCTTTGTCAAATTCATTTTACATGCATAAACATTAACTCATCGGTTATAAAGCACTAACAGTAAAAGTATGAGTATTGAGTAGAAGTGTTGGGGCTATCAACACTGCGTGGCTCACCCGTCCGAAACCCAACGCACACTGCCAAAGCCAAACTAGAGATAAGTTGCTATTTAACAACCTGTTATTTTATAACTGTTATTTGTAAATAGCATTAACAGACTGTTATTTCTGTTCGAAAATAACAGGTGAGAAAACAACAGGTAAGAAACACGACGTAGTAAAAATGTTTTTGCTAACTGCTGTTAAACTGTTATTGAGAAAACAGCAGTAGTAGGTAATGAAATCACAACGCAACCGCTAATGTAGTTGAATATATTATTGAAGTTGAATATTATTGTGGGTATCTTGAGTCATCGGCTTTATGTATACACTTTTTAGGGCCGTTACTTTCGATCCCGATTAAACGTTAACAATTCAGTTACCATGGAAACAATTGTACTTTCAATGATTTGGCCGACGGTTAAAGTTTAATCGGGACCGAAAGTAATGGCCCTTAGTTGTTATTTTAATCATAATATATCCAAGTCTTTTTGATTTTCCGTGTGTATATTTTCGATTAACGCACACCGAGTTTAAAAATGAAGGGCTGCCAGAGTTGAATATTTTTGTAGAAATCTCGAGCCATCCACTTTATGTACTGACTTTTAGCTGTTTTTTATATCATATGTTCAGAGCTTTTATATTTTCTTCTCCAACTGTATATTTTCGTTTACCTGCATCTCTAATATTGTCATTGCATACGCTGTGTTTGGCGTGTTTCTATGCTGGTATTTCTTTATTAATTTAACATGAAACAATAATTAAATTCAGTGCTTCACTATGCGTCGATTACCCGCTGATATACTATTTCCAGACATGGGTAAGGGAAACTTTCCAATAACTATTTCGGCAGTTTAGTATAATAATGGCGCGTCCATTACCGTAATACAAACGGTACAATCGTTGATTTGTGAAGACGCCAGGTTAACATAAAATGATGCAAAACTCAAGTACCTATCAAATGTGCAATATTACCCTGTTATGATCGCGCAAGTTTTTAATTACATGGCATGTGTCGTCTAACTCCCATCAACAGGAAAATAGGGATTTACAAGTGATATTCTTAGAGAAACGGCGCGCGGCGTTCTTTTCGTGCCGAATATTTAGACTCATATTTAATTATCTATTGTTAATTACGTGATATTAATCTGCAATGTAACAGTTTGATTTAATGTTTCCAATTGGATGAGCAGTTAACTACAAAAAGAGATAAGAATTATTATAATTTTGTACTACCCTCCCATGCCGACTCTGCATTTTACGTCAATGTCATCCAAAATACGGGCTCTGGTCATATGTCATGTCATTTATTTGTTTGTGTTTACAAAATAGTCGAAAATGCCTAGTTGTTCAGTAAAAACCTGCAAAAACTGGAATGGAAACACCAAAAATAGGAATATTAGCTACTTTCGGTTCCCCAGTATTTGAATAGGTTTATAACATTTAATCATGAAATTCACTCATATAATCTACATATTAGCAGAACTAATAATTTTAGAGCAATGAATAATACATTTTTTAAGATTATTCGTTTAAAGCTTACCAAAACCAATTAAAGACAGTATAAGCATGATTTAAAAATCTACCTAAGAAATAGGTACTGACCAATTTTATATTCTACACGGTTTGTGCATTTTATTTTATAACTAGGCAAATGTGTACGTACATTTATTTAATGTATGTGTTATGTGGATGTATTTATATTAGGAGTTTCCTATTTAATTAAGATTAGTATTATTATATATTGCCCATTTGGTCATCACTCGGCAAAACTGCTATCCAAACTCCAAAGTACACAGCACAAATATAAACTTTCATTATACCACGGAATTTCTATATTCATTAATGTTTGATAAATATTTTATTAGACTTGTCACGTTGTGTGTGATGCCTATGAGTTATTAATGTTATTATTAGTAATAACACTTTACTTTTTATAATTTATTAATGAACCTAACAATCTTACGTATTACATCAGCTGTCAACATGTTTTCTGTGTTTGTTTAAATTTATTTTATACTAATATCACTCCAATAAATCCTTTCTGCTTTCAGTAAATCAATTAACATAGAAGGAACAAGAAACAGGATACAACATTCAGTATAAAACTATATATCATACAATTTGGACATCAATTGAATAGCACAGCACAGCGACTACCACTTGTAATTCCAAATTCCTTCCATGTGTGACATTTTATAACAAGTGGCAACACTGCAAGCATCGTTCTATTGGAAGCAAATATAGTCGCAAACATGTAACTGTTGGAATCAAATATAATTTATAGCACTTACCGCAGCCGCAGCAAATAGGTTAAAGGTGTTAAATTTACATGTTGCATAAAAAATACATACCAATATATACACAGGGTCAGTAATCAGTAGTGTGTGAACGGTTAACATCTCATCAACTGTGGGAGATGAAGAGTGGCACATTCTAAAATTATTTTAAAATCTACAGGATGTTTCACAGAGTGTTGGCAAGCTGACAGCAGGATTTTTAAAATGAAACACCCAATAGTAAAATCTGCAAAAGACGTATTTTCCTCATTGGCATATTTTTCAAAAGCTTCAATTACCATGTCATAATCATTCCTCTGTGCTCCTTGGTTTAGTATCTTCGACCCAAAAATTTCATTTTTACATACACGGAAATCCTGAAACAAAAATAACAGATTGTAAACTCTCATTAGGAATTATGAATAAAGATATTACACAAATATCTTCTCAGTTGAAACGCCTTAAAATAAAGTTACTTAAATATAATGTAAAACTGGAATTTTGTCCTAGAAAAAACATGTTTATAGAAGATTTGCTATCACGTTCGTTTATGAAGGATCCAGTTGAAGACGATCCTGAATTACTTGAAATTGTACATTCAGTGGAACGACATTTGTCAATAACACCAGAAGAGAAATTACAATTTCAAAATGCAACCTCAGATGACCCACACCTAAAACTGGGTCGGCCTAATAGTTTTAAATCACCGGAAAATTCATTAAAACCGTATTGGGCATTCAAAAATTATTTTTATTTTAAAAATAACCTGTTATTTTTAAATTACAGACTAGTAGTTCCTAAATTATTACATGGGGGTGAAGTAGAGCGTATTTAGAATGGCTGAGACATACATTTGCAGAATGCAACACCACCGGATTCTGATAATGAGGTTCGCCCTCTGGTACAAATGGCTTTGCCACAAGTAGAGCCACAGCAAACACTGAAATCTCCTTCATTGGACGGAAGATCACTTATTGGGCGTAAAAGAGCCGAAAGAAATAAACGTCAGAAAAATAAATTGCTTAAAGAAAAAGATAACATTATATCTAAATTGAAAATGCAGGTTAGAAAATACCAAAAAAAGTTTTCTAAACTCACAAATAAATTGAAAAAAGAAAGTCCGAGGACTACAGTAAATAAGATGATTAGAGGTGATCCATCACATATAAAAAAACAGCTGTTGTTTGGCAAAGTTATGAAAAGGCAGTTATCTGAGAATTACAGAAAACTGAAGAGCCATATGGAAAAACAGGTATTTGCTAATGTTGTTTCTGGGGATACTGCCAAGAAATACAAAGTTTTATCCAAAGAAAACATTTTGACCACAAAAAAAGAACAAGCAGTGAGAAACGAGACTGATTTGTTGAAGGTACAACGTAAAGAGAGATCGAATAAAGTTTCGGAAGAAACAAAGAAAAAGATTGTATCTTTTTTGGAACAGGATGATAATAGTCGCATGTGTTCAGGAAAAAAGGAAACAAAAACTAAAAACAAACAGAAGAAGCAAAGGAGGTATTTACTGAACTCTATGAAAAAATTACACGAAAAATATAACAAGGAAAATGATACACTACATTCTGCAAATGTCGACCTTTTTGGATACTCAAACCAAACATACAGCAACGTGACACATGCTTATGCACGTTGCATACAAATTTTGATCTACTGATTCAAGCCTTTAATAAACATCAAATCGTAAATGTGGCAAACGCAAATCAATTTTTGGAGACAGTATGTTGTGATAAATACAATGAAACGTGTGGGCCAAGAATGTGAAAGATGCAAGCACCTAACAGTGAATTATGAAGAATTTAATAATAATATGAAAATGGCTTATATGCAGTGGGAAAACGTAATTGAAGAGATATTCCTGAAAAAAACAAAAACCTACAAACCTGTAAAAAAAGTATCAAAAGTCACTTACATGCAGAATCCATATGATGTTATAATGAAATTTGAAAATCTCATTCCTAAATTCTTAGGACATCATAGAAATATCATTCATCAATACGCTGCCTTCAAAAAATGTAAAGAAAATTTGACTGAAAAGGATGTTTTCATTCACGTCGATTTTAGTGAGAATTATGCTACGAAATATAGTTCAGAAGTACAAGCTTTCCATTTTGGTGGATCAAGAACTCAAATTTGCTTACACACCACTATTGTATACTGGAAAGGCGAAAATAATATAAATACGCAAAGTTTCTGTACAATGTCAGAAATACTGGACCATGACGCCTACGCTATCTGGGCGCATCTTCAGCCTATATTTGATTGGATTTCTTCAAACTTGAAATCCGTTAGAAACCTACATTTTCTTAGTGACAGACCAGTCACTCAATATAGGAACAAATATATGTTCTATATTCTTGCAAACAAAATAAAATTTTTCTATAAGGATTTTTCTGGCTTTTCTTGGAACTATAGTGAAGCTGGACATGGGAAGGGAGCTCCCGATGGAGTTGGAGCCGTTTGTAAACGTACGGCCGATAGACTTGTTGCTGAGGGGCAAGACATAATTGATATTAAAACGCTTTAAAAAGCCTTGGAAAAAAACTGCATAAAAGTAAAAATATTCACAATTAGCGAAGAAGATTTTGAACACGCTCAGTTAAAACTAATCGGGAAGCCACCTGCTCGTTCATTTCCAGGCACTCTAAAAGTTCACCAGGTGGTTGGCATCAAGGATACGTTCATACTGAAAATGAAATCTGTAAGCTGCTTTTGTGAAAACATGTTTGAATGTAATCACTATTTGATGGACTCTTTGAACTATGTAGAGGATTATACAAACGATAAGGATGATACCAACCAAATTTACACAAGTTCAGAGTCAGAGTTAGAACAGGGTTATGAAACACCCGAAAAAGAAAATACTGATCCAAATGTCTCAAATAATAAATACAAGGCTGAAACTCCTGAAGACGCCGTTACGGCTGGTCCATCTAGTACAAGAATGGACAATGACGAAAATACGACTTACCGTAATGGTGACTATGTTCTCGTTAAATTTAAATAAAAAAATAACAAAAATTTCAGGTATGCGGGTATGTGTATGGGTGAAGTGGATGAAATAGATGAAGAAATTCAAGTAACATTTTTAAAACTTTGTAGCAATGATGGCAAAGTATTCAAAATTGATGAAACTTCAGTTTATGATGTACCACTTGAAGATATAGTGTTAAAACTACCCCAGCCATCATTGTGCCTTAAAGGAGAACGCGTTTTCTATAAATTCAAAAAAGCTATTGATGTATTTGAGCAATAATTATTTATTATTTAGTATTCCTACATTTAACTACTAGTCAACCATCCTAAGTTGGCACTTAGCCGGGCAGAGAAAGAAGAAATATCGTCACTGTTGGACAAAGACAAACAAGCTTTTTTAAACTAGCTAGCTTAAAAAAGCTTGTTTGTCTCTGTTCAACAGTGGCGATATTTCTTTTTTCTCTGCGCGGCTAAGTGCCAACTTAGGATGGTTGACTAGTATTTTATTTCATTTACTGTACACTAATACATAAGTACATACTATATTATCCTGACTGATTGGAATGTTTAGATGTAACCTTATTTTCTTGGAGATAATATTTCAGTACTGACATGTCTATATTTTAGACTGACACTTTTTATATGTTGTAACATTGTTTAAATATACCTTGTAATATCTGTAAGATTAATATTTTATGTATTTATTCCACTAGTGATTGATAATTAAAAGAAAATGTTTCATTATTACTAGTTTGAATCATTATCCTGTGAATATGTCATTAGCCTGAGGTAGTAAGTCATTTTCCTGTTCGTTATGTCATTTTCCTGTTTTATAATTTTAAAAATACCTCTATAAAATCCTCAAAAACTAGTGAAGTGTATGGTATTCATCATTTTCTTTAAAAATGATGTTTAACGAAAATTTTAACATTATAATCCAACCAAATATCAATAAAATATATACCAATTTTTTTTTACACTTCTTTGGACGATTATCAAATATTGACCCTATTATAGTATGATTTAATTATTTATCTTGACAGTAGTTGTCATTTGAATAGAAATCGCATACTAAATTTATTTTATTGACGGTTGCCATGGATATTCCAAGCATCGCTACCTTTACTATTTGCTTAGCAAATATGAAATCTTACTCAAATAACTATAGTCTTTCTTCTTTCTCAAGTTTTTTCTAGTTTAATGATTCATGGGTATGACGAAAAATATAATATGCACCGCGATTTTTTGGTCTTGAATACTTGCAAACCTCGGCCCTACGGGCCTCGGATTGCAAACTGTATTCTCGAGCAAAAAAATGCACCTTACGACCCTTGGTACATAAATAACTATAAAGAAAAGAAAATTAGCAAAGAAAATTAGCAATATGGCAAAAAATTGCCCAAGTAAGTGTAGAAAGGCCAATCCAGATTTACTTTATTATATGCTTGTTTAGGCATGCTACAAAGGAGGTTCCAAGTTTAAAGCAAAAGGACATGATATACGTAATAGCAAGTATGTTTTTTATAATACATTTATGTGATACCTACTTAATAGTAAATTTCTTTTTAGAACATTTAAAGAGGACTGACCAATGAAAATTATTTTCAAACTGTCTCCTGATGGGCAAAACTTGATCATATGTAATTTTTTTAATAAACACAATCACACTGTTGATAAAACTACTTTTCCATTACTTCCTAAAAGGCGCCACTTAACCTTGGATGAGAAACATGAAGTTATGAAAATGAATGAAATTAATGCCTCTGCTCAAACACGTGCAGAAAATTGGTTTGCTGCTAACAGATTATCGCTTAACAAAGATAAAACAATGTGTCTAAACTTTACGTTGAAAAACTGCCTGAACGAGTCCACTAAATTCCTAGGTATAATCCTGGACAAAAGTTTAACATGGAAGGACCATATAAGTATGCAAGCTAGTAAATTGTCAAGCCTAGTCTTTTTGTTACGTAAAATTGCCATATACGTTCCAATAGAAATAAGTAAAATAGCATACATCGGACCTTTTCAACAGCAATTAACCTATGATGTTCTCATTTGGGGAAATTCAACAGAATGGACTAGGATATTTCTATTACAGAAAATGGCAATTGGGGCCATGACTAATAATACATCGCGTGCTACACCTCTATTTGCTGAATTAAAAATTTTAACATTCCCGGCACTATACATATATCATTGTCTAGTTTATATAAAGAAAAATGTACAACAGTTTCAGAAGCAAAGAGCTATACATTAGAAAATTCAATGAATTAGTTTTACCCCAATATAGATTAGAAACAACACATAAAAGTTTTTTATATATAGCCATAAAAATGTATAACCACCTGCCAAACAAAATAAAGGAGTTAGCATTCACTAAATTTAAAACATCAAAGAATTACCCACCACCTTAGTATCATACAGTATCAAAGACTTTTTCGATAAAATATTTGAGAACACATAAGAAGTCAAATATAAAAATAAGAAATGTGCAGTATCTAATGCGTCTGAGCTCCATTCTTATTCTTTTAAACTTTCCATACAAAGCTTTGATTTTATTTATCAGTTTTTAAATTACTATTGTTTCATTATTTTTTACATCTTTGTAATTGTAATTTGTAATTGTTTGTGATTCCCATTTTACTAGTAAGTGCACATGTACAATTTAGAATACTTTATCCGTTTGTTGTAAGATGTATGTATTTACACTTCTATGTACCTTATACTCTTGACAATGCTAAAACTAATGTAGTTATTCAGCAAATAAAGCAGTTTATTATTATTATTATTATTATTATTTTTTTTTTTTTTGTTAAAAACCAGTCACCCTTCTCTGTGGCTCCGACCCTCACAGAGGGGAGCCGGTAGTACCGGCAGCCACTCCCCACACCCGTGGGGTAAGTGACTACTGGGTCCGGGAATCGTGTGCCCTGAGCAGACGTAATGAACCGAGGATGACGGCCTTCTGCATTCTGCCGGCTAAGACCTCTGCCGAATTTCGGCATGCCGGTATGATCTTAAGTTCTGAAAGCAGTGTGTGTCTCGTTCCACCGAGGGCTCCTATAATCAGTACCACTATCTTAACAGTATGGTCTGGATACAGTCTGCGGAGTTCGAAGAGCAGATCTCGATATTTTGTCCGTTTTTCCTCCTCCTTCAAGACAATGTTGTTCTCCGCGGGAGCCGAGAACTCCACGACAAACATTGTCTTGAGTTGATGGTCGAGGAGTACTACGTCAGGCTTGTTGGCTTGTATTTGCCTGACGGTGGGAAAAGAGTAGTTCCAATAAATTAGACACTTCTCATTTCCCACAACGGACTCAATATCCCCCGGAGCGTAAGGCAGCACTGGTGTCTCGTCTATCCCATACGAGTGCCTTAGGTGATAATAAAGCACTCGTAATGCTCCGTCGTGCCTCTGGATATAGGCCGAGACTGCATATGTCGGACAAGCCGACAACAGGTGCATTAAAGTCTCTGGCGCCCTGCGGCAGGCCCTGCAGCTGACATCAGGGACCTCTATACCCATGACACGACTACGATAGACGAGGGTATTAAATACACCATCCTGGCAAGCCATTATGAATCCCTCGGTCTCAGACTTCAGCCCGGCTGACCTTAAGAAGGCAAAGGTCAGCCTTTCGGATAAGCCAAGGTTCTCTATATTTTTATAGAAAACTCCATGCATTGGCTTATCCGTGTGAAGCTGCAGAAAGATGTTGTGTTCTGCAGCTTTAATTTGGGCTTTTCGTCGAGCAGGTTCCAACTCGGTGACAGAGTCGGGATTTACCCGCTCGACGTCGAAGGAGAGACCAAGTTCATCGGCTGCTCTTTGTGCTGCCTTAAACAAAAAGGCTCCTATTCCTGCACTTTCATGGTCCCGGACCATGCAGAGGAGGGGATCCGAACTCCTGATGACCTTACAGGCTCCATCCAGAGCCATCCTATTATGGAGACTCTCCAAACTCAAGAGTCCACGGCCTCCCCGATGTCGTGGGAGGTATAGCCGCGGAACGGACGATTTAGGATGCAAACTCCTATTGAGATGCATCTTCTTGCGGGTTCCTACGTCGAGTTGACGCAACTCTTCTTGAGTCCATTTCACTACTCCAAAGGAGTAGAGAAGGATCGGAACGGCAAGCATGTTGGTAGCAGACACCTTGTTCTTCCCCGACAGCTCTGAAGACCAGATCTGTCGGAGTCGGTGCTGATACTTGCCGCGGAGAGCGTTTTTCACTACACTCACTTCTTGGGTGGAGCGTTGCTCGACACCCAAGTAAGTGTACGACTCTCCGGCATCTAGATGGTGTAAGATGCTTCCGTCCACGAGCTGCGCGTCCTCTCCGTAGTCCCCGCATCGTCCTCTCTTGAGATGGATCAGTGCACATTTGTCCAGCCCGAACTCCATACCGACAGCCTGCGTGTACTCCTGTACCACCCTGAGGGACTGGTGTAGGTCCCTCTCTCCGGAGGCATAAAGTTTAAGGTCATCCATGTAAAACAGATGGGTGACCTTATGCCTCCTATCGCCGGGGGTACCGCAGTTGTATCCACGGGTATTCCGGAGCGAAACGGATAATGGCAGTAGTGAGATGCAAAAGAGAAGGGGGCTGAGGGAGTCTCCCTGAAATACTCCCCTTCTGAATGTTACCGACTCCGTCTGGACTCTATCGTTACCCGATGTAATAGTAAAGCGAGTCCTCCAGAGCGGCATCAGTTCTTCGATGCATCTCACTACGGGACCGGGTACCGCAAGACATCGGAGCAAGTAAACAATAAGCTCATGTGATGTCATATCAAATGCCTTGCGGTAGTCGATCCAGGCCATGAAGAGGTTCCGCTTATACTGCACGGAGTCCTGCGTGACACATCTGTCAATCAACAGGTTCTCCTTGCAGCCAGCGACATCTCTCTTCGACCCTCGTTGCTCATATATCCGTTCGTAAACCGGTTCAACTGCGTGGAGCACTCGCATGTACAGGATGCGCGTAAACACCTTGTAACATGCATTTAAACAGGTTATCGGCCGGTAGTTCTTTGGGTCAGACAAATCTCCGTTCTTCGGGATCAGCACTGTCCGCCCCTCGACAACCCAAGAAGGAATTTGCTGCTCCCCATTTAGCCATGAATTGAAAATTCTGGCCAAATGGTGGTGGGTACTGGGTAATTTTTTCCACCAGTAGTTGTTTATCCCATCGGGACCTGGAGCAGCAAAGTTCTTAGAGCCCTCAAGAGCTCTTCGAACCTCTTCTGGAGTTATCGGTTGGCACACCTCGTTTGGTTGTTGAAGCCTTTGACAGAAGGCTTCAAAGTGTGCCAGGGCTGGAGAGTCTCGGTTGAGTGGAAGCTTCTCCTCGTAAAGTGTTTTCCAGAAATTTTCCACCTGATCTACAGTTGGCGGATTCTCTGCAACACGTGGAGGCGGTTCGAAAAGGCGCGAGGGCTTTTGGCGGAAGAGTTTATTTTCCGCCAGCCCCTTCGCCCGCCTCACTAGTGATTTTTTACAAACCACTAGCATCCGTATCCTGTCGAGACAGTGCTGTTTGGTGGTTCGCAGCACTGCCTCATTGAGTGTGTGATGGACGCGTCTTAAATTGGCGGCTATTCGACGCACTTTAGGCGTGAACGGCCTATTGGCCGCCATATAGTCCATCACACATTGGATACGGGATGCGTGTTGCCTCGCCGACCGGATCTTGGCTTCCAGCTTTTGTATGCGCCGCCCCGCTCTCTCCTGTGGGGAGGCAGTATTACGCCTCTCCAGCCGAGAAAAGCGTTGAGCAGCGTAATATTAAAAATAACACATAACACCGATGGTAACAATAACGAAAATAATTTACTTCAAGTTTTAAGTATTTTTCAAGAACCTGATTCATTTGTAAGAATTATAACAGATGAAAATAATGCCCCTCGGCTTCTCACTGGTGGCAATACTGTACAAATCGTCGGCAATAGATAGGAAATAAGTGGCAATAAAAAGTAACATATGGCAATTAAAGGCAATACTTGAAAATAACTGGCAATATGGGGCAATAAGTCAGCAACAGTGGGCAATAAAAGGGCAATAAGCGGCAATAACAAGTTCGTATTGAATTGTATAATGTCGTAATGTCTGATTTTTGCAATTTAGAAGGTAACAAATAGTTTTCCTTGTCTGTTGTCCATATATTTTGCGCGTACAAACCATCACATGGCGCATGATATAATTCGTGTGGAATTAGTTTTTTAAGCAAGGTAATTCTTACATGTTCTTAGTGCTTGACAATTTATATCTTATATTATCACTTTTATTGTGTTTCGACTGAATATTCTAATAATTTGTTCGTGTTACAAAGACTAATAATATTGGTAAGTACTAATCCTCATTTATCTAGGTATTTTATATTGCAAATTTTCTTATCGAGGGCCGAGAGTTTACTAAGGTAGATATTTATTATTTAATGCAGATATTGCCACAATTTAGTTATATGTATTAGTTATAGCAGAAATACCAAGGAGGAAGACGCATTGCCCTCAAGAAATTAGGTTTGTGTTGGCATTTGACAATGAATACCACGACCACTAAGTGTTTATTTAATATACCGTGTGTGTAATTTCCCATTAGGCATGTACATCCACGTAGCGCGATAGATATGACAACATAGCTGCCGTAAATTCCTCCGTCGAGCGGAGCATTCCAGTCTGTTATTTCATTTCAGCCAGCTGGCACGCGCGATGTTGTAATTTTACTCACTATGCCTAGCGTTCTGCTACACTCACGGTATCTTATATATGAGTGAATAAATGATATTGACATTTGGTATGGCCCATGCAAAATTATCGTGAAAAATAAGCTAAATTTTAAATAAAATATGCTAAACAATTAGCAAAATATGCGTATTAATTGGACCACTTATTAAAATTGCAAAACTACTACCTAATTTCGAATAATTAAAAAAAATACATCCGAAATGTCCATCCCTGGCCTGCCCCATTACCAAATTCCCTAAACAAGCATTAATTTTTTTCCAAATATAGACAAATTAATTGTTTTAAGTATGAGTAATATTGTAGTAACCTATTAAAGAACGAATAAAAGCAAAATTTATTTTATGAAACGCTAAAATACATGGAATAAAAAATTAAATATCTCAACCCCCATAATAAAGTGTCACCTCCCGTGGCATAGTTCAAATTTTTATATTCGGTTTTTAAAAGAAGCGTCACGATTTGGCTTCTAACCACACAAACAAGCTCAAGGGCAAGTTAGGAAGACAACATTTAGTTACATGCAGTTCTTTGCTGCAACACGTTTAGTTGAGCAGGAGTTGTTATAGTGAGGTTAGGTGCCAGTGAATTGTGTCTCTCTCCTGGTAAAGTAGTATTACTATGAGAAGATGCCAGCAAAAAATATGCGCAGAAACGAGTTTGTGCGCTCCATCATTCTAAACCAATGAGAAAGAATTACGTGACATTCAATGTCAACACCAGTGGCGGCGGTGCCCTGCAGTAGAGCGACGGTAATAATAATAAAACAACTTTATTAGGCAAAGTTTAGTAGAACTTACTATTCTTACACTTCTCCTGAACAAAGGTTACTCGTAACAGTTGGCAAGTTTTAATGTACACTCCATTTTCACAGTTCCTTGACCGCGAAACTTTTATTGCAATTACACATTCCCCACCCCAGATAAAGCTATGCCACTGGTAAAAATATTCGCGCATTTTGGCTCCGCCCTGGCATCTTCTCATAGTAATACTAGTCTATGTATATTTTTGTGAAAATATTTAATTTTTTGTGTGCAATATTATGAAAACACAAGCAAAACAGCCTAATTATCCTGTAGACAAAGATGGAAGGTATAATGTTTTGACTTTTAATAATATCTTTGGTTTTGTAAAATTTTGTCACTTCCCTGGCGTCTTTACCCTGGCCATTTAGGTGCCAGGGGAAATACAGTATTGCCAGGGGAAAGACAGTTGTTTAGTTATTGTCTAAAACTAGTTAAAATACAAATATTTTTAGTTTTGTATTTGTTACAGATTCACTTATATTAAGTAAGGAATATGGCAAACATAAAAAAAAACAAACTAGAAAAGAAAGACTTCAAAAAAAAAAGAGAAGCCGAAAGATTGCGGTACCAACGTTTAAAAAATGATGTCAATAAAAATGCAGAATTAAAAGAAAAAGAAAGACAAAAGTATTTGAGGAAAACAGAAAAAGGACAAGTTAAAAGTGTCAAAGATATGACCCCTAGACAACAAAGAACCATAAGAAAAATTTGGCGAGTAAAACAAGAAAACGCCGCATTCGTCTTCATATGCAAAACTCTCAAAATATAGTTACCCCACCTACTACAGATAACGAGGAGCAACAACGTCCACGTCAACAAGGAGAAGATAAAAGAACCCTAGCCGCTAGGACTAAGGCATTACGACAAAGAAAAAAGTGCAACAAACTAATAAAACATCAAAAGCAAGAAATAAAAATGTTACGAGAAAAAGTTAAAACTTACAAGAAAACAATTAAGCGTTGTGATAAGAAAATGCGAAAAATCATGTTGACTCCAAACTCAAAAGTTGAATCTTTAATAATAAATCTAATAAAGTGGAAGAAGTTAAGAAAACGTTATTATTCGGTGAGGTGATGACAAGGCAACTAAAAGAAAATCTAACAAACATTTCGAATGACCAGGAAAATAAGATATTTAGGAAAGTGATCAGTGGAAATATAGCAAAGAAATACAATGTTTTAACTCAAATTAATGTAAAACCAATATCGCAACCAAGAGATAAAAGAAGAAGCTTACTAGATGTTGCTCGTAAAACAAGATCAGACAGGATACGCGTAGTAAAATAAGTAACATTGTAATCAATTTTTTAGAAGAAGACTGTAACAGTAGGTTGTGTCCTGGTAAGCGCGATTGCATCACTAAAAAGAAAATCAAGAAACAAAAACGCTATTTACTAGACACCATGAAAAATTTGTTTAGAAAATTTTTAAAAACCAATAAAATTAAAATAAGCTACACTTTGTTCTGTCAGTTACGGCCCTTTTGGATCATACCCCGACCATTGATAAACGTGAAACATGCCTTTGCATAACTCACACGAATATAGACCTTTTATTGGCTAGCTTGAACCAAGCAAAGATTATTGCAATATCAAATCACCAATCGTTACTTAACCATTTGTGTTGCGACAGGTACAATCAATTGTGCTTATCCCGAGAATGTCAGCAATGTCAAACAAAGTCCTTGTTGTATGAAGAATTTGATAATTCTATTTTAATTAAGTATCACAAGTGGCAATCTGTTGTGGAAAAAATTGAAGATTTCAAAACCAAAAAAGTTCGAAAAGTCAGAAAATATGCAAAGAAAACATTTTCTGCCACACCAAGAAATATTATATTGCAGCTTGAATCTGACTTGGGCGCATTCTTGAAGCATGAATTCACTATTGCGCACCAGTACCAGACCCTTAAAGCATTAAAACAAAATTTAACAGAAACAGATTGTTTAATCCACATGGATTTTTCGGAAAATTTTAATACAAAGTATTTCGAGGAAATTCAATCATTTCATTTTGGCGATTCACGAACGCAGATAAGCCTACACAGTGTCGTCGTCTATACAAATTGCAAGACGGAATGTTTTGCTACCATGTCAACCGATTTAAGCCACAACGTACCCGCCATTTGGGCACATTTGGAGCCTATACTGAAGTTACTCCCTCAAGAAATAGAAAACATTAATTTTCTTAGTGACATGTTTTACTACCTGACAACGCAATTGATTGCTGCATATCCAAATATACGGAATTTTACCTGGAACCATCATGAAGCAGGGCACGGCAAGGGTGCGCCCGATGGCGTGGGTGGAACTTGCAAGAGGACTGCAGATAAATTGATCTCAACTGGTACTGATATCCCAAATTTGGAAGCCTTTTCAAATGCCACTGAAAAAAATTGTCCGGGAATAAAAACATTTGTTATTTTCGCAGCAGACATAGCATCTAAGAAGATCATTTTTGATAGTCAACAATCCCAACTTAAGTCATTTGTTGATACCCTTAAAGTACATCAAGTTAGAGGAAGCGCGTTGGCACCTTATAAACTAAGTATGAAAAGTTTAAGTTGTTTCTGCGACACAGATGCCTGCACACATTTTGACTTAAGGACCATTACTTACGAAAATATTGAGAAAGAAAACCTCCTGTTGCTGATGTGTATCATTCACATTCTGACTCTAAACCTGGTGCTTCGCACCCCCACTCGATCTGAAGATCTATATAAAAGTGGCGATTATTTCCTGATAAAATTTCCCCAAAAGAAGACTCAGTACCGATATGTCGGCGTGTGCTCTCAAGTTGATGATGCAGAGGAAGAAATGCTCATTACATTCCTCAAAGTGTGCAATGAAAATGCTACACTTTTTAAAGTGGACGAAACCGACATTTCATATATACCTTATAACCAAATTTGTGATAAACTACCTCAACCTAGTTTAGTGTTACAAGGTGATCGAGTGTATTACAGTTTTAAGAAGCCTGTTAATGTTTTTGAACAATAAAGCCAAAATAAACGCGAATATGCCAAGAAAATGAATGTCCAAAGAATATTTTTTTTTAAGTTGATTTTTATGAATGTCCAAAGAAGTACCTATTTTTTTAGTTGATTTATGAATGCCCAAAGAAGTATTTTTTTAAGTTGATTTTTATGCATGTTCAGAACATTTTTTGTTAATAAAATGGGATCTATGCCTTTTAAATTTTATTAATGTTTACCAATACTATCACAATTGAGCAATTAACAAATTAAATAATTATAAAATTACACTCCCCTGTCCTGTTTGTCACTACCCTGTCCACACTGTCACTCCCCTGATCAATGTCTTCCCCTGGCCACAAAAAACTGAAAAAAAGCGAAAAAATGACTGGCCCATTAAAACTCATGATGCATATTCCATTATGGTACACACATTTTGAAAATCATGTACAATTTTAATATTTTGACTGGGAGGCAGAATTATATGGAGCTAAAACGCAATATCGTTTATTCACCCAAATGCCAAAAATTAGCTACTAATAGTATCTGAAATGAGCACAGAAAAATTCAAAGAATGCTCTAATCAACTCGATACATTAATCGAGATGTGGAATTCACATAAAAATATATGGATTATAGAAGTTCAATCTATAGCCGAGGCTACAAACCAGAGTCAAATATTAGTTGATAGAAATATAGTACCTGATATTAATAATATACCTTGCAATAAGACTGAGTTATTAGGCAAAGAAAATAAAATTCAGTCCATAAGTGAAAATAAGTTAATTAGTGCAAACGACTTTGTCGAAGAAACAGAATTTACAGACGACATAACAAGTGAGATTAGGATATTAGATAATCAAGCAAGTGTATTAGAGGAAGAAATAGAATTTCTAAATAACACAAGAAGTGATGATAGAATGTTAGTTAATGAAGCAAATGAGTTAGTGGAAAAAAAAAGAATCTGTGAATGGCATACCAAGTGTGAGTAAAATATTAGTTAACGATGCCAACAAGTTAGTGAAAGAAATTGATGTAAATGACACACAAAGTGAGATTAGAATAGAAGATATTAAAATGCCTCTTAAAACGAAAAAAAAGGAGTCGTCCAAATGGTTACCATAATAGGTTTAAAGAAAAAAAGAAAAAGTACAAAATTTTCTTGTAAACCTCCGATAAGAAGGCAAGAAATTATTTTACAATCCATTTTTGGAAATAAAGACTTGATAAATAATATTGTGTATGAAAAAAAAATTATAGAAGACAAGGAAATACCAAACGCTTCTAAAATTAGTGCAACTACCTTAGAAAACGAAATTATGATTGAAGAGGTAGAGATATATTTCTCAGCAAAGGCTTTTAAAAGGTTAAAGAGCATAATTAATCAAAAAAGAAAAGATTGCAAATATTTTTGCAATATATGCCAACTGAGAGTTAGTGAAAATAGTGTGCGTTGCGACTCATGCCTCTGCTGGTACCACAAATCTTGCAGCACGTTACCTCAGCAGCCAAAATCCAACCAACTATGGTTCTGTTTTTCCTGCAAGTGGATGTTTCTCTACTTCCAGAGCAATATATGTTTTAAATTAGGTATACGTTACTTACATTTTTTGTTAAATTTTTGTTATCCCATTTTTTTAAATAAATGTTTTACGTTGGATCAAGCTATATTATTTTCTAACTATCCAAATGAGATAGGGTAAACGCGCCTAAAGTCGACCATATCCACTACTCGGTCAGTTTTAATAAATAATTGATAAAACACAACGTAGAATAAATTCTTGTCCACTACTCGACCATCTGTCTTTTCCCTTAAACCAAAGTGTTTTTGCAAATAGTGACAACAGTGTAAATCCGTTAAAATTGTGTTAATGTCAGTGTTCCCAACGCTCAAGTAAAATCTTCATTTTTGCGAACAAACTGGTAAGTATGAACTACCGTGTCTATAACCGAAACAACTCATTTCATCACATGTAACTTTTTATATAGTTTCAGTACTCATTAATCAAGCATCTTAAATAGTAAAAATAAACAATTTTAGAATTAATCATTTTTATGTTGGTGTGGTCGAGTACTAGCTTCAGATTTCAGTGAAAAATCAATAGTCGACCGACCGGTCGACTACTAGAAATTGGCAGGATACGGTCAATAAGGACGAAATTTAGCCATAATATAAAGTAATTTACGACATATTGAGAGAATAACTGAATTATGGTAATTTTTTTATAATATCCAATAGTCGACCGGGTTACGAAGTAAGCGGTCGACTATAGATTCTTGGAAACCGGTACTCGACCTCCAATTTGTTTGTTTATTTTTATTTATTTTAATGTCTTATTATTTATATTAACGTCCTGGCTAAGTTTAGCTATTAACAATTTATTTATTTAAGTATTTTAATGTTTTATTTACATTAGAGTCCTAGCGAAGTTTAACTATTCACTCCAAAATTCTAATGGAAACAATGGTTGCTTGTTATTTACAGATAATATGGCACCAGTTAAAAAAAGACCAATTCATCAGTATCCCGAGGCCTCACTGGTAGCCTCTCTAGCAGCCGTAAGGAGTGGTACATCTATTAGAGAATCTGCTCGACGATTTGGAGTACAAAAAACAACAATTATAGATAGGCTTCACAGACGTGTTAGGGAAGGAATTCAAAAATTGGGACTACCAACCATTCTAAGCAATGATGAGGAAACTCAGCTCGTAAATTGGTTGAATGAATTAGCCAAGACCGGATTCCCACAAAAAAGTGTGATTTGCTTAATACCGTCCAAAAGATAGTAATAACTGAAAAAAGAGAAACACCGTTCAAAGACGGAAGACCTGGCGAAAAATGGTATGCCAGCTTTTTGAAAAGGCATCCAGATCTAACTCTACGAAAGCCAGAAGCTCTCAAAATCTCGAGCAATAACTACAGAAGAATCAATCAGAAAATAGTTCAGGGAACTTAAAGAATATGTCGCAGAACAAAAACTCGAAGAGGTTTTAAAAGATGCAAGAAGGATTCTAAATGGTGACGAGACCAGTTTCGCCATGTGCCCGAAAACTGGAAAAGTCCTGGCTCCAAAAGGATGGAGAAATATTTATGAATTAAAAAAGCCAGTGAAAAGGAGACGCTCAACGTTTTACTGGTCTTCTCAGCAGCAGGAGGAACAGTGTATCTGATGGTCGTATTTCCCTACGTTAGACCTCCACCAAATGTAGTAAAATCCATGCCAGAAGAATGGTACCTAGGAAAATCCGATTGACTGGCTCACAAAAAATGGAGTGCCAAGACCGGTTATTTTGTTTATAGACGGTCACAAAAGCCATCTATCCTTGCAATTAAGCAAGTGGTGTGACGAAAACGGAATTGTATTATACGCGTTACCTCCCAATACCACTCATGATGCAACCGGCTGACGTTAGCGTTTTTAAGCCCCTAAAGAGTGAGTGGAAGAAAACTGTGCGGGAGTGGCAGGTAAAGCCGGAAAATATTAACTGTGTTTTAACCAAGAATACATTCTGTCCTCTATTGGGAGAAGATTTGAAAATGCCGTCTCTTTCAAAATCAATAATCAAGGGATTTGAACGGTGTGGACTATATCCCTTGGACCCCAATGCTGTGGACTACAGCAAATGCATCCAAAATAAGTTGGAACGCAATGTCAATAAACTTGATATATATGCAAAAACTTTCTTCTCAAGAACTGGAGAAAACGGAAGAAGTTTTGAGCAAACTTAAAGATGAATTATTGCTTTAAGGAATTGATGCTAATCTAGTTATAGAAGCATTGCGAAATATATACACAAACCTCGACACAAACACAAACAATGACGTACCTAAGGTGATAATTCCAGTAGGAACGTTTGTAGTAGAGAATGATGGTCTATTGGTTAATATTAACCCCGAAGAGGATATTAATCTTGCGATAATTAATATAGAAGAACAAGCTGATGAAGTCTCGAAATCCAGTTCTATTTTAGATTTGGATGGAGACAACGTTGAATTTGCTGTTTCTTCTAGCCAATGTGAGAATATAAGTAATGCAAATTTATATAAGGAATCAGAGTCCTTTCTTTTGCAAAATAAAGAAATTAGGAACTATGGAACCAAAGATATTAATGATAGCACGAATCTAATCAAAGTAATAGAAAATTATTATAACCTGACCCAACGGTGCCCGCATGTTCCGATGATGAAAGAAATATAATGGAGGTGGTTGAAGAGAGCCAGTGTCAAAAAACTATAGAAGAAATAATTGAAGAAAATGATAAAGAACCGCTAGCAGAAAAGAATATATCTGAAGATATTTCAGATAAAGAAAAGAGAAATATCACTAACTTTAAGCACTTATTTTGGCCACCTCCAATAAACAGTAAGGGGAAAAGGGCAAATAAAAAAAAACTGCCATCGGCAATATCATCAGCTTCATACCGCGAATTTCTGGAAGAAAAAGAAAATAAACAAAAAGAGGAAGCAGCGGAGAAACGGAAAAGGAAGGAAGCTAGGCAACTGAAAGCAGAAGAGAAAAAGTGTGCCAACCAAGCCAAAAAGAAGATGAAAACTCAACACCAGACTGATGAAACGGCAGAATGCTCAAAAAAACAAAAATTCGCCAGTTGTTTAGAAGAGTCGGATAGCGACGCAGAAGACGATGAGTTGAAAAATATTGGTTGCGACAAATGTGTTAGATGGTACCATTTAATGTGTACCGAATTTATCGGAATGAACTATGACGATATAAAAACGACTGATTTCATTTGTTTATATTGCACCTAATTTTTAATATTTAATAAAAACTATTTAGACATTTACTTGTTTTATCAATTTTTTTAGTTCCGTCTATAAGCCGGCAAATTTTTTTATTATTTAGGCAAGGAACTGGCTATTTCCTTTTTATTTTCTAGGCTACAAAAGGAAAGAGTAACCAATCTTGATAACTGTATGGACAAAATTCGCCTAATATTCTCTGAAAATGATATCAGCTTCAGCTTATCATCAGGGTTGGAAAAAAAAACAGGTTTTTTTTTTCATTTTAAACAAAAAAAGTTTTTTTGTTTTGAACAGTTATTTTGTTTTAAACAGGTTTTTTAAGTTGTAAATGGTATGTTTAAAACAGGTTTAAAACGTTTAAAACTATATTCAACTAAAATTAAATGGTGCTAGGCACACTATGTCTGCTACTACTAGTTGATGCCAGATGGTGCTCTTAAATGGATTTTACAGCACTCTGCAAATAAAACGCACAGTTTAGTGCACGTGACCACCATATCGGAATTATTTATCAGAATGGACCATCATCGGCACTTTTCCTGCTTTTCCACAAACTCCAAATTAATACATTTATTCAAAACTTTGTACTGTGTTTTAAACAGTTGTTTAAAACATCGCATTTTGTACTAAATGTTTTAAACATTTGTTTAAAACACAATGCGATGTTTTAAACACTTTGTTTAAACATGCCAACCCAGCATATCATGTCACAAAAGCCGTATTTCCTTGACGGCACTTCAGATCAGATCGGTTAATTCTCGTTTCTGACTGGCTGTGACAGCTTATACCAACTTTCTAAACCAATCAAAAAATGAGAAAAACAAATGATCCAAAGAAATATGGCTAAAGCCAGAGTTACAGTCACTAGATGTGTAGGTCGACCACTAGACAAATTTAGGTCGACATTAGGTTTTTTGTGGTCGACTACTAACTTTTGACATTTTTGAGGTTATAGCGTTTTATAAAATTTTCAGCTCAAGATATCAATGGTGAATGATAATAATTTGAAAATATAATAACAAATCACAGTGCCTCATGAAATTTAAACCTTTCTTGGCTCATTTCATATTTTTCATACAAGTTAGCTGGTCGACTACTGGCGCGTTTACCCTACCACAGTGTTACAAATACGTACTTACCTATGTACCTAGTATAGTTTTTATATCTTACCATGAGCCAGACAAAAAGTTATTCATTTACTTATAGAGGTATATCTCACCGTTTTTAAATAAAAGTAAATAAAATTTTACAATGTCTATAAATATATTTTTTGGTTTTAAATAATTTATATTTATCCATTCACACACTAATGTACTAAAAAATAACATTCAATTTCATATAGGGTGATCTCGTCAGTAAGCCGGACACTTCTAGTAGTCGGCCAACTCGCGCTTAATTTCGAATAACTTCAATTGGCGCAATATATTTACCAATGTTATTGTTTGTCAGTGGTCCTCAAGTGTTTAAGAATAGAAATGACCATTGGCGCCGTCTATAGTTAAAATCTTAAATCTCTCAGACGCGGTAAAATACGGCCATTCACAAGTGGTATCGAGTTTGAATGTGTTAAAGATTGATTGTGAAATTTTCAAAGGTAAGTAAATTATATTCAGCATCATTACATTAGATTTTTTGATATTTAGGTGCACGTAAACTATTTAAAATTAGTAAAAACAAGTGCTAGTATTGATATTTTCACTAATTTAAGGTTAAAAATACCCTGACCGGTAACTAAAAGAATAAGACAAGGGAAATTCCAATAGTCGGACGCGTGTCCAACTACTAGAAATTGATATCCCGTACAGTTCTATCTTTTTCTGGTTGAGCTTGCGTGTAATTAAGTATCTCTTTCTGGCACCATATACACCTAAATTGGTTTTTTCTCCTGGTCAGTAGACAGACATGTTTAGGAGAAACGAGATTAACTGAAGACATAAGAGATGCAGAAATTTTTATAGATGGTTATAGTATCATCAGGGTTGATAGTGTAAATCGACATACAGGAGGAGTACTCATCTATATGAGAAATGATTTGAAACTGTTAAGTACAAACAAGTGCTGTTATTTAAAAAATTATTGGTTATTAAATCTGAAATTAAGCTACGATAAAATGACTTATATTGTAACGTGTGTGTATCATTCACCCAGTAGCAGTGATGTAGAGTTCCTAAATTTTTTTGAGGAATGGTGTGATACTATGTCAGATAGTACATATCCAGTATTAATCGTTGGGGACTTTAACATTAATTGGTTAGGAGATACAACTTATTCAAATAGATTAAAAATGTTTATGTCGAGTATTGGTTTCAGTCAACTAGTTAACAGTTGTACTCATCCTAATTCATCAGGGGGGAGTCTCATAGACTTAGTATTTACTAATGTTGATAATATTGTCTGTAACGTACATGACACACCACGAATAACTGACCATTATATAATTTCTATTAATTTTGTTCATCGCCCAAAATGTAATGAAAATAAGGTTATCCAGTCTCGTGGTCGAATAGACTTTCCAGAACTTAATAAAAAATTATCACAAATTGATTGGAAATATCAGCATGATAATATTGATGAAAAATATCACTCAATATATAATAATATTATAGATAAGTTAAATGAGGTTGCACCTAAAAAAGAAATAGTAATTAAACCAAAGTATAAAGAATGGTGGAACGAAAAAATAAAAAATGCTATAGAAAGTAGGGACTCGAGCTACAGAAAATTTAAACAAACTAAATTAGTTGTTGATAGAAACCTTTATAAAAAAAATAGAAATGAGGTGGTGAGAATTATAAGGGAGGAAAAGAGACTTTACAACGAAAAAAAGATAGATGACTGCAAAAACAATCCAAAGAAAATGTGGAAAACATTAAAACCATTAATTTCAAATCGCAAAGACAAACAAATAAATAAATTGGAAATTGACGACGAAGAAATAACCAACTTTGCCGATATACCGAACAGATTAAACATATACTATGTAGAAAGTATTGATCAAATTATAACAGAGATAGATCCAACAAACTCTCCTGAAAATGCTACGACTGAACCACCAAAAAATTTTCTTAAATGCTTTAGGTTAATTAATTATGATGAGTTACGTAATGCTGTTTTTGCTTTACCTAATAAGGGCAGCCCAGATGATATCAACTCAGAATTATTAAAAAATATTTATAGCAGTATCGAAAAACCTCTTCTAAACTTGGTCAATAGTTCTTTGGAGATGGGCAAAATTCCATCTGTAATAAAAATATCTACGGTCATACCTATTCCGAAAGTTAGTAACTCAAATAAAGCAAATGATCTAAGACCGATAAATATGTTAGTAGCGATTGAAAAACTTATTGAAAGAATAGTATATGATCAACTAATGGATTTTATCGCAGAAAATAATATATTAACACCTAATCAATCCGGTTTCCGAAAGATGCATAGTTGTGACACAGCAGTTCAGAATGTTTTATATGATTGGAAACATAATTTAGATAACAGCATTGTAACTGGAGCTGTTTTCTTAGATTTGAAACGTGCCTTTGAAACTGTTGATAGAAAAAGACTTATTACTAAGCTTAGTAATTATGGGATTAGGGAATTAGCATTGGACTGGATTGTAGACTATCTGGATAATAGAAAGCAGGTAACAAAAATTAATGAAATCGTCTCAACAGAAACAACTAACATACATGGGGTTCCACAAGGAAGTACATTGGGTCCGTTGTTGTTTTTAATTTATATAAATGACATAGTAGGGGTAATTAAAGACTGTAAAATACACTTGTTTGCCGACGATACATTAATATACTTCTGCCACAGCAATTTAGAACATCTCGTTAATACGTTAAATAATGAGCTATATAATGTCTATAAATGGTTGAATCTTAATTTACTTAAACTAAATATAAATAAAACTAAATTTATGTTAATTAGTAGTAACACAGTATACAACGAATTTAAGAGTGGCAATTATAAAATAAACGTTGGTAAGTCTGATATTGAGACAATAGATAGGATTAAATATCTGGGTTTTATAGTGGACAGAAATCTGAATTTTAAAGAACATGCTATGTACATCATCAACAAAATTTCCAAAAATATAAATTTTTTGTCAAGATTGGCACCATTTTTAACCCAATGGTCAAAAATTACTGTTTATAATACGCTTATATTGCCCCATTTGACATTTGGCTCTTCAGTATTATACCTCATTAATAGAAATGAATTAAATAGACTGCAAAAGTTGCAAAATAGAGCTATGCGTATTATTTTAAATGTTCCTAAGGATACCCCAGTTAAAACAATGCTGCGCTCTCTTGATTGGCTGTCTGTCGAGTATTATATAGAATATCAATCGATGATACTAATATATAAAATGAGAAATAGTCTTACACCGAAATATTTGACAGATAAGTTAGTCGAGAACACGAGTGTTCATAATTATAATACAAGGACGAGAAATGAATTTCATGTAATGACAAAAAATAAAAAAAGTTCTGAAAGGTCTATTTTTCACAAGGGTGTACTACGTTACAATGAACTCCCCGAAACGATAAAAAACAAAACATCACTGGTAAGGTTCAAAACAAGTTTAAAAGTACATCTGCAGGATGAATGCTACACACGATTTTAATTTATATGTATTAAAATTTTGACTTATATACTTTTGTCTGTAATTGTATTAGTAAGTTATTATTAATTTTATCATTAGTGATATTTGTTAATGTATTGACGTGCATATACACCTACATATTGTTTCCTTTTATATCGTATATGTTTATTATTACTGTTTTTTTTTTTTTTTTGTTTTGTACAAAAAAAAAAAAATTAGCTATATGCTAAATAAAGAGATTTATTATTATTACAGAAATTTAAAGATTTCCCGCGCGCTAAATAACGAATAATGTTCTGTCCGACTACTGGGCTATGTGTAATTTCTACGATAAATCAGTAATCGGACATGAAATTTTGTTGTGGTTTTTACACATTTTTATTGACTTTTTTGTTTTTTTTTAACTTCAGAACATGGCAACTCAACCAAAAAGGAAGTTTCACCAATATTCTGTAGATAGCTTGAATCAGGCCATTCAGGAAGTGAAAAATTCTGGAAAATTAAGGGACGTTTGCAGAAAATACAATGTTCCTAAATCAACCGTTCAGGACCGGATTAAAGTTAAAGTGTTAGAAACTTGTCGGCGTATGGGACCGGATCCCACACTGACAGATGCAATCGAAAGAAGATTAGTTGAGTGGATTAGCGAGTTGGCAAAATGTGGGTTTCCACTAAAAAAACAAGAACTATTAACATCTGTACAAAAAATAGTAGCCGAAGAAAAAATAAAATCACCCTTTAAAGATGGTATTCCGATTTCCTGAAAAGACATCCGGAAATTATTTTAAAATCTGCGGAGGCCCTTGAGAAGTACAGAGCGCAGTTAACAGAGGAATATGTCCGATCGTGGTTTGGAGAATTAAAATCGTTCCTTCAAGCATCTAATGCCACTGATATTTTGGACGATCCTAGTCGAATACTGAATGGTGACGAAAGTGGTTTTAGTTTATGTCCAAAAACGGGAAAAGTATTGGGCCTGAAAGGACGTAATTTACATATAGTAAAAAAAGGAAAAGAGGAGGATAATCTTACTGTGCTTGTGACTTTTACGGCGGACGGTAGGCTTTGTGATCCGGTTGTCGTATTTCCATATGTAAAGCCCCCAAAAGCTCTTGTAGAATGTATGCCGGCTCACTGGATATTGGGAAAATCCGATACAGGCTGGATGATGTCTGATGTGTTCTTCGAATACGTCGCGAACGGTCTTAATGACTGGCTCAATAAAGAGGGGATTAAGAAGCCTGTACTGTTTTTGGTTGACGGACATCGATCCCATTTGTCCTTGGAATTGAGTCAGTTTTGTGACGATAACGGGATTATTTTATATGCATTGCCACCTAATGCCACCCATCTTTTACAATCCGCCGACGTTTCTGTTTTTAAACCATTGAAAGAATACTGGCATCAGGCAGTTCGACAGTGGCAAGCAAATAATGTCAACAAAACTGTAGGTAAAACTGAATTTTGTAAGATTTTTCAGAAAGTGCTTGAGCATCCTAATATGACCAAGAATAATAAAAATGGGTTTAAAGCCTCTGGATTATATCCCTTCAATCCAGATGCCGTGGACTATAGTAAATGTGTCCAAAACAGGCTAGAAAACCTCAATAAAACTTCAGAAGAGACGGAGGACGTTACTGAGGAGGATATTAAGAGTGCAGAAAAGGTTCTTTCTAAACTCAGGCCAATAGTATTGGAGAAAAAAATCAATGTTGATGTTATTGATACAATATTAAATCTGGTTCAATCATTATCACCACAGAATCAACCCCAAATTATTGAGTCTGTTGAACCCCACGAACATATGGACAATATTGATCATCTTTCGTTTTCTGAATACGAAGTTCAAGACGATGGTTTATTATGGTCTATAGATAATCCGACACCATCACCATCTATAGTATTATTGCAGAATAAATTGATAAATTCACCTTTAGACATCGCTGAATCAAGCTTTTTAATGTCGACTGTTAACCAGGAAACATTGGAACCACAAAAATTTACAAAAATAAACTTCGAGCCCGGACAAAAAACAATAATAATGTCGGAAAAAAACGTCGCAATTAAAGTTAACTGTGGTGGTTTTAATGAAGAATTTAACAGAACCAACAATATGGAGCAATCAATAAATACTGGAGAAGATTCTACCACCACTGCTAAAAATTCTGAGCAAAAATTAGACACATCAACTAATAACATTCAAGAATTGATAGAGGATGAACCTCTGCCTATGAAAAAAAAATTAAGTCAACCAAGTACTACTGTAGGCGAGTCTGGCAATAGTCAGAAAGATCCAAAAGATGTTGATATTCCAGCCAAACTTCCACCAAAAGAGAAAGCGAGTGATTTAAAAGATTCTTCTTCTTCGCCTGTCACTAATTTACAAGATTTGACTAGTACATCAGGTGAACTGCCGAAAAAAGTGTTAACTGGATTTGAAAAACATTTACAGTATCCTAAACCTTTAGAGAAAAAACCAACAAAATATAAAAAAGAAAAGTTTCCTAGTGCAATATCCTCAGAGGCCTGGAGGAGACATTACAACGAAAAAGCGAAAGAAAAAGAAGAGAAAGAGAATGCTAAGAAAAGGAAACGATTAGATGCTACTAAAAAGAAGGAAATGAAATGTACTGCCAAGAAGAAACCAGTTTTGAAAAGTAATCAAGAAAACAATAAATCAAATGTAAAACAGAAATGTGCAGTGTGCGACGAAGAGCTTGAAAGCGAAGCTGAGGATGAAAACGAAAAAAATGTGGGCTGCGACCAATGCCCTAGATGGTTTCATTTAGGGTGCACTAAGTTTACTGGTCTCAAGTATATTGAAGTCGCCGCAGAGGATTTCCTCTGCGATTTTTGTGATGAATAAATGTTTTCCTAAAATGTTTTTTTTTTCTTTTTTTAAATATAATATAAAAAAATACACTAATATGTTCTGTAAATTTTACTAATATAATTTATTAATTTTATTTTTATTATTATTATAAACGGGCATAAAAATTCCCTTATTACGTGCCTTCGCACAATATCCCCGTCCGACAACCGGCAAATGTGTGACCGACCACCGGCTTTGAGTGTCCGACCAGTGGCAAAATTGACAATTTTTCACGATAAATATTCCATAAAATAATATACAAAATTAAAGTGTGGAATTATATAATGTGGTATTAGAAATAAATCTATAAGCTTTAGTTTAGTTTGGATTTGATCTCGACATCTTCCAAAATAGATTTTAAATAGAACATGAAAGTTCATTATTATTAAAACTGTCCGACTACTAGCGCCATCACACCCAATTATGCGAAACCTTTCGTAGATATAACAAATTGTATTAAATCTACGAATGTCATAGATTTGGTACAAATTGTTATATCTCCGACTTTCGTAGAGCTAACCATGGCCAAAAATATATGTTTATTTTAAAAATTTGCGTTTTATTCTTTTGGGTTTGTCAACACGTTCTTTCTTGCAAAAATTAAAGAAGTGTCTACTGCAGGGTTAATTAACATTTCTCCTACAAATATACCTTTGATAGTTAACCTAGAGTTATTTATACCTTTCAATGTGCAATCAGAATCATTCACCACGTTTACGCGAAGAGTTAAGCTAACGTTAAAACCGTTAAGAATGGTCTTAACATTGAAATTCTTGCGCGTAAACGCGCCTTAATATTACTTGGCTTAGTGTTGTCAAGCCTTATTAATAGTGTTAAGTTAACACATCTAACTAAGCAAAACTGAGTTAAGGCTTCGTGTAAACGCTTTAGGCGGCTTTAGCGTGCGCTACGGCGCATGTCAGGTCTAGAAAAATATACACAGAATACATCTGATTGGTTGGTTGTAAACAATTTAAAATCAAATCAGAAATTCAACTAACAACTTTAGTAAACGGACTGACATCTGGTGGATAAATTCAAAATGAATCTTAATGCACATAAACGCTCTTAAAAACTTCTACTATCATCGACGTTAGAACTTTTAACATCTTCGCGTAAAAGTGGTGATTATAACTGAACTAACATTTGAGAAACTAACGATTCAGTTATCATTGAAACAGGACTACCAGCATCTATTACACAATTTAAATTTAACTCAATACTAGGAAAACTTACCAACAGCGTATAGGCCTTTGGAACTGTTTTCATCTCTTCTACCAGCATTTTACTCGAATCAGGCGTCATTACTCTTTTCTGCCTCTGTGGACAATTTCTAACCTGGTGATCGGTTTTGGCACGTTTGAAACAGGATCCCTTTTCTCGCTTGAGTTTTGGACAGTCTTTAATAATGTGGTAGGTGACATTACAGTTGTTACAGTTAAAACATTTTGGCACCTTATTACCACTAGACGTGAAACTGCTACCTGTTTGCGGAACCAAAAAACTGGAATTTACAGATTTTCGACACTAGTCGTAATTTTGTTCATTACTCCTAGCGACTTGGGTAAACTATCAAGTTCTTTCATTCTTGCTTGAGTTTCCAAATTAGGGTCATCCAAACCATCGATTAAATGTTCAATAATATCCTCATCACTAAGGGCTAACTTGTTTCCGAGTAGAACTTTATCAAAACAATTTTTCGGTTTTCTTCCATTTTCTACATTTAGTTTTTCATCATAGTTTTCCTGGTCTCCCTGCATTGCAACACTACAGTAAATTTTCGTTCCAAATCTTTTAAATTCAATGTCACATGTTCAAGACGTGAATCGTACCATCTTTTAGCAACACCCAATTTCTTGGTCAAAACTAAAATGATCGTGTAGGTTATCGCTAACTGCTTTTATTCGTGCAAACGATAGGACATCTTCATGCCCCAAAAATGTAGGGATCAGTCCATTTATATTATTTACATTATACTTGCTTTGTTCGGGGCTATTTATTGCACCCACGGCAATATTTAATACATCTTGGACCGTTATTGGCATTGCCGCCGAACCTGTCGGCACTTGATCTTCCTCCTTGTCCGTATTTTCTTTAATTAGTGCACTTAATCTTTACAATTGTTGCTTCGGCGTTTACCGGTCATTTTGCCGTCTACCTGTTATTTTGTTGTACATCCCACACCTGAAGTAATAGGTCGTCACTGGAGCTTCATATATAATTACAAATTAACAAAACAACTACATTTTATTCCAACATAATCCATACCAAAGTACAAACACATAGAAGCACATTAACATCGTTTCCCTCGTTTTTTCGTCTAGCCGTTAAAACTGTTAAAAGCACGAATGGCATTCTAAAATCTCAGCCATTCCAATTGCGCAGATTGCGCTCTACTTTACCCACTAGTTTGGCGGCTAATTTAAATTCGAAACAGGCAGAATCCTACAAGTTTGTATAAACTACGTTGATGAGGAACTAATTAAAATGACGAATCTTTATTTTATTGTACTAAAAATATTGAAAATTGCTAAGTGACAAATGAAGAGGCAATTTTGTTGTAGATGAAGGAGTTATGTGCATATGCTACCTGTCTCCAAAGCATTTGGTTCTTTTTGCAATATCCAAGGAGATAAAGGCTATATTCGACTGGGACCACCGTGGGCACGCCCATAGTGGACGAGGTCGAACGCTTTCACAGTCGTATCATAGAACGTGACCATGTCGACCAACTTCAGACCGCTGATTAGAACGCTTTTTAGCAGTCCGACCGTGGTTCGCCCGCCAGTCGAACGGGACCAAAGAGTAGGAGAAGGTGCTATGTTACAGTAATTGCCTAGGTTGGAAGTAAGAGCTAAATAGCCATAACTCCTTTTTTCATTCAAAAATAGGTTTTTATTATTACGTTGTAGTAATTGAAGAAGGAATCGGGTAGTTCTAAGCCGCCATGTGAAAATAATAATAGTGAAAAATTAACCGATTGTGAAGGTAAGATATTTGCTTTGAATAATCAACTAATTATTATATTATACCCATTTGACTTCATCAAATAGGATTACTATAACCGGACAAAAACTTTTAATAATCATTGTAGAAAAAAAAAATTGTACAGGAATTAGTTCTATAATACACTAAAAAAGGTCTGTGTGCAGCCGTTTCTTGAAAACACAATTACTTCTATTAGACTTAAAATAAGTGTTTCAAATAGGCCTATATTTAAAAAGGCATAGTAGAATACCCCCTATTAGTCTAAGATACGTACTAAGGTTGACCTTCACCGATCAGGTAACCGAATGAAATCTATTTTTTATGGAAAAAAAAATGCTAACAAAAGTAACAGTGATGGGTTGCTTAACGAAATATGTTCAAAACTTTTTTTTTGTTTTTTTTTTTGTTATTTTTAATTTTTTTAATTTTATTTATACTTATCGTTTCGCAATAAAATTATCTTTATTTTGATATATAATTTATTTGGTTACCAGATTAGTGAAGGTACCACTTTCGATTCACCTATTTAAACCTAGCAACCGTACAGCCTTGAATGGAAAAATGTAAATGTTAAATTGTTTTGGTTAGAAGATTGGTGAAGGTATGAAAAAAAAAATTATTGAATTTTCAATTAAATATAGTCTTGAACATATTTCGTTAAGCAACCCATCACCGTTATTTTTGTTAGCATATTTTTTTTCATAAAAAATAGATTTCATCCGGTTACCTGATCGGTGAAGGTCGACCTTAGTACGGATCCTGTACTGTATTGAAATTGGGCCGTATCTGTCATACTGGGTGATCCCCAGAGGATGCGAACTGCCATATTTTACATAAACTATGTCTTATTATTATTTTAGCATAAAATGGTACCTACTAAGGTTAATATTTAAAAAGGAGTGAACGTTGCAGCTGGGAGTTGCCGACTGTGACTAAATACATACTGTACGATATAAATAAAAAATATATAGGCTTTGCACTTTTTCCCAGCGGCACTACATAAAATGAGGCTTCTTCCGACTGCAACTTTTATTCGTTAGTTAATAATAAATTATCGCAAAGAATGCAAAATAATTTCAAAAAAATTGCAGGATTTTTATTTCTAGGTTATCCTGCGGATTATGATAGCGAATTATGTACGAATCAAGTGGTAGAGAATATAAGCCATAAGCCAAGTCAGTCGGAATCAGAAAACGAAGAAAAAATGGCTATGAAGTAGATATAAATGAACCTAATATTGAATCTGTAGTTGATGGTGTTGAGTAGCCGAATAACAATGAACAAAATCAGTTAAGTCATTCAAAAAACGAAGAAAGTTGCCACGGACAAAATGTAAGAGAGCCTATTATTGCATCTGCAATTGATGGTGATGAATTGCCAAATAACAATGACCAACAATTAACTTCTAGGGGTACAAAAAGAATTAAAACAAGAAAAGAGAAAGCATTAATTTAAAAAATAAAAGTTTCATATCGTATGCTTTATTGTATAAAATAAAAATATTTATTTAACAAATTGACCTCAATTGGTGAAAACTTGTAAACAAAAGTATCGAGTACTCAACATAACGTAACTTATTATAAAAAAAACCTCGTATACAACTGCAAAAAATTGTTATCTCATTATTTCGTTTTGGGTTTTAGGCCATGCAAAACTTTTTATCAAGAATAACTTTTTTTCATAAAACCAATAATAAAATAGTTTCCCATATGGTGCCGACTTAGTTGGAACACTGTATAGGTATTCTCATATTACTGGGTAATGTAAACAAACACATGGGGAAATATAGTACAGTATAAGCTAACCCGTACTTTGCGAATGCAAATATACCCATAATTATTAGCCGTCGTTTGCAATTCCCGATTACTTTAAGAAATTCCCGTCTTTTTCCCGGTTGGACTAAATCCCCGTCATTTTCCCGATTGGTAGACACCCTGTAAGATGAGCGATGAACTATTATAGAGCATATTAACTGGCCCCTGATCTGAATATGTCGCTCATGCATAGATTGTATAGAGAAGAATGTACAGAACAGAATAGGCCAAACAATGTTTTAATAAAAAAGGCATCGTATGCAAAAATTTTCTCCACCAACTTCAACTTATCCTTTAGTTATCCAAAGAGTGATACTTGCAGTAGATGCGATTCTGGAAAATCAACTGCAGAACATAAGGAAAATGTAAAACTAGGCTTCCAGTTGATGTCTAAGGTCCGTGAAAGGGCATTTCAGGATAAAAAGTTGTGTTATGGGACTGTCAACCTCCAGCAAACCATGCCACTACCCAAACTCACTACATCAAAGGCATTTTACCCGAGACAAATTTGGTTCTACAACTTAGGCATACATGTGATCACTACTGAAGGTCATCAATCTGTAATGCATACATGGACTGAAGATGTGGCTAACAGAGGTAGTGCAGAAGTTGTAAGTTGCTTATGGAATTTTATACAAACTTGTGAAAATGTGAAAACAAGAGAAAACCTTACTGTATGGTCTGACTCGTGCGAAGGCCAAAATAATTTCTCTCTCTGGTGCAATAGAAAAATATGTTACTCCTTCCACTTCTTTTACTATTACTCCTTCCACTTTCACGTCAGTTCCGAATGCAGTTGAAAGTGATTTAAAAGGTTCAGATGGAGACACGCCAAGAGAGATTATTTTCGACAAATGTAAGAAAATCAAACAATTCATCAGGATATTTTAAAATATGATGAAGACCAACCTAACGGCAGACACTTTACAGATGTAGATTGCGAAGTTGATAGTGACTCAGCATCCTGGAAGAATTTAAGTGTCTCCCAACATCAGATAATAGAAAAAGGACCAATACAGATTATAGGCGTTGATTTTCCAAAAGATGATTCTGGAAGGCATTTTTCTGATTCGTTTTATTATCATATAATGTCTAACGGAGAAAAATTAGAGAGAAAATGGTTAGTTTACTCCAAAAGAACTGATGCTGTGTATTGCTCTTGCTGTTTATTATTTAAAATTTATTATGTAAACGGGGCGAATTGGTCAAAAGGCTATAGAGACTGGAAAAATATCTCTAGAAGTATAAGGTCTCATGAAAGCTCTGGGAAATATATGGAGTGCTTCAGTAAATGGAAGGAAATGGATACTAGGTTAAAAGTGGGTAAAACTATTGATAAAGAACATCAGAGGATTTTGAATCTAGAAAGGCAGCATTGGCGAGATATTTTAAAAAGAATTATTGCTGTCATACAGCTGTGCGCTTCACAAATGTTGCCACTTCGGGGTACTTCCGACAAAGTTTTTGAATCAAATAACGGAAATTTTTTGAAAATAATGGAATTACTTTCTAAATATGACTCCGCTAGAGAGCATTTGAGAAGAGCTTCTGCTCAATCGAACGTCACCCACTACTTAGGTAAGAATATTCAAAATGATATTATAAGCCTATTTAGGAAAAAAAGTTCGAGATACCACAATTGAAAGAATTAAATGTGCAAAATACTATAGTATTGTATTAGACTGCACCCCTGACGTAAGTAGGATAGAACAATGTCCTTGGTTATTCGTATTGTGACAAAAGAAACCTTAGAATATGTTTGCAAAGAGTATTTTATAAATTTCCTACCTGTCGAAGAGCCAAGTGGGGCAGGACTTACTGAACTGTTAACACAGGAACTTAATAAATTAGGCCTCGAAATTGGAAACATTCGCAGCCAAGGTTATGATAACGGAGCCAATATGAAGGGAGTGCATTATGGCGTTCAAAGGAGAATTTTAAATGAAAATCCAAAAGCATTTTTTGTTCCTTGTTCCTGTCACTCCCTGAATCTTGTTGTGAATGACGCAGCAAAAAATACAGGCGAAATTTCCAATTATTTTTCTCAGGTACAAGAGTTATTTGTATTCTTTTCGGCTTCAACTCAAAAACGGAGTGTACTAAAATAGTAATTTACGTTATAAGTCCGGTAGGTGACTTATTACAGTAAGAGTTATTTTACGGACGAGGCGACGCAGGAGCCGAGTCCGGAATATAAACGAGTACTGTAATGAAACCTACCGGACGTGTATCATATTGTCCAGTAAATCCTTTTTAAAATGAATAAAAAGTCATAATTATTGAAATTTGAGAAATATTAGTTCGTAATCTGACAATCGCATCACCGTAACGATGTTATAGCCATTGTTTTCCATAGCTAATTATGATTGTCTCTAGCTTGTCACTGTCAACTAAATAAAACCATAATTTTTGCATTGTTTTGTATTATGGAGATTTCGGAGGAGACTTAAAATAAATGTGTTGAAGCAACCGGAAAATTATCCAGAAAAAATCATCATATTTAGTGTAAATTAAATAATCTGTATACTGGCTCCAAATTAAATAAAGAACTTTAGAACTAGAGAGCTCTATTTAATCAAAATAAAATAAAAATTACAAATTTTAGTTAAGCAAAATATTAACAATTTTGTAAGTAGAAGCCTAATTTGTAGTTATCTAACATTCTTCATTTACTAAAAGTGGTAGAAAAGTATGTTTCATAGGTAGTGGTAGGGGCCAAAGTGCTTACTTCACAATAGTATCAATATGAATTAATATAAGTTCAAATAAAATAAAAATTACCAACTTTAGTTAAGCAAAATATTATAAATTTTGTAAGTAGAAGCGTTGAGTGAAGAGTCCTTATAGAGATGCAGCCGTGTACTTAATATCGTAGTGCGGGCAGGGTCTGTGGTATAGTTAGGCGCCACCGACCGGGGTCTAGCAATCTCGTCAATCTCAGTCCCTCAGTCGGCTGATAGCACTCGCATGGTTCGTGTCATTTGTTGTATTAGTGCACCGTAAAACGAGGAAAAAAAAGTAGCTTCCTTCTTGAAAAAAAATTTTTGAAGGTACAACCACATGGGACCTTCACAGCATGATAGATTAGGTCCTTGGCCATCTGTAATGTCCAATTACAATATTTTTTGGGAGGTCAAACTATTTTTATGACGAAAAATGTTATAAATCTGTCAAAATTAATTTTTCTTACATTTTCACACATCCCTCGTGATATCTCCGGAACCAATTGAGATAATTATACGTATTTTTTTTTAATTGATGGAGGAAATGTGGGCGAAGGTCACTGCTTAAATTTTGTTTTTATGGAAAATCTAATTTTTCTGTAAAACGAGGTAAAACTTGAACATTTACTTCCCTTGCAGCGCTTTTTTCAGTAAGCGAAAAACTTTTTTATTTTAAGGAATTTTGACATACCATCTGCGTATGAAATAAAGTCTACACCTCAAGGAAGTTTTTAAAACAAAAATCAGGTCTCTACGACTTATAGTTTTCGAAATTTTGTTATTTAAAGCTGAGTTTTTCGATCCTAGAGGCCTAGATGTCCGGCAAGTGTGGACTATTTAATACAAGTAATCTTGTATTATATTATGCCAGTTAGAAACAAACTTTTCTTTATATAATGTGAATGCAAATGAGTATTAGTTATTTTTATTGAGTTATTACATATTATTTAGTGCTTAACAATGGAATGTTTATTCTGTGGACAAACTTTGAAAGATAATGACAAATTAGTGAGACAAAATCCTAGATTGCAAGGAGTAAAAACAATTATATATGCCACGGTAAAAAGGCGAGACATTTGTGTCGAAAAGATTTTGCAACAAGAGGAAAATATTTTAAGTGGAAAAGTCAAAGTGAAATTTCATATAGCCTGCAAACAAACCTATATTAGTTTGTAAAATCTTAAAAATCTTTCCCAATTCAGTGAAATTGAAAATGTATCTTCGTCTTCGGTAAGATGCAATAAATTTAATATTCGGACAATGTGTTTAATACGTAATACATCGAGAAAGAAAGGCGTAATATGGTATACGATAATTCTCTGTAGACGTGATTTATCTTTATATTTCTTTGCCACCTTATTATCAGTCTAGTCGATACATTGTTGACAAGGGGCCGACTTGACATTTTTATTGTTAATGATGGGATTTTGGAGAATGAGAGGGGAGTATGCGTTTATTTTCGATTTATCGCAAATATTTGAGAAACCAAACATAGTATAATTTTTCACATCCAGTGGAAGTATAGTAACAAACAAATTTTTTTAAATTTTTATTGTTCAAATAGGCTTAGAATATCACGAAACATCGAGATTTTAAGTTTGAGCGAAAAAAAAAATTCTGCCTGCCTGCCTGTCTGTTTATTTTCATAACAATTAAATATAAAAACCCAATGAGCTGCTGGCAACATAAAACATTTTTTTTCCCAGTAAAATAAACCATTTTGATATAATATTAAATAATACATAACAAAGAAAATTAAGTAAAAGTTCCATGTACCATGTGCATCACAAATGCGCACAACGTGATAAAGTGAATTTTATTACTTTCACATCAATCACATCCAGTGGAAGTATAGTAACGGCAAAAAAATTTAAAAAACTGTCATTGTTCAAATAGGCTTAGAATGTCATGAGACGTCGAGATTTTAAATTTGAGCAAAAAAAATTTCTGTTTGCCCGTAACTTTTTTGTGCGCATGTTTACTCTGGAACCGTTAAAGATATTGACTTGAAATTTGATACACGTATGTATTTTAACGAGAACTGGAACTAGATTATATTTTCATTTTATTCCGTTGAAGGGTAAATTGGGATAAAGGGGGGGTAAATAAGTAAATCAAGCATGTAAGAGTCCATAAAATTGGTATTTAGTATATATAAGAAAAGATAAGGGCTCAAAAAATTACTCCCATTACCACCCCCACCTCACTATTAAAGGGGGGTGGAAAAGCGTCAACATATTTTTTTACTTCATTTGCCCCCTTTACCACCCCCTTCCACCACCCCTCACTACCGATGTGACATATCGTTTTATAGGTTTTTGGAGTAGGCGATTTCAAATATTATGTTATTAACGTTTCATAAATAATTTTCACATAGTGGAGTGCAATTTTTTTCTTCTTTGTGAGAGACTTGGATAGAAAACGTAGATGTGGAATTTTAAGGTTTATAAACATGTTGCTAAATTGATACCAATGGTTCAAGGATAGATGAGGATATAGCAACGCGTCCTTGCGTGTTTATCTAGCTTCTACGATTTTCAATTAAAATACCATGCAACCTGTTCGGTGTTTCTATTATTTTCTTTATTCTTTAATAAGTGGGTTATCTCGAGTAGTATATAGATGCGCAGTGGATTTCCTCGAGTACTATGGATGCGCGGTGGCTTTCCTCGAGTACTATAGATGCGCAGTACGTTACTCCAAGTAATATGGATGCGCAGTAGATTTCCTCGAATAAAATGGATGCGCAATGGATTACCTTGAGTAGTATGGATGCGCAGTGGGTTTTCACGTGTAAAATAGATGCGCAGTAGGTTACCTCAAGTAGTATGGATGCGCATTGGGTTTCCTCGAGTAACATGGATGCGCAGTGGGTTACCTCGAGTAGTTTGGATGCGAAGTTGGTTATCTCGGGTGGTATGGATGCGTAGTAGGTTTCCTCGAGTATAATGGATGCGCATATGCTTTCCTTGAGTAGGTACTGTTGATGCGCAGTAGGTTACCTATACGGATACGCAGTGGGCTTCCTCGAGTAAAACGGATGCGCAGTGGGTTACCTCGAGCAGTATAGATGCGTTTCCTCAAAGAAAGTGCTTGAAGTAGATTACTTCCACCGTGTACTCTACGGCACATTATAATTGTTTATATTTTTGTCATGCCATTTTCTACGTATTGCTCCCACTTCCAGTATAAGTGTAGTAATTTTGAAAACATTTATTTAAATAGGCTTAGAATGTTATGACATGTCGAGATTTTAAGTTGAAGCAAAAAATAATTTCTATCGCGTCGGTCTCTGACGTTTTGGGTGCACGATTACTCTGGAACCGTTTAAGATATTGACTTGAAAATTGGTACACATATGTATTTTAACGAGATCTGGAATATTTTGTTCTTATTCTGTTAAAGGGTTGAGTGGTAAATTGGGATAAATGGGGGTAAATAGGTAAATTAAGCAAGTAAGAGTCCATAAAATTTGGTATTTAGTTTATTATTATATAAAAGAAGTTAAATTCTTAGAAAAATTTTTGGCATTAACTACCCCCATTATCACCCCCCACGCGATTATTAAAGGGGGTGAAAAAAAAATTGTGATTTAGTGTGTACAGGAACCAAAGGCCTCAAAAAATTTTCCACTTCATCCACCCACGTATCATCTCCTACCACCACCCCAACCCCCACTATCGATGTGGCATATCGTTTTTTGGTTTTCATTTAGAAAATTTCATAAACAATTATTTCCACATGGTGGAGTGCAAATATAGTGTTTTCGTTTTGAGAGGCTTGGATAGGAAATCTGGATGTGGAAGTAGTGATTCCTTGGGCTGCGGTTTTCATTTTAAAATGTTAAAACCGCTGCCCAAGGAATCACTACTTCCACATCCTGATGTTCTATCCAAGTCGCTCAAAACGAAAAATATTTTGATACTATATTTGCACTCTACTATGTGGGAATAATTGTTTATAGAACTTTAATTATATAATATTTGAAATCGCCTACCCCAAAAACTCATAAAGCGATATACCACATCGGTAGTGGGGGTGGGGGTGGATGAAGTAAAAAAAAATGTTTGAAGCCTTTGGTTCTTGTACACACAGTGACTCACACTTTTATTTTCCCCCCCCCATGGTTAAATTTTTTGAGACCTTGACTTCTCTTGTATTTACTAAATGCCATTTTTTGTCGTTGTTGTACTTCCACTGGATGTGGAAGTAAAAGGCATATTGACATTTTATGATGAAACTGTTATTTTTAAGATATCACAAAATTATCCATTTTGCACCTTTCTTAACCGTCTTCACCCTAGTAAATTTTGAATATGTTTTAGATGACATTTTCCTTTACTACTGCCGCAAAAATATTACATGTTGCAATATTTTTCGGGTTTACACCATTCCCTTCTTTAATTCTGCTGAACTGTAATAACCAATTTGTACAAAAATATTTTTTATCCTCTCCCAAATATACTGCTACTGCAGTGATGGGTTCATTTAAAGTTATTTATTTGTTTATAGGCTTTTCTCTGTAATTGCTTTTTTTAATAATTAAAACGAAAAAGCGATTTTATTGGGAAAAAGAGTAATAATTAGTAAACATAATAAAAAAACCGCTGCCCAAGGAATCACTACTTCCACATCCAGATTCTCTATCCAAGTCACTCACAACGAAAAAACTTTGTATGTGAAAATAATTGTTTATGGAACTTTAATAATATAATATTTGAAATCCTCTACCTCAAAAACCCATAAAACGATACCCCACATCGGTAGTGGGGTGGGGGGTGGGAATAGGGGGGTGATAGTGGGGGTGGATGAAGTAAAAAAATATTTTGAGGTTTCTGGTTCCTGTACAAACACTAAATCACATTTTTTTTTCATCCCCTTTAATAAGGGGGTTAGGGTGGTAATGGGTTAGGGTGGCTAATGCCAAACATTATTTTGAGACCTTAGCTTCTCTTGTATATACTAAATACCAATTTTATGGACTCTTAACTGCTTGATTAACCTATTTACCCCAAATTTACCCCAATTTACCCCCAACCCTTCGACAGAACTAGATCAAAATATAATCTAGTTCCAGATCTCGTTAAAGTACATACGTGTACCAAATTTCAAGTCAATATCTCAAACGGTTCCAGAGTAAACGTGCGCACAAAAAAAAGTTACAGACCGACAGACAGAATTTTTTTTTCGCTCAAACTTAAAATCTCGACGTTTCACGACATTCTAAGCCTATTTGAACAAAAAAGTCCCTGAGAGCATATTTTTATCTATTATGGCTCACATGCCAAAGGCGCCCGCGCGCAAACCTCAAAGTAACTGTTTTTCGCGCTGTTCTCCAAGCAGCCCGTTAAAGCAGTTAAATATTATTTGTCCAATGAGAAGTTGTGGTCGATTTTTTTATTTATGAATTTCTGATCGCTCTGCACGATGGCGTCCTTCATTTTTCTTAAATATACGTTTTTTAATGCAAAAAACATTAAAAAAAATCGTACATTTGAACTTTTCCACCTTGTAGGAAGTAATTTTCTTTATTAAAAAAATGTATCTATTATTGACATATCATTTTGTTTTTATTTATCACATATAAACAATTAATATTACGGCCGAAAAGTGTAATTTTTCATTTTCATCGATTTCTATATAACTGGAACTTGCCGCATATTTTTATTAATTAGTGTTTTTTTCTGTACAATTGTACATACATTTCAATAACACAAAGAATATTTAACTATTTTTTTATTTTATTTCAACATTTTTTTAATACTTGTAACTCCATTATTAATATTATGCATCGAATAAAAAATAGTTTTAAACAGAAGTTACTCATTATGTTTTGTGTAATTTAAATTTGACTATTAGCATCGCCGTTTTCTTAATTTTTTGTTTGTTAATTAAGTCGCCAGTGCCACTTGCAGAGTAGCGTAAAAAACAGTCATTTTTATGTTTACACGTGAGCACCTGTAGCTCGAAAACTATAGTAGATAAGAATATGCCCTCGCGGACTTGTTTGTAGAAAATTCCATGTTGTACAAAAAAAAGTGCGGTGCATTTTCGTATTTATTACCGTTCTCGCTACGCAAGCGCTGAAAGATCAAAAACACCATCCTCGACATTTGCATACTCTTTTTTCTAATTATTTTAAAAAATTGGGAGGTCTTAAACGTACTCATAAATACTATTCCATGAAGCTGAACCGAATAGCAAAATAAAATATTTTTAATTTATCACATTTTTATAAATTTCAGAAATTCAAAATTGAACAAAAATCTCAAAAAAACATTTTTTGAACCCCAAATGGGTCTCGAGGACAAGGAACAATTGCAATTTCGAACAAAACACGATTGTTACAGCGCACAACGTGGCGACTTAAAAGATGAAATGCGACAATAATTGATAGTTAAAGGTTTCTCTTGTTTTTGAATTTTAAGTGAAACTAGTGAAAGAATTATTTATCTGAGATTTTTGTTTGTAAGTTTTTATTAATAAATTTGTCCTAACAGTAGTAACTTGTAAATGTTTTTTATCAGGGCGGCAAGCAATAACTGTTTGCTACAGGTGCTAAATGCCCCGACGCCGGCACTGATTGCGCCGGTCTACAACCTGCGTGGAGAATTATAACTTAATAAATATATTATGTACCCTCGTTCGCTGGAAATCAACGTCCAGTATTTCTATTCGCGGTTCGCGCAAAATAACACCGCGCGGTGGCACCACAAGTCAACGAACAATATGTGGATAGGGACGTGTGGGGGAAGCGTGATGAGCGAGGAACGGTTTTGGCCGTATAGTTGCGTATCTTATAGACTCTTCAATCAACGGTAGAAGCCTCCTAATCTATAGTTATGTAACATTCTTCATTTACTAAAGTTGGTAGAAAGTATATTTTACAGTAAAAAAACGCTATATAGCGGTGAATGATTTTCTTCAATAAAATACTTCTCGGACGCATTTTTATAGTTGGCTATGACTCCATTCTTGTGTGTTTCTTTGAATTATGACAGTTGTTTTTGTTATAGATATTGAATAACCTAATAAATATTATTATATCCTCGTTTTTCAACAAAATGGCAAAAAGGTGTACTCAGTTTTTGTAGAATTTCGCGATATTAATCGTCATCATCATTTAACGTACTTAACTGACTTATTTCGTAATTGTACTTTAGAAGCGGATGATAAAATGTTGTTCCGGAAAATTCAAGAGGCTCTTTTAGAGCCTTCTGTCAAACAAGACGAAAAATCGAATTGTCTCAAGGTATTATATTATATGAAACACAAACATTTGATCGTCTACGATTTTCATTCCACATATTCACCATTAAGGAGAGAAATTCTGAAAGAATTTGAAAAGCATTCGAAAATAGTGTTAATAAATAATTGCTAAAACTGTGTATTTAAATATTTTATTTCTTATACTTTTAGGTGAAAAAGTCAAAAGTCAAAACTTGCTTACTAAAAACAATAATATGATAGTGTTGCTAGGTAACACATTACAGTATCAGATACCGTAATGTTCGCAAGTAACACATTACGGTATCAGATACTGTAATGTTCGATTTACCGGCCGCAAATGAGTCCGGGAAATAGTCATTTACCAGACAGTATGAAATAAAAACATATTTCATAACTAACGCTAAAGAGTGTAAGCGATACAAGATGGGAAAGCCGTATTGAAGCTGTTAAGCCATTAAGGTACCAACTTGCTGAAATATATGATGCACTAGTTGCGATTTCTCTAGATCAACAAAAAGACGCTGATACCAGGAACAAAGGTAGATCATTAGCTTCAATAATTTCTAGTTACAAGTTTGTTTGTAGTAGTATAATTTGGTATGATGTTTTATTTAAAATTAATTTGGCATCAAAATGGCTGCAAAGTCCAAATATGGTTTATGAAACTACCGCTATTTTAAAAAATATAACGTTATTTTTAAAAGAGTTTCGTTTAAATGGCTTTAATCAAATGTTATACGCGGCTAGAGAAATTGCTGAAGATATGGAGATCTCTCCAGAATTTTCAAGTTCTCGACCTCTTAGAATTCGACGCAAGGCGAAACTCTTTGAATATGAGGGAGAAGATATCCTATAGAGAATCCTGTAAAACAATTTGAAGTAACATTTCTTAACTCTTCAGTGGATATCGCCATTAATTCAGTCGAGCAGAGATTCAATCAACTGGAATCCCATAGTCAACTTTTCGAATTTTAATATGATATTCCCGCCCTGCAACAAATGCACTCAAAAAATGTTTTGAAAAGGTGTCAGGGTTTATATATTCAGCTAACTGATGACGCAGATCCAAATGAATTTAGGTTAGGTTAGGTTAGGTTGATATGTGAGTGGGCTAATAACAGACCCTCCACCGCGACCATCTGGTCTATTGTGGCTCACTCCTAATTATATTTCAACCAATAGGTTCAGCTTTTTGATAAAGTCGACTACCTTATTGGGTGAGAGGTTGTCCAGATCCTCTGACAGCAGTTGCCCTTTGCCAAAAATTGAGAATTTGGTTCTTTCTGCAGCAGGACAGGTACATAAAATGTGCGCTGCTGTTTCATCCTCCTCCAGACACAGTCGGCATTCAGCGTTGTCCGCTATTCCGAGTCTGGGTAGGTGGTGGTTAAGTCTGCAGTGCCCAGTGTATAGGCCAACTAGAGTTCTTAGGTGTAACCTATTTAACTCTAATAGTTTTTTAGTTCTTGATTTCAAAGGGTATGTGATGAACTCCTTTGAATGAACTAATCCTGGTAGTTCTTGCCAGTACTGGAGGATTTTCCCCTAAGTCCAGGCCAAGATGGTTGTTTTCGCAATGCTTGCCGATATGCCAAGCACTGGCTCCAATCCAATAAATTTTGATACCGCACCTTCCCTGGCTAAGGAGTCGGCTACTTCGTTGCCCTCCAAGCCAGAATGGCCCGGTATCCAGACCAGAGTTAATTTGTTGTATGAATTACTCAATGAACTTTTAATTTTGAGCGAAATATAATGCAGGACAAAAAAGGCACAAAGACTTTAAAAGTTTTAAACTATTTGGAGAAAAACAGTTTGACTGAAAACTTTCCTAATATAGCTGTTTCATCAACAATTCTCGTAACCACCCCTCTATCTGTGGAGAACGCTCATTTTCAAAACTAAAATTAATAAAAAATTATTTACGTTCAACGAAGACGCAGAACAGATTAACAGATCTCGCCATACTCACCATTGAGAACGAAATATGTGCAAATATAGAATATGACGATATTATTGAAGATTTTGCCAAAGAAAAGTGTAGAAAAGTTACCTTATAAATATATACTATATACGCTTATGTTCCATATTGTTTTCTGTTTTGCAATATTTTATGTTTTTTTTCTGTATATGAATATAATTTTAGGTACGTAAGTAATATATTTTAGTATATTAAATTCGAGATATTTAAATTGTACTCTGTTTCTTCTGATTTCTTTTAAAAGGGCGGCAACATTGGGTCTTGCCTAAGACGCCAGTTTTAGACGAGCCGGCCCTGCATAAGTCTTTTCTACTAATTCGATAAACTGCATTCTAAAATTATTTTCCTTTAAAAAATGCCAGTTGACTTTATTAAAATCTGATTTATTCAGAAAGAAGTTTTTGTAACATAACTCCTTCATCCACTTGCCCCTTCAAATGTTGAAGACTTTAATATATTTCATGTGAGAGATAATCCTTTTTATGTTACCTTAAGAATTAACAATAAACCTTAATTTTATTTTTGGCAGTGGTGCATCCATTTCAGCATGTAATCAAGACACATATTTAAATGAATTTCAAAATTTCAGGTAAAATGTACAACTTTACTAAGAGGTTACAATGGAGATACTTTCGTGCAGACGTAGAGTATAATGGAAGTTGTTGTTGTGGCAAGTTGTTTGTTCTCTTGAAATAGTGGTTGAAAATAGTGGTTTTTGTAGTGAATTTTATGGAAATAATTCTAAAAAGTTTCATGGGAATGTACTTAAAAGAGTGCTTATTACTTTGAAGTATAATTTATGTATACTGGCAATCAATTGCATCAAAATTTTGAATAAAACCTTGACTATATGGTAGATTGTTGTGGATATACAAACTGTTTTTATTGACGTTTTTTTACTTTCATTCTTAGTTTGAAGATAGTACTCCAGTGGCATACTTAAATTATTTCTTGGAGGTTATTTAAATACATAATTATCAAAATGATGTGTGCAATTTGTAAAAAGCCGCCTGATAAAGACACCTATACATGTGATTTTTGTAAAGAATCATATTGTCAGGACTGTATTGGTCTCTCTACAACAGAAGTTAGAGGTGTTATTCTATGTGTCTTGTAGTTACATGACGTGACTGTGAATCAAAATAATACAATGCAACTGGTTTTGACTGAAATGAAAAGCAATTACACAGGCTCACAAAAAAAAAAGTGGTCTGCGCCGGGGTACTGACCACATCTATTCCTTGTATTTTGAGCCGCTGAACACGAATCTGACCGAAACTGACGTGCTGGGGAAAAACTAAGGTCAGATTCGTGTTCAGTGGCTCAAAATACAAGGGATAAGTATGGTCAGTACCCCAGCGCAGACCACTTTTTTTTTGTGGGCCAGTGTTATTGAAATAATAATAATAATTTATTCATCCAAGGAACTTATACAGTTATAGGATATGTCACAGTATATGATGCACTGAACGTGCATTTTAGAATTATAAAAAAAAAATAATTTTAAAAACAATGCATTACTAAAAAAATATTTAAAAAGTTCAAATCAAATCATGGTAATACATTCATAATTACAATATATGTCAACACAATAAAATTTATAAATTAAAAGTATTTAAAAATGTATATGGATGTTTTCATGCAAAATCATGCAGTAAAAACGTGTGACAAAAGAGTGCTCAGTGAGAGTATGTGTAAAATGTCTCTCAATTTATCATACCAATAAAAGTTGTGCAGACAGGCTCACTTTAAAAGTAATAGACTTAAATAGAGTTATTTGCTGTGAAAAAGCAGAAAAAATTGTAGATCAAGATACATTCGAATCATCAAATGAAGAAAAAATGAACCTCGAAATTAATTATTTAAAAAAATTGTTAGAAGAGATGGAAGGAAAGATCACTATTCTTAAGGAAAATAATACTTTGTTAAAAGATAAAATTGCATATTTGAATAAAGAAATAGCAAATATAAATACAAACAGTGTAGTGGAAACAAAAAATATAGTAAAAAAAGATGTACAGACAAAAACACTATCTGAGGAACAAAATCGTAAAAAGTTATCTGAAGACACAAATCCAAATAAAACCTTAATCAACAAAAAACCAGTGCAGCAAATACAAAAAAATAATGTAAGCATAATGCAAAATAAACAAATGGAACTAATGCATGAAATTATAAATTTAGAACCATCTACTACAAACAGGCAATATTTCGAAAATCAAAAATTCTCTTCTATTCAGCCCGAGATAGAAATATCTGAAGCTAGTGAAAAATCCCCTGGAAATAACATGCGAGATAATTACACCTATAAACAAGCCCTGATCGATGGTAAAAAACAAAATAGTAATGTTGAACGAGTCACAGGGAACATCAAAAGGCCCAAGAGAAGGGAGATAAACATCGGAACGGCAGAAGCTGAAGATGCAGAGAACGAATTCATAGGTAAAGAAGGCAATAAAAAAGTATGGCTTTTCATTTCACGAGTAAAAGATCACGTCACAGAAGAAAAGATAAAAAGTACATAAAGAATAAAACAGATCTTCAAGAGGACAGTGATATACTGGTTGAACATATAAAAACCAAATATGATAACGTTAGAAGAGACTGTAAATGCTTTAAAGTTGGAATAAATTTTGACAAAAAAGATATAGTCTATGAGGAAAACGTTTGGCCAAAGAAAGCTGCTTACAGAAGGTTCGATTTCAAAGTAAGAACTCTTTCTTGCTGAGGATGAAAAGGACAAGGATTTTTAAATATCAGTAAAAAACTAGAATTACCAAATGAAGCAGTAACTAATTTAAACAATGCCAACGTGAACTCGTTTTCAAGAACATCTGACCATTATAATCCCAACATAAGAAACGTATCTAAACTTTATAAAAATAAAAAAACAAAAAAAATCCCACATGTGATGCATCAAAATGTGCAATGCATAACTAATAAAATAGCGGAAATTGAATTGTTAGTACACGAAGAAAAACCTGAGATTATGTATTAGTGCACACTGGCTCGCCAATGGGTATGCAGACACAGTACAAATTCAAAATTATAAAGTGTGCAGCTGCTATGGAAGAACCAACAAAATTCATGGTGGGGTAAGGATTCTGGTTAATGATAATGTGATTTGTGAAGATATACCTGATGTCCAAAAATTCAATGTCTTCAATTCAAAGTCTTTGAGTGTTGTGCATGTAAATATAAATTAAATGATTCATCATGTTGCATAATACTTTGTATCTATAGTAGCCCAAATCCGGGACATATTAAGGAATTTTTAAATTGTTTGTACAGTTGTTTAGAACATTTACAAAGGCCTGGAAAGGAAAAATTGGAAAGTGCTGTGGTTTAACTGCGAAATGAAATTCGTAACCTTAAAATGGCCTCAAATATCCAAGGTCCAACTGAAAAAGAGAATAACATCTCCTTTTTTAGCGAATATCAAAACAGCATTGATAGGAGAAACAATATCAGTACAGACTTCATCAGATGACTATAAAATAAGAATCGACCATGGCTTCGAACAAGGTAAAAATATCTTTAATAAATTAGGAGTCGTGTCTGGGACATTCAAAGCCATTAGTTGGTAGAGCAGAAGAAAAGCCACATCCAATAAAAATTATATTTGCGGACTCTAACCTGGCATCTCTATGTTTAAAAACTTGCTGAATCTGAAATATGCATTGTCACCGATCTTACTCCCATGCAAAAGGATCATCTTAACAATGTTCGTAAAGAACTTAACGATAGAATAAGCAAGGATGAAACTAACATTACCAATCGGTACATCCAATAGAGCAAATAGCAATAGGACTCAAAAAACTAAGATCACTCAATTGTTACCACCAAAATGCTGGTAGAATTCGCACTAAAATATCAGATCTCAAACACGCAATCAGCCTTAGCGACTTAGACATCATCATCTTAACAGAAACGAAGGAATTTTCAAATAGTGAACTTGATTTAAATAACTTTAATATTTATAGACACAATCGCAATTAATAAACAACTTGGTGGCAGAGTACTAATAGCAGTGTGTCAGCATCTCTCCACTAAACTAGTTAAGATTGAATGTGATACTGTCGAGCAATTATTCATAACTGAACTGTAATATAAATAAATACATTTTTGAGGTAACTTATATCCCACCCCGAGCCGTGTCTAACGAGGGTCCATTTCGTGCCATGCACAGGCGAACTAGGCCATGGGGTGCCAAAAAGCCAATTTTATAGTATTTTGACTGAGCGGTGCCGCGGCGCCCTCTTTGATCTACTAGTTTAATCCTTATACCTTATTATTAGAGTAGCCCTTGATGACCAAAGTGTATGCAGGAATCTATTATTTTCTAACTACGATACACAGAGAGCATTATTATCACACCTCACAGTCACATGCAAGTCACGTGTCAATGTCATGTCGGTAAAATGTTTTTGGATATTTAATGGAGCCATTGAGCATTTCTATTGAACTTATGGCCGAACCCTGGTTCTCCTCTAATAATTTGAAATTAAATAAAGAAAAAACACAAAGGATCACTTTCTCCAGCAGTACTCCGCACGTGGGGGGGAGCATGAAACTACTTGGGATAACTCTGGATAGCTCTCTGAATTGGACATGTCATGTTGACCTTCTCTGTAAAAAACTGTCAAGTCATATATTTCTGGTAAGACAATTGAAAAATATCCTAAGTAATAACATGTTATTGAATGTTTATTACTCTATATATCACTCATCCTTGAGTTATGGGGTCATCTTGTGGGGTAATTCATCTGCGGCTATACGTGTTTTCAGGCTACAAAAGAAAGCAGTTCGCATAATTGCAAATGTGGGTTTCAGAGACCACTGTAAACCTGTATTCAAAAAGTATGGCATTATGCCAGTGCCTACTCTTTATATCTATTACTCACTGTTAGAAATCCATAAAAATGTAACTACTTTTAATAAAAACTCTGATGTACATAACCATCAAACCAGATCCTCCTACTTACTCAGAGCTCCTAAACACAGGCTACAGAGATCGGAAAAATAATTCCTTGAATCTAAAACTATATAATAAACTATCTCCCAAACTAAAAAAAACTCAACAACCAACATTTCAAACGTCATGTAAAAACTTTTATGTTAACCCTTTCGCTGCGGGAACCGTCCACAGCCGCAGCAGAAAGTGGCAATTCACATGCGGGAACCGTGTATAAACGCAAGGATTTCCGAAAGAGTTAACTGCGGTACCCAAACGCATACATTTGGTAGTAGATATCTACTTGTATTTTAGTACTGCCTCCGGCCGCTAGATCTGGTAAGACATCGTACAGATTTTACGTGCCATAATTGCGGGAACCATTCGGAGACGTTCAAATTTCTGGAAACATGTCAGTAGCGCCCAGTTATCTAGGCAGATGCAGTAGCGTGTAAAACTCAATGGTGTAAAGTTGTAACTTTCTCTAACTTTCTCTTATTGTTTATGGTTTAGCTTGTGTGTGTTGTGAAATAAAGTCAAAGGTAAAAATTTTATTATTTATTTATACATACTCTTGCCGATTTCAATGATTTTTGGTAGATTGGTAGATTTTGGACCACTAATCATGAGTGAAGCCATTTTATTTCGGTCACGTTTTGTTTCCGAGTTTTTTATTATTAATTTTTATACCATCAATTTACAATTCCACTATATTTCCTGTTATTTTTGCACAAAGTGATTGATATTTCAGATAATTATATGATGATTAGCAATAGAATTTGTTCAAAAAACCGCACATTTATTTAAAAATAAGGGAAAAAAACTATGCAACAATTTCTTCAAAACTTTACCTTACTATATAAGTTTTTCACTTTCTTTTCAAACAAAATGTGAACATTTTTGCCAGATTTTGTTAAAAATCCTCTTGATATTCTTCGAGTCACAAATTTTGTAGAAGAAGCCGGAAAAATATCCAAAATATAGGAGGAATCATTGATGATTGATATATCATTAACGAAACGTGACAAAAAAAAACTTTTGTGAATTTGTGATTGGAACAAAATCTGCTAATGTGAAAAAGTAAATACATACTTATTCAAACAATAGAAAATGTTTGGAAGACGTCTGCTGAAATATTACACTGATGAAGAACTGTTGGAACTATTGATGAATAGTGACGAAGAAACATCGGACATAGATGAAAATGACGTGCTTACAAGTGATGAAGACGAAGTACCTGAAATAGAGAGTGATAAAGACGAAGTACCTGAAACGGAAAGTGATTCAGAAGGTAAGAAATTAGGCTGATATTTACTAGTAAGCAAACAATAACAAATTAATTTCAGGTGATGCTCGGCCAAATAAAATAGTGAAACTTAACGAAGAATTTTCCTGGGGCAACCAGATATTTGAACCCATTATTCACGGCTATAATCCCGCTAATTCGGAATTGAAAAACACCCTTAATCCGAATGATACTCCCATGATGTGTTTCAAGCAATTCTTTTCTGAAAGACTATTAGAACATATAGTAAACGAAACAAATCGTTATGCTGACATCACGTTTCAAACATCATCAAGTACATCTCGTCAAAGTAAATGGAAACCTACTAGTAGTGATGAGCTTTACATCTTTCTGGCTGTAACAATGTTGATGGTTCAAACAAAAAAACGAAAAATAAATGACTACTGGTCCACCGATCCCGTAATTGCTACACCAATCTTTAGTCAAATTATATCTCGTGACGATACATACTTCTTCTGCGTAATCTTCATTTTGCCAATAATGAAGAGCAACATAATTCAAAGGATCAACTCTTTAAAATTAGAACAGTTGTTGATCATCTCAAAGCTGCTTTCCAAAAAAGTCTGCATCCTTTCCAACATCTGATTTCAGTTTTGTGCTTTGCGAAGAGCAGATGTGTATGATAGCCGTAATTTGAGAACTCCGACCCATTCAAGTGGTTACATAAAGTCAAGTGGACAAGTAGAGTGAAAAAGAATGTATCAATAAAGTGAAGTTTTAAGTGTTAAAACGTAAAGAAATATAAAATATATGAGGGAACTGAATATTTCATGATAACCGCGTCATTAGTTGTGCTCAAATAGACTGTTTAAATTTACAAAGAAAATAAACAGAATATAAGGACCATTCTTGTGCATTCTTGTGCTGGTAAAATAACAGAAAAGATCCCACCCTGCCTCTTGCTAATAATACAACGAAAAGTGTATAATAGTTCTGGCACTTAAATAAAATTATGGGTGAAAACGAACCTCTATCAAATAAACAAATACTAGATACTTTAATGAAGGCAATCAATAGTATCAAAGACGAAGGCAAGGCGAATAAGGAAGAGCTAAAAAAGGGAAATAAAAGAGGAGAGTCACGCATTGTTAAAAAAACTAGAAGATAACACAAATCATATAAACATATTATCACAAAAATATAACGCCCTTGAAAACAGATGTATAAATTTGGAAAGAAAACTTAGAAAAAATAATATTATAATTTTTGGATTAGCTGTTCCAAAAGGAGCAGATTTGCTACATTTCACTTTAAATAAGCTACAACATCTACTAGGTGTGCAATTGCAAGAGGGAGATATTAATAACATATACCAACTAAAAAGTGATACAACTTCCCCTATAAAAAAAGGACTTAATCTTTAAAAACTGTAGCAAGTTAAAAGGCACGAAAATATTTATCGCCCACGATTTATGCCCTGAGGATAGAAAGGACCAGAAAGTACTATCTGACCATCTCAAAATTGCAAGATCCAAAAACTACTCAGCCAAGATAAAAGGCAAAAAGCTAGAAATAAACGGCGAGGTTTACACGACAGAACAACTCCAGCAACTAGAAATAGAGAATTCAACACAGAAAACGTATAAAGATAACCTGTCATCAGTAACGAGCCGAAGAAGTCGTACTAGCTCTCCAACATCCATAAAAAAAGAAAATAGCCCACCTAAACTAGTAACAGTTAACCAGGACAATAATAAGAAGACAGAAAAAGGAGAAACGTCACTTGTACATAAAGCAAAAGAAGAAGGGAAGAATAGAAATCAAAGGACTAGTTCGGCAGGCAGTGCAAAAAGTGACAAAGGTGAAAGACAATTAAGGCCAACAAGGAAGTAAGAATAACTGAATACCTGTGAATAATAAGGTATAAAAAAAAGATTCAATATAAGTTTTTAGTGTATCAATTTTTATTCACTTTTAATTCTTAATTTTTATTTTTCTTTTTCCATATCTCTTTTTTTTCTCTTTTTTTATTATTATTATCAACTGATTTGTTCCTCTTGTTTATTATTAAGTTGTATTAGATTTACGATTAGAAAATAATGGACAATTATATACGAGATTTTCATATTGAAGAAATAACAACGACTGAAGCAAGTACCATACCAGAATTAAAAGCGTGCCTTACAGAAACAAAAAAATTGTCTCAAAATATTTCATACAAATATAAGAAGTATATCAAAAAATTTCAATGAGCTTGAAGTAATACTCAATGAATTTAATGAATTATATGATATAATTGTTTTAACAGAAACATGGTCTGTAGGTAATGACGATTTATTTAATTTACAAAATTATAAAAAAATTTATAATAAAGGAAACGTAAACAAAAACGACGGTGTTATAGTATATGTAAAAAACAAACATAAATTTGAGGCAAAAATAAAAAAATAGCAACTGATAATAACAAGAAAACGTCAATTACAGCTATATATAAACCACACACAATTAATACACTCTCATTCATTCAAGAATTAGAAACTTTTGTTACTAACAAAGACAAGAATAATACGACAATTATAGTAAGAGATATGAATATAAATATATTAGAGAATACGGAGGCTAGCCATGAATATTTAAATGTTCTTTACGAAAATGGTTATAAATCACTAATCAACAAGCATACTAGGATAGAAAATAACTCCCAATCTTGTATTGATCATATTTTTTTTAAAAGTAATTACATCACGGTAGATGAATTGCTGCCAATAATTTTACACTCTAAAATAACAAATCATTTCCCAACAATATTAAAAATTAACGATAATAACTTCAAATCAAGACAAACACAGTTGACAAAAACATTCCTAGATTATAAAAAAATATGTAGAATCATAAACCAGAACACACTTGAAAATATTTATATGCAAGATACAGTGGAGGGAGCCACCCAAATATTCATAAATACAAACAAAGAGGTTATAGAAATGTCAACACGAACAATTACAATAAAACAAACGGTAAAAAAAAACCTTGGATCACAGAGGGTTTAATAAAGTCAATACATGTCAGAGATAAATTGTATAATAGTGTACAGAAAAAACCCAAATGTAGATTTGCTTAAAGAATACAAAGATTATAGAAACAAACTAAATAAATAAATTACAAAATCGAAACAAAACTATTACAAAGATGTCATTATCCAAAATAAAAACAATGGCAAGAAAATTTGGCACCTAATGAGAGAATATACAAACAGTCCACAAACAAACAATAACGACATAATTGAAATAAAAAATAAATATAACATAAATGTTACGGATGGAAAAGAAATTGCGCAAATATTTAATAATCACTATGCTACTGTTGGTGAAAAAATGGCACAGAAAATAAAAAAGGATTGGCAATCCGATCAAAATGAACAAACACAACCTAATAACCCTTAGACAATATTTTTAAACCCGGTTAATGAAAATGAACTGATTGAGATAATAATGTCACTTAAGAATGACTCAGCGCCCGGTGCTGATGGTATAACAACTAAAATTCTGAAAGAGTTATCTCAAATCATAAGTAACATACCTGATAAACCTCATTTTTGAGACGGGGGATTGTCCATCCCAATTTAAAGAAGCCCTGATAACACCAATTTATAAATCAGGTGACAGTCAAATAGTTGATAACTACAGGCCCATTAGTTTGTTATCCAATGTTGCTAAAATATTTGAAAAAGCATTAAAAACCGGGCTAGTTAGTTTCATGGAACGTTACAACTTAGTGTCTAAGAAGCAATATAGTTTCCGTAAGAACATGTCAACCAAATGCAATAGCCAATTTAACGAAAAAAATTTATAATTGTTTAGACTTAGCCAAACCATGTGCAGGAGTTTTCATTGACTTGGCAAAAGCTTTCGACACGATAAGCCATGAATTACTTCTACGCAAAATCCAAAATATAGGAATACGGGGACAGACTTTCAAGTTGCTTAGCAGCTACTTGGAAAACAGATATCAATCGGTAAAAATAGGCACCAATATCAGTGATTAACAAAAAATAACATTTGGTATCCCACAAGGAACTGTTCTATTTTATTCATAATATATCTAAAGGATCTTCTTAACCTAGACTGTTACGGAGACATAGTGTCATATGCTGATGACACTGTACTATTCGTAAAAGGGGAGACTTGGGCTGAAATAAATAAAAAAATAAAGAAAGATTTAAACAAAATAACAATATGGTTTGATAACAACTTGCTAACGATTAACTTAAATAAAACAATGTATATACCATTTTCGAGTTACAAAAGGGGTTTACCATCCTATACAACTATCGATGTTGAACTTAAACATTGGAAAACTCAGAATATGTTAAATATCTTGGAATAATTGTAGATAATCATTTGAGATGGAACCACCACATTGAAAACTTAGTCAGGAAGTTGAGATCGCTATCCTACATGTTTCATAAATTAAGTATATTTTGAGTATCCACGAACTTAAATCAGTTTACTATGCGTTAGTACAATCACTGCTTACTTACGGTATTATTGGCTGGGGTGGAGCATACTCAAATGTAATAAAACCTCTGGAAGTCATACAAAAACGAATACTCAAAATCATTTTTAATTTTCCGGCAAGGTTTTCAACTGAGGAGCTTTTTAAACATACCAAAATATATGACGTAAAGAAACCTTTTTTATTTAACTGCGTTAACAAATATGTCAAAACACAAATTAATAACGGATTCTATCTCACATATACATAATACAAGACACAAAACACAAAAAATCTATTATTACCCAAAAAAATAAGACCATTGGACAGAGAGTGTACCACTACATTAGTATAAAAGTGTACAATCTTCTACCACCCGAATAATAATATATAAAGTCCTCAAAAATAAAACTTCGCCAGTGGTTAATTAAAAATAAACCTACGCTTTATATCCGCTTTTCTGTTTTTTACCTTTTTCTTCTGTGGTGTAAATATACATTTGACAGAATAGTTGTTATTTCTTTATATATATTTGCATTCCTTATGTATATGTTTATATATTTTGTTTCTTCCCTTTTCATAAGATATGTGCACGTATATATATACACGTTTACGTATTGTATAATACTTAAATATCACTTTAGTCACCTATTGTTATTTGATTTTCTTATTGTTATTTTAGTATTTTATTACATTTAATATAGCAATAGTGTTGAAAAAATATATTACTCCCTAGGAATTCGAGGCCTACAGTCAAGTTTTTTCGAAAACTTAAGGAAGTCTCGGACACCTACTTTTAGTAACTATTATAGTCAGCCACTATCCTCAATATTTATTTACACTGTTATCTAATTAATATATGCGTATGTGCTACGTAAATTAATGTAAATAAATATTATTATTATTATCTGTGTATAGATAAGAGCTTGATATTGTTTAAGGGACGGATTAGTTACAAGCAATATATTCAATAGAAGCGTCACCGATTTGGCATAAAGTTTTTTGTTTTGTGTGACTGCAAAACTGGATATTCATTGGACTTCGTCATCTATACAGGGTCTAGTACTAATATTCTGGAATTTGAGGGAAATCTTGGTATACATTTGACAGAATAGTTGTTATTTCTTTATATATATTTGCATTCCTTATGTATATGTTTATATATTTTGTTTCTTCCTTTTTCATAAGATATGTGCACGTATATATATACACGTTTACGTATTGTATAATACTTAAATATCACTTTAGTCACCTATTGTTATTTGATTTTCTTATTGTTATTTTAGTATTTTATTACATTTAATATAGCAATAGTGTTGAAAAAATATATTACTCCCTAGGAATTCGAGGCCTACAGTCAAGTTTTTTCGAAAACTTAAGGAAGTCTCGGACACCTACTTTTAGTAACTATTATAGTCAGCCACTATCCTCAATATTTATTTACACTGTTATCTAATTAATATATGCGTATGTGCTACGTAAATTAATGTAAATAAATATTATTATTATTATCTGTGTATAGATAAGAGCTTGATATTGTTTAAGGGACGGATTAGTTACAAGCAATATATTCAATAGAAGCGTCACCGATTTGGCATAAAGTTTTTTGTTTTGTGTGACTGCAAAACTGGATATTCATTGGACTTCGTCATCTATACAGGGTCTAGTACTAATATTCTGGAATTTGAGGGAAATCTTGGTATGGGAGCAAATACAGTTTTAGCTCTTATAGAACCATACATGTATAACGGACATAATATATTTCTTGACAATTGGTATTCAAGTCCAGTCCTTTTTTCAGTTCTTCATCAAAATGAAATTAAATGCCTGTGGGACGGTTAAAGCAAATAGAGCTCACATGCCGTCACTAAGAAAAAAATTAGAAACTGGTGAAATACAACATGCATCGACGGACAAGATGTTAGCATTGAAATGGAAGGACAAACGGGATGTTACCATGCTGACAACGTTCCATACAGCAGATGTTGTGCCTGTTCAGAATAAATGGGGAATTGAAGTCAGAAAACCCGTGTGTATCGTAGAATATAATAAGAACATGGGCGCAGTCGATCGATGTGATATGCTTTATAGCTCCACAGAAACAGTCCGCAAATCCATAAAATGTTACAAAAAAATATTTTTTCATTTACTGGATATGTCAACACTAAATGCGCATGCCTTGTACCAACTAAAGAAAGGGAAGAAGTTGCCCCTAATCGATTTTCAATTGCAACTGGTAAAGGAACTGGTAGAGGCACATAAAAAGGTGCAGCCTCGACTCATGCCGGGCAGAGGAAATGAAGAATCTCCACTACGTTTAATAGAAAGACACTTTCCAGCTGTAACGGAGCAGCGCAACGAACATAATAAACTTGTACCTAGAAGCTGTGTGGTGTGCTCCAAGTAGCGAAAGCGCAGGGAAACCACTTTTAGATGTTTAAAATGTGATGTCGCTCTTTGTGTGGTGCCATGTTTTGAACAATATCACACGTTGAAAAAATTTTAGTATCTACAAAAACTGTATTATTTGTGTTAAATTTTCTCAATTATCTATGAGTCTTTTCGTGAATAGATTTTACTTCTATTCTTTTCAAATAAATCAGAGCCATATTACATGGTTAGGTTATGTCTGGTAATAACATGTTATTTGTTTTAGTTTCTCCATTATGTGTATGTTTTCTGGTGGATTCATTTTATTTTTATATCATATCTCACATTACAGCATTCTAATAAATAATCATAATAAAATTAGAAATTTCAATGTCATATTTCAATCTAGATTAATTTGAACGATACGCCACTGTCTAACTGTTACACATGCAACCCGCTAGCGCAAGCTGCGGGAGACGTACGTAGCCGCCGAGCTCTGCGGCAGCCGCACACGGTAGTACACTACGGAAAACGTACTCCGCAGCGAAAAGGTTAAAAAACTGTTTTTATTCTATCCAGGAGTATATGGACACCCCCACCATTGAAATATAAAGTAAATATACATAAATTTTCTGTGCTATGTACATTAATATTATTAATGTTTAATCTAATAACTTTTCTACCTATCATACATTATAGTAATTATTTTTTTCTGTGTTTCTCCTTGTTCTTCATACAATATGCTTACCCAGTTAAGCTCACTTATTGTGATATACATGTCAGACTGTAAATTTTTTTTAAATGCTTTTAATCCTATGTCTTGTTCTCTTTTTTTTTATTGACTTGCTATAAACACATATGCTGTAAAGTAGTGAAATAAAAATATTCTATTCTATTCTATTCTATTCTATCAACTACTTGTCACTACTTGTAGTAATACTGTAGTGTGTACTGTATGTGTATAAATAGTGTTATCTCTGTTCTGCTTAGTGCTTAGTTGAAAGTTGAAAGGTAGAAAAAGTAATATAATAATTACAGTTTTTTGTATAAAATCGATTCTTTTGACGATAATGCAATACAAAAATCCGTTGATGATTTATATATTAAATTCAAGACTAATGACGAAGATTGTGATTTTGATCCAATTGATTTGAAGAATGAGCTCATAGCTCTGAAACCTTTTTTAAAAAAAGATGACTACAAGTCCCCTCTCGAAATTTTGCGGTATATTTTTCATAACAAATTAATTACGTTATTTCCAAATGTTTCAATTGTGATGAGACTATTTTTAACGTTACCACTTACAGTTGCCTCTGGAGAGCATAGCTTTTCAAAGCTCAAAATTAAAAAAAACTATCTGCGGTCAAGTATGAAGCAAGACCGTTTATCTGGACTTGCACTCATTGTCATAGAGCATGTTATAGAGAAAAAATTTAATTATAGTGACATTATTTCCGAATTTGCATATGGAAAATAGACCGCAGAGTGCGCCTTTAATGTTTGCTAATTATTTTCTTTTGTTTTATCGTTATTAGTTATATTTTCATATATTATATTATCCATATAGAGTAAATTTGTTCATTTTTCTATATCATTATTATTATTTTCTTCTGTTTCAGTTTATTTATGTTACCATAATATATCATATTTACTTTTGTCTTTTGTTAAGATTCGTTGGTTGTTACGTTTGTTAATTTTTTTATAATAATAAAATAGACACGTCCTATACTGACATATATTTTTTTGAAACATCGTACCCTTTGTTCCCCAAAAAAGGGCGCCAAAAATGCTCTCGCACAAAAGCGTCTCATGACCTAGACGCAGCACTGATCCCATTCAAGTCAACCGCAGACATCTACACTGTAACACTGTGGTGGATATTATGGAGTCATACCCTTCCCATATTATGGTGCTCGCTAGTGACTACAATCTTCCAGAGGCGACTTGGAGCAACGATAATTTTGGTATTTAAGTCAACTGCCATCTTTCGTCCCCTGCAAACATACGTGATCACTTCTCTTTTTTAAATTTACATCAAGTTAACCACATTCCCAACGACCATCGTTTATACCTTGACTTAATATTCTCTTGTATTAACCTTCTAAGGTCCGAATACAGGTCGGGCTCAGAAGTTTCTCTCAAAACGATAACCCCGAGTCAGACTCGGGCAAAAAAAAAATTATTTTTTCTTCAAGCGTATTAAAATGTTTAAATTATGTCACCAAAAACAGAAGTAGAAGTAGGACATTGTTTTACTAGTAACAAAATGTTAGTACCGAACGCCACCGTAGTGGACATTGTTTTACTAGTAACATAATGTTAGTTCCGAAAGCGCCACCGCAGTGGGTATTGTTTTACTAGTAACATAATGTTAATACCGAAAGCCACCGGTGGCGCGCTATCCACTAGCCACTTGTCATATTGTGTCAACATGTAAGACTGTAGTTTGAATATTTGTACATTTATGATAAATAAATGAATTTTTGCATTTTAATATGCTTGAAGAAAAAATAGTATATATTACACGGAGTAGAACGCCTTATTTTGTGTTTCGCCCAGTTTGCGGCTTCGGCTTCGCCTCAGCCGCAAATCCTGGGCTCAACACAAAAAAAGAGTGCGTTCTACTCCTAGTAATATAATATACTATTTCTATATTGATCTAACCGAGTACAACTCGTTTATAAAGCCCGAGTACAACTCGGGTTTCCAAACTCAGCTGTATTGATAGTAACGAGTTAAGTTCGTGCAATAGCCTATTTATGTTACGGCCCAGCGATAGATACGAGCTGTACTCGGGCAAGTGCTGTATTCGGAAATGTCCATCAACCGTTCGTATCCAGACTTTTTCCAAGTCTTGTAAACTGTAAATTTAGTCAGTACTTCTTTGCCTTTATGTCCAGTGTGATCTGATTATTTGAAAGTATAATGTTTCGTGCAAGTACATCCACCGCGCGAAGCGATGATTCCGAAAATTCCAAGGCATTTTCAGACTCTGATTCTGATTATAAACAATTATCATCTGAAGAAAGTGAGAGTGATGAGAACAGTGAGGACTTTGAGGTTAGCAGTGATTCATCCAGTGGTGGAAGTTCTGACAATTTACCGTTGGCTGCTCGCATGTGGTGTGTCGTAAAATCTAATACGGATGGTAATACACCGTCTGCACCACTTAGATTTCCATTTACAGGAACTCCGGGTATAAAAGTACAACCTAGTGATACTACGGACATACTAGAGTATGTAAAAGCATTTTTAGACAACAAGATAATTGAAAAAATTGAAACAAACCGTTACGCCGATCAATTTCTTGCGTCTGCAAATATAAAACGGTTTTCTCAAGCAAGAAAATGGGTTCCAGTTACTGTTGATGAAATATGGTGTTTCTTTGGACTTATAATATTGCAGGGACTTGTTGGTAAACCAAAACAAAGCTGGTATTGGTCTATCAAGAAAATGTTAGAAACACCCTTTATTTAGACAAGTGATGACCGAAAATCGGTTTTCTCTTATTATGAAATTTTTACATTTTGCTGATAACGAACAGTTTGATCCAAATACACATGAACTAAAAAAAATTTATGACATTTTTGTAGCTATAAATAACAATTTTGAGAAAGTTTACACACCAGAAAGGGACGTTAGTATTGATGAGAGTTTGGTATTATACAAAGGCCGCCTATCGTGGAAGCAGTATATAGCTACAAAACGAGCAAGGTTTGGAATCAAATTTTATATGTTGTGTGAATCTGGTAGTGGCTATATTTACAAAACTATACTTTATACAGGGAAGGATACAAAACTAAAGCCTAACTATGCAAATCTCGGCTTCACAACGGCTGTTGTACTGTCTTTATTAGAGGATCTTCTAGACGAGAGGTACTGTGTAACAATGGATAATTTTTATTCTTCACCACTATTATTTTCGATATTCTAGTAAAACATAAAACTGACGCTTATGGAACCTTACGAACAAATCGAAGGGACCTTCCTATTGAATTGTCAAAACTAAAACCTAAAACAGGGGATTATAAAGCGTGGCAAAGAGGAAAAGTTTTGGTCATGAAGTGGAGAAACAAGAAAGATGTCTCCCTTATTAGCACCATACACAACACATCATTTGCTGAAACAAAAAATAAGTCTGGAAAAACGGTTCAAAAACCACAAGTAGTCATAGACTATAATCATACTATGGGAGGCGTAGATCGTGCTGATCAACAGATGACGTTTTATCCCTTTATGCGAAAACAACAGAAAAAATATTACAAAAAAATTTTCTGCCATCTATTAGAACAGTGTGTTTGGAACGCTTATGTTCTGTATAAAAATGGACGTATTATTCCACACACGGACTTTATATGGCATTTAGTTCGCAGAATTATGGATGTCCACCTACAATTAAATATTTCTAGGCGAAATCCAAGAGGTGACTGTTCACTCAGACTCAAAGGGAGACATTTTCCCAAATATATTCCGCCCACTACAAAAAAGCAATCTCCCACACGATTATGCGTGGTATGCTGTTCCAAAAAAAAGGATGGGAAGAAAATACGTAAGGAGACCTGGAGTTATTGCGAAGAATGTGGTGTTGGACTCTGTGCCATTCCTTGTTTCGAGTTATATCATATCCGGGAAGCATACTAATTTCCAATATATTTCTTTCTAAAAATTATGTTCAAATACTAATACTAATAAAACCCATAAAAGAATGCTTTTTTCATTTTGACCTTTTTCTCCTCTCATAACTACGCCACTGAAGTGTAGGGAATTGACTTTTTCTTAAAATTCTTGTTATTTATTTTTGCAATATCAGTATTTTAATTAATTTAATTTTCCTGGAGCCCCTCTTCCATGTATGACTACGCCACTGACTGGTTTTAGTAAAAATAATGTGCAAAACTACCAAATTTATTATGTACAGGTATTTAATAATATACAAAACTATAATTATTGCAAAAATACTTGCCGGGCGAAATATCGTTTTAAAAGCCGTATTTTGCATTTTATGTTATCGTCAAGGAGGTTAATAACACAGGTTTACAAAAAATAAAAAAAATGTCGGATCAATGGGATTTCATTACCGTACCCCAAAGATTTTTGACGTGCTGAACACGATGCCTTAGTCCGTTTTGCGCCATCAAGTCAGGATTTTTTTTTCTCTTCTGTAGCACATGTATGTCAAAATGTTTACCTAACTGTATACATGTAAGTGGACTCTGTCTGTTTGAAATAAAATAAATAAAATTTCGAGAAAACTTTTAACCTAAAAGTGCTTTTGGCCTGAATTTTGTTACTCGGAGTCTCTGATCACGAATCTGAAGTCAGAATTTGATAATTTCTAAATCCAAGATGGCGGATGCTAAAATCCAGAAATTTATCAAAATTTGAAGATTGTGGCCCGAAACTTATTACTCGGGGGTATCTGGGGTCGCTTGAGTGAATTAATTTGTGCACGAACGAAGGCGAAAAAGGTATTTTTAGCACTCTTGGGTTAAGTTTTCTCGAAATCCCGACGTGGTGGCGCAAAACGGACTACGGCATCGTGTTCAGCACGTCAAAATGGAGTATGCTAATGGAATCCCATTAGTCGGACATTTTTTTTTTTTTTTGTAAACCTGTGTAATCTATGTCACTATAACTGATGACTCTCTGTTACCAAAGAACTTTCACCATATACCCTACAACTTTCTGTTGCCGACCTTAAATTTTTAACTTATTATTATGATTTTAGGAATGAGGATGTCTTATCGATTAATGATTACCTGGTGTCTGTTAACTGGGACTGCCCTCGACAAGCATGACATTAATATTGTATGCGAGCAATTTTACAATAATCTATGTTGTTAATTAGTTTTTAGATAATTTTATAATACTTTTAATTTTGTTTGTCATTCATTGTCTTATGTATCTATGCGGTTTACCTATTTTTAATGTTTAATACATCCACATACATGTTGAAAGGAAGGTCAGTTTGCAAAAACACCTTTGTTTGGTCAACAAATCAAAATTAAAAGACTGAGACATCTTACTAAAATGTACACAGGATTGGTTGCAAAAAAGCATAGTAACACAGGAAAATGAAAAAGAATGTAACATCTTTTTTCGGATACTGAGTTTGTTGTTAAATTTCTTAACAATTATGCAAAACAGCACGCCATAATATTGCCAGGTAGAAGCAGTACAGTGTTCCAAACACGTCTCAGACTACTTACTGCCTTCCAGTGACTCGAAAGTTAAAATATATGAAACTTACAAGGCTTCTTTTAGAGATGACATGACTCAAAAACCTGTACACTTTAGGGTTTTTACTAACATCTGGCGAAGTATTTGTCGTGATATAGTGCATTATATAATGTAACAAAATGCACACAAATATATTGTAGTGGTGTATTATTAGTTGCTCAAAACGCCAAAGAGGTTCTAGTGTATTTTCTGGTTACTTCTATGGTGTGAATGGGACTTCTATATTTAGTCCTCCTGATTTAAAAACAGACTATAGTACTGCTTCTTCAGGATCTCAAAAAGTTTAATTATATTTAGTGGCTCCTTAGGAGACAGATTTGGAAAGCAATCAGTACAATTTTTATTTTACAACGCGAGTTGACTAAATTTATAGAGGCTTACCAGTTACAATATAAGGAAGCTTATACAGTAGAAAATGATTTTGTAGGCAATTTTCTTTTACGCTACGGCATACCCGATTCAATTGTATCAGATCAAGGCACTGAATTTTTGGCAACTATTTTGAAAGAAATATGTCAATTTTTAAATATTACAAAATTGCACTCCACAGCTTACCATCACGAAATTCTAGGTTCTCTTGAAAATTTTCATAAGATTTTAGGAGTTTATCTGCGAATGCAAGTGGCAAATCATGTCAATGCTTGGAGTTCGTGGGTACCATACTGTTTTTTTTTTGTTTGTTTTGCTTACAATACTACAGTTCATATCAACACTGGGTACATAAACTAATTTTAGGTCATCTAGCTAGATTGCCATCTAATCTGGGTAATGGTACAGATCCTTATATAACTTTGATAATAAATTATCTTTTAGAATTAAAGTATCGTTAACAATAAGCATGTAGTGATGCCAAAAGTAATTTAATGTCCTCAAAACTTCAACGAAAATCACCTTCGATCAAAAGCAGAAAACTGTATAATATAAGCTAGAGCATAAGGTTGTGTTAAGAAATAATCCCACAAATAAATAGGAACCATTGGTCAAAGGACCATATACGGTCATTGAGGAAACCTCCAAACTTAATTATAAAAATAGGTGACAATTTAGTTGAGGTACATAAAAATAGGGTTAAGTTATACCATGAATGAAAAGAAAATAAACATAATAAAAAGAAAAAAAACATGTTTTGAGCTCTGCGTGATTTTTTTTTAACTTCTCTGAGGAAGATGTAATGGTATAAATTGTCCTTATTATTATTAATATTATTAACACGCACATGTGTATAAGTTCCATAGTCTTACGTTTAATTGTTTAACTAGGTTAAGTATTTGCTGTTTATGTGTTTATTGTAAATTCCGCTTAGACTGCACCAATGCAGGCTAAGCGCATTTACCTTTCTTGTAATTAGAACCTAAAAGATTTCGTTGATGAAATGTGTTTTATTCTGAGTTTAAATTAACATAAAATAATGGTTTATCACACACCTTTATATTGTTTACTTAAGTATGCAGAATACATATATACCTGAAGAATACAGTTGGTAACTGGAAAAACCCTAGTGTAAAAAGCAGTTCATCATATCAATGTTTTGAATTTTCGGTATGACTCCAAACTTGTTTGAAACTGTAGGTATGGAATCCTTTATGTCAACATTTTAACAATTTCCTAATCCAGCATTGAAGTTCTCTGCAGCAACAAAAGGAAGTGCTTGCAACTAAAAATTACAAAACATTTATTTACAAAGCTAAATAACTCTAGCTTCTAAGACAATTAATTCAATATAAATTATTTTTTCTTCATTTTAGTACACCTGAATAATAACAAAGCTTGTTTTTAAAAAGAATTTTATTTCTAAAAATTTAGTTACGTTTCAATTATTCATTGCGCCGTCCTTACTTAAAATAATAGCGGATCCTTCACCATTTCTTAGAATACGTCTGAGTAAATATACGTGATCAAATATAGTGTTAAAACTAAAACACACTTTTTGGTACCATATTATTGTATTGTCACCAGAACTACGCTGGATGTCGTTAAGTGGATCAAAATTGACTTGCGAGATTTGAATTAAACATTCTAACAAACTAACTTACGTACAAAGCAAGTTAAATAAAAGCTTGTAACAAAAATAAAAATATATATTTTTCAAAACAGCACAAAACAAGGCATATTAAGTGTATTGTAACTTTTAAAGAGAAATGCTAATATAAACTATTCCTAATATCTGAATGACCACCAGTGGCGTTACGTTAACGTTTTGCAATATTTCTTCTGAAAACATCGTTTCTTGGAACGGATCGGATTTCGCTTCCAGTTTAATAATAACCCCGTGCCAGAAAAATTTTGGGAGACTATATCTAAAGCAGCCTTATCTTTTCTTCTTTCGGCAGTGGGTACCGTAAAGCATAAAGTTGACCACAGATGGTGAAGTTGGACATCCACGCCTTTATTTGAAATAAATTTATTATCACGATATTGGCAGCACTGATGATTTCAAATGTTACACGTTTGACATCTGACATTGGAGATTCATCCTATATGCAAAAGCCTACAATATCTTATTATTTTCAATTTATTTTAACACTTCTTAAAGCTATCCCAGATATTACAAAATTTCTTGATTTAAATGTTTACTGTCTGTCTTGCCAAAATGTAACCAAAAATTGGAGGTTAAACCATATAGAAATTACACTGTAGAAAGGAAAAAAAACGCTGTCTATGATATTTCTAAGAGACATTTAACTATGAAGGCTGCTGCAGAAAAATATGGGGTACCGAAGTCAACTATTTATAAATCGGCTAAAGAAGAGGCATACCAAGAAATATGGAGGTCAAACAGTTTTCTCGGCACAGGAAGAAGCTCGTTTTGTCGAAGGTATTCTGGCTGTAGCGAAGTGGAATTTTCCCCTCGACCATTTCGAAATTCGTAAAATTGCGAAACAATATTTAGATAGACTGGATGGACCTATAAAAATTTTTAATGACAATATGCCTGGACATAAATGGGCTAAACTTTTTATAAAAAGACATGGGGTTCTCTCAGTGTGGTTGTCAGAAAGTATAAAACGTGCAAGGGCACAAGTGATAAACAAATATTTTGATGAGTTTGAAGTTACTCTTGCCAATGTGCCTCCTGAAAATATTCTTAACTATGATGAGACAAATCGTCACCTCAATATTACAAGGTTGTATGTAACATATTTGAGAATTTTTAGTTAGTAATAATGCAAAGTTGTATGTGGTGTGGCGAATCTTTTGCGACTTTTTAATAGGGCAAAGGCACCACCTATGGCCATTACCCTACTTATGGCCACTTTTATATTATTGGTTGAAATAATATAATAGTTCATTTTTATTATCTAATGAGATTTTATACATATATGGATTAAATGGAATGTTGGGAGCGGGGGAAGAACTGTAAGAAGTTTAGAAAACAAGTCACAGTTTTGAAATAATTTTTAAAGTAAACGCATGTCCTGAGTAGTGAATATCATTAATGTTTTTCTTAAGGAATTAATCTGAATTCATCGCGCTTGAATAGCAACTTTTTTGTTAAAAATCCTACTGAATTTTCACACAAAGGTAAGTAAATTAACTATGCATCTGTATTTTTCTTGTAAATTAAAAGTAAACAATTTTTTTATATCTAAAACTGGGTGGCCATTAGTGGAAACGACAAATTAATATTTCTCCACTTATGGCCATAGAGGTGGCCATTAGTCGCATTCTCAAATCCACTTTTGGCCAGAAGTCTTTTTCAATTTTTTTATTCCAATTAGTCTAGGTAGCCTAACTATTATTTTTTTTTTATTTCATTTTCAGTTGAAAATGCCGAAAACTATTCGAAAAGGAAGAATACAGAAATATCATAAATTTCAATATTCTCCAACAAAAGTAAATTTAGCATTGAATGCTATATCCGAGGGAATGGCCGTTTCAAGGGCTAGCACTGTATTTAATGTGCCACGATCTACTCTAAGGAATAAAGTTAGTGGAAAATCGCCAAGAAATTCAACCGGACAATGCGGCTTTAATTCGTTCCTTGGAGAAGAAATCGAAAAAACCTTGGTTGACTGAATTCTTAACTGCGCGAAAATGGGGTTTCCTATAAATAAAAATGAACTCTTAGCATCTGTTAAGAAATTGGTTACCGAGTTAAATATTAAAACTCCCTTTCCAAATAATCAGCCCGGAAAGAAGTGGTATTATGGATTTTTAAGGCGGCACAAAGAAATTTCACAAAAGAAATCTGAATATATACACAAAGGTAGAGGTGCAGTGACGGAGGAAAAAATTCGTATGTGGTTCGATGAAATTTATAAAACCTTAAAGGAAATGAATGTACTCGATGTTTTAACTGAACCAGGCAGATTGTTTAATATGGATGAAACAGGTTTTCCTTTGGCACCAAAAGGTGGTATTATTCTTGGTCCACGAGGAAAACATGTTTATGACGAACGAAGTACCTCAGATAAAGAAAATGTGACTACGCTTTTTGCAGTGAAAGCTTTAGGAATATTCACCCCAGCCCTGACATTGTTTAAATACGATAGAATACCTAAAGCTATAATAAAATTAGCTCCTAAAGGCTGGGGCCTCGGAAAGAGTGAAACCGGTTGGATGACCAAGTGCTTTTTTGAGTATTTCTCCAATGTCTTTGTACCTTTTCTTCGTGAAGCAGAAATTAAATTTCCAGTTGTTATATTCTTAGATGGGCATAAATCTCATTTAACCCTGCATTTAAGTAGGTTCTGTCGCGAAAATCAAGTTATTTTAGTAGTTCTGGTTCCCAACGCACATCCTACAACCGCTAGATGTTGCAGTTTTTGGCCCTTTGAAAAAGAAGTGGCAAAATTTTTCCAGAAAATTTAAGATTGATAATGGAGGCAGCGAGATAACTAAGGGCCAACTACCTTCAATTCTGTCCGATATCATCACTGATCCAAAAATGACAGAGAACATTAAGTCAGGGTTTCGGGCCACTGGTCTGTATCCTTTGTGCCAATAATGTAGACTACTTCAAAATTGTTTTGAGAAAAACGGATCTAGAACAAGCACAAGACTTCAATGAAGAAGTCGTTAAGCATTTGACATATGTTGAGCGAAAAATTGATCCTATTTTATTAGACCAATTTAAAATGACCAAGCGGAGAAATCACCAGTGGGAAGGTAAACCAGAGGCTTTATGTTTGTTCACTGTTTGGTTGGAAATATCAAAAGAGGCTGAATTCTCGGCTAAAGATAGGTAAATGAAATCAATAATATTGATGAAAATATTGATAATATTGATATATTGATATTGATATTGATGATAATATTGACGATAATATTGAGAATGAACCCATTACTTTGACTACATTTGAAGACACTGATACCACCACGATAACACCACCACCTATTTGGCTGAGAAATACTATTGAAAATGATGCTGCACCCACTCAAGTCCAAGAAAATATCTTAGTTAACGAGCAACCAAGCACTAGTGGCGTTTCAACTGATACTAAACGAGCAGAAAAAGTTGAATCTGTTAAGCGTAATATTCTTATAACTCCGAAATCCCGCATTTCAGCAGTATTGGAAAGTATTCTTCCTTATCCCGGAGAAAGAAAAACAAAGAAACAAACACAAAAGAAACAAAGCACACCTTGCAGTGTAATAACCTCGGATAAATGGCTCGAAATAGAGGAAGAAAAAGAAACAATTAAGGCACAAAAGGAGCAGGAGAAACTAGAAAGAAAACGAGCTAGGGAACTAAAAAAACTGAAAATACAAGAAAAAAAGCTAAAAAAAGAACCAGAAAACCGAATGTTGAAGCCGTGATTGATGATACAAGTTCTGAAGAAGAGTGGAAGGAGTCCGGAAGCAGTGGTGACGATATTGATATTTTAGAGAGTACTAAATCCGAAACTGAAATCTTAGAAGCTAAAAACCTAACATCAGGCAATTTTATTTTGGCAAAATTTAAGGGAACTGGCAAAAGAATGGCAACAATTTATAAATATGTTGCAATTGTTTTAAAAGTCTTATCTAATGAAGAATACCAAATTAAATGCCTGAAAAGTTTGAACACACAGAAGACAAACTTTGACTATATAGAAAACGACGTAGCTGTCATCAGTAAGAAAGATATAATAGGTCAGCTTCCTGACCCGATTTTGGAGCAAGATGGGAGAAAGCTGATAACAAAATTCTCAGGTTCCGTTGTTGTATACGAAAAATATTAGTTAATGTAACAAATAGTATATTATCTTTGACTTTTATTATACAAGTATTAATAAACTTATTGAAAAGTATGTTGTTTTTAATAAAAACCTAGTATCTAAACATACTGGCCATAAGTAGAGAAATTTTGCAACCAAAAGTGGAGAACAAATGGCCAAAAGTGGGGAATCCTGCAGGTTTTTGTATAAATAATAATTTTTTAAAATTCAAATTTCCAATTATTTGTTATATTTAGTCCGCAAGAGAACACTTGAAAGTGTATGAATTTACCCGGCGGATTTTTTTTTTTCAACCTCAGTAATTAATTGTAGTGATCAAACTTTAAATTTTTCCTTAAGGTGGCCATAAGTGGTGCCTTTGCCCTAGATGGCAGCACATCTGTATCGAATTTTATACTTTATAAAACAAAGATGCATGTAAAAATATTACACTAGTTGAATAACATAGTTGCATGTTTTAACATACAACTCTGTTTTTTAATATCGAGATATTTTTAAAGTAAGATAGTTGTACGTTAACTTCCAGGACTGCTCATCAATGATGAAAAAGTGTTTTAAATTCGCTCTCTTATTATATCGTAAAGTACATAACATCGACAGTCAGACCAAATTCATTACCATCAACATAAAACACGCCATGGCTAATAGACCGGGGACCAAAAGTTTGGCAATAAATTTGCCTGAACCAAAACAAGTTATTAAAATTAATACATTGCCCAATAAAAAAGTTAAAGCAATCCTTTCAATGTATCGTTGGATGCCCACTGTTGAGGAGCAATACTAGACGCCATTATTAAAATTTAAAAAATGGGGAAACTAGTAAGAAGACTGGTAGAAAAGCCAATTAGACTTTACTTTGATAATGCTATATACTTTATTTCAAAATTTTTTGTATCTTAGAATAAATAAATGATTTGCCACAATACTTCCTTTTTTTTTAAATACACAATAGAAAAACTAAGTTGTATGTGACAAAACAAATCTCACTGGTGCGAGACCAAAGTTTTATGTAATCTTAAATCAAAATATATGTTTAGAAATTGAACATAAAAAATATGACCATTACATAGTTGAGTAATATAAGCACTTTGAGTGAATTGAGAAGAATAAAATATAAAAAAAATTAAGCCGCTTCTGTCTTTGTAACACCCCCAAGTTTAAAGTCAATTTTCTCAGAACTTCATTTAGTGCCCATAGAACCCTGTAATATTGAGGTGACGAAATATGTCTAATGACCCTGGCAAAAAGAGAATAATTTCAAAGCGATGGTCAAAACATTGCCAAAGGGCAATCAACAGGTTTAACATACTAGAAATATCGGTATATGTAATGTGGTCATTATGTAAGCCTAACTCGCAAAAATGTATTTTGTACCTTTTCAATGTCATTTTTATGCGAATAGTAATAAGGCGACCAACCAGTAGATGCATACTCTAATCCAGACCGGACAAGAGAACAGTACAGTATCTTAAATGTGTCATATGAGAAGTCTTTACTATATCTACTTATAAAGCCCAAATTTTTAAATCCTTTTTGTGTTAAAGTGTTAATATGACTAGTAAATGTCACGTGTTTATCAAATATGACACCAAGGTGTTTGATTTCAGTAATATTTCGTCAGCTTGGCATTACAAGGTTGTATGTACATGTACATCTAATATAAATTTGACACAATCAATTTTAATCCATTTTGTATTGAACTGGGGATTGAAATTTAACATACACTTTTGTTTACCTGCCTATAAAAATGGCTATTTGTGCGTTACCATCTAGCGGAGAGTAGCTGATAACATCCAACCTTTTCTTCCTGAAGAAGCAAAATCTCAAAAATTGTGACATGCAACCTTGTAATACTAAGGTGACGATTTGTTAGGACATTGTTTATATTATATTCATATACTAATATGTCTCTTGATTTTGTAAAACTTATACTAAAACATTTGTTTATATTTAATTCAATACCCTTCAGTCTTGACCAATTATACAAGCTGTTAATATCCTGTTGAAGCAAGTGGCAATCTTCAGGATTAAGGACCGTCCTAAATATTTTTAAGTCGTCAGCGAACATGGGAGATTTAGAGTTGCAAATTATTAAACAGTAATGGACCACAAAGAGAGCCTTGTGGTACTCCCGAATAAGCAGATATAGTATAAGATATATAGTTGTTAATTCGCACACACTGAGTCCGATCTGATAGAAAACTATTTAACCAGACTAAAATATGGTGATCAAATCCAAAAGACTTCAATTTCTCCAACAAGAGTACGAGAACTACTCTATCGAATGCCATACATATCCTAAGAAAAATTTAAATGAAGGTGCTGCTTATGAATTTTTCTGAAAACTTTTTTTTTTAAATATGGAAGTGATCCTCAGTCTGCTTCATATTGGTGTAATATCAAGACATGATGCTAAAACTATTATGGCCCATTTACTGCCAGTGTTAAAAATGTACTTAAAATATCATCAAACAACTCGACTTTATTTTTTATCTGATAGCCCTAGTACTCAATACCATAATAAAACCTTGTTTAATATGTGAACAAAAGACGGCATCAAGCTATTCAAAATCGTTGGGTACGATTTGTTTGTAATGTTCCTATTAGAGAACATATAACTTCATATTTCAAATAGATTAATACGTCGCGGTTAGAGGAACGCAGATTTCTTCATTATTCCTGTTAAATAAAAAAAATTATCGAAACTCAAACACCCAGCTGTTACAGTATATTTGTCTTGTCAGTCATAGTATTTTTAAACCCTTCTGAATTAAAGTGATAACACAATTTCTGTATGTTTTGATAAGTAGGTAACGCAAGTGTGGTTGTGCAAGGAGGTCCTGCAATGAGATCGGGTGTGTAATCCCAATTTACCGTTGTTTGCCTTTCATTCGACGGCTTCACCTGGTCTTGTGCTCACTAATCTTCGTACTCAGAGCCTTGTACAGATTTAATTTCAGTGCTTGTGATTGCCTAATAACTTTGTCGGATAAGAGTTCAGACAGCCTGTTGAATAAAATCATAATAATCACTGCCATCCCTGGCTGCATCCTCCTGTCTATGTCATCAGAGAGTGGCTTGTAATGGTCATGATGAGTATCTGGTGTAATAAACAAATGTTCTGGTCATTATTGAACGTGGGTGAAACGGTTCAGGGAGTAAAAGAACGTCATTGAAAACAAGTACACCTACCGTTTTGCGTCAGGAAAATATCGCTTAGTATTATCTTGTCCATTGTATTTTTCCATTTTTCGCCTTATTTGATTTTCTAGCTAGTTTGAATTTTCAGTTTTGACGGATTCGATGTCAATATTAGGTAAATTCGGGTTCTGAAAATTACCATCCGAGAACTGTCAGGAGTTTGCGCAGTTGCTTTTGATGCGGTCGGATTTTGAACTGCACAAACTCCTGACAATTCTCTGATAGTTCTGGGACGGTTATTTTCAGAACCCGAATTCACCTATTATTGACATTTTGACAGTGTTACCAACTAGTTACCAGTTAGATCGCAATTTTCCCATTACTTTTAAAATTTCATTTAGATAAAAGAATTCCTTAATAAATCAATCCTATTATGGCAATAGCTTTTCTTTATTTAAAATATATGGACATATTTAAAATATATGGTTATTAATTGTTGTTATTTCTATGTGAACAATTAATTGAAAAATAATGTTCTGTGTGGCGACATCTCTGGGGCATTAGCATCACTTCACAGATCTTGCATGTTAAATTACAGAAATGTATTCCTGGTTGCACCACTTACTAGGACAGTTTTTACAAGATTTATCCCTTTTTGTTCCAAATTTTTTTTTAAATTTCCGCTGATAACTGTCACGATGGAATTCATTATTTTTGCTGAAGCTACTGAAACGAAACATTTTGACCAAGTGTCATCCTTTCTAAGGGATTAATTTTCGTACAGTAATAAATTGTGATTTGAAGCTGTTGAAGTGTACTTTTGAATTTTTGAAGTATTTTTCAAATCACACCTTTTAAAGGGATCATATTGGCAATTTTGACCCTTCGTTGAAGGTATGTAACAGCCACATTTTGTAGATGTTTCTTAATTTGAGATTTTCTTGATTATAAAGGGTCTTTATATGGGGAGGCTACTCCACCAACCATAGCGGCAGTCTTGTCTCTCCTTGGTTCGGAAGCTCTGTGTGGACCCATTTTAAATATTCCTTGGTCCCCCATATAATCTCCTTGGAGGGCAATCCAGTACGATACAGGACAGTTTCACTCCCACATCATTAACTGGATGGTGACAGACAGACAGATAAGCCATATATACTATAAATTTTATTTTTTTTTTGCGTAAATATATTTTGTTTCTTCCTTGTATATAAAGTTGGTCGGATAGCGCTCTGATTAACGTGTCTAAATATACTACAATAATTAAATTTATAGGTAGATAGTTAGGTAAAATTGCTTTTTTTTCCAATCAATATATAATGTGTACAGCGGAAGTTAGTTTTAACTAACACATTTTCTTATTCCAGCCATATTAAGTTGGTGTGTTTTCTTGCTCTTAAGCTACATTAAAACCATAGAATTTCTGGTTCTACGATTTAACCATTATACGTAACTAATTTCTGCTTATTTAATAAACTTATTAGTTCAAATATATATTTTTTTAAACTTGCGATTACGTTGTCTTAAATATCTAGTGTTGATATTGTGTAATAGTTTTGCGTAACATTCGTTGGAAGAGATATTTGTAAATATTGTTGAGATTAGGCATATAATAATAAATATATGAGATTAGCTGAAAACTAGACTTTTGAGTGTCAGTCTCGGAAACTTATTCTTTGCATTGACTTGCAATTTGTAAATAAAATCTGATAATAGTAGCAGATTTGTCATTTTTTTTATGTGTCTGTGTCCCTGTTTAGTAAGTTTGAAGGGGGACAAAGTCTAGATTTATTGAGGAATTTGACAAGAACTAAAATTTACTTGGCGCTCAACCCTACATTCATTTTTTTTAAACCCAGCCTGTCTCCACTGCAGTGTGGCCGCGAATGCCCAAGTGTCGATATCTGACATTTGCTTATTGCTACCGATTGAAGGTAACACAGCTATTTATATGAAAAAATCGAATTTTGCCACAATGAGATACAGAAAATATGAATATGTTAGAAGATGAAAACATTGAAATTCTTGCAGAGCCTGAAAGAGACATGTGGGGGTCTGTTCAGGTAACAAATAGCGAATTTGATTATTATCGGGAAAACTGTGAAATCCACTTTGACGTACATGAGCTTACTCCGTTGGAGATATTTCGTCTATTAATTGCCGATGAAATTTTAGAAATGACTGTCAATGAAACAAATAGATATGGTGATGTACAAAAACCACAAACTTCTCGGAAATCAAGATCTACAGCTTGGGTAAATGCAATAAAACAGGAAATTGAATATTTTTTCACCATTGTTTTTACTATGGCTATGGTACGTAATCCAACCTTGAATTTCTACTGGTCAAAATGGATTTATAGCATCGATTATGCCGAGAGGCCGATTACTTTTGTTACTAAAAAACTTCCATTTTTGCGACAACAATGACGAGCAGCTTGATAAATCAAATCGTCTTTACAAAAAAAAATATCCTCGATTTGTCTTGAAAAACTTTCAGAAAATTCTCACCCCAGGAAGAAGTTTAGTTGTTGATGAATCTATGATCCCTTTCAGGGACGACTTAGACACTATATTCTAAATAAAACCAATATATTCCAAATAAAACCCACAAATATGGGATAAAGCTGTACAAGCTCTGCACTATTAATGCATTTACTTGGATCATTATTGTCTATGATGGCAGAAACAACATTACGTCCTGGATACAAACCTCCAAATAGAAAGGAACTGGCTGGTGGACTATTGAACGAGATGAAGATTTATTTAAAAAGAAACACATTTACATTAATGCAAGACGATTGGTCAAACGTTCACAATAATCCAGTAATTACAAACTTTATAAGCGATGACAAAAAATCGTTTTTTATAAATAGCATTGAAACCACAATAAGTCACAAGGATGCTGCCTACTGTTTAAATCTTGCCATTAAAGCCATAATACATTGCGAATCAAAATTTTCATGTAATATTAAGTCTTTTGTAAGCGACAATGGAAACAAGATGAAAAAGATGCGACATACTCTACAAACCGGGAAAGGAAACGATTTGTCGGGACTAGGTATCCTCAAAAAATGAGGATAGTCCCATCAATCATCTATTTCATATGGCTGTGCGGCCCACTACTTAAATTTATTATTTCAAGATATCTGCAACTTAAAGAATTTCATCTATATTATCACAGATTATAGAATTAACAAAATATTTTTGAAATCACCATGTGTCGAAACGGTATTTAAATGATTTTTATAAATCTTTGGAAATACAACTCCCAGGGGATACAGGTGGATAACCAACTAACATGTGTGAACGTTTTCTTAAAAAATAGAGTTTTACTGTAAAATTTGCACAGAACATTCAAGTGAGTTTAAAAATCGGATAATAATTATAGCATCAAATATCCCACATTTGTATGCTGAAGCCAAACATTTAAATGGACGCATGAATTTATATTACTATTTAATTGTGAAGATTTGCTGCCATACAAATCTCAAATTAAACAGCGATATTCAGACTGCATTACAAATTATCACAAGTTGTTCTATGCTCAGTCCTAAGTATCGAGGTGAAAAATTAACACCTGAAGAAAAGGAGACTAAGAAATTTTGTTAATCAAGAAATAAATACAGCATTCGTTCCATTCATATTGAAGTTTGACCTGGAATCACATCCTTTTCCTAAAACCATGTTTGCAAATTCAGTTTTAAAAACGCTAGCCAGTGGTGGAAAAGCTTAAAAAGAATGTTTGGTGAAAAATCTCAATGAAAATGAAAAATTTTTTTAAATGTTTTTAGATTTTGGCAAACAATCGGAGCATTGCATCGTCTGCCTCAATTGAGAGGACATTTTCTAATTTTAGTCTGATCCAATCAAAAATACGGAAGAGATTATTGCCGTCCTAAGAACAGTATTTACAAAAAAATCGTATTTTGAGATTTTAGTCTTAATAGGACCGTGGCAAGGTAAATTAAGTATTTACTAGACAGAAATGCCGTATCTGTTTACTAGAATAGAAGAAACGTACGTATTGTTTGGCCGTATCTCAAAAATTGGTTGGCTTTCCTAAGACAATATGCGGTATGCATATTACTAGTAAAAAATGAGGGAACTGCTGGCGTGTCTCTGAAGTTATAGCGTTTCCTGTTAGGACAAGTTAGGTACCGCCTTTCTTATTAGGAAAATGCGCGAGAATCTCTATAGCATTGTGTTTAGTATTTACTACATTATTCATCAGTGGTGTGAGAGGGGAAGATCTATGATTTTGACGATTTCATAGACGCCGTGCAAAAAGCACAAAAATCAAAAGGAGGGCAAAGTAATGGCACATCAAGACTTTTATAAGTGGACAGATTTTAAGTCTGAGGCAAAGATGTAAAAACAAACTAAAAAAACTTAATTACATGATATTGTACAAATAAAAGCCACTAGAGGGAATTTTTATTTACAGAATAAAACATCGTTTGAAAGTGAAAAGTATGAGCAATTGGACTTTCTATGCAAAAAAGCAATGACAAAAAACGGCATTTTATTACAAAGTTTACCACATATTGATAAACTTCGAGGTTTTCCAAAAACAAAAAAGATATCGCTGTTGAAAAGTCTTGGTGGCATTGTGCCCGAAAACCGAAACAACTTTTGGATTAATTTACCAACATTTAAAAATTGTATATGTTAAAGTTAGTAACTGTTTAATTCCGTATTAATAACTTAAGTTAAATAAATATTACTAAGTTCTTAATATCTTTTTTTGTTTTGTTTTTGTTATCATTATAATTCATTAATAAAATGTTTGTTTAATGGAGCTATGTAGTCTTATTAACCCATCAGCGTCCTATTTATAGGACAGTGCCTTTGGTAGTTGACAGATTTATAACACCGCCCGGCTAAAAATAGACACTTGACTGCTTACCTAGTCTGCACGTGTTTACAAGAAATCAGTTGTTATCGTTCGCCTGTCGACGTGAAAACATCAAGTAATTTTTACATCTACGCACTGTGCATTATTACTTTAGCAAATTGTTAGACCACGTTTATTATAAAAAATATAAATATTATTTAAATGTTAATCAATTTTTGTCTGCGAACCTGTAAAATTGGGTGTCATATAAATATGACGCTGGGCGTTGAAGTGAATATTTGTGATACATTAGTCATCATCTAATATACAAATATTGTTTTCAGATTTGATCGAGAACTGCCAATATAAGCAAGAAAACCTTGAAAACGTTAGAAGAAGCCATAGAATATTTATATTCAGAAGAAATTGAGGCGGACATATTGGCCCTACCACCTGATGTCCATGAATTGACGGATGAGGAAGGCTTTGATGGTGAAGAGCTCAGCATGCCCATTGTCAACGACATCCCAAGAAGTATAGAAATTGACTATGTCGACCATGAAGACGGCAATACAAAGGGTGAAGATGACGACGTCGAAGACGAAGATGACTGGCCACTTGCGTGGTTAGCTGGTAGAAGTGAGGTGAGGTGAGGTAGGTACCAGTTTCAGTGACTGAACCTCGATTGGCGAAGTTAAACTTCAAGCTTTATTTTCGTTCTATTTTCATTGCCGTTTCATGAATGAAAATTATATTAGTTACAATTTCCCAACAATTATACTTAACCAGAGCTGACCAATTATTAGCAAAGCTATATTAATGTATTAAATTACGACTACGTACTTACCACTGAGTATTTTCAACTGAAACTGCTTACAATCATCTGTATACTACTTATTTCAATATGGTTGGTTCCAGGTTTCAGGATGAACGTTATCTAATCAATTATAGAGCGTACAGTATATACATGGAATTAACAGTTTTTTTCTCTTCATATTCCATACACTTATTTTATAAAATAGTCTTCTGAGGTTAACTACTAGGTAAATTATTTGATGCGAGACTTGAAGCATTCTCATAGGCACTTGAGGTTATTGAGCGTTTCTTTAATCACCATTTTGTGTTGACTAGTAAAAATAATACAGGTTTTATTAATAATATTAAACCAATGTCCCTCTACCAAGGAACTCGGCCTAGTAATAAAATTCTACTCACCGTTTTAGGTTATAGAAAAAAATTCCTCCATTTCCTTGTTTTGATAACCATGGTGTTATAACCTTATAATTTCACAATATGTGTATCTAATAATATATTAATATACAATTCAGAAAAGATTTAATAAACTGATTTAAGTGTCATCTTGTAATTTAACGCCATTGGCCACCGCAGAAGAGATGCTACAAAAAAATAGAGATGAGCGTCGGGCGATGGCGTGTAGAGATGAGTTGCTATTTAACGACTTGTTATTTTATAACTGTTATTTGTAAATAGCATTAACAGACTGTTATTTCTGTTCGGAAATAACAGGTGAGAAAATAACAGATAAGAAATACGACGCAGTAAAAATGTACTTGCTGACTGCTGTAAAACTGTTATACTGGAGCGGATTTGGCGAGAAAAAGAGGAGTTTTGAAATCTACTTTTTTAAAAAAATATATTTTGACAATTCGGTTACACGCGTTCTCTTTTATCATGTTATCAACTTAGTTCAGCTTAATCACACGGGGTGGCGGAGGAATTCGCATTTAAAATTCGCAAAAACACGTTTTTCCACAATAACTTTGTTATTATTGACCTGACGAAAAAAAAGTAGAATTAAAAATTGAAGATCTCTCGGAAGCGTATAATCTTGTAATAGTTATTTTTATACCAAGGCCGCGAAATTCCTTTTTACGTACCGAGAGAAAAATTATCGCCGAGGCCGCTTGCGGCCGAGGCAAGATAATCTCGAGGACGCTAAAAAATTTCGCGGCCATGATATAAACACTATTTTTTGTGCAACCGTAAATTATAGTTAGTATAGACGGTGAAAAAGACACCACCGTTTATGCTATATTTTGCTAAAGAAACGCGGTGGCCTTAGCGTCAGAGCGTTTCTATGGAAACGGTATTTTGAATGTATACTTAACAGTTCTCGAATAATCGTAAAAATGAAAAAATTTATGTATTTGTTGTGAATTTGGAAATAATTATGTACTAATTATGTTTAATAAGATATAACAATTTTTGTTTGTCATATTTTAGAAATATCAATTTTGAAGTGACAAACGTCAATTATTAAGAAAGTGACTTTTAGTTTTTCGGCTGTTACTAAAAAAATTGAATTTCACGGACTGTTTTGAGAACGCGAAATACTCACTTCACGTACGGCTGTACAAAAAAATGTTTTTTTGAAAATACTCGTTTTTTGCCCTAACACTAATACACAAAAAAGTAATTCCTTAATTTTTCTACGAAAAAAAAGAAATTAAGGGGATGAGATTTTTTTGAGGTAGGTGAAATAGATAAGAATTGATGGAGCCGGAGGATTGGGGTGGTGGGCCAATTAGGCGAGGGGAGGGAGGTAGGGAAAGGAAAATTATTCAACTCCCTCGAACTTTTTTCCCTGTCGTGCGATTTTCAAAACCTAAAATGGAATTTGTTCGTTATTACGTCTAATATTTGACTGAATATATTTTTTTAATTTTTTTCAAATAAACAAACTTGTGGGAGGGGAACAACCTTTTGCATTTTCATTTAAATGCGTTTTTGAGTACGAAGGAGAGGGCTTAGAAGAGAAATTTTTTTACAGATAAGTGATATTTTTTTTATCTTTAAATTAAAAAAAAAAATTATCGCAATCCAAGCAATAGGAAGGGAGGGAGGGGGCGGGGCATAATGCGTTTGCGAGAATAAGGGGTTAAGGAAAAGGGATAGGGACTTCGGAGCTTAATATTATTATATACATTATTATACAATTATTTTTCCGCTTAACTCGCTCTAACTCAAAAACGGCACAATGGATTACTCTTAAATTTTTATCGTGTTATCACTATATATTTGTTAACTTAATGTGTTAATATGTAGGTCAAATTTTAATAAATGTAGAAAGCATTATTTTTTTTCTAAGGCTGTCGAAAATTTGCATTCTCAAATGCGGGAAACTTTTTTATCTTTCGAAATAGATACCAAGTGTATCGAGAAGTAACGAAGGTAAAAGATGGACGCAACTTTTTTATTTGAATGGTCTAAAATGAAGAGATATTTTTTATTTTTTTTTTAATTTTAATATTTGACCCCCCCGCCGAGTATATAAAATAAAAGAAAATTTTATATAAAAATTTAAAATCAAAAGTTTGGTACCAAATCAGAATACGTAGTAGTATAGACAAATAATTATTAAATGCCCAAATGGAAGGGTGGACAGCAGTGAAACTCGATGGCAGCCACCTCCACGTAGTGAGTTCTGGGTTATTTTGTGTAATAATTATTGTGCGAAATAAGCAAAGAGCTGTTTTAGTACTAGCGCAACATAAAAATTTTATTTAGACGAGTTTTGAGGGGCCGACGGGGGTCTAAATTCACTACAAATTTAAAAATACGTTTTATGCGTAAATAAGGAACCATAACAACCTTTTCCAACACAGGCGACTTAGTTACATTTTTTTTTTTTTTTGGAGGACCGGCGGGCGGCCTAAAACATTTTTGAAAAAAATTTTTCTTAAATAAAAGACCAATCTACAACTTTTTCACTACAGGCATTTCGAATTTTCTAAAAAATTATAAACCGACCCACCCTACTGTACAGCCAAAAATTTAAGAAATCATTTTTTTGAATTTGCAGACAAGTTGAAATGGAATATTAAATATTTACTTCACTTAGGTATGGATGGACCTAACGTCAACTTATCTTTCCAAAAAGATTTGCAATTAGAACTGAAATTGCAGCATTCAAAAGATATTTTAGACATGGGCACTTGCAGTCTACACCCTATACATACTGCGTTTGTGAATAGCTTAAAAGAACTTTCATTTGACTTTGAAGAGTTTTCTTATAATTTACATTTTTTTTTTCAAATATAGCAGCGCCAGAAGAGCTGATTACAAGTTAATGGAATTAATTACGGAATTAAAAGCCAAAATATGATTAAACATGTAAATATTCGTTGGCTCAGTTTCCGTAGAGTTCTCACAAGGATTCTTGAACAATGGGAGAATCTCAATCAATATTTTTTGGTAGAATTACCTAAAGAAAAAGATTTCGCTAAAAACGTAGGTGGTACTGTTAGATCCAAAAACATAACTATGCTTTTAAAGGATTCTGAGGTGTCGAAAATGTTTTTAAATTTTGCTGTTCATATTGCTGAGAACTTAGAGGAATTTTTAATTAAATTCCAAGGTGATAAACCACTAGTACATTTACTTTATCGGGAATATAGTGAACTGTTGTATGTTTTAATGTCTAAGTTTGTAAAAAAGAGGCGATTACTGCATAAGATGGTACTGAAGTCGTAAAGAAAGCTAAAGAACTGGCAGATGTAGATATTTCTGATAATAAAAATTGTCTTCACATCGTGGAAATTGACGTTGGCACAAAGGTATAATATATTTTTGCAATTGCAAGTATTAGTAGATAGTGTTACTTAGTTTCTAATAATTAAATGGCCTTCCTTCCATGTCTGATAAGACACAACACTAATCTGAGATTACTTAATATTATATATAAATCTTTTATTACTATTAATTATCTATTACTGAATACTGGTGCCTGCGTTATTTAATTATTGCTATTAATACTATGATTTTCTTTACAGACTGAAGGTATTCTGTCGAAAATGACTGCTAAAGATATATATATAAATATAAAACTGAATTTTTTAAGTCTTATGTTTGTCTGGTTAGTTATCTCCAAAAAAAACTCCCCGTTAGAAATTCTATCATTAGAGATGCCCAGTATCTGCATCTCAATAAAAGAAAAGATGAGTACAGTTTAAATGCTATAGGTCGCTTAACAATGACGGCAGGTAATAAATTGGTATTTACAACATAACTCAGGTACTAATAATATGTAATTCATTTTTAGCTAAAATTTTAAAGAGTGTCATAAAAACATCATTTAATACTAATGTGGAATGTGATCCTGAAACGTTATGCGATGTGAGTAAAAGAGAATGGCGAATATATCAAACGGAGGACGATAATGAGAAATTCAATTTCTAATCGACTTTCGAGAATTGACTTATACTGGAATGAAATTGGAGAAATGAAGGATGGACAAAATAATTACAAGTATTTAAGATTAAGTTCATTGGCAAGAGTTATTTTAAGTTTGTCACATGCCAATGCAACTCCAGAGAGAGGCTTCAGCTTAAATAAGGCTCTATTAGAAAATAGACATTATCTAAAAAAAAATACCATCGTTGCTTTGCGAATAGTTAAAGATGCGATTTACCTCTATGGAGGAGTGGAAAAAATACCAATAACTCAAAAGTTGCTTCAATACGCAAAACAATTTTATGTTTCATATAGGTGTTTTCAAGAACAAGAAAAGCAAGAGAAGTTATTAGCTGAAAAGCAACGAAAGGAAGAACAGAAGATTGAGGATCGTTCTAGAACTAAAAGTAAGATGGAATATGAAACCGAGGAAATCAAACGTTTAATAAAAGAGGAGCACAGAAAGTTAGATATTGCCCAAAAACTTGTCACAGAAGGAAATGATAAGTTACAAGCTAACTTATCAAAAGTACAATTGAAAAAGAAGGATTTAACTGAGGCTAACGTGATAATTAGTGCTGGAGTTCATAAGATACAAGAAATCAATAATAATTTAAGCGATTTGAAACAAAAATTGGACACACTTCAAAAGAAGGCCAACGCAGGGAAGTCGTCTAATAAAAAACCAAAATTATAATTTTATATCTTTCGAGCTATTTAAAACTTCAAGTGCAAGAAGTTTTTAACTTTTTTATTAGTGTTTCTGTGTCAACCTGGGTCGTTGTGGAAAAATATTGATATATTATAACTTATTACAATATTAATTTACTTTTTAAATCTACTCCTTCCAACATGCAGCAACAGTTTAAACTAAAAAATAGGTAGGTAGTTTCTAGAGGTAATCCTAAAAAATCCTAAAATCTTGGACAATGAAATCCTAAAATCCTAAAAAAAATATTCAAATAATTGCTGGGACCCCTGTTTGTATAAACCAGTTTTTGCATAAAAAGTAAGTGGTGAAATACGTACCTATAATATTTTTGTTTTTAGGTCAATAAGAAAAAATCAAAAACTTACAGCTCTCGCCACTTGAGGAGGTTAATAAAACAGGGGATAATTAATGAAGGAATCAGCAGAACTAGTTATACAACGTTGCCAATAGAAACACCAGAGATAACTCTTGGGCCGTTGAAAGTAAAACTACCCAAAGTAATTATACAAAATTACTACCATCATACTAATCTACATTTAGAAAACCTTCCAAATGATTCAAGAACATTACTAAAACAAAATCATATAAAAACAGTTGAAATAGTCGATTTAAATCCTGGATCGTACTATCATTTCGGCCTAAAAAAATCAATTTTATGGATTCTAGATAATTATTCATTCTGTAATTTGGAAGAAATTAAATCAATATATGGGTTGCCACTTACCAAAAGTAGTTGTAGTCAGTTATGGCCAATTTTAGCTTATATTGAAAATTCTGTGACAAGTTGTGTCTTCCCTGTGGGAGTGTATCATGGTTCGTCAAAATCAAATGACTGTAATGAGTATCTAAAGTATTTCGTTGATGATTATTTGGAGTTAGAAAAAACAGGTATAAACCATAAAAATAAAATATTAAAAGTGACAGTGTCTAAAATTTTATGTGATGCTCCTGCTAAAGATTTCATCATGAATATAAAAAAATCACAATTCCTATTTCGGATGTACAAAATGTTCAACAGAGGGGACTTTTTTAAAAATTGCATGATATATCCTGAAATTAACGCTGCTTTAAGAACTGATGAATTATTCCGAAATGGTATTTATGAAGATTTACAAAAGGGAGCCTCTGTCTTAAAAAAATTAAATATAGGGCTCATTAGTCAAGTACCCTGCCAAAAATTCCACATAGAAACTTATAAAAAAAAAGTGATGCAGTTTTATCGTTCCTATAAGTTATATTAGTATTATACAGACAGGATTTTATCTGTTTTATTAAGTTTTAAATCGGTTATGAAACAGTAATTCCGAATGAGCTATTTGGAATTATCATGTTGCCCTTTCATGAGTACTTATATGAAATATACATCACCAAATCTACAGTTTAGTGTCTGCAAATGCACCCTTGCCCTTATATCTGTAAACGTATGGAATTACAGATACAACTTTAAAGAGATTCTAAACTTTTCTATAAGTAATATCATAAGAGTTCCAGTCCGTCCTTTCTCCAGTATCTATCGTATGTAACACACCATTTATCAACATGTTTTTATTGTAAATTTCAACATTGTTTTTTATTAGTATTAATGTGGATATACATGTCAACAAATGTACAGTTTCAATTGTATATTTTACAGATGTATTTTTATTGTAAACTTCCATTTTGCTTTTTTATTAGTATTAATTTGGATATGCATGCCGACAAATGTACAGTTTAAATTGCATATTTCAAATAGAAATACTAATATTGTGGTAAACACAAAATTCTGCAAAGTCCTTATTTCCTCGGGTGTTCTTGTTCTAGCCTAGAAGCAATGAATGAGTTAGCAGTGAAAGAGACTGCTTTGTTTTTAATTTAACAAACACACTTCAGTTCCTTAGGTCACATTAGATTAGATATGAATTAGCTACACGTATACAGCTCCCTCTACTGGAGCCTGGAGTAAAGCTGCTGCTGAAATTTCTATCAGTTTCTACCAGAATGGAGCAGCAAACATTTACTTATACCACATCAATGAGAATTTATGAGAACAGTATCTAAGGTAAAACGTGCGGCTTTCCGTGGTTAAATGGCAAGTGTTTCTATAAGAAACGAGCTGCATTAGGTTGACTTGCAATTGAAGATTACTAATTATAATGTTTGAATAGGGATTTATGAGATCAGTTTCTATGAGTATTAATGTTTTTTTTCAGTAATATATTAAATGTGTTTTCATTTGTTTGAATGGGTAAAAACAAAGGTCAGTTTTCAACTGCAATTACAAATACAAGTTTAATCACTTTGAATGGGGTTATATGCGATTAATTTTTAAAAGTATTTATGCTGTTTTCCGAATATAATTGTGATGAGGTTTAATCAGTAACAAATTGTTCACTACTTGTTATGATATGGTCGGAAATTCCAAGTACACATTTAGCATTCCTTCAAAAGGATTGATGAGAGCAGTTTCTACGAGTATCTATTTGTTGTTCCTCTAGTAAATTATATAAGTCTTTACATTTACTTATACTATCTCCATGAGAATTTATGAGAACAGTATCTAATGTAAAACGTACGGCTTTCCGTGGTTAAATGGCAAGTGTTTCGATAAGAAACGAGCTGCATTAGGTTAGAACAGTTTTGATTTGCAATTGAAGATTACAAATTATAATGTTTGAATAGGGATTTATGAGATCAGTTTCTATGAGTATTAATGTTTTTTTTCAGTAATATATTAAATGTCTTTTCATATGCTTGAATGGGTAAAAAGAAAGGTCAGTTTTCAACTGAAATTACAAATACAAATTTAATCACTTCGAATGGGGTTATATGCGATCAATTTCTAACAGTATTTATACTGTTTTCCGAATATAATTGTGATGAGGTTTGATCAGTAACAAATTGTTCACTACATGTTACGATATGGTCGGAAATTCCAGGTACATATTTAGTATTACTTCGAAAGGATTGATGATAGCAGCTTCTACGAGTATGTATTTGTTGTACCAATAGTAAATTATATAAGTCTTTATCAGTATGCATTCGGATCTAATTTAAATATGAAAATTATATCAGAATAAAGCAACCAAATATTTTAAACAGTATCTATTTGTAAATCCAGACATTTACTTATACTATCTCAATGAGAATTTATGAGGACAGTATCTAATGTAAAACGTGCGGCTTTCCGTGGTTAAATGGCAAGAGTTTCTATATGAAACGAGCTGCATTTGGTTAGAACAGTTTTGATTTGCAATTGAAGATTACAAATTATAATGTTTGAATAGGGATTTATGAGATCAGTTTCTATGAGTATTAATGTTTTTTTTTTCAGTAATATATTAAATGGGTTTTCATTTGTTTGAATGGGTAAAAAGAAAGGTCAGTTTTCAACTGCAATTACAAATACAAGTTTAACCACTTCGAATGGGATTATATGCGATCAATTTCTAAAAGTATTTATGCTGTTTTCCGAATATAATTGTGATGAGGTTTGATCAGTAACAAATTGTTCACTACAAGTTACGTGTGGAAATTCCAGGTACATATTTACTATTACTTCGAAAGGATTGATGATAGCAGTTTCTACGAGTATGTATTTGTTGTGCCAATAGTAAATTATATAAGTCTTAATCAGTATGCATTCGGATCTAATTTAAATAAGAAAATTATATCAGAATAAAGCAACTAAATATTTTAAATAGTATCTATATGTAAATCCAGACATTTAATTATACTATCTCAATGAGAATTTATGAAAACAGTATCTAATGTAAAACGTGCGGCTTTCCGTGGTTAAATGGCAAGAGTTTCTATAAGAAACGAGCTGCATTAGGTTAGAACAGTTTTGATTTGCAATTGAAGATTACAAATTATAATGTTTGAATAGGGATTTATGAGATCAGTTTCTATGAGTATTAATGTTTTTTTTTTCAGTAAAAAGTATATTAAATGTGTTTTCATTTGTTTGAATGGGTAAAAAGAAAGGTCAGTTTTCAACTGCAATTACAAATACAAGTTTAATCACTTCGAATGGGGTTATATGCGATCAGTTTTTAACAGTATTTATGCTGTTTTCCGAATATAATTGTGATGAGGTTTGATCAGTAACAAATTGTTCACCACATGTTACGATATGGTCGGAAATTCCAGGTACATATTTAGTATTCCTTCGAAAGGATTGATGGTAGCAGTTTCTATGAGTATGTATTTGTTGTTCCAATAGAAAATTTGTCTTTATCAGTATGCATTCGGATCTATTTTAAATACAAAAATTATATCAGAATGACACAACCAAATATTTTAAACAGTATCCACTTGAAAATCCAAACATTTAAAGATATATTTTAATGAGAACCAATCAAAACAGTATCTAATGTAACGCGTGCGGCTTTCCGTGGCTAAATTTTAAAAGTATTTTTAATAAATAGCTTTAACGGATTTGAACAGTTTTAATTTGCAATTGCAGATGAATAGTTTTAATTGTTAAATAGGGATCTATGAGATCAGTGTCTTTGTGTAATGTTTATTTTCCAATAAAAACACATTTTATTGAAAAAAAAAACATTACACTGACCTCATAGATCCCTAACAATTAAAACTATTCATCTGGAAATGCAAAACTGTTCGAATCCGTTAAAGCTTATTTATTGCAAATCATTTTAAAATTTAGCCACGGAAAACCGCACACGTTACATTAGATACTGTTGTGATGGATTCTCATTATAATATTATCTTGGATTTACAGGTGGACACTGTTTAAAATATTTGGGGTTTCATTCTGATATGATTTTTGTATTTAAATTAGATCCGAATGCATACTGATAAAGACTTATATAATTTACTGTAGGAACAACAAATAAATACTCGTAGAAACTGCTCTCATTAATCCTCTTGAAGGAATACTAAATATGTACCTGGAATTTCCGACCATAACATGTAGTGAACAATTTGTTACGGATCAAACCTGATCACAATTATATTCGGAAAACAGCATAAATACTGTTAGAAATTGATCGCATCTAACCCCATTTGAAGTGATTAAACTTGTATTTGTAATTGCAGTTGAAAACTGACCTTTCTTTTTACCTATTCAAATAAATGAAAACACATTTAATATATTACTGAAAAAAAAAACATTAATACTCATAGAAACTGATCTCATAAATCCCTATTCAAACATTATAATTTTGAATCTTCAATTGCAAATCAAAACTGTTCTAACCTAATGCAGCTCGTTTCTTATAGAAACTCTTGCCATTTAACCACGGAAAGCCGCACGTTTTACATTAGATACTGTTCTCATAAATTCTCATTGAGATAGTATAAGTAAATGTTTGGATTTACAAATAGATACTGTTTAAAATATTTGGTTGCTTTATTCTGATATAATTTTCATATTTAAATTAAATCCGAATCTGTACTGATAAAGACTTATATAATTTACTATAGGAACAACAAATAGATACTCGTAGAAACTGCTTTCATCAATCCTCTTGAAGGAATACTAAATGTGTACTTGGAATTTCCGACCATATCATAACAAGTAGTTAACAATTTGTTACTGATTAAACCTCATCATAACTATATTCGGAAAACAGCATAAATACTTTTAGAAATTGATCGCATATAATCCCATTCGAAGCGATTAAACTTGTATTTGTAATTGCAGTTGAAAACTGACCTTTCTTTTTACCCATTCAAACAAATGAAAACACATTTAATATATTACTGAAAAAAAACATTAATACTCATAGAAACTGATCTCATAAATCCCTATTCAAACATTATAATTTGTAATCTTCAATTGCAAATCCAAACTGTTCTAACCTAATGCAGCTCGTTTCTTAAAGAAACACTTGTCTTTTAATCACGGAAAGCCGCACGAATTACATTAGATACTGTGCTCATAAATTCTCATTGATATGGTATAAGTAAATGTTTGGATTAACAAATGGATATGGCTTGACTCATTTTGCTGGTCAATGCGGATATAAACTGATAACAATTTCAACAGCAACTTTACCTAACTCTTATAGAAACTTATTGACCATATAGGTTCTCATAGATACTTATTAATTTTTGATAATTTTCAATACGGATTGATGAGATTTTTTTGACAGGGTACCCCTTGATTATATGCACCTAGTGTGTCTAGGTGTCATGAAAAGATTACTAGTATTTTGGATAAAAGGAGACAGGTCAGTTAGACTATTTAAGGAACAAATTGAAGAAATCGATGAAAAAACGAAAATTGTTGTGTTTTGGAATTTGCAAGAAAGCCACGTAGCCTGAGTGATGTAGAACGATGGAAGGCCACAGAATTTAGACAATTTCTCTTATATTATGGAAAGATCTAAATATTTGCACTTTTTATGTTTTCATGTCTCTATCAGAATACTAATTACTAAACAGTTGTGTGTAAAATATAATAAGTATGCTGAAGATCTGTTAAAATATTTTGTCCAAAATTTTGGTGATTTATATGGCCAAGAATATGTAAATCATAATATTCACAATTTAATTCATTTAAGCAAAGATGTTTTACAATTTGGGCCACATGACGAGTTTAGTTGTTTTAAATTTGAAAATTTCATGCATTCAATTAAACTAAATATAAGAACAGGCAAAAATCCATTACGACAGTTTATCAACCGAACATATTAGCGTCAAACATTTCTTAATAAAACTAAATTTGACCAAAGTATAGAGTTGACTAAGGAAATTGGCAAAAAAAAATTGAAAATGAAACTGTTTTGATGTATAAAGGTGTAAATTTCAAAAATATGAGCCTTAGAATTACAGAGCCCAATAATTTTTGTTTCACCAAACAAGGACTGCCAATACAAATTTTTAATATTTTTAGCCGTGACCAAACCACCTTCTAGCTCAATACAAATTTTTTGTGGATTTATGGATAAATTAGGTGATCTTGAAATTACCTTTTATACAAGGCTGCTAAATTTGATAAATTATTTCTTACGCTTCCTCATCAAAGTAATTAAGGTTTGTAAAAAAGGCATATAATAAAAAATAACTAAGTATATATTTATTATTTTTAGTTTGCTGTTGTACAATTTAATGATGAAGGACTAAATGAGTTCTCTGTGGTCCCTTTAAAATGGTTAAAAAATGAAGCAGGTAAATATTTATGCTATTGGCCACCATATATGAAAAATATAAGGACACAAATAATTAAGAGAACTGACCCTGCTGAGAATTGGAAAATATATTCATGTTTAATTAATAATACATTTGGTAAGTTAATCAAAAATACTTACTTATAAAATATTGATACTCTACATAAAATTCAGATACCTATGAGGAAGCGTTAAGAATGGAAAAAAAAGCTGCAGCAACATCGGAATCTGAGGATTCTGAAATATCAAGACCTAAAGGCAAAATAAAGATAAAACCAAAGAAGTCATTTAACAGCTCCATGTTCTCCTCCCCGACTGAGCGATTATGAAGACAATGAAGCTGATGCATCATCATTTGCATCCATCAGTAAGTTAATATATAGTTTATTGTTATAGGTATAAGTACACACTCGTAATGCATTCATGTTTTTTATTTTAGGTGATAATAATCAGAAAGACGATTCAGATAAACTGAATGACGCTAATGGTAATTAACTATACTAAGGAAGTGAGTATTTTGAATAAAATTTATAAATATATTTATTCAAATTTTAGAAGTTGAACTAAACAACACAGATCTACAAAACACAGAAATTAATGACATCACAATTATAATGACAGAAATAGCATTCCAATGGTTATTGATAATGAGAGTTATAAAGAACTACTGAATGCTGTTATCGAAATTAAAAGTATAGTAAAAATTATATTAAACAAAGTAAATGCTCTAGAAAATGTATCTGGCATAGCGCAAGAAAATGTTTTGGATGACAGAAAAATTAAAAATTGTTTACCTATAAAAACCCTGGATGATCTATTATTGTTTGACAAAAGTACTAGTAATGATGATGATATGTCGAAGCAGTTGGTTAGCACACAAATTGTCAAATGCACGAATTGCCATGGGGAATGTGTATAGATTTATAAAGTATTTTAGCATGAATGAACGATGGTGGATTATGCAACGAATGTGGGCTTTTAGATAACACAAAAAATAAGAATGCTGTCCCCACGCTGGTAGTTCTAATTCCCTTGCATTATGCATGTGATATATAGCCCTAGGAAATTTATATTTTTTTTTCATATGCTTTACTTTCCTTAACTTATGCTTAGGGAACAAAATAACATCTGTATACCTACCTATATTAAAAGTATTTTTTTTTCTTTAGCAAAACAAATTATCTCTTGTTGGAGGATCAAATTACAAAAATATAATACGAAGATGCCTTCCTCTTCTTTTTGACGATGACTTAGCAATGATGTGTTCTTGGACAGGACAAAAAGAGAATTTTAAAGTTGGAGATTTAAAGATCTTTGAAATATTTAAAAGTAGGTACAATAAATAATATGATATTTAAATTTCACAAATGAAAGCTAAATTTTAGAATAATACAAATATCAAAAAATAAGTTCATATTTTGTTATATACAGCTTTTTTTTGTATATCTAACATCTATAGAAGTAAATAGTTATCAAAACCATTTTTTTAAACTAATTTAACTAGCAGTATTGTAATGTTTTTTAGATGCTGTAAAGACTAATTTTACTACAACTGATAAAGAATTTGAGGTTGTCTTAATGGAGTAGTTACGTTTTGCTAAACAGAGGAAAATGCGGTGTAATAAGGACTAAGAAGTAAAAGGAGATTATAATAATACAGGTCAGTTTCCAGTTTCCCAAGTTTGTTACGTAATATGTGAACGGCCCCTTAGTTTCAATCTTTGCACTTCTGGATAAGTTACTGATAACTGACTAGAAAGTTGGATTGTGTTTTCTTTTTAGCGTTTTCAAGTCCTAGAACTTAAAATTTAGCTTTACAGATTTTGGTTCATACAAACCACAATCTGTTAACAAATGTAAATTTATATTCAAAGGGTGCTATAACTCTAAGCTCTAAGCTATGCGTATCGTATACAAATTCTTTACTAAATTTGATATATCCAACTATCGTCAGTTTACTCTGTCTTATAATGTTTCTATCAGATCATGGAAACCGAGAATTTGTGAAGATTTTCTTTATTATTTACAATACAGGGTAGGAAAAATTTTAATGTTCAGTATGGGGGAACTATTGGAGATACAGAGTCGGTTAAATTACAAAAAATTTGCCTCATTTGAGAAGAGTTTTTAGCCGTGTTCAATGTCACTCTAACAGGCATAGGTCACTAGATAAATTGAAAAAACTGAAATTTGACGTTTTCTTATTTTCACTTATTTGTTTATGAAGCTACAGTGCTGAGATTGCACAAGCAGGTATTAGAACATGTGTATAATTTAATTATGTCGATTTGTATGTAACTTTTTTCTTTATGGACGCATATGGCTATTTTTTTTTAAGCATGGTAATCAAATTCTACTGCACTGAGAAAAACGTTCCAAGTAAACCGTGATTCTGACACAATTTTCGTTAAGAGAAGTGTCTGGTTTGTTTTCTAATAATGTTGCGTAGCAGTTATAATAAGTAAAAGAGAAATTCTGACATGAGGTAAATAGTTCCTAATAACTAGGCAAATAGCGCCAATATAAAACGAGCACTTGTGTTAATAATTTATTTGTCAATAATTCTCAGTTGTTTTACCGTGGACATTGATGTTTTTGTAGCAATTAAAGGAGTCCATTTGACTTTTTTTTAGTGGTAGCAAGTGCTCAAACACTTTCTGTTAGTGGGCAGTTTACTAGCATTTAACATTCAGTCGCTTAAATCTAAAAAAAAAAAACGTGTTCGGCTATTTCCGCGAGGACTCGAGCACTTGCTTCGAGGCCTTGGCTTGGTCGTTACGCAGTTTACGCTGAAAACGCCGTTAGTGTTTATTTTCGGCCGGAGTTAGAGTGTTGTTCATGGCATATACCTAGATTAAAGAATATATTACATGTTAATGGTGTTTGTGATGGATTATGCAACATTATTAAAACAGTGGGGCCTGGAGGCCGAAATAGATGCGTTTAATGGTAGGTGTAACTACAATTGATTGTGTTCCTATTTATAAGTTTTCATTCTACAGTCATATAAGTATACTGTTTTCACAGATTAATAATTTGTGCTGTTGTATTATAAAAATTAGCCACCTCCTATTTTTTGTGTACTAATGGGAGTGGATGAAGTAAAAAAAAATGAGGCCTTTGCTTTTTTTACACACACTACCTATATCACAATTTTATTTTTTGAGACCTCAGCTTCTCATCATAGGTATATACTAAATACTAATTTTATGGAATCTTACTTGCTTGATTTACCTATTTACCGAGCTATTTACCCTCCATTTACCGTCTTCAACGGAATAGTTCAAGATCTCGTTAAAATACAAACGTGTACCAAATTTATTTTAAGTCAATAAGTATCTTAAACGGTTTCAGAATAATCTTGCGCGCAAAAAAAGTTAGACAGAACGACAGACAGATTTTTTTGCTCAAACTTAAAATCTCGACGTTTCATAACATTCTAAGCCTATTTAAATAATAAAAAATCTTGGAATTTTTTAGCGTTACTACACTTCCACTGGATGTGGAAATAATTAAGACATAATTAAGATCTACCATTTTCAAACAATTGACGATAACATTAATACCCACGGTCAGTAAACTATACGGTTGCATCATCCAGAAGCTTTTTGACGTAGGAGCGCGCGGGGGAGGCAACCGAAAATGACGTAGCCTCTAGACCCAGCCAGGGCCGGCACTAGACATTTTGCTTCTCACTCTCACTCAATTAATAAACACTGATATAAACGAATAGTATACACTGGGACGACAGCAAACTAGTTCATTACACCGGACAGTGACAGTGCGACGTGCAACAAACAATATAAAAATAAACACGCTGTCGTTGTAGTATGCCAGACAAATTGAAAACACGACACGCGGCAACTAGTGCCGGCTCTGGATCTACCTAGACTTTGACCTTGATCTGAATAATTAAACAAATAAAGCGTGCAAGAGAGACAGATATCCTATTCCCATGCAAAAGATAGAGACAAAGGTATCGATGGCTACATGACGTAGGCGCTAGACCCAAGTTCCCCCCCCGCGCGCTCCTTCTAGAAGCTACTGGATGAGGTAACCGTTGTAGTTTAATGACCGTGATTAATACCTACCTAATAATGTATAAATTTTAACTAAACCTTAAGAAAATATATGCTAAAACCTTATAGTGCAGATAAGTTTCAAGTCAAAATATGTGTAAGGCCTAAAAAAATAATAATAGTAAAGGTCAAAATTGAATTGTGAAGTGCAACAAGTCGTAAAACAACATACCTAGGTATTTTTTAAAATGTGGGTTTTTCACGTAGTTTTGAGTGATGTTCACAAACATAGGTAATTTTTTAAATATTTAAAACCATTTTATTGCATTATTTAAACTATCTTTTAAACTCTTAAAGCACAAGTTATATCTGATGAAGCTTTCATGATTTTCCATATTTTAAAATATCCCTGTCAAAAAATCCTATTTCAAACTTATAGAAATCATTTCAAACTTATAGATAATTATACATTTTTTATGGGTAATCAATGATTATCTATAAGTTTGAAATAGGATTTTTTGACAGGGATATAGACATTAAGTTAAGTATTTAGATATAGGTATTCGCAATAGTTTATTTAGGAGAACCTCATAAGGAGAACTTTGTAAACAGAGTGTCTCACTTAAGGAGTGTAACAAACAGCCTTTATAACTTTTAATTTTATCTGGTTTGAACGAAATTTTCATGAAAGATAAAAAACCCATTAGAGTCTACTTATGTAGAAAAAACCATTCGCCCCCTTCAAATGCAAAGCCACCTGTGGTACCAAAATATATGGAAGAAAATTAAAAAATCATAGGCATTTTTTTATTGAAAAATTTTACTAATAAAAGTTTAAGTATTAATGTTACACTCTAGGAAGTAACCCTATTATATGTAGTTTTAAAAATATTACCTATGTATTTTTGTTTATATTACTTTAGCTGAGGGAATCACAGATGAATCTTTCAAAATGATAGATGATGAAACAGTCAACATCATTTTCAAAAAATGTGGCCCAAAATTAATATTTAAACGTAAATACAAGGAATATACTGATAACCTTCATTATGGTACACCAAAAAGTGACATAAGTTTGGCAAGTAGCAATATATTCAATTTAGAAGAACAGGTATTTTTTTATAGAAAAATATAGGTATCACAAAAAAAAATAAATCGTCAAAATTTTTAGGAGTGTTCTAGTGGCACCGACAATTCAAGTGCTATAATAGAATTTGAAGGCAGTTCTAAGTGGCTAGAGTCCGAATATGACTCCAACACAACAATTATTTTTTCTCCAGATCGAGATCCAGATGGAGAACCTGTCTCCAAGAAATTGGCGGTATTGTCATCAACTAGTATCTTTGAGGGGGTATGCATATGATATTTTTGTATTTTGTTATAAATTACTTTTTATTTAACTTTCCTTAGGGATTAGAAAATGTTCTTAAGAAGTGTCCTGAAGGACAACTTGCTCTTATTAATGCAAGGAAATTAAATAATGACTTAAGACAAAAAATAGCCAAGGTTGTTATTAATGACCTATTGTCTGCCTCTAATTTTGGAAAACAAGGAAAATTCGAGTAAGTATATATCTATGTACAGGGTGCGCTACTTAAAACTCCCCAGACTTGTAACTTTTTATTTTTGAAGCGATGACCATGTTGGGCACATCAAATTGTAGACATTTTAAAAGCCTTTAAATATGCATACAGAGTAATTTTAAAAAAATTTTTTTGAAGAAATTGTTAAGAAAGGTAACTTAATTTCTTTGAATGTTTTGTTACCTCACCTTGTACATGAAATGTGTTAATGTTTTCTTATAAAGGTTTTAATTAGCTTCGATTTATGTTATTAAAAAAAAAATTAAATAAAAATTTTGCAATTTCCTATTTAGTACATTTTAATAAGTACCTACCTAAAGTTTGTTTTTAAAAATATTTATTTCTTTTGTATCTTGTTGCTGTTTTGTTACGTTGAGTATTGTTTGTGATATGTCTTTTACAAATAAAGCATAAAATTATTATTTACATTTTTTTCAGTTATTTTAAAAAAAATCAGTTTTAATCGGAAGGAGTGTTTTTAATTTCTTTCTCTAAAACCAAAAAGAATTTCGAATATGACTTAATAACATAAATTGAAGCTAATTAAAACCTTTATAAGAAAACATTAACGCAGTTCATGTACAGGATGAGGTAAAAAAATATTCAATAAGTTTTCTTTCTTAACAATTTTTTCAAAAATTGTTTTTTTTTAAATCACTGTACACATGTTTAAATGTCTTAAAAATATCTACAATTTGATGTGCTCAACATGGTCGTCGCTTAAAAAATAAGAAAGTTACGAACCTGGGGAGTTTTTGTATATTTAATATTTAATATTTTAAATATCAAAATTTATAACATATGCGCAGCTACTTTCATGAAATGTCGATGGGGAGGAAAACAATTTTTAAGAAAAAATATGATGATATTGTGTTACCATTATAGTACAGAAAACAATTAGTTGGATCGGTATATTTATAGTGTTTCGTCCACAGACGTCCGAAATGAACCAGGTGATAAAAGTAACAATATTGACTATCACATGTGCGGTGTCCAATTTTGGACGGTTTAAAAGTTACAAATTTTTTATATTCTTTGAGTCGTACCTCCACTGTGTACACTGAAGAAAATAATGGCTGCAGCGAGATAATTTTTTTATTAATCATAGCTGAATAATGTACTCACCTAACCAAACATCATATTCAGTCAAGTACCATGACAAAAATCAAAGAAAAATATATTTTTGTAAAAAATTAGTTGTTTGTGTGTTTTTTAAAAACTTTTTTTCCATTGTTCCGATGGTACTTGAATGAATATTTGGTTAGGTGACTATTCAGCTATTATCAATAAAAAAAATTCTTTTATTGCACCCATTATATTTTTCATAGTGTACACGGTACCTACGAAAAAATTTAAAAAAACTTAAACTTACGTAACGTAACCTAATGTAACTTTTAAACTTTCCAAAGTTGGACCCCACATGTAGTCAATATTGTTGCTCTTACGGCGTCCTCTATCACCTGATTCATGTTGGACGTCTATGAAGGGAATCTAGTTTATCGTTATAGTTAATAGTATACAAAAAATTACTGTAGAGGTTTTCATTAAGTAATAACAAAACATTTAATTTTTTTAATTTTCAAATTACTGTTTTAGAGTTTGAATCTGTGTATTTGAGAAACATCAATATTTTTTGCATTTTCTGTTGGTAATAAACTGCGTAATTTACAGATTAGGGCGTGACATCTTCATTAAGGCTGCCAATGAAATCGTAAAACTATTTCCTGGGGAGCAAATTGCTACATATTATATCCCATTCCAATCAAAACAAGGTTTGAGGCAACCGGCAAGGGGGAAACTCTGGTCTAGATATTTGAATGTGAGAGGAGCACTAAGGGTGGTAGGACAAAGTGTCCTGAAAGAAAAAAATGTTATGGAACAGAAAGAGAACATCAGTGAAGAAGACAAGAATGACCTCGTATTTCTAAAGAGTGCCATCGAACCGTTTCCCAAGGTTTCAAAAATTTGGGAAAACACTTTTAATCGAAGAACGGAGCTATACAAAAATTGTAATATCGAGGACATTTTTAAAGACTTCCCTTGTTTAAGTACCGCTTATGGCCTGGAATTGGTAAATATTATTTTTAATCACTTTAAAGTAGACTATTGCGAATACCAATTAATCTGCTGTTTGTATTTTGTATTGTGCATTTACTAAGCCATAATTAAAAAAAAAAAATCTAGTTAAACGTATCAAATAGCTTTATTTTCATGAAAATTATAAATTGCAATAAGTATTCATAATTATTTGCTCCGACAACTTCATTTAAAAAATTGTTGAAATTTATTGAATGAACCATCTGATAATTATTAATTATTACGCAACAATTGATACCCCTCTCAATTTTTTATTTTTTTTATGGAACTATTATAAAAGCCAAAAATTAATTTTTATATTTGCAATATAATAGTTTCATTTATTTTTAATTTTACTATTCCTATTATTTGATAGTTTGAGAAATCTAAGAAATAATTTTTTTATTTTCTTTTTTAGCTTGAGTCGGACTTTAATCAAATGCATGAAGATAAAATCGACATTATTTACACAAATTGGCCAAGAATTTCTGCAGCAATTTTAAAAGAAGCAGGTGAAAGAAACGTTGTGTGTAAAGAGCCCCTATTGGGTAAGTAAAGTAAGAAAATATAATACATATTGAATTTAATTGTAGCTATAGGCGTCTGAATTTAAGATGCCAGCGCCAAAGTGGAGAACTCGTGAACTACTTATAGGCCGTTTGTTTATTTATTTGGCGAATACTTATATCGATTTTTTTCTGTTTATTGTTATTTTTGGCGTTAAAAATAACATTAATAATATATGACCTAAAGGTTTGCAAGATTTTGTCGTAAGTGATTTGCAAGATGTTAATGGCATTATTCAGCAAAATTCATATTTTTTAGGTTATCTGGTTTTCCCCTTGAAAAGTACAGTTTCTTCGACATAAACGGTGTCTGGCTAGTTAAATATTAATAAACTTAAATGTTTCTTTAAATTTATGTACAGTTGTAGTTTAAATCACTTTTTTTCAGGAAACATGAGTGACATTTAGGTTAAGCATATTGCAATGTATGGAACATTTGGGAAGCACTAAAAATGTAAAAATTCTAATTGCGTGTATGAAGGCGGGAATATGTTTTAAATGCAGGACATATTATTTTGTGTGGTACAACCCATATTCAACACAAAACTTAATAAATGTGTATGCTCTATGTTTACAAACAAGTGTCAGATCATGAAATAAGTAACTGAAAAGATATTTATTAACTCTTTAAGTAAAATAACTGAAACAGTATTTTGTAAAATATGAAATAGAAATATTCAATAGTGCATGATGCAATAGTATACATTACTTTTATAAATATACTGAAATTGCATATATTTATTTATTTCAAAAATTTCACTTACAATGTGTGATTGTTCAGGCCATTATTATTGCTACTCGGGCCCCTCGGACCACGGTTATTTGCACCAGCTTTTTCCCTCTCAATGCCTGGTTAAAGGTGTCTACATCAAAGAGGGTATGCTGTGAACATTGTCATGCCAAATCAACTTTTACGAGTTGTCCCTGCGATCTACAAAGGATACCGACTAGGTTGGCTCCAGCAAATTGTATCTTGTGTAGTCCCTTTAAACGCTATCATATTTTTGATCTCAGTTTATCATTATTTACTTATTGTTGATATCATCGTACACTAAAGAGACAATGATAGAAAGGCCTATAATTAGTTTGTCTATAGATCACCAGGTGGCGTACTCCTTATTTTCAGACGCCTATAAACATAAATTAATAAATACATTTTTTGTTTCTTTCAGACGAATCCACTCGATCTCTTCTCATACTACCCCGATTATTTTCTCCTGTAAATTTAAAAAAATCTTCTAAAGGCAAAGCAGGATGGAGGCCAACAAGAGCCGAGATTCAAGACAGCTTCTTCTTTCACATAGAGGTATATAAAACATACTCAGTAGTAATAGTACTAGTGCATACAATTTTGCCACAAAAATTTGAATAAATCTGTTTTTATATAGGAGATTTACTCAACAATTGCATGAGTGTGGGTGGCTATGGAGAATGAAAAAATTCCAAGTCGTAGACGAGGAATTTTTTTCAATACATAGCTACTTGCGTGAATTTTATTGTTAAAAAGCTAATCACTAGATTTGTTTAAATTTATCCTAAGGAAAAATTGTATGTATAAGTGGTATTTAAATAGACTATTTCCTGAGTAAACGTAAATTTGTATTAAATATTTTTGTTGAGATCTGCCAAATTTACTCGGGTAAACGAAATCGAGTAAATTTGCAACAGGTCCTGTCAGTCAATTTTTCCATTTATTAAAATTACTAATGTGATCAAAATTGATAGTTCTGATTGGTTAGAAAGGACACAAGTCATAGTCATAGTATGAGTTTCAAGGACTATTCTAATTTACAGATTAGGTTTTTTACAACTAGCTCAAATAATAAAATGGTCTTTCTTGCCTTTCTGACAATAACATGACAAATGTTGATGCATTAACATTCCTAAAATCCGATAGATATTTTCAAATCTGAAACTAGCATAGGTATGAGAATTTTAACAAAATGGACATTAAATAATTATTGTACATTTTGAGATTCTTTCTCGGATTATTTTAAAAATTATTTAGCAAATTGATGACAATACAATTTCTTTCTATTTTTGTTGAACCCGAGCTTACAAATGTGGTTTAGAAAAACCTTGAAAAATGTGTACCTACCAATATCAGGTTGTCTGTTTGACAGGTTTGACAAAGTGGCTTGTTCTCTCCTTTTTTTTTTTTTAATAATTGTGACTTAATAATGAAGCTTTATTGTTTTTTTCTTGTAGGATTTTAACTCATTTCAAGAGGTTATTGAGAGACGAAGAGCCAAACTGGACTTGTATGATATCCCTCTACAACCCTTTGCCTGTTCATTAGGAGAAGACTCTTTTTACATAGTAGTAAATGAAGTGAAATATAAATGTGACTCATGCATCAGATGTTTGGAACTTCTCTTTAAAGCAATACACGCCTTAAACTTGGAATATCCTCCGGAATCGAAACATATTTGGAATTTTATTCAGGAATCTGTTTTCGAAATTCCAGCAACTAGTAAGAATAGTAGTACTGCCTGCGTCATTGCTGATATAAATTTTCATCTTACACAGGAAAATTAATTATGAGTAGATAGAAACTTCAGAACTGAATTTTTCACAATATCATTTTACCTTTATAGTACTTATCCATATTAATGTATTTAATATTTATAGAGTATGACAAAAACGGTGTATCACAAAGTGTAAATAAAAATATTTGAATGGTTTGAAACACTTTGGAAACTCATTATTTATGACAATCTTTCGATTCAAATTTTTATAGAAATTTGTACATAAAGTTAAAGTCATGCCTACTTGCAATACTTGCCATTTAGAAATAAAAGATACTAAAACATTTTTTACTCATTTAAAGCTGATACATAATTATACACAAATGTCATCATATATCTGTGGTGAAGCTAATTGTTATCGAAATTTTTCCTCGTTAAACTCTTATAAGAAACATATAAAAATCCACGAGCATAGTAACTTGGATGAAAATATATCTAATAGCAATAACCTTAACATTGACAAAACATTTAATAATCAGCACAGTAATTTTGAAAATATAACTGAATTTGTAGCAATTAATGAGGAAGACAAATCTGAGAACAAACTTGATGATTTTAAAAACTATCAAGGTATATTGCAAGCTAATATTTTAACATTTATTTGTAAATTGTATGCTAATTCCACTTTTAATAGAAAGAATGTTCAGTTTATTATTGAAAGTATGTCTGATTTATTTGCAGAGCCAATAAGTATTTTAAAACGTAATGTACAATTATCCATTATTAATAATCCAGGCTTAAGTTATGTTGCTGATTATCTTTCAGAAATTGAATATTTATTTAAGAATTTAGATAGTGAATATCTTCGTTTTAAGCATTTTGAAAATTCTGAACTATTCATCAAACCAATTGAGTATGTTGTTGGCCAACGTTTAGATAAAGTTCAGGGTGGGGCAGGATTACCGAAAAATTACTTTTACCAATTTATTCCTTTGAGAAAAATTTTAAAATTATTTTTTGAATTACCCAATGTATTTAATGAAACTTCTTGTTATATAAAAAATCTTAAGAAAGAAAATAATGTATGCAACATAATTCAAAGTGATTTTTGGGTCTCAAAAATAGATTCTTTGAAATTTCAGGAAACTGATATTGTACTGCCATTATTTATATATTTTGATGAATTCGAAAGCGGGAATCCTTTAGGGTCCCATGCTGGTATCCATAAAATTGGGGCAGTGTACTGTTCTATAGCATGTCTCTCACCAAAATATCAGTCGCATTTAGAAAATATTTTTTTAGTAATGTTATTTCACAGTGCAGATTTGAAGGACTTTGGGACCAAAGTTGTTTTTTCTAAATTAATTGAAGAATTACAATTTTTGATAAAAGACGGAATAATAATAGAAGTAGAAAATAAAAAAATTAAAATATATTTTTGTCTCGCTTTGCTTCTTGGCGATAATTTAGGTTTACACATGCTGTTAGGATATTGTCAAAGTTTCAGTGCTACATATTTTTGTAGATTTTGTAAATGTAGTAAAATAGAAAATCAAAAAGCTACTTCGCAACAAGACAGTAAAATGAGAAATAAGTTAAATTACGAAGAAGATTTGCAAATTAACAACGTAACTCTAACAGGAATTAAAGAATCTTGTGTATGGAATGATGTAGACTCATTTCATGTGACTGAAAATTATTCAGTTGATATTGCCCACGATTTATTTGAAGGTGTTGCACTGTTTGATATAACTGAAATTTTACATCAGTTTGTATGTATAGATAAATTTTTTACCATTGAAACTTTAAATTGTAAATTAAAATACTTTGATTTCGGAAATCAAAATATTAATAAACCCCCTCTTATTACTTTAGAAAATTTAAAAAAAAAGAAAATTAATATGTCGTGCTCAGAAATGAAAACATTGATACTTTATGCTGGACTAATTTTTGGGGATATAATACCAAAGGATAATAAAGTTTGGAAATTATATATTCTTTTAAGAAAAATTCTCAATATTGTGTTATCAGATGCCGTTAACATTATTATTTGCAATAAGTTAACAACTTTGATAAAAGAACACCATGAGCTGTATAAACAACTGTTCTCATTGCCACTGAAACCTAAACATCATTTTATTACACATTACCCTACAGTCATGAAAAATGTTGGCCCCCTTAAACACTTGTCTACTCTAAGATATGAATCAAAACATAGAGAATCAAAACTTGCAGCTAATGTTGTATCATCCAGAGTTAATATTACAAAAACTTTAGCTATTAAAAATCAATTGAAATTATGTTACAGATTTTCTACTCGTGAGGGGTTTAAAAAAGAAACGATTAGTTGTGACTGCAATTATACAGAACAAGATATTTATATGGTAATACCAGATTTTGATACTATTTGTTCATCTCGAATTATACTTAATAAGTTCAAAACTGTGAATGTTTGTAAGAAAGTATCGATTGGGAGTGATACTTACAAACGAGATGATATAATCATAATTGAAAACTTATGTTTACCAGTTTTTGGTGTTATATGTTTCATCTTTAGCAACAACAATAAAGAAATATGTTTTATTTGCAAGGAATTTAAAACAGTAGAATTAAATGAACATTACTATGCTTATGAAGTTATACCTACTGACAAAAAAAAGATTGTATTTCATTCGGAAATAATTTATTCAAGACATGTAATTTGTACACAGCTTCAAAGTAAAAAATATATTAGTATATATTAAAACTCTATATTTTCGTTACATTTATACAAAGTGTTTCATCAGAACAAATTTTAATGAACACGCATAAATGATATTTTTATGTATTGTTTTTTATTTGTCATACGTTTTTAAATAAATACGTGAAAATTATTATTATTTGTCTGCTTCTCTTATATCCTAAATATCAAAACAAGAAATCACCTTATATTTGTACAGTGTGATGGTGTGTACTAATGTGATTATGCATTGTATATACAGTGTGTCCCACTTTGAATGGCCCCTCTCCATATCTCAGTTATTAGTCATTCGATTCCAACCAAATTTGAATTGGTATCAAAGACTCCATACTATGACTTTTTTGAGAAAAGCAAAACTTATTTTATCGTTGGTTGGGACCAAGAAACTTGGCACGGTAAGGGTGTATCAAGTAGTCTGTTACTGGCTCGAGACAAGCATTGTTTCAATTATTACTTTAAGAATCCCTCTAAAATTTTACATTTTGAATTATGGTTTGTGAATTACTGCCCCCACAAAAGTACATTTTACAAAAATTAAATACCTAATTAATAACTTAGAAACGAATTGTTTGAAAAACAGTCATTCCTCATTTTCTATTTATCTTTTCTTTTTTCTGCCACCTATAATGTTATCAAAATTTTCAAACTCTGCAATCTTAAAACGATACGGCAAAGTTAATTTTATGAAAAATACTTATTAAATTTTTATGGCTTACAAAATTTGAATGTATCAATGGCATTGGGGAGTAGAAAAAGTGAATTTAAATAGAAAATGAAGAATGACATTTTTTCAGAAAACATTTTGTTTCCATGTTATTAATTATTTAATATTTAAAAAATGTATTTTTATGCATGGAGGCTGTAATTCTAAAACCATATAAAATTTATAGTGGGGGTTCCAAGCAAGCTGATAAATAATATTGTGTTAGTTTTTCCGTAAAAAATGCGTAATATGACTTCTCGAAAAATTAACCTTTTATTCTTATATGTATATAAAAGTGGATGACTGAATAAATAAGTTTTGTTTTATTCAAAAAAGTCATATAGTAAAAGTCTTTGATATCAAGACTATGACTATAATACCTGAAATATGGAGGGATGGCCATTAAAATTGGGACACACTGTATATACAAAATCCATGCATATTAATAAAACTGTTTAATAAGAGCTAGAATAAACATTGATTAAAACAAGTCAGCTGTTTATTAATGAATAGTAATTAGTTCACTAGCTAGAAATCTGCAGAAAACTTGGTGCAAGTGACTTTTTAAGGTAAGTTAAATCATTATCTATTTAACACAAGTATTCAGTTTGTTTGTGAAAACTAACTAAGCTAAAGAAGATAAATACGCCGTTTACCAACAATAGAAACATACTTTATTAACTATAAATACATTCGTATATTTATTATAAATACAGTCGATTACTAACAGAAAGTAGTAGTTTTCTTTGTTAGAAGTAACCAAACTAATGTTGACAAATACACAGTCTATTAAAGACAGAGACATACTTTCTTAAGTATAAATACGCTACTATATTTATTATAAGTACAGTGGCTTACTAATGAGAAGAAGTAAATTTTGCTTAAAAACGGTTTAATTCCTGTTAGCAACTTGTGTCAGGATTCCCATTTTACTTATAGCAAAGAAGTGGTGGAGTAGTCCCATATACAGATGAACTTTTTACTTGCCAATATTAAAATTTTAATTGCAGTTAATAAACTTTTTTCTCAGTGTGACTGGAAAAATGTATTTAGGGCATGTCTACCTGCTTGCGCAATTTCAGCACTAGCTTCATGAACAAAAAAGTTATAGCTAAAATAAAAAAATCGCCAAATTTCAGTTTTTTCAATAATTACAATCTATCTAGTGACCTATGCCTGTTACAGTGACATTGAAGATTGCTAAGAATTCTCAAAACAATGCAACTTCTTTGTAATTTATTCGACTATCTCTAATGGTTTCCGAGATCCTCATTTCAAATTTCCCACCCTGTATATAGTTTAGAGATAGATTTTATTTATTGTATTTGTTTATTTTATTTTTAATAGACACTTCTGAAGTAGAGATCCATATTTTTATTCAACATATACATTACCCCCCCATTAACCTTTTTCTCTGTACTTGTTAAATTCCCCGCACCAGCCTTTTGTATCTTTGCTATACAAATATATACCTCGTTAATCCGAACAGCCAAATCATGAAGTAATAGTTCAAATGCTGCCTCTCGGTAATCATTTACAGTTGTTAGTTGTAGGGTAGAATATTACATAATATTATATTAGTTGTTCGAATAAGTTTTATATCTCTTATATGATTTATATCTTGTTAAAATGATATATATAGCTAGAAAAATAAATGAAAGTGTTTTTATTGTATGTTCGTTCTTCCGAACGATTCTATAATCTGAATAAGGCCTGGGAATGCGGTGTTCGGATTAAAGACTGTACTGCACTGTATATTTCCAGCGAGAGTGAAATTTAATAATTGTTTATGGTTATACATACCTCAAAAGATAAATAATATTTTAAATGAAAAAGATATATTGTGAGCCAAAAACAATAGTGAAAATAAAGGTAAATGTACGATCTTTTATTTCATATTTCTTCTATTCTACATATTATATCTGGAGGGTCAACATGAAGAGAGGTGTCTCGCTTTCTAATGGGTCTTCATATTGACCCCTAAGTAGGTGTGCTTATGAATGAAAAAAAAAAAAAAATTTCGAACAGTATTGTTTGTAAACTTACAGGGCTAAAAAGTAAAATTTCAAATAAATAGAAAAAATGCAAAATTTAGAGATTTCGGTGAATTACATGCAAATTTTAGTAAAATTTTATCCATTCATTTAGATAGGAGACACATTTAAGATGGCACACATTGTACAGTGACCCATTAGAAAGCGAGACACCTCTCTAAAATTTTTATTTGTTGGCCGATTTAAATGCTTTTCTTTTAAAATGGTAGATCTTCAATAACTCTACCGTGGTGCACAATTTCAGATCAAAATTTATAATTTCAAGGCCTACTTCGAATGTTTTTCAAGGCCAATAAAAAACAAATTTCTTTATCTCAAATCTGACTACGCCACTGGGTTTGTGATACTTCTGAATGAGTGTAACTAAAATTTCACAAAAAAATACGAAGTCTCCTTATTTAAATTTTTTTCAGTAAAGTAAAATTTTCAGCCATACTTGTTTGACAGTGTACATGTGGAATAATAACTTTGATTATATATAATATGATTATATATGTGAAACTTTAATTAATTAGTCAAGTTTATTGTTCCACAAGTACACTTTCAAACAAGTATGGCTGAAAATTTACCTTTACTGAAAAAATTTAAATAATGAGACTTCGTAAGTAGGCCTTGAAATTATAAATTTTGATCTGAAATTTTTCACCACGATAGAATTATTGAAACCTACCATTTAAAAAGAAAATAATTTAAATCGGTCAGCAAATAAAAATTTTAGAGAGGTGTCTCGCTTTCTAATGGGTCACTCTGTATATAAGTTACATATACATAATATTAAAAATACATATTTTTTTGAAAGTGATAACATCACACATCAATTTAATAAACGTTGAAGAAATATTTGAGATATATTTTCTTAATAATTAAAATCATGAGTGATTAACAATTATTTAATGTAATTTTAGGTAATAGTATTAATACTCACCTTAAAGTATATTAGAAAAATATGTATGTAATATGTTTGGTATAATAATGTTATATATTTTTAAATATAAAAAAAATGTTAATTTCACGTAAGAAATTTATTTATATAATATTTAAATCATAGTACATACAATATTATCAAAAATAAAAGTAACATATGAAACGTTTGCTACCCTGACAAAATATGGCTGTATAAACATTTATATTATATTATTTATACTCTGGAACAATATCACAAAAGTTGCATGTAATATTTTACTAATGATTCCTCAATGTTTTTATGTTTAGTAGGTACTGTGGGTAGGTCCCTGCTCACGCACTCTAAGCCACCCTTTAGGTCGTTCGTTGACTGGACTATTATTTTTAAATTAATGAAATTAACTAAAAATAAATGGATAAAATATTCTCTCTATCAAATAAAAAGATAAAAAATATTTTTTTGTGAAATAATAAAAAAAAAGGAAGTGGCGAGAATTGAACTAACAACCTCCTAATTTACAAATAGTTACCAATCCTACTGAGTTAAGGACGTTGGTGAAGTCAGTTTTAAGCTACGCTAACTTCTATTTATTAATGCATAATTATTAAATACGGTAATTGTTTTTTTCATGTATTGAACTCGTAAAATAATAAAGTTACAAAAATATTTCATAAAACAAAGTTGTAATTTTATTACCTACAACTTTTATTAGCATCGTTTTTTTGTAAAAACGTAAATAAGAAACCATCCCAAACCACCCATATTGCACCGTTTCCTCTAGGAGTTCGAGTGTGATCTTTTGGTTGGATACTCAGGAGACAGTCCCCAAACAACCATGAAAAAATAATATTGCCCTGAATTTTTTTTGCTCTAGATAGGAGAATGTATGAGTTTACTGGATTATAAATTATGTATTTTCTGACCAAACAATTATTTTATTAATTTTACAATTTTGTTTATGTTTACATGTGTTATGTTTTGTTTGTGATATTTATTTATTATTTTTTTTGTAATACGTAAAACATTTCGTTTTATATATTTTTAATAAAGAATTATTTTCGATATTTAGTGTGGTTCTTTGAAAATTTGATAGAAGTAGAAGAAAATTTAGGAAACGTGTTGTAAAAATAAGACAGAACACACCTTGAACGAAAAAATCTGTAAAAGTGTTTACACAAAACATACCTTACAGTTTGGCTTCTCCTTCCATTGCGCAAATAAATTAACGACAGAAACTGCTAGTTTTCAAAAGTCGCAAAGCAATTACACTTACTATCGAGCTTACTGCTCTTTGGGAATTGGGTGTGGTTGTTGTCAACTGCGTTGCCCCCCCCCCCAAGTGCATTTTCTGAAGCTAACCTTAGTTACTGGGTAGCTAAAGTATAACTACCTGAATCGATGCCTACTAATATGTACCCACCAACTGTCAATCTAAAGCTAATATTTCTTACTACAGAGCCATAGACATCTTCATGACTGTTGTCTACTATGCATAATTATTGTCTACTGCATATACTACCTCCAGCTATCAATTTTCTAAATCCGATGCTACTCACTATTCATAGCAACTTACTGCGCAGCTATAGTACAACTACTTCTCTAGTGCGCATCATCCATGCGGAGAGGTAGTTTTAAAAACATTGGTAGGTCGGTTTTGATGCCGGAAATGGAAATATTTTCCTTACCAACGGTACCGATTTTCAAGTTGACCGTAGCAATAAAACGGGTTGACCTGTAGACTTCTTAGGAGGGGTAGTTTTGAAAATAGGGTAGGTCGGTTTTGACGCCGGAAATGGAAAGAGGAGTGCTTCCTTACCAACGGTACCGACTTTCAAGTTGACCGTAGCAATAAAACGGGTTGACCTGCAAACTTTCTTAGGAGGGGTAGTTTTAAAAATGGGGGTAGGTCGGTTTTGACGCCTGAAATGGAAAGGGGGGGAATGCTTCCTTACAAACGGTACTGATTTTCAAGTTGACTGGAGAGCAATAAAACGGGTTGACCTGCAGACTTCCTTAGAAGGGGTAGTTTTAAAAATGGGGGTAGATCGGTTTTGACGCCAGAAATGGAAGAAGGGTGCTTCTTTACCAACGGTACCGATTTTCAAGTTGACCGTAGCAATAAAACGGGTTGACCTGCAGACTTTCTTTTGAGGGGTATTTTTAAAAATGGGGGTAGGTCGGTTTTGACACAGGAAATGGAAAGAGGGGCGCTTCCTTACCAACGGTGCCGATTTTCAAGTTGACCGGAGAGCAATAAAACGGGTTGACCTGCAGACTTCCTTAGGAGGGGTAGTTTTAAAAATGGGAGTAGGTCGGTTTTGATGCCGGAAATAGTGTGCTTTCTTACCAACGGTACCGATTGTCAAGTTGACCGTAGCAATAAAACGGCCCACACAGCAAAAGGAAATTCTTAACAAGTACATATCACATTCCTCTAAGTATATGGGATGTACTTAGTATATGCAAATAAGGTTCAAATTGTCTGCAAAACAGATGTCAATTGTCTCACATCTGCGGATCCTATATACGTACTTAGCAGATACCTATGAATAAAATATATTATATTTGGGTACATTACATATATATTATGTATGTCCAAAATATATACGCACGTTTTTAAGGTATTATATGTATATACGAGCATGTACATGCATAAAACATCCAGATATAAATGTACCCCGGATTTATATTTGGAGGTATATACAGCATAAGGACATACTTGACAAGTACATATAAGGTATATTGCGAGTAATCAGTCGCCATTAGGCAGCTCAGAAATGTCGCACTGTCGCACACACTCAAAGAAATATTATGTTTTGATTGTATTAAATGAACACCGGGGCAGTATGCCCGATGTGGCAGTTTACTTACTCTTGAATAAGATTTCCGGTAACCAAGGAATTCAAGAAAAACAAAAAAGAAGATAATATAATATCATTTTTGAATATACATATTTTAAGAAAAATAAAATGTTAAAAAGAAGATCTAATCAAAAAGCTTAATATATATACATATAACAAAGTCATATTTTTATTTAATTAGAAAATGTTGATAAAGAAATAATATCAACCACTATACCCGAGTTATTCGCATGAGGAATAATCGCAGGAGTCCAACCGTAGTGCAATGGAGAGGCTTCACCCTGGAGGAACTGCCTTGTTGATCACGGTAACCCCTACGCCAGGTAAGTATGCCTTCTATTTGCCAATGTTATCTATTCGATAAAGTTAGTTCGATTTAAAGCTGCAGCTTGCAAATTAAATCGATGGTGGCATCTAGCGGATTATAGGTGTAACTACTGTAACTTCCAATAGTTCAAACTAACAGTCATTATATACATACAAAATATATAGATACAAGTATGTCCTAACTATGTAGGTGGTAGGCATATGCGAAATATAAGCATGTTTGTATGTAGTAGGTCTATACATATTAAATATATACACACAAGTATGTCTTAGGTATATATGTTTTAGGCATATACAAAATATATACTTGTTTGTACTGGGTATGTACATATGAAAGCGAGCCTCTGGGGGCGGCCCCTTTCAAAATGGGGTACTCGCTTGGGTACTCGACTTAATTTTCCCGAGGGACCGGGTATCTTCAACAGAAAGGGGTAGGACCACACACACGAACACAAGTGAAACTATTTGTTACTGAACGGCAAATACAATTTATTTGAAAACTGGTACACAAAAGAATGATTATACTTACAGGAGTATTCTTCCCTGAACTCTCAACATGGGTAGGCGGCTGGCGGCTGGACTTAGAAAATTTCAATAATTAGTTTCACCCTTTCGGGACTTTGCTCTTCACTGACTCGGCTACCGTCTCCTTCCGGAGCTAACGCGATAATTAATATTAATTTCACCCTTTCGGGATTTTTCTCTTCAATGACTCTCGGCTACCGTCTCCTTCCGGAGCTAACGCGGTAATGAATATTAATTTCACCCTTTCGGGATTTTTCTCTTCAATGACACTCGGCTACCGTCTCCTTCCGGAGCTAACGCAATAATGAATTCTCTCTACTAATTTCTTTCATCAATACTTATTCGTGCTCTTCCTTACTCAGCAATTTGCCGAGTTCATTGCTAGAGCAATGCCTCTATGGAAGAACACCAATAAATATGTGAAAGATTGCATAGACAACGGAAATATCCTATTACCTCCGTTGCCTATACGCGAAGTTATGTCTCTAATAATTACACGATTTAAATAATTTCTATTTTCTAACGTAAAATACAATAATTTAATTTAATTTTGGATATTTTCCGACATTACCCCACCACCGCAATGATCACTGGCCCTCCAGTGATGCCAACTTTTATTAAGAACAATGAAAAATTAATATTGGGTGGGAAGAGAGGGTATATGTTGCCAGTGTTTGTCTCTCCTCAAATCCGGATCAAACCAAATACGCCAGCCACCGTCCATTTATGAAGTACAATTTAAAAAATTGAATGAAAAAAAAAGATAAAAAAAATTGACTTAATCTAATCCTTATAATTCTAACAAAATCAGAATTGACATACAATTTAACTTAACCTAAAATCTTTGCAATTTTTAAACATCTTAAAATAACCTCGACGGAACACGCACAATTTTGTTAATGTTTTCGTTTACCCTCTTACACGCCACTGGAAGTTTTATGTCTATGGGGATTGCCTAATGAACTGTAAGAGTCCCTAGCCGCACTAAGTTTATGAGAGTTTATTTGTAAGACTTCATTTGTGAGAGTTTATTTGGCCCGCCTGTATTATGGAAGTTCGATCCAGGTTTTTTTTTTTTTTTTTAAAGTACGATGATGATGTCCTTTCACTTACACTTTTTGTTTTGCTACGAATGAAATATAATAGTTTATATTATATTATTAATTACGTGACTGGCGAGAATGTTTCATTGCTCTAGTTCATATCTTATCTCCGTCACAGGAATATCTTCTCAAGGTTTTCTCGAAGTTCAGCTACATTTTACTGGGAAATGTTTGGGGTGAAATTCTATACCTTGGTAGGTACAGAGTGATCCACATTTAGCCATACTGGGGCGTTGCTGGCACATATTAATCATCTGCATTCATCTTTGGCTTTGTATTTCAAATTCACTGGATTTCCACAAAAGGCTGGATTTCTCTCTTTATATCTAGGTATCTGTACGGCTGGCTCCAGAAGTCCACAGGTTGTCCCCTTGCTCGATTGGTTACTGTATGTGGGGGGTGAGGGATCCGTTGATATTTTCTGCTATTGTGCTTAGCGTGTTCGCCGGATTTTACATAGAAAATAAAAGAAAACTGTTAGCACATACTCTGATATATACTCTTAATACTAATAAAATGTAATTCTATCCGTAATACAACCTAAGAATTAGAGAATACATTTTCTCCACTTTGTATAATAATTTTAAGAAATGAAGCTCTGTACTAGATTTAGGGCTATGGATAAGAATAGTTTGTCAACATCTGAGCCTGCGAATTTTTTCGCCACATTTGACAACATATATTTTGGTAAAATATCTACTTGATCCTAACTAATATAAGCTCATTCCAGGCCCTAATATTTATCTACTATTAATTAAGTAATAATAATTAAAGTGAAACAAGACTAAAATATTATTTAATTAAGTGCTTACAATCTAGTGTTTGATGCTAATTTTAACTAACAAATTTCTTTCAAATGACAATTTATACTGTCTGTTAATCTAAGAAAAATGTATCTAAACATTTTTCTCTGCTGAGGTTGCCCTGCATGAGATTCGTAATTAATTGGTTCACCCTGTAATATGCCTCAAAGAGATTTTGTTTTACAGAAGTAGAATATTCCGTTGTATAATGACCTTAAAGACCGTTGAGATAACCAAAGTATAATTTCAGCATTTCCTAATCGCACTTTTTTTTTATCTTCTCGCCATACGAAGAAGTATGTGCTGGATTTCTATTCAGTTGAGTTCCGACGTGAATCTAATGTGGCTCTAATTTAACTCATATTCCCGAAAAAAAAAATCGTTTTTATTTTAAAGCTTCCCGATTGTGAAAATTTAACAACTGAAAGTGAATATGGTGAAAGTGAGTGTGTTTTTCGATCGAGTGTTTTTATGGCCAATGTGTGGAAAAGTTGCTAAGTGTTACGGATTATCATTTCCTACAGGTAATTAAATTCGAACTGTACTGATCGGTAGCTTTCTTAAAAAAAGTTTCATAACAATCTGGTTGCATCGTTGGGTGTTAATTCTACTCCTGGCACACCCTTTATATTTACAAATTCTATGATAAGTACTCTTCATTTTTGGTCGATATCTCTGAAAATAATACTGGATTGAAATATTAAATATTTTCATGGCACGTGCACGCTGCGATTTATTTTTTATATATTAAATTATAGGACTCTTTATTTTCGGTTGATAACAAATCTGAAACATGATAGTGAATTAGAGATATATTATTGGTATCAGTGATTCTTGGATTTTTTTTAAACACCGATGACTTTGAACGAGATTATCACACCTATCCTCCAGTCGTAATTATATTTTATTTACTTTTAAATAAATTACTTATACCACAGTTTGCATAATGAGGGATTATAAATTTTCCTTATTTTTAACTAATTCGGGTGACTCAGGTGAATGAACGAACTTAACAAGTTCCTAAAGGGATGCTATTTGGTAGTAATTTGTCTCATTATTTCTCAACCATTTTTAACTAATTTACCAGAGCTCCAACTTATCATTTATATAAATTCAAATTTTAAATTTAAGCATCGATTTGAAAGAAATAAAAAATATTTATTATAGCCTTTACATCTAACTTATATTTCTATAGATAAAAATTTATTTTGCGATTAAATAGACTCAAAATATGCTAATCTACACTATACTCTACCCTTAATACCGAAAATAATTCAGTTTATAACTATATTTATGTCAGAAAGAAAGAAAATTTTCTGGGAATGTTCATATTGTTTACTTAGATTAGACACATTCACTGCTTGTACCTTGTGACGGATTATCAATTTGCCTTAGAACACACTCAAACTGTTTCTTTTCTTTGAGGGTAATTATGTCAACGTCGCCGCTCGTTTCTAAAATGTACGATTTTGATTTTTGTAAATTACTCCTAAGAGGGGGTACAGGTGCGTTTTTAGATTTCCTGTTTAGTGTCTTTCTTCTTTTTATATACAACCAACATGTTTTTATAATTACGTAAATCATCAGTATAGCAAATATGGCGTATAGTAAACCTATGAGTGTACTGTGATGCACGGGGTGTGTATCGCTGGCTGTGACGGGAGCGGCTGTTGTAGCCAATATTGCCACCGGACCATTTCGGTGTAGTAGTATGTAAATTAATCCCACGGATAAAATAGTATTCCATATTAATAACAACGTATCACTGTGGTAACCGTATCCGTCGGCGTACGAGGGTATCTTATTAGCTTCTATCGCTTCCTTAATTGAGTTAATTTCATACCGTGTAGTGCTTAAATTAATGTGGGGGATATTTAGGTGCCATTTGTTGTCTAAACATTCCGATAAGTTTTTAAAGGTTGGCAGCTGTTCTTGCGACGATGGTTGCAAGACAAATGTTTTTAAGTGGGTCCATGCTGCTGGTACGACATGTACCATTGACACCGATTTAACGTTTTGTAGAGAGCATGGGAATCTTTTTGGTATTAATTCCTCGTCTTTATATTGTAATTTACAACTGCAAGGTAGTTCCAGTTTTATCGCCCCCGGCTGTTTAGCTGTTTCCTCAGAGAATGTGTACGTGTAATTTTTGCAAAATATTGATGTTTCTGGTCTTATGTTTGTGATAATATAAATGAACTCGTTTATTTCCGAGATGATCGTTAGGGTTGATTCGTGACAGCGGAATGGACAGTGATAGCTTAGGTCTTGCACTGTAGCTCCGGTGAATAATTTTCTGGCGCAAGCAGGTCCTTGCAGCGTGTCTCCTGAGAATCTTGGTAAGTAACATAATTTATCTTGATAAGGTTTGCAATAATGCAGTCCCATGCCTGAAATTTGCCTAATGTTATCACCTGCCATTTCATTTCTGTCCACCGCTAAGTAAAGAGTGGTGTGCTCAATCACACATGTTGTATTTCCCCAATTAAATGGGCATGAATTAAACTCGAAAAGCTCCCATTTCCTATTTTTCTGTGTGATGGGGATTTTGACTTGTACCAAAATTTTATTTCTTGTGAAAGTACAGTCACATATTGGTATTTCGTAAAGTTTGGATAGTTGGTAACTTGGAATTGCCAATCCCTGATTTGCCGCTGCTAATTCATTTTCTAAAGTTTCTATATCGTGTTGTAAGGTGTTCGGTTCGATTATAGATATGGGTATGTGATGTTGTTTACATGAATTTATTATATCCTGCCGTTTCATTGCCCTCGTTATCTTTATTGTTTTTTTTATATTTTCAAATTGGTAATTTAAAACATACCATATGAAGAGGTTTTGTTCATTTTCTTCCCCTATCATTTCACTTTCGGTATTTTTTACGAACTTTTCCAGTTCTTTAATTCTTATCTCTGTTTGGTTAAAGCTATTGACTGTCCATTGATTTAATTCTTCAAACTTCTTTGAGTTTTCTGAAATAACTCTAAGGGTACGATCTAAGGCACTATTAATTCTCAGCATACTACTTCTTAGATCATTGTTTTGCATATACAGGCTGTCTAGTTTTTGTTGAGTAGCTACCCCACAGCACCAGCTTAACGCGTCGCCCAGGAAATTCAAGCTTCGTTTAAATCTCCATTCGGATTTTTCTGACGTTATATTTTTTAGTTTTTCTGTCCCCCATGATCGTGCTAGTGAGTCGAATTCTGTTTCGAAAGCATCACTAACTAAATCGATATTCTTTATAAGCTTACAATAATTATTCCACCTCACATTGTTAGTTTTACATCTGTTAAATTTTCTTGTGGGACTTACCTCTTCTTCTAACCAATCTGCATAGTAGGTCAGAGGGATGGTCGCCTCGTAACTGATGGTATCCGGCAGTGTTTTCCAAAATGCGCCCGCTGTGACCTCTACGTGCTGTGTGTATATAGTCGTTATAGATAGCAATGTTGTGGCCAACCTGCGGGAAAATATGGTTCTTAAATCCTTGCTATTTGTCGCCTATAGGTGATAGTTCAAACCGGTGATATGTGTCCAAGTAGAACATATTTTTGTTGAACTCCGATCTTAATATGATTTCCCGAATTTGTTTACATATGTCGGGTGTTCGCTAAGCTAATCCTTATAACAATATTTACTCAATAAACATTCCAATTGATTTCTTACTTTATTATGATCGACTTTTATACCATCTTGTTTTATTTACTTATATTCATATTTTTACTTAAACTACTTATATTATATTATACTTATTTATTTCTGCATTTCCCTGTAGCCAAATAATTGTACATAAACAGTGCTGCGTAAATAAGCGCAAGTTTCTGCACATTATTTTTATCGATTTTAAAATTAGTATCTTTATTACTATTTCTAATTTTCACATTGTTCATAAGGGATTCTGGGTAAGTTTCTTCGTCTTCTTTGCACCCCTCATCTACCATTTTCGCTTTGGTGTCGTTTTCTCTAGGGGACGGCAGCCTTTCGCTGCCACAGACTCTACTTGTCAGAATACCTTCCGGTTCCGAAAGTATATTGTCCTTTCCGCCAATTTTCTGGGTTTTATGGCCTTCCGCCCTTTGTTTACCTAAGAAACTTATTTTATTTTCATTTTCTGGCAGCTCAGTTACCACTTTTGGTAATATCATTTTATTTTCATTTTTTGCCAGCTCAATTTTCTCTATTTGCTCTGGCCATAACAAATTTACGGACCCTAATCCTATAATATTTTCGTTTTCATTTGCTTTTTGATTTGCTTTCTCTTGTTCGGCTTTATCTTGTCCGTCGGTTTGTGCGGTTGCTTCCTGTCCTTCTTCTTCTTCCACCTCGTCTTCCCACTGCTCTTCTTCGTCTTTTTCTTCTGAGGTTGGAGACCAGGGGTCGTTGTACGGTAGTATACGGCTTACGTGTACTACATCTGTCTTGGCTTTTTTCTTTCGTCCTTTTCTAATTTTGTAGTCGACTTCCCCTATTTTCTTTACAATGTAATATGGGCCAAACCATTTAAGTAATAGTTTTTCACTTTTTCCTTTCTTTCTTATGGGGGTAAAAACTTTTATTTGATCTCCTGGTTTAAACTCAACGTGTCTATGTTTTCTATCATACCTTCTTTTGTCACTTTTTTGTCTTTTTTCTATATTTTCCACTGCAAGATTTCTGACTGCTAAGGCTCTTTGCCTAATTTCCTCTACATCTAGGCAATTCGATTCTTGTGATAGATTGGCCTCTGTTGGGAGGACTGGATATCTTGCAAAAACTAATTCATATGGGGAGAATTTTGTAGTTGCTTGCCTCGATGTATTATGTGCCCATACGCAATGAGGTATGTATTGGTCCCAATCGGTTTGATTTGTGTTAGTAAACATTGCTAACATGTCTGCCAAAGTTTTGTTAAATCTTTCAGTTAACCCATTACAACAGGGATGATAGGCTGTGGTGAATCTACTTGTGGTGCCCATGATTCTTAGCAATTCTTTTACCAATTCTGATTGAAATGTTTTTCCTTGATCACTTAGAATATATTTAGGTGAGCCATGACGTGTTATAATATTATGTAATAAAAATTTTGCGACCGGTCCTGCTTTTCCATTTGGTAAAGCTGCGGCTTCCACGTAGCGAGTTGCATAATCTGTACACACTACTATCATGGTTTTTCCATTTTGGCTACGTCTGAAAGGTCCCAATAGGTCGATTCCGACTTTTTCGAATGGGGTACCTATTTGTATTGGTTGCAGGAGGCCAGCTGGTTTTTTATTCCCGCCCTTTCTTGTTTGGCAATCGCGGCACCCTTTCACATATTTTACTACATCCTTCTGCATTGAGTCCCAATAGAATCGACTTTTAATTTTTTGTAGGGTTTTTGTCAGTCCGAGGTGTCCACTAAGCGGTTCTGAGTGTAACTGAAATAGAATTTCCCCCACTAATTTTTTCGGAATTACTAATAAGTTTTCAAGACCTTGCTGGCTCGTATTAATTTTATAGAGATTTCCATTTTTTACAGTAAATTGTTTAGCCCTTTTTGCTGTCCCTATATCTGCTTCTCGGGGGTTTAGTATAGCATTTAGTATTTTTCTAATGTTTGCATCTTCTTGTTGCAGATTACTTATGTCTTCCGTGTTTAATAATAGTAACTCTTCTTTTTCATATTCTGAGGTTTCCTTTTCGAGATCTTTCATATCCAGCAGAAGTGTTGGGATATCTTCCGTATCCACCTTATCTATGTAATCTTTAGGCGTTAATGGGTTCCTAGACAGACAGTCCGCATCTTTATTTAGACATCCTTTTCTGTGTTCTATAGAGTAGTCAAACTCTGACAATTTCAATGCCCAACGAGCCAGGCGGCCTGGATTTCTTATTGTCTTTAACCAACATAGGGCACTGTGGTCAGTAATTATTTTTATAGGACGGCCATAAATTAAATGCCTCAGGTAGCCCAAAATCCATACTACGGCTAATCCTTCGATTTCGGAAATAGTAAAATAGTTTTTCTCGTGTTTCTGCAGGCTTCTGCTTACGTAGGCGATCGGATGCAGCTCCCCAGTTTCGTTCTCCTGAAGCAAGATACCGCCAATTCCTGTTCTGCTTGCATCCACGTGCAAGGTTGTTCCTTTATTTGGGTCGAAATGCTGTAAAACTGGGGCCTCGATTAATTTTTGTTTGAGAATTTCGAATGTTTTTTGTTGATCTTTACCCCATGTAAATTTCGTAGATTTTTTTTGTTAGTTCATGTAATGGTCGAGCTATCATAGAGTAGTTTCTTACAAATTTTCTATAAAAATTACAAAGTCCTAGGAAACTTTGAAGTTGTTTTAATGTTTTAGGAACTGCAAAGTTCTTTATTGCCTTAACTTTTTCCTCATCCGGAAGTATACCCTTGGTGCTTACATGATACCCTAATATTTTTAATTCCGTTTTTAGGTATTCACATTTATTAGGTTTTAGAGTTAATCCTGCTTCTCGAAGTCTTTGGAAAACTCTTTGTAGTTTTTCTATGTGTTCTTCCTTTGTTTTTGAAAATATGATGATGTCGTCCAAATATATAAGGATATCTTTCCATTTCATCCCTTCAAACACTTTATCAGCTAGTTCTTGAAAGGTCCCAGGTGCTCCGCACAGTCCGAAAGGCAAGACTTCAAAACTGTAAGAACCATGACCCTGGGCAACAAAAGCTGTGTATTGCTTACTGTCTTCGGCCATTGGTACCTGCCAGTAACCACTATGCATGTCCAATGTAGAGAAGAATTCAGTATCCGTTCCGAGATAAGTTAAAATATCATCGATATTTGGCAGTGGATAAGTAGTTTTTGTTGTTACTTCATTTAATTTCCTATAATCTACGCAAAACCTTTTTTCGCCATCTTTCTTCTGTACTAAAACTAGTGGACTTGCCCACGGTGAGTGACAGGGTTTAATAATGTTAAACTTTTCCATATCCTCTATTTGCTGAGCAATAATATTTCTTTCTTTTTGGCTCACCCGGTATGGGCGATTTTTTATTGGAGTGGCCCCATTGACATCTATTTTATGCTCCGCAAGATGTGTCCGCCCCATATACCTCATTGATTTTGAGAATATGTCATTATATTCGTTTAAGAGTTTTTGTAAATTTTGCTTAGTTGTGCCGTCCGTGATATGTTCCAAATCGTGATCCTCCAATGTTACTTTTTCAGCATCCTCCTCTTGGTCCATGTATAGTAATAATTTTTCTCCTTCCTCAAGTTCTAAAGGCTCCATCAGAAAGCCTATAGTTGATCGTTTGTAAATTTTTACTGGGCAAGCTGCCCGCGATTTTACATTTATAAACAAGCGTGAGCCCAGAAAATATAGCCCTGTTGTTGTCAATAAACCTTTTGATAATAAAAATTTTTCATTAAGAACGAAGTTTTGAAAAAGCAAAATTATTTTATCATGTGAAATTGTTGCGGTTAATTCTAAACATATCTCTTGCAATGGTTCAATGACGAAATTTTCCGTGGTCATAATTTTAGTGGGTTTTCCTTGTCTTTCTCCCAGATTTAGCTGTATGTTTTCTAAGTCTCTTAAAACGTGTTCGTAGCTTTCTTCAAATTTTTCTAGCGTTAATATGGCCCTCTCCTCTACTTCGGCTATAACTGGTTTATTATTTTCCATTGAAGTAGATGGGCCGTTAGTTATATGATTATTTGTCGTTATTAACGGGTTATGCCTTATTTTTAATCCTCCTTGAGTGGGATTCCATGTACATACTAATATTTCAACGTTTGTGCCCAAAAACGTGTATTGTATCATTGGTTTAACTATTTCCCAATCTAGGCCGTCTAGTCCACATCCTATCCGGGGCATTGCTAATTGTGTAATGTTAGATTGTAAAATATTTGATTTTAATTTTTGTAAGCAATTATAAAGGTTATTGTATGTAGGTTTATCATAACAAAATTTTTTGGTAATTAAGTAGTATATATTTCTTTTTTTCCTTTTTAGTGAGGCCAACCCCCCTAGACCCTGATTTTGTTCTAAAAGTTCTTCTACCCCCTGAAATTTTTCTTTAAATTTTTTGGCTATACCTCGTCCCATTCTCAAATCTGCTGATACGCAGTGTGCTAGGGAGTATGTGTCTGCTGTGTTAAAAATATCCATATTTTTTTCCTCAATTTTTGTGGTAGACTCCACAAGTGTACCATTATTAACCATCTGCCAAAAGTCTGAGTACGAGGGTGCTATGTTGTTTTCTTCTCTTTTCGAAGGTATTTTATTTTCATGTTGACTTTTAATTTGTCTCGAGATTTCTTCTAAACATTTCTGATGATAGAGTTTCTTATAGTTTGTGGGGCTAATATATTCCTGTGCGTAAGTTTTGTTTTGCTCCGGCGTTTGTTTTCTATTTTCAAAAGTCGTAATTAATTGGTTGTTAGTTTCTTGTTTGTTGACTGGAAGACTATGTTGGATTTGCCCCTCCGTAAATATTATTACGTCATCTTGTAAATTTATTATCGATTTAAATTTTGTTAAAAATTCCATACCAAGTATTAGTGGGTATGGTGACTCTTCTATAATTTCAGCTTCACATAATGTCGTTAAGTTTTGAATCTGTAGTTGAAATGTAAAATGACCTATGACCGGTATTCGGTGACCCCCTGCAGTAATTAAGTTTTTAAATGTCGTTTTTGGTACAAAGTGGGGTAACAAATTTGCACGTATAATATTTTTGGCGCTACCTGTATCTAGGATAGCTTTTGTTGGAAGGTTGTTTATTTTTATGTCAAGTAAGATAGTTGTTGCTTTAGCACCTGTACTATACCCCCCCTTAGTGTTTAGGACGGCTGGGAGTTCTAATTTTGCCGCCCCCTGCCATTTGGGGAACCTCTCGCAACGTTAGGGCATGTTGCAGCGAAATGTCCCGGCCGGTTGCAGTTATAGCATCTTGGCCTATTGTCTGGCGTCCGTGTTGTTGGTAAATTAGTATTCCTTTTATAATTTTCCCCATATCCGTTTGCCTGGCCGTAACTTCTGCCGTGTTGGGTCGTAGGTACGAACTCTCTGTTCATTGTGGGAGGTTGGACTTGACGTGCTTGGTGGTTTTGATAGGACCGTCCTGTGTCATACGAATTGCCATTTCGTCTGTACTGGGTGTCCTGACTAGGGAATCTCCTTGCTTCAAAATTTCCTCTTGCGTGTGACGAGTTTCTTACCAATCCCAGGGTACCATAATTTACGTCGGTAGTTTGTTGGTAGGGTTGAAAATTCCTTTGAATTGGGGGTTGCCATTGGGGGGTTATCTGCTCCTGGCATTCGCGCGTGCTGCGTGGTGCTTTGTCAATCGTAGTTGCCAGATCCTTTACTTCTTCTAGTGTTGTCGGTTTACGATTTGGGGAATGTGTCAGCCAGTGATAGTGATAAGCCGCCTCCTGGTTGAGACCTTTTTCAAAAAATTTTATGAATTTCCGTGCGTCAAGTGTCTCGTCGTATTCGTGAAATATTGTTTTTAGTTCGTAGAAAAAGTCCTTGACCGACTCATTTGGTCCTTGCTTTCTATTTTCGACTCTATCCCTTAAATGCTCTATTAAGTCTGGGTCTTCAAATTCTAATAAGAAATCGTCGACAATTTGTGTCCACGTTTTTTGTGCATTTTTGATATCACCTGTGTATATTTTATACCACAAGTTGGCGCCTCCTTCTAAAAAGGAGCCCAAATAGAAAATTTTTAAAGGGTTGTCCCATCCGTTCGCAATCGCCGTTCTTTCGTAATTTTTAATAAAATTACTCGCATTTCCCTTGCTTGGATGGAATGTTTGGGGACTTATGAAAGTGGGAATTGCGGGCTTTTTATGTGCCGTTAATGCTTCTGAAATTGTCGTATCCATATTTTCCTTTTTCTTTTCCTTGGGAGTATCACGAGCTTCGCTCTCCTGTTTTTCTTCTCTTCCTTTTTCTTTAGCAGGTTCTTTTTCTTCCTCAGACACGTCGAAATTTATTCTCCTTTCGAGTTTTTCACCGTAACTTTGTGTTGGGGTGGAAATGTTACTCTGCTGCAGTGCCTTCTTTAATTGTTTATCAACAATTGTAATTTCGTGGTGATCCGGACTCTCGGGGTCGCTGGTGGTTTCTTCTGAGGTGTCCTGTATATGTTTTTTGTTTGATTTTATTGCTCGAGTTTGTGCCCTAGTTACTCTTCTTTCTATTTCATATAGTTCAGGTAACGAGCTAGATGAAAATTTTCTTTCTTGCCTGTGTGGTATTGGCGTTTGGGGCGGTGATCTCGCTACGCGATTACTCGCTTGAAATGGGTCCTGAGTCTGATTAGTACGTATTTCGGTACTGTTGGATTCCGGGTTAAAACTATCGGGCACTGGTTCCACTTGTATTGTTAGTCTTTTCTCGCCTCCTGACATACTCTACCGCATCTTTATATTTGTTTTTGTTATGAATTATTTTGGTTATAGGTATATTTTAAGTATAATTTTAAAAAAACACTAATGACAAATAACAAGCAGACAGCTCAGATAAATCAGTAAAAATAATTATTAAGTCGGACAAGAAGTTAAATTAAAATTAGATTAAATAATAACTAAATAAAATGAAATTAAACAAAAAATAAATAAAAAAAAAAATGCGAATGATAAAAATAATTAAGAAATAATAATTTTTCTCCTCGGGACTATGTGTCTTTTTATGTCAGACGAATATGACAAGTGAAAATTTCAAATATTTCCGTATTTCTACTTATATAAACCTCCCTCAATAATTCGTGTACAAAAAGAAAATAAATGTTCACCCCCAACAAATGCAAAATTTCAATTACTGCATGTCATCATCATCCCCAAATAAAATTTTAAATTTAATTGCCATTTCTTTACTTAGCGCGATATTTTCCGTTTTTACGGGTTTATTTGCAGCAACTGTAACCTCCGGAAAACAAAAATAATTGCTTTCCTTTTCCTCACAATTTTTTCCCTCAATTCGTGGGGTTATAGGCAGACCTGACTGATTTAACTCAACTTCAATCGGGGTTAATGAATGCGACGCAAGAGCTTTCCTCCTTGCCTCCCTTCTTTCCTGCCTTTCTTTTTTGCCCGGTTTCAGGCGTGGCATTTAAATAAAAATTAAAGTAAGAAAAAAAATATTCAAAAAATAAATTTTAACAAACAAGGTGACTTGAGGTACTGGTTACTAACATATGATAAAAAGAATAAATAAAAATATATTTTCAAACAATTATAGGAGTGCAGTTGGACGTCAAACTTAACTAGCCAGGTATACGGGCGATAGTCAAGGGCCTTGACTTTACAACTTGTCCTGTAATTTTCCCGGCCTGAGAACCAGGCTGATCGGGAAAAGTGTAGACTTTCCTGACAATTGCTTTGAAAACGGGAGAAAAAAAATATATTGCTACGCTGTCTCTAGCCAGATCTACGGGCGCTTAGAGAAAGGATAGCTACGTTAAAGAAAATTAAATGAACGCGTAATTTTAAATTTAATTTAAGTCAGTACCACAGATCACTTGTTACCACTAAAACTTTGAATCCCTGATTTCTACACTAATTTAGAAAAAGAAAAAAAAAGAAAAATCACTTCAAATTAGGTCGCCCAGTAACTTATTAAATTAAAAATGCGTAGAACCTAACGCTACCGCTATTTGTCGTTCAGTAACTTAAAAAAATTTTTAAAAAAATTAACAATTCGGTGCTTTCACCAAACAGCCCTTTCAAACGACTTCGTTAAGTATGGCACCTCCCTTATTAGATATAAAATATTACATTAACACATGTGAAAATTTAATTTGCCCGCGCTTCCACCATATGTCGAGCCTCTGGGGGCGGCCCCTTTCAAAATGGGGTACTCGCTTGGGTACTCGACTTAATTTTCCCGAGGGACCGGGTATCTTCAACAGAAAGGGGTAGGACCACACACACGAACACAAGTGAAACTATTTGTTACTGAACGGCAAATACAATTTATTTGAAAACTGGTACACAAAAGAATGATTATACTTACAGGAGTATTCTTCCCTGAACTCTCAACATGGGTAGGCGGCTGGCGGCTGGACTTAGAAAATTTCAATAATTAGTTTCACCCTTTCGGGACTTTGCTCTTCACTGACTCGGCTACCGTCTCCTTCCGGAGCTAACGCGATAATTAATATTAATTTCACCCTTTCGGGATTTTTCTCTTCAATGACTCTCGGCTACCGTCTCCTTCCGGAGCTAACGCGGTAATGAATATTAATTTCACCCTTTCGGGATTTTTCTCTTCAATGACACTCGGCTACCGTCTCCTTCCGGAGCTAACGCAATAATGAATTCTCTCTACTAATTTCTTTCATCAATACTTATTCGTGCTCTTCCTTACTCAGCAATTTGCCGAGTTCATTGCTAGAGCAATGCCTCTATGGAAGAACACCAATAAATATGTGAAAGATTGCATAGACAACGGAAATATCCTATTACCTCCGTTGCCTATACGCGAAGTTATGTCTCTAATAATTACACGATTTAAATAATTTCTATTTTCTAACGTAAAATACAATAATTTAATTTAATTTTGGATATTTTCCGACAGTATGTAGTAGGTCTATACATATTAAATATATACACACAAGTATGTCTTAGGTATATATGTTTTAGGCATATACAAAATATATACTTGTTTGTACTGGGTATGTACATATGAAACATATACATAATGACAGGTCGTATGTATATACATAAAAATATATTCATAAACTAGTATATTGTAGGTATATGCAACAAAATAAAAATACATATGTGTATATTATAAGTACATACAGAACAGAATATATCCTCCATATATATTTTATATAAATACCATTCTAATACGGTATATATTGTTCATATTATGGACCTAAACGGTATATACATATCATGTCGAATGCTATATGGGGGTTGACCTGCAGACTTTCTTAGGAGGGGTAGTTTTAAAAATAGAGGTAGGTCGGTTTTGACGCCCGACCTTACCAACGGTGCCGATTTTCAAGTTGACCGTAGCAATAAAACAGCAAGCTTTTTGTTGACCTGCAAATTACACAGGCCCTGTGAGTATAATATGTAATTTTCTATCATTCTGAATAGTAAAGTATAGTATATAATCAAAATCAATGACAATCAATTTTGATTATTTTTTTTTATCTGTGTAAAAGCGGTGAATAAATAACTATGAGTTATTTTATTGTTTAGACAAAATATTCTGAATCGAGAAAGAAAACAATAATTACTGAATATACCAGTAACTTAAACAATGATGAAGAAGTCAAAACCAGAAAACTGAGACACAAAAAAGGACATTCTTCATGTGACATCAGTGACTCCAAACGAAACAAAACTTTTCAGCCAGATAGTGAATCAATAAGATGTAAAACAAGACATTTTTACACAAATCCATAGCCAAGGCTGTGCGGAAGGGGGGTTACACATTTGGAAAAACGCAGACATACATCCACACCCACCGGTGTTGTCAATACCGGGGCTGGGGGTCGAATCCAGAGCACGGTAGGCAGTCGATTAGCATATTCGCCACTCAATACGCCTTAACCGATTGAGCTACCGCACCAAGATAGACGGTAAGTTTAATTTTATTTTCTCCGAATAATGAGGCATTTCACGCAATAGCAGTGGTTGCTCTAGTATAACAAAAATTAGTTGAATAATACTGACAAGTTAAGTTAACGCATAACTATAATAAATTTTGGTACGCACAAAAATACTGATATATTTAAGCATCTTATGTATGTGTGACAGCAAAAGTAATCACTTGATAAACAAGATAAATGTGTTTTCTGATGTCACATACAGTACTTTTGGGCAGGTAGCAGTACATATTATTTCATAAACTAATAAAATTAAGAGTACATATGTTCAGCTCTTCCTGAGAACCCATTACGATTTGATAGTTGTGCCATTATTTTTGCTGGCAGTATATTAATCATTGCAAATTATCTGAATATCGGAGACACAAAACAAGAATCCACTTTATATTATAATTTATATTTCAGGAACTGCCAAGAGGTGCAATTTCAAGACGGACAAGAAGGATGGGAGGAAGATGAAAAAAATATTATCTGCATCGTACTAAAGTGAGAAGTGTATTTAAAAACAAGAAACAGCAGTAAAAACGATGAACAGTTTGATTAAATTGTTGAACAATATTAATATGCATTAAATGTTTTACCGGTTTTCTTTTAGTAAACGTTCTCTTATATTATTATCTCATTAGACAGTTATTAGACAATTATTTCTTTGAAGTATTCTAAAATGATTGAATATTAATTTTGTATTAAATTGTACAATTAATCATGATTATGTTAGCGACCCACCCTGCCGTCCGACCCTGGTGGCCCTCTGCAGCACATCAGCGGAACCAGGACAGAAAAACAGGAAGGGGAAACCGAGGCGGGCAGTCGGCCATTAGTAGATAGATAGCATACAGCATACGTAGTAACACTATTGTTAAACTCCTGTGAACGTCAATAAATAATAAGTGCACGCCGCTATTTTAATTCCCTAACATCAGAAGTGGTTCGTGAACTCATGCCCCGATCAAGGAAGAGTCGCAAAATGTCCAAGAGAAATCGGAGTTCTTCTAGCACCTCCAGTAGCAGTACGAGTACTTCACGCTCTTCCTCCCGACATCATCACCGAACATGCAAAAGAAGGAAAACCAGTGTAAGGTCGTATACACCTCCTTTAAGTAAACACGAAACTAAATCATTCGCCACGGTAAGTGACAATTTCAATTTTACTGTAAATGGCACCGTAATACCTGAATTCGATCCAATGAAGGATTCTGTCACAGAGTGGTTAGATATAATTAAGCATTTTGCGAATATACATATATGGAGTGAATCGATAATAAAATTTCATGCACTGGGAAAATTACGAGGTACGGCTCAATTATGGTACGAAAGCATTATTCGGCGAGAGTTAGGCTGGACGCAGTATAGCTGGGAATACTGGCAAGAATTGTTAATAAAAACTTTCAGTACAAAACGAAATATTCATGAATTGTTGACAGATCTTTTGTGCCACAAACCTAAATTTGGTGACAGTTTATATGAATTTCAATTTAAGCATTTAGCCAAGATAGAGAATTTACATGTTAATTTCAGCAAAGACGATAAAATTTCGCTTATAGTAGGAAATATAGGCGATAAGAACATTGCGTCTACTGTAGAGGCCGCTAACATAACAGACATAAATATGCTGAGTAATTATTTAAAAAAAAAAAATAAATAATAATAATATATTATACTGCTAAAATCACATTTTCATTTCATACATTTTTTTTTGCTTCTTGAAATTCAAAACACGTTTCAGAGTGGTAGCTCCACATGCTGAGCAAGGCACACACTGCTGAATGGTATTTCCTTGAAACAAGCTCCATATGCTGAGCCATACTACACGTTCGTAATATTCTTCATTCTTCTTATTCATAAATACGTTCTAACGGAGGAAGACTCCAACATGCTGAGTTAATTTACAACCATTAGAACAACTCCTTGCCTTATACAAATCAAAACAAATAATATTCCTTCCAGATTACGTACCCTTGGTTTTGAGGACGAACTTTCGTCAAGAAGGCCGAATGTTAGCGACCCACCCTGCCGTCCGACCCTGGTGGCCCTTTGCAGCACATCAGCGGAACCAGGACAGGAAGGGGAATCCGAGGCGGGCAGTCGGCCATTAGTAGATAGATAGCATACATAACACTATTGTTAAACTCCTGTGAACGTCAATAAATAATAAGTGCACGCCGCTAGTTTAATTCCCTAACAATTATATAATTCCTTGCTAAACTTGTAATATTTGTTAGGTTATGAGAGTAGTTCAAATTTTGATATACGGACAAGTTAATATACAGGTAAGAAATATCATTTAGGTTCAGTTTTGCCTCAGTAGAAGCCAGGGTGTAACTTTGAATGCTGAGGACACCAGAGCCATGGGAAAGTGCTGCCGATTTACTCGGATATCTTAACAGCAATATATGTCTTTTACAATTTTTTATTTATTTACTTTCATCATATGATTAGAAAATATTATTTAGGTATTAAGTAAATCACAACTTCCACACTTTTTTAATTTAAAATGAAATTACCTACTTTCTGTATATTGGTGTATCAATCTGGTCACGCTAATGTACTAGTTAAGTAAACACTTTAAAACACTCATTATAGGAGAACCAATCAAAACAGCTACTCGTCTAGCTAATACTGACAAAGTATTGAATTACAGGATAGGATTTCTAGCATTTTAAAGCAAAAAAAAAGAAAAGACTTAAAACGTTAACTTAATTTAAATAAATGATTTAAGTATTATGCTAGGAATCCTATTATGTAATTGAATACTTCTTCAGTATTAGCTAGAAGAGTAATTGTTTTGATTGGTTCTCCAATACCCAGTGTTTTAAAGTGTTTACCTAACTAATATACAAAAGTGACCAGAGATTGGGGCACCAATATACAGAAAGTACAGCTACTGTAGCCGTTTTCCGCATCTTAGCCTCCACTCTTTTCTATCATGGAAGTCCTCCGCTTCCATGTCCCGCTTCCTTAGACTACTCTGTATTTCCATGTTCCAAGATTTTCGTGGTCTTCCTTGTTTTCTTCTGCTCCTAGGCTTCCATTTCCATATCTTTTGAGGTAGTCGTACTTCATTCATCCTACGCATGTGGCCGTACCATAAATGCTGTTCTTGCTCAATTTTTTCCAGTAATGGTGTTGTGACTTGCATCTGTTCTCGTATTCTTTCATTTGTAACTCGGTCCTGGAGAGTGAGTGCACAGCATCTACGCCGAAACATCATCTCAGTTGCATTTACTTTTCTCTTCATATTTTCATTTAACACCCATGTTTCTGTCCCATATGTAACACAACTCTCAATCAAGGACGAGAACATTTTCCTTTTCGTTGTTTTGGATATTTGGTTGTTCCATAGGACCGAATGCAAGTAGGCAATTTCATATTAAATAAAAAGGTTGTAAGTTGTGATCTGTTTAATACCTAAACAATATTTTCTAATCAATGGATGTCCTAATGTTATTATGTTCAACAAATTAATGCGAATAATTTTTTACGTGAATTTATGAATTGATTTAATACTTTTTAGCGATATTTTAAAGTCGTAGAAATTAGCTCTGTATAGGGTGAACGAGCCGGCCACCACCGGTTCTCGTTTACATTGCTATAAAATCGTCGGAAAAAACATCTTTAATCAAATATTCGCCGCCTGGCGGGAATTCGTTTCTCGGTCACTATTTCTGTGCCTACTTCTTTAAAAGAAACCTGCCTCCAGCGGCGAATGAGTAAATCAACAAAAAAGTTCTAATGGCCGAGTTCACGTCGCACGCTAGTACTAGTCAACCATCCTAAGTTGGCGAGTAGCTGCGCAGAGAGAGAAGGAATATCACAACTCTTGGACAGAGACAAACAAGATTTTTAAGCTTCTTAAGCTAGCCAGCCAGCTAACTAGCTGGTTTACTAGTACCTAAGTTAACTGCAGTGGCAAGAATAGTGAAAACGTGTATTTGAAATAGTAAGTACATAGTTAACTACGTTAATATATGTTTATTACCAATTCTATTACGTCATATATCTTACCCTATGTAAGTTGGCAACACTGTGTGACAATATGTATAATTAAATAAAGTAGAATAAAGAAGAATAAAGAAGCTTAAGTTGATTATTAACTATTACTCAAAATCTCTGCATTACTACAGGTTATGGGCGCAGTGGTACTAAATTTATGGTCGCGGAAATAAGTGGAAAAAGTTTAAATAATTGTTCTCACGTTACCGGTCGTCTAGAAGTTGCAAAATGGCGCCGTCCATGCAGTTCACGAATGTGAAACCTTTTGATGAAAATAGGTATTCAAACTGGGAATTTAGAGTCAAGCTGATTCTCGAACAAAAGGAAGTACTCGATGTTATTTCAACAGAACCTCCGACAGAAGAAGCAAAACTTAACGCATTCAAGAAAAACGACGTAAAAGCACGAAACGTTATCGTACAATGTTTAGCCGATAATGTACTTGAAATGATAAAAGAAAAAACACCGCTAAGGAAATCATGGATACGTCAAGGGTCACTTATCAGAAGCAGGACATCGCTAATCAAATACTGCTTCAGCGAAAACTGCGAATATTAAAGTATAATGGAAGAGAATCACTTAACTCGTTTATCACTGAGTATGAGCAAATAATATCTGAACTGAGAAATTCTGGTGGAACAATTCAGAATAGTGAAGTTATTACGCAGCTAATGTCCTCAATGCCTGAGTCATATCAAGCTGTGACAAACGCAATTGATGTATTATTTTGTCAAAAGGAAAATGATGTAGGTAACACTGGACTTTGTGAAAAATAAGTTACTGATGGAAGAAGCAAGGCAGAAGAAAAATCAAATGGAAAATGAACCTAGAAGTGTAATGTAGCGGAAGAAGAAGAAGAAGAAATTGTATTTCTAACCTCTCAAGACACTGAGGAATGTCCACTGGGCTACTATTTTCAAACTCATGCGTCTTAATCCGTGTGCGAGTACTCGTGCACGAAAATTTTTCAAGTATCACTTAAAAATCAGGATTTTCAAACATCATCCGATTTTAAAATTATATGCGACTTGAATTCCGTATAAGTAGATTTGACAACATAGCATACGACACGCGATGCCAACGTATAGTCCAAAAATCACCAAAATAAATAAATTAAAATTTTGCATAAAATGTCATTTTTCACATTTTGGCATTTTTAACAAATAATGTTTTAATATTTCAGTGTTAAATAGTAGTAGAGTGCATTATTACGCTTATTGTGACTTCCGTGGGGGTTTCGTTGTTACAAGCTGAATTTGATATAAAATTAATGATGATATACTGATGTTTCAAAATCTCAAAGCCGTCAAAAGGTCATTATAATCAAAAAACGAGTTATTTCTTAGTGAATTAGGTGTTTTGATATTTCTACTTTTGAGTAATAGCAAATCCTTTTAATCATGAATAGAACTAGTCAAAATAAGTAGATTTTCGAACAGACCCACCTCGAGAAATCATACCAATATTTTTTCTATCGATTGGTTGACCGAACACAAAATTACAAGTGATTACAATTACAGCGATGGCATGAGATGTCGTTTGCAAAAAACCAACATTACTGTTTGTTTGCAGATGTGTGCTGACCATTTCAGAGTCGTAAGTGGCAATGTTCCCAGCGCACTCTTTATCTTTTATTTTTATTAGGACGATTTGTCCCAACAATGATTATACATCTATATATACTTAGACATACTTTTTACTATAATCGAGGCTGTTGACCCAACTTTGTTCATATCGTATAAAATAAACGTATTAAAACATTTTCTGTGTTTTCCTTCGATATTTTACTTTTTCAGGAATAAGTGAGATTAAATAAGACTATAATTCTTTAAACAAATAAAACAAGTACTAATAAAATTTGTAATTACAGTGAAATCAGCCTTAAATAAAGTGTAAAACAAATAAAAGAGTATAAAGTAAAAGTTAGCAATAAACAAGGTTTTCCAAATAATATAATAATAATAAAAATTATATTTCAAGCAGTAAATAGGAACAAGTAATATCAAACTTTATAAAAAGAATCTGTGTTCAATAAAATTACTATCACAACGTAAATTTGGGTCCTAACTTTAAAAATCTAGACGATCACGTAAACTGCCAAATTTGTGTATTTTTCTGTCTCAACAAAAAGAGAGAGATAAATACACGACTGGGGTTGGGGGTGTTTCAATAGTTAATTACAAAGTTTAGTAAATTATTATTGTTGCTGTTAATTATAAGTTAATTTAGTTTGTTTTTTATGATTTTAACAAGGAATAAATAAAAAATTATGAGTCATTTCATTAGAAAAGTAACTATGATTTTTTTCTAAAAAGAAACATATGAAGAAGTTGAAAACCTGATTTCAATTAAAAGGCCTCGATTGCCACTCAACCGGATTATAAATGAAATGAATGAGACTGCTACGTCGACCACCGACTCTGATGCGTCGATCGATCCACCAAAGTGTTTGGAGTTGAAAAGAAAGGTAAGGTACCTACTTAAGTACATATAAAATCTAAATTATAATGCACATATGCAGTAAATATGTTCTTATTGGCATTATTGTAAGTTAGTAATGCTAATGATGACCTAATTAATAAATCTTTAGATATAAGAAGTGCTTTTTTATAATCGCAGGGATTGTCATCTGCACATAAAGAAAATTATAAAGATATGACAAGTGAAATACTAAAAATTAAAGAGAAAAAAAAAGTTATCAAATCGAAGAAGGCCGAAGAGGAAGAAAAAGAAACTAGCAATGCTATATTAAATGAAAATATAAAACTTAAGGAGGAAATTGAACTTTTAAAACATAAATTGAAGAATAAGGATGATAAAATAGAAAAATTAGAAAACCTAAACTATAAGTTACAGGAGCAGGTATTGGAAAAATGGAATGGTAAGGCTATAACTTTAGATGTATTTTGTGAATAAGATATTGTGTAAAAAAATATATTAACCAGACAAAAGTGCTAGAAAGGTGCTCGACATTCCATGAATATGAATTGCAGTTTTTTATCTATTTATATGCTTTATACTTTCTAATAACAGTAAATTAGGCATACTAAAATATTAATTTTTTTTTGCTCTATGAACTCTATGAATACAAAACCCTACATAAGTGGATATTAGATAAATATATCGCATGTTTTGTGAAGGGTTTAAGAAAGGCGAACCAGTTTTAAATAGAGATAATGATAAAAAAAGTAAAACGCTGAGCAAACTCTCCCCCTCTTTAAAGAGTTTTGTGAAAAGGCAGTCAAGACCGCTTTAGAATTTTTTTGGATGATAGAATATTTTAATTAATCTATACTTATATACCGTGTAGATATTTCATCTGGCGACTATTATGTTTTGTGAAAGTATTATCTCAAAGTATATTTGAGAGTTAAAGATTCTATTTTTTTTTTTCAGATTTTATGCAAAATATTAATAGTGAAAACAGAAAAGTAGAAAAGGATGTAGTAGAAATAGAAACCAGAAAAGACGGAAAAGTTAGTAAATATAAATTATAACCAGCTTTAAAAAAAATCATTTGTAGGTTCATCTTGGTAGAGGTATTTGGTTATCAGAACATCTTTATGATACTGTGGATTTACGAGGAAAGAACCCTACCAAATTTGTATGGGAATTAGCACTTAATTTGTTTAGCGCTAAGATGCTCCGTAACAGGTACAGTTTCAAATCGTACCAAAGCTGATGCAAAATTGCCTTTAGACCCTCAAAAAATTATGGCTATTAAAGCTAGGTACCTAATTATTTTAAGTAAAAGCAGATAAATCCTACTTGTATTTATTTATATATGTTCATAAAATTTATATGTATTTGTGCATTTGTTGTAGATACAGTTGCATGACGTCTAATGAACCAAGGGGAGGAAGAATGTGATGTTAAAAAAATTTGCCTTTCTATTCCTACGATAATAGCCCAAAAAATAATAGATTTAAACCGCCCCTCCCGGCCATATTTAGGTTTGTTATGTTGAATCTGATAAAATAACTTTATACCCTTGTATTTTTGTTTATAGTTACAAAAAGTAAAGTCCAAATACAGACACAAAATAGAAATGAAATAAAAGAGGTCGATAGTAGAGACGAGTTTTAAGAAGATGAAGGAGAAAGCTGTTTAGAATTTATAGTGGATGAAACTGGACACCTAGCTATTGAAACTAATAGTCCTATTGAATCAGAACAGGCAGGGTTAATTTTATTGGACAGTAACTAGTTAAAATATTAACAAATTGTAAGTTCCAACAAATTATTAGCCTATTTATATGTATGTTTAATAGTTAAATTTTTGAAATTAGCCATATAAATAAAACATTTATAATTTTGCAAAAATGACTGTTATTAAAAATTGCAGTTATTTTATGAAAACGTCAGTTTTAATGTCATGTTCATTTTTATCAGACAGATAAATGAAAAATCTAAATATTAAATTCATATATTTCGATTTCTCATCTGAAGCTGTCGCACAGTAAATTTTTATTTCTTCTTGTTTTAACACTGACGTTTATGACCGATTTTTAAAAATATTTAATAAAATACTTTTGATAAATAAAAATATGTTTATTATATTTCAAAGTTGTTGGGTAACTTACTCAAATAAAAAGTATTTTCCAATTTTATAACAACGCATTTTTGTTTTACAACTTCAACCCTAATTAAATAATAATTATCACTAAAACATTCAACTTGAAATAGATGCTGAAGTTCGTTTTTGCTACATTTATTTTTTCCCATATAAAAATACATTTTCATCGGAGACTACAATTTTAAATATTTGAAAATACTCTCCACTGTGTAGTTCCACAACACGATCATAAGTCTTCTTTGGTTTTGTATAATTTACTGAATATAATATTATATCATTAAATATACACCTTTTAACTGAAAAATTGTCTTCACCAATATAATCTTCATTTAAGAATTTATATTTGTTATTTTCATTTTTATGGGTATACTAGGTATTTTTTACCCATTAATTTTAAATTTTCTGTATTTTGAAAATTAATATTATATAACGAATAACAAAGCTCTGTGCATTTTGGGTTATAGTTGTTATCGGAATTATTATTATCAGATAACATAGTATTTGTACGGTATATTTTTTTTGAAATTTGTTTTATTATTTATGTTGGGCCTGTAACAAGTTGTTTAATTCGGAACATTCCTGATTCAAATGGAAAAGTGAAGTGAAAAGGTAAGTGACATAAACTGTGTACATTATATGTCATTGCGTTTTCATCATATAATGTTTCCATATGTTTAAGAAAACGTAAAATTTTTATTTCTGTGTCATCGACGAGTTTTTTGGAAATATTGGTTATTAGAAGAGTGTAAATAGCATCCACCAACAAAGAAAAATGTTCAAGGTACTTGGGCTTGAGTACCCCTTTCAGACAAGGTATATAATAGAAAAGTAACCAAAACTTCCATTCACTGGCTTTCCATTTGACTTTCTCATTAAGTGCTCTAGGTGTTCTGTGAATTTCTTTAGGGGGTTTTATCATAAGGAGTCTTTTATTGACTTGTTTTAAATTTTTTGGATTTCCAATGTAATAAGAGAATTTTTTGGAAGGATCGTATGTAGTCCATAAATCCCATAGTTGTTTGGTGACTCCCAAAATAACACCATGCATATAATCTGAAGGAAGTGACCAAATTATGTAAAATAAAGGTAATGTCTGCAATATCGATGGTCCTTTTATACTCCTTACATATTTTTCGTAGTCAATCAATGTTACATCTTGCAAGTCTTTCAGGATGATAACACCAACTGCAACCATAGTATCCATTAAATTGGATTCTATTCTGAATAACAGGACGTGCAACCGAATCTGTACAAAAATCGGCAGCTACTGGAAGCGGCTGGAACCTCCCCACCCGGTGAATTTTTGAAGCCGAAAAGAGCACTAAACAATATGAACGATCTCATTTAATTATATTTATTAAGTTGAAATATTTTTTTCGTATTAAATCAGAAAAAAAGTCTTGCGTTCGGTGGGATTTGGACCTAAGAACTTGAGTGTTAAATTTATAGTCTGCCCAACATTAATATTTTATTTAATGTTTTTAATACAAATATATGCTTCATCGGATCCTAGCCGGGGCCAGCCAGACAACCACGGTGAACACCGCCGTGGCGAGTGTGAGGCTGGACGGGGTAGGCCCGGTTTGGCTTGGAGAAAAATAGAAAAGTAGCTCCCGTCTTCTGGCAGGCTTAAAGACTAGGTTAAAATTATAATGTGTCCACATGGACCTAAAATTAATATAAAAATAAACACAATTGTATAAAAACGTTCGTAGGCAAGAGCACTTAATAATTTTGATTACTGATACGGGAAACAACTAAACGAAAAAACCTGTTTGTTGGTAATGGGATGGATGGCAGGGATGGCCATCTTTGGTGGAAAAAACCATATAACTCTTGGTGGACAGCTTCCCTGCCAGATGTAGCCAGGGTAGTGTTCATGGTGGATCGTTTAAGTTTAAGTTGGTATATTTTGTTTTATCTTTTGGCCTCGACCAATTTTTCACTAAATCGGTCGGGGAAGTGATAGCTGTCAAATTTTTGGTTCCAATGTTTCTCTGGGGAATTTGGTTTTTGAAAAATCTTTAGGTTGGTACCAATGTCTTAAATTGGTACCAACCTAATTTTTATGTTATGTAGTACTATTTCTAGGTTATGTTGCCTGGAGAATTTCCGGCGGGATGCCGGAAGTAGCGGAAATAGTTTTTAAAATATAATGTCACTGTCACTTTTAAAGTTTTATTGGAAAAAACTCACCGAAAGCGTTCCGGTGTAAGCGGTTCAGGATGGCCTCTCACACCATCCGTGGGCTTTATAAACGTCGAAAAAACTTGTAATCTCTCGATGCACCTGACACGTTAAAAATACTCAGCATACAGTCTGCACGCTTTAACACACTAGCAGAGAACTTTGAAATTTGACTTTTTTCTGAAGTGACATTACTCCGAAAATTTGACAATTTTCAAACATTTGACATTTTTCTGAAAGGTGACATTTTTCTGAAAGGTGACATTTCTTCAAAAATTTGACGTTTTTTCGAAAATTTTACATTTTCCTGAATTTTTGACATTTTTCTGAAAAGTGACATTTCTCTGAAAATTTGACATTTTTTCGAAAATTTGACATTTTTCTGAAGTGACATTACTCCGAAAATTTGACAATTTTCAAACATTTGGCAGTTTTCTGAAAGGTGACATTTCTTCGAAAATTTGACGTTTTTTCGAAAATTTGACATTTTTCTGAAAATTTGACATATTTCTGAAAAGTGACATTTCCCTGAAAATTTAACATTTTTCGAAAATTTGACATTTTTCTGAAAAGTGGCGTTTCTCCGAAAATTTGATGTTTTCCTGAAAATTTGACGTTTTCCTGAAAATTTTACATTTTTTAAAAATCTGACATTTTTCTGAAAAGTGACATTTCTCCGAAAATTTGATATTTCTTGGAAATTAAAAAAAAAATTTCGTGACTCGTCTTGTAGAAATATTTTTTTGATATCATCATCAGTTCGCCTGTTATAAGAATTTTATGCTTTTACGACGTCATCAGAACGTAGGTGTATTTTTAATTCACTCGTATTCCATCCATCTACAATATTTCCATCTACGTTTCAAACTTTAATTGGATGTTTCCAATAGTTAAGTCGACATCTGCACCAGTCTCTAAGAATTTTTCTTATTTGTGACGTCTTGTGACGTAGGTGTATTATTAATTCACTCCTAATCCGTCCGTCTACAATATATATACCCACGTTCAAATTTCAGTTCGATATCTTGAACCGTTCCCGAGTTATCAGCCGAAATCGCTGAACACCTCTGTCATTATTAGAATATCACCCTGTACATTGCACTGCTTTGAGGATAAAACAAGTGAAATGTTTGTTTTTTAATTTTTTTCACGGAAACCAAATCGAAAAAGTGCAAGTGTGATATATCGTTGAAATCGGAATTTTTACTGCTTTTCAATGGTTCAATTACAAATTGTAAGTAATCATAAAATAAACAACTTGTTGTGCCAAAAGGGCACTAACCGTAATCCGATCTCAACCAAAACCTTTTCAGATCTTCTGGAGCACTAAAGAAACCCTCATGCAAAGTTTCATCCAAATCCGTTTAGTAGCTTCGCCGCTATCGTGCTAACATACATACACACACACACACACACACACACACACACACACACACACACACACACACACACATACACATACACAGACATTTTTCAAAAACAACTTTTTTGGGTTCCTGGGACCTCAAAACGTAAAGATTTGATGTTATCTCAATTTTCGATTTTGGACTAATTGTAGTAACCTCCCACAATTTTATTGTGGGGAGGTTAAAATAGAGGCATGAGCTTAATTTTTTTTACGTCCATAAGGATCAACACAATCTACTCCAAATTCCAGTAAGTTTTTTGCTTGATTTTCAATGAATACTCCAAGAAAAGTGTTCATAAAGTTAGATTTTGGTTCATTTTCCCTATCCAAATTCCAGCAAAGATCAGTCGTTTAAACCTGTACTTGGGTGATATTTCATTTATAATAAGTTGAATTGGCCCCATAGATAACCCCGATGAATTAAATATTGGAGCTCCATCTGTACTTATGTCATACGTCAATTGAAAATCACTCTGTTCTTTAAGACTGCTGTAAATTTCTTCACTTTGAACATCTTTTATGTTAGTAGTATCGTTATATGCATCAGACAATGATAAAGTGTCATAAATTCTTTTTTTTTCAAAATAGATTTTAGTTGATGAGAAACATCTACAGTGACAAAGTTGTAGTTGTTTTTAAATGAAATGGTTGATTGTAAGTTACAACTTGAATTTGGACATTGAACAACCTGGGTCTTTACAGCGTCTGTCGTTATTGGACCAGCAATTTTAGTTTGACATTGTTGGCAATAAAAAATGTACTTGAGAATGTGATCTGGTGGATCAAAAAATTTTGAGACCATGTATTTTGTTGTAAGAAATACATAATTTTTAATGTTGGCGCAAATTTTCAATAAACTAAAGATGTCATTTCGGGCCTCATTTGATAAATTGTGACGAAGCGATAAACAACATACCATCATAAATATGTCCTTTTTTCTTAGCCCTGCCTCTGGGAAAATGTAGATTTCATCGTCATCATTTAACTCATTGTTATCAAACTCTTCATTGGCATCAGATTCAGGTTGTGTATTTCTGTTACAATCAGATAATAAACAATTATTATCACATAGCATTCTTCGTTTTTTGAGGATAATGGAGTTTCTGATAGTTGGGCTATTGCCTGTTGATCTGATAAAGGCCCTTCATAAGCTGCTGGATATTTCTTCTACATCATTTTCATTTTCTTGTCTTACTTGTAATGTGTCTGCAATATTTTTTAAGACAAATAATAAACGTTTATATATTTCCTTGAATACTAACCTGAAACTTGACATTTCTTGGAGTTTTTTTTCCAACGCCACTGAGTTTGGAGTTTGTCTACTAATATTTTGAGATGTATGTTCCAAGTATTGCTTATAGTACTTCTTATCCATCTTATGTTTATAATTTAAGTGTTTTTTTTTTTAATTCTTAGAATAAGGTATTATAAATTAAAAAATCGTGGGAATTTTTCTTATTTCTAGCATTTAAAATTATCTTAGATATTTATATGGAATTAAGAGAATGGTAAATATCATTTATGGTATTAATGTATATCTATAAGGATGAATAGTAAACTGAATGAACCTGCATGGCATATTCATATATGGAAACCTATATGGTAGAATATGGAAAAGGAAACTGATATGAGTTTATATGAAGCAACAGTAAATTTCGAATTTCTAATATGAGTCTATATGAAATTACTATAAATCTTCAGGATTTTTCATATATGGAAACATACATGGTCTACCATGGAAACATTTTAAATATGTACATATATGTATCACTACTAAATCTTATGCTCTCAATATTTTATAAGGAGTAACAGTAAGATTTATTTTATTTACATATTCTTTCATACAGGGAAGCTATATGGTATTACTCACACATTCCAGTTTCAGATACACATACGCATACTTTTTTATGTATTACCATTTCGATGGAGCTTTGTAGAAAATGTACATATTGTGAAAAATACATCTCATTATTTCAAAAAAATACGTAGGCTGCTCCAAAAAATTTTCAATACATATAATCCAAGCAGTTGTTGTTCATTTATATATTTATTAATATATCGAGTTTCTAACCAATTTATACTCTTTTTCTTTATTTGTTGTAATTAATACGTAAGTAAATACATTATTGTTTAGTGTTACCCTTGTGTTATAATTTCCGAACCCACGATACAGGGTGTTTACTAAGGGGGGTGTAAGCACGTAACATTATCTTTGCCAATTTTACTACGTTACCTCTTCGATAGTTTTATAAAAAATATATGTTATAATTTATTGTATGGTGTATAATTAGTAAAAAAAATAGAGGTGGTCGCTAACGTGTAAGTACGTATATACATTTTTCAAAAAATTCAAAAGGATCAATTTTTGTTTTTTTCATGAAAAGATTTCATGAAAATATCAATAATAAATTGTCTTGAGTATATTTCCAATATATGTGAAATACAAATTGGTTCACTTGATTAAGAAAAAAAAATTTTTTTCGGATTTTCGAAAAAAAAATTTTTTCCAGATATTATGAAGTTTTTGAGGTCAAAACTTTTTGTGGCAGTATCTTTCGCAAAGATACATCCCTGGAACCAGACGCAAAAAGGTTGCAAAAGCACGGACACTTATCTTATCCTGCCATGGCCTTTGCCATATAGAGAATTGATAAGATCTCTTATGTACCTAATGTTAGGTAGCAGACCAGATATAAGTTTTGCTATTACGTATTTTAGCCAATTTCAAAATTGTTTTGAACAAGAACATTGGACAAATTTAAAATCGGTTTTAAGATACATAAAACAAACTAAAAATTATGATTTAAAATATGTTAATAACAGAAAATAAAAATAATATTCTTTCAGCTTATGTTGACGCTGACTTTGCAACTGATCCTAATGATCGTAAAAGTATAAGTGAATTTATTTTAAAAATATGTGACAATGTGGTGTTTTGGAAAACTAAAAAGCAACCTATTGTCTGTTTATCAAGTGCAGAATCAGTAGCACTATCACATTGTGTAACTGAATGTATTTTTGTAGAACAACTGTTAAATAAAATTTTAAATATTGAAATATATCCTATTAAAATTTTTGAAGATAATCAGTCATGCATCAAAATGGCAAATACACTTGAAACAAAATGTACAAAGCATATTGATGTAAGACACCATTTCATTAGGGGACTGCATTACAAGAGGCGAAATTGAATTGAATTATATACCGACATCTTAACAAGTAGCAGACACATTTACTAAGGCTCTTCCAGCCGTAAAATTTAAATATTTTAGAGATAAGTTAACTGTTGTAAAATGTTAGCATTTAAATATTTGTATGTTTGTAGAATTGGAGGGAGGTGTTGATTGCCAATTCTATTACGTCATATATCTTACCCTAGTATGTAAGTTGGCAACACTGTGTAGCAATATGTGACTGTATTTTTGCGTCCTGTATTTTTCATTAAATAAAGTAGAATAAAGAAGCTTAAGTTGATTATTAACTCTCAAAATCTCTGCATAACTACAAAATATGGCATGTATATTATGTCTCGCAATACTTAGATAACCTTAAAACTAATTATTTGGACCGAAATATATCACAATTTTCAAGTTTTACTAATAATTATTATGTGGCCGGTAAATTGGTAAACGAAAATCTTGGTGGCCGAGAACAGGATAGAAACTTTTCTTATGCTATATATTTTCCTATGATTATGTTGCAACATATGTCTTTGTCAGTTTTCTTTGCTTATTCTATAAAATAGGATTAATTTACTACCTGGTCGGCCATCGAAAATAAAAGTTTTATATTTTTTTACCTAAGAAGCAGCTGGGTGACCGAGTGACAAGATTACAATGAACCTATTTTCGGTCACCTTAAAAATTACGCCCATTCTATGTGGCCCAAAAAAAGAACCCGTTCTCCGTCGTGACTTTTATATTTAATTTATTTCCGGATGGCACCCACTCAGAGTTCCAAGTTACAAAGAAATATTAAAAAAGACAGAGTACAATACAACCCTAATAACACACACATGTCCATTGAGTGTCCAATGGACATGCTTGCCCCAATAACTGTCCAGATTAAGTAGTGATGATATCCAGTGGATGTCCATTCGACTGTAGGGTGGCCACATTTTTGGACAGCAGATGATGTCCCGTTATAGCTATCCAATGGAAGTCCTATGTGGACAATTGTGTCCATTGTGGACATCCATTGATTAGAAAGTAATATTTAGGTATTAACCCACTAAACACAGGCGTGACATTAATATAGCTGGTATATCATAGCTAGGCTTTCTAAGCGATCTGTATAATTTTATATAAATATTACAGACTTAGTATGTCATCTTTTTGCTAATATCATTGTTACATTTACGGTACATGAAATTGTAGATATTCTTGGAAGGTATTAATTAGTGCATAACTGTTATGTGATAATCAATTCATTGCTTGTATGAACACTTAATTACCTCCGGTAGATGTAGAAACGCTATATACTTGGTTTAGGCTGTTTGAAAACCACATATTACGTATAAGTCCTTATGTATACGGTATACAATTTCAGACAAATATCTGTGATGTAACAATAATTATCTGAAATAGCTATAAGTATAATAAAGCCGTATTTCTTTGATTAAATTTTTGTGATCATTTCAGTTAATCTTATTTCTGATTGGTTTGAAAAGTTAAGTTTATACCAACCAGAAACGAGAATAAACTGATCTGATCTAAAATACGATGTCAAAGAAATATGGCGCTTAAGTTTCCCGCTGATACTGAAAGACCCCCCCAACATGGTCTACGCATGCGTATATTTCACGTTTCTCTCAAATTTTATGGTTCTCTGCAAAGTAGTGGCGTGTGCCGTGATGTGCTTTGTGTAAATAATTTCATTATTTATAGTGGCATTTTGGTCAATAAATTGTTATTTTGTGTATACAGAAAGAATTCTTTCTTAAGACTAATTTGCAAAACGTAAAGGGGTGTATTTTGATCTGTATAAACCCCTTTGAAATCACGAGAAGACACATACCTCGATAAAAGCGGTTTCAGTGCAGGCGAAGTGCATCAGTGCCATCAGTTTTTTACGCAAAGGCGGACGCGGTAAGTTTAAAAGTAACACACATAATCTTATTTAAGATTAAAAATGCCAAAAGCAATAGTTAAAACCTATTAACACCCACTGATCTATTTGTAGATCACAAGGGGAAAAAAATTTTAAGATGACAATTACACATTTAATTTCTTCTAAAAGTGATTTAAATTAATATTTAGAACTACTACAACAGTAAAAGATGATTTACTAATAATTTGTCAAACTGGAAGTATTTTTTCTTAAATTTTTAAAATCATGAAAAAAATTGTCTTGTTTTTATGCCTTTATTTATTATTACATAACTCATTTTACAATATTTTCTTTATCTGCAAAATTGTAAACAATTTTATTTCGCTGATCTATATTTATACCACTGGGCACATATAATATCTAAGTGGAACTTTGAGATATTATTCGTATCAGATACCTATGTCTTAGGTCATTGTTATTATTATCGGTCAGTCTTAGTCAGGGCGTGAGATAAAATCTTTTAGTGCTGTTTTAACTAAAATATTACTGTTGTATTGGTGAAAAATATAATTGGTAAGTAAGGCTAGAAATGGACTTTTTTTCTTTTACATTGCTACAGTCAAACATTTGTAAGTTAAAATTATGACAAAATTATAATATAAACAATTGAAAAATAATAATAGTAATAATAACAATTTAACTTTTTAGAGAACATGGATTCAAAAAGGGTACTGGTTATGCAGCAGATGGAAAAAATTATTGACGATCTTAATTTTTACATTGACGATGATAATGCTACTCTAGACATTGTTGTCTTACCTCCAGAACCAGATTATGTGACAGATGAAGACGAAGTGGATGACGACGAATTTGGTCTAGCGGAAGTACAAGATGTTCCTGGCCAGTTGGAAGTGTAATACGGTCATGGAGTTCAAGACACAGGAGACATTGCTGAAGACCAGAGTACCAGGCATTACGCTAGGGTCAAGAGTTGTGACAGAATTGTTATCTTGTGTACCAACTTCATCTCAGCATGCTGTCTTTTTTGATAACTTCTTTACGAATCGGGGCTTGTTGGTTCACTTGAAAAATATTGGGTTTCGTGCAACGGGTACCTTGCGTGACAACAGAACAGACAAATGTCCTATGAAGTCGGCAAAAGACTTAGCCAAAAAACCACGTGGTACTTTTGATTATAGGTTTGACACTAAATTTAATGTACTCATGGTACGATGGCATGATAATAAACGAGTAGTTGTGGCAACTAATTATGACAAAGTAAAGCCTTTAGCCAAAGCGAGTCGCTGGAAACGTCAAACTAATCAAAGAGTTGATGTTCCACAACCAAAACTGATTCAGAATCATAAAAAATATATGGGCGGTGTCGATCACGATAATTGGTTTACTAGTAAATATGGAATCCAGATTCGTGGAAAAAAATGGTACTGGCCAATGTTCATTTGTATTCTGGATATGGCACTAACAAATGCCTGAATTTTATACCGCACCATGGATGGTCGTGAGCCCATTAGCTGTCTAGAATTCCGTAGAGTTGTTGCAGTTCCATATATGAAACTCCCATCATCTGCTAAAAGGAAAACCAAAGCTGCAGTGGCCCCTGAAGACGTTCACTTCGATGGATTAAATCATTCAATCAATCAGGAGCAGACCTAAAAGCTACTGCATAAAATGTGACATTACTCTTTGTGCCAGTTGTTTACTATCTTACCACCAAATATATCTATTAAATTTTGTCACTATTATTATAATTTAATGGTATTTTATTGATGCTCTAATGTTAATATTATTACATCTACAAGTAAAGTATAATAATTATTATGTATTAAAATATATATTATATCTGCCCAGTGATCTATTTATAGATCACCACTTTGTTGATAAACAACATGATGAATATTTTTTTTTGTTATTTTTTATGGCCAAGTATTTTAAACATACATGCTGAATATTTTTGCAAAATTCAAAAAAAAAATTGTCTTGGGCGTTAATGGGCTTTAGATATATTTTCTCTGCCTGTGCGTCACAAAAGACGAAGAATGAATAATTATGTTCAAGATGAAGTTCAGAATTCTAATAGTCAAGCAAATATTGTCTCCCTAAATAATAAGACCTCGAATGGTTCACAATTTATTGCCTGTGAAATTGAATTTGATTCACCCCCCATTGTTAAAATCTCAGTAATATCTAATGTTTTTAATGAGACAGTTAATTCAGATTTTGAAAAAGCAATTCTCTTGATACTGTCGATCTGGATGTTGTTAGTTGTGAGAATAATGAGTCCGATTTAGATAACTTCAAAAATTAGCTGGCAGTGTGGGCAGTTCGTTTTAATATAACACATTCTGCTTTAAGCAAATTATTAAAAATTTTCTGATGTAAGAAATTTAATGCAAACACCACGAAATTCAAATAACATCTTAAACATCAGTGGGGGGAAATTTGTTAATTTTGGGATAGTAGGAAACGTAAAACAAGCTTTGAATAAACGGGAAAAAATCCCTGATTGTATAAAATTGAATATTAATATTGATGGAATTCCTTTAGCTAAAAGTTCAGGTAGTCAATTTTGGCCTATATTAGGTTCGATAGCAGATCATAATAGCAAACCATTTGTATTTAGTTTATTTCATAGTTTTCACAAACCTCTTTCTGCTAATACGTTTTTGAAACCTTTTGTTGACGACTTTATAGAGTTAGCTGCTAACGGATTTGTAGATAATAAACATGTTTCAGTATCACTTAATGCGTTTATTTGTGATACTTCAGCAAGATCTTATATTACTGGTGTTAAAGCACATAATGCTTATTTCGGATGTCCTAAGAGGGTGAGTTCATAGATAATCGTATGACTTTTCAAGAGATAAACAATATATTACGTACTGATGAGTCTTTTAAAAATAGACTACAGCCAGAACATCACAATGCTACATCTTATTTGGAAAATTTAAATGTAGGTTTAGTATCTCAAGTTCCTAATGACCCTATGCACCTTTTATATCTTGAAACGTGAAACGTCTTATTCAGTTTTGGGTTAATGGGAAAAAAGATGTTCGTTTAAAAGCTGATCAGTTAGAAAAAGTATCGTCACGTTTAATGTCACTTCGTTCATGTATTTCTGGGGAATTTGCAAGAAAACCTAGGAGTCTTTTAGATATTGTTCAGAATTATAATTATGTTCTTTTAATTATAAGTGTATTTTAAAACAAATTATTATCAATCCTACTCTGGTACTCCCCACTTCATAAGCGGTGCGCCGGTCTAGGTTTATTTCGCTGATCTATATTTATACCATCTAAAAACCATGTAAAAAATGACAAATCAAAATTTAATAAGTCCCAATCTCATTCATTTGTAACTACAACAAAATTATGTCCAGTATGTAACAATAATCATCCGATTTTTGCATGTCAGGAATTTTTAATGTTACCTGATTTTAAAAGGCTAAATGAAGTTACGCGATTAAAATTATGTTTTAATTGTTTAAAACCTGATCACACCAGCAAGGAATGTTCCTGGCAAAGCAAGTGCAGGAAATGTGATAGGCCACACAACACGTAAATCACGTGGAATCTTCAGCTCAAAATACCCACATGAATTCTCACAATCGATCGCAATTTTTAAATGATTCTAACGCTCAAAATACACATTCACAAAAGACGCGTGCGCAACAACCACACATGCAAAATACCAATGAGCACGGAACAAACGTGTAACGTTTCAGGTAAAATTCAAGTATGCATCATACAGCCACAAGTTTAGTATCAAGTCAAACAAAAAATGATTTGGGTGCAAATTTTAATGCAGAGGATTTATGCCAAAATTCGTCTATTTCGACTCACGCATCAAATCAGTCAATGCACAATCAAGTGTTACTTTCAACAGCCCAGGTTTTGATTTTGGATAAAAATGGTAAATCACACGAGGTCAGTCTTTTAGATTCAGGCTGTATGTCAAATTTTATTACAAAAGAATTGTGCGAGCGATTACATTCACCAACAATCAATGCAAACATGTCTGTCATTGGTATTAACACATCTGTCATAGGTTCAACGCACATGACAACAGCAATTATAAGGTCAACAATAAATTCTTTTCAAACAAACTTGCAATTTTATGTTCTGGATAAAATTACAAATCAGTTACCTCTTTCCTACATAAATCGCAATAATTTTGTAATACCTGATAACATTTTGTTGGCAGACCGTAGTTTTAACATTCCGGGACGCATTGACTTATTGTTAGGCGCTAATGTATTTTATGAGTTGCTATGTTAAGGGCAAATCAGAACATCAAAAAGTCAGCCGATTTTGCAGGAAACAAAATTGGGTTGGGTGCTTGCAGGCAGTATAAGTATGCATAAAAATAAATTTTTTAACCTACCCACAAACACATATTGTAATCTGTCATCTTTAGAAATTCAAAAACAAATTAGGGATCAATTAGAAGGTTTTTGGAAAATAGAGGAGAGTCCCGTAAAGGAAAGGTATACTCGAGAAGAAAAAGAATGTGAAGAATTATTTCAAAAAACAACTGAATATGGTGAAGATGGTCGCTTAATTGTGATGTTACCTGTGAAGGAAGGAATACACGAACTAGGAGATAACGGGACGTAGCGGCAAAGCGCTTCTACGGTTTAGAAAGAAAATTACAGAAAAATGACAGCACGAGAGAACAATATGTAGAGTTTATGAAGGAATATGAAGAGTTGAGACATATGACAAAAATTGCAGATAATGAAATGCGAAACTGTAGCAACCTTATTTTCTATTTACCTCGCCATCCTGTTGTAAAGGAAACATGTACCACGACTAAATTAAGGGTTGTCTTTGATGCCAGCTGTAAAACCGATAAGGGGATTAGTTTAAATGACCAACTAAAAGTAGGACCTATTATACAAGAGGAACTCTACTCCATTTTAACAAGATTCAGAAAGCACAACTACGTTATAGGAGCCCACGTCGAGAAGATGTACAGACGAGTTTGGATAAAACCAAATCAGAGGTGTCGACAGAATCGTATGGAGAACATCACCAGAACGCGAATTAGGTTACTATCGTCTCAATACGATAACATATGGGACCGCATCAGCAAGTTTTCTTGCAATAAGAAGTTTACATGAATCAACAAATAGATTGCAAGATAAATATCCAACATCTAATCAGGTCATACTTACAGATTTTTATGTTGATGATTTTTTGTCAGGAGCAAGCACTATAGAACATGCGCAAAAGCTGAAGAGAGAAGTTTCAGAAATTTTACAGCAGTCCGGTTTTGTTTTAAGGAAACGGATATCAAATGATACAGCGGTTCTGGAAGATACAGATATCAATAAATATGACATACCACATTACGTAACTGAAGATCACGGAACCAAAACGTTAGGAGTGTTATGGAACACTTCAATATACAGTCAAAATACAAACTTTCGATCATCAGTCAAATATTTGACCCCATGGGCCTCATTGGACCAGTTACAATAATGGCTAAGCCTGTATTACAAAAATTATGGACAGAACGTTTAGACTGGGATCAAAGAATTTCTTCAGAACTACAGACATTATGGAGGAAATTTTATTCTCACCTTTCAGAACTAGAAGAGGTTCAAATTCCAAGGCATGTTGTTTCTCGTCATCCCCGTAGCATACAATTACATGGATATTGCGATTCTTCTGAACAAGCTTACGGGGCTTGTGTATATACTCGTTCAATAGATTTAAAGGGCAATATTGTTACTAGGTTGGTGTGCGCAAAATCGAGAGTGGCGCCATTAAAAACTATTTCTTTGCCGAAATTAGAGCTCTGCGGAGCACTTCTTTTATCAAAACTTATGTATAAAACAATCGATGCATTACGTATGAATTTAGATGATGTCTATTATTGGACAGACTCGATCACATAGTACTTTCATGGATAGGAACTGAGCCAGCATTATTAAAGACATTCGTGGGAAACCGTGTCTCTGAAATTCAGCAACTTACCAACATGAGCAATTGGGACATGTTACAAGTCAAGACAACCCGGCTGACATTATATCCCGAGGTTGTTGTCCGAAAAAACTCAGCGAATCATTACTGTGTTGGCAAGGCTGCAGCAAACACAGCACTATTGGCCATCCGCGGAAATTAACTTGGTTGAAATTCCAGAAAAACGTCCTCTCAAGACTCAAGTTTTCATCGCAACAGTGGATGAAGAATTATTCAGTCTATTTTTAACGCTACTTAAACTACAAAGAACTGTAGCGTATTGTTTCAGGTTTATCAAAAACACAACTAGTCGAGAAAATGAAATTTCAGGCAGTCTCTCTGTCAGCGAACTACAACACTCTCTGGAAACTTTAATAAAATTGACACAGGCATAGGTTTTTGCACAAAAAAATCTTTTTAAAACAAAACAAACCAATACCTAAAAATAGCAAAGTAATCTTTTTGAATCCTTTCTTTGACAATAAAGAGGTATTCTACGTTTAGGGGGTCGGTTAAGTAAATCAGATAGTTCTTATGATAAAAAAATTTCCTATATTACTTCCAGGAAAACATCCTCTAACAGAATTTAAGACAAGCGCTTTTAGCGGATCTCCGATTACAATATTGGATCTTATCAGGTCGTAATGCTGTAAAACGGGTCTTGCGAAAATGTGTAGTATGCTTTAGGAACAAACCTTTTACTATTAACACACTCATGGGAAATTTACCTAAGCAGCGGGTTTCTGTCACTTGGCCATTTTATAATGCCGGAATTGATTATGCCGGACCTTTTTATATAAAGGCTAGTAAACTTCGCAACGCAAAAATAGTAAAGGCATATCTTTGCATTTTTGTTTGCATGACAACGCGTGCTGTTCATTTGGAGGTCGTGTCTGAGAACTGGAGGTCGTGTCCAAGAATTGAGAAATCTGCTTAAACAAGATTTAAATTCCATTTCAGAGAATTTGTCCAATGACGGAGTAACGTGGCATTTTATTCCGCCACCTTCCCCCACCACGGAGGTCTGTGGGAATCTTGTGTAAAAACGGCTAAGTAGGCAATGTTTCTCCAACTTTCGAAGAACTTAATAGTATAGTTGTGCAGGTGGAAGCCTGTATGTATTCAATACCACTTTGTCCACTGTCTGATGATCCTTCAGATCTTAATGTTTTAACACCTGGTCACTTCTTAATTGGTGGTCCCTTAATTGCCTTACCCGAACCTGACCTTCGTGACCTCAATGAGAATAGATTGAGTCGATATCAACACCTGCCCAAATGGTACAACATTTTTGGTATCGTTGGGCTCGAGAGTATCTGCCTACGTTAAACCCAAGGTCAAAATGGTGGCATGATCATTCTTCTGCCCTAAAAATTGGTAGTTTGGTGCTGCTGAAGGATGACAACTTACCCCCTTTAAGATGGTCCCTGGGTAGAATTGTTGCCTTGCATCCAGGCTGCGATGAAATACTGCGCGTGGTAACAGTGCAAACTTCGAATAGTGTTTTTAAGCGTGCCATAAATAACAATTGTTTGTTACCCATTGACTCTGATTGATACATGTCTTATGCTTTATCTAAATAATGTATTGTCTTTACCTTTATGTTGAAAGTAGGTCCTTCAAGGTGGCGATATGTTCAGAATTATAATTATGTTCTTTTTATTATAAGTGTATTTTAAAACAAATTATTATCAAGCCTACTCTGATACTCCTCACTTCATAAGCGATGCGCCGGTCTAGGTAGCCATCTTTAGGTTGGCAGTGGAAGTCAAGATGATATGAGTGGGGAGTGCTTGGGCCGGGGACCACAAGTTTTCAGTTAGTTGGTTTTAGTATCATGTTGTGAAGGCTTTGCCTGAGAACACACTTTATTTTATACTCATTGAAGTTAATAAAGTTTTGTCAGTCTTACGAAAAATTATTTCAGTGCAAATCACAAACAGATATTGACCGTTGGAAAGGAACCGAAATGAGGCAGTTTTTGTTATATACGGATCATATCATTACGGGATATATTGCCTCAAAATAATTACGATCACTTTTTAGCACTTTGTTCAGCAATTCGCATTTTATCGGATACAGCACTATATTAAATTAAACAATTATGCCAATTCATTGCTACAGTGGTTTGTCAAAAATTATAGTATTTTATATGGAGAACAGTACATTTCTTTAAATTTCCATTTGGCAAAAGATGCAGAAAAATTGGGACCAATTGGTAATTTTAGCGCTTTTCAATTTGAAAATTACATGCAGACCTTTGAAAAAAAAAATTAGACTTTAAAAAAATCCTCTACAGCAGTTTTGTAATAGGTTCCGTTAAGAAAATAAATTAAATTTCGCTTCTGATGATTGATTGATTTACCAGCGTGCGGTAGGCATTGCTGCCACTCCCAGGTATACAGCTGGGCCTGCTACACCCACGGTTGGGCTAAGGCCATGCTTGTTGCCAGCAGCGAGAGCTACATGGCGCATGGTAAAGGAATGTGGGATGGGAGGTGTAGGTATTTGTGAGATGCGTTACCGCATTGTGTCGTGAGGGAGCGTTTAAGCTCCCTTTTTTGTGTTTTTGGTTCTGGGCATCTGCCTCTTCTTGGTCTTCAAGTGAAATATGTTGCCGCGTTGTGTCGTGATACTGAGTGTTTATGCTCCTCTTTTTTGTGTTTCTGCTTCTTCGAGTCTTCCTTTTCTGAGTGTTCTGATTCCTCGGTTTCCGATACTAGGTTGGATTTGGCTCATGCTTGTTGTCAGCAGCGAGAGCCACAAGACGCATAGTACAGGAGTGGGGGTGGGCAGTGTAGGTGTTTTTTAAATGCGTTGCCGCATTGTGTTCGTGATATTTAATGTTTATGCTCCTCTTTTTTGTGTTTCTGCTTGTACAGATTTTCTTCTCCTTCTGAGTCTTCTGATTCCTCCTTTTCTGGTTCTGATAGAGTATACATCTGCATGTATTTGTGAAACGCGTGGCCGCATTGTGTCATGATGTGGAGTGTTTATGCTCCTCTTTTTGTATTTCTGCTTCTACAAATCGTCTTCTTCTTCTATGTATTCTGATTCCTCGGTTTCTGGTTCTGGTAGGATATATATCGCTGTGATTTCTTGGTGGAATTCCTTTTTCTCCTCGCTTTTTTTCCTAGTATGTTTGGTCCTTTCCTAGTTTGTTCATGATCCTATCGGTTGTTGTTTTCCACGTGTAACCTGGTCTCCCTGATTTTAGTGTAGAATTTAATGTAGAATATTTTCACTTATGAACGAGCGTAATTTTGACCTGAAAACCTCATTTGATAATTTACTTAAGAAAATATGATGATCAGATTTACAACGCTATAGTATTATAACACCCACAACGCCAAAAAATAAGCAATACCACAAAACACACTCCTATTAAACTAGACACCAACAAAAAGTCAAGATCAACAATACTTCTCTGTGATACCTTTCCTCCCCTCCATTCCCCTCCCCTTTTGACCCACTTTACTGCACCACACCAAAAACATTGCACCTAGCTCTGGATCATGTACAAAACCAATCACCACTCACAAAATCGTCAATCGCACGTCCCGAGGTATGCATCACCACTCACCTAACTCAAAACTGTATCCTTCGCACCCTGTATCCAGACCAAGTGATGGCACACAAAAAGGTTTGTTATGTTTTCTCCTTCCAACGATGGCCCAGCACTCCACACAGACAGTTCCCGACGATCCTTCGCACCAGTAGCCGATGTGTCCTCGCTCCCACGCTCCGCAGTGGATACATCATTTTTGTGCTTTCCGGAGAGCTACTACCTCTCGCCTACCCCCTGCTTGTCACTATTACGGTCCTAACCTTTTAAAACTTTTGAATAAACTTCCTCAGTCTCACCAGAGCCGCACCAGAAGTATAAACAATTTGTATGTTTCCATAGCATGGATGAGGCTTTTCAAATTCCAATGGCACCGAAACCAAGCCAATGGGCACCAATTCCATCCAAATTCCCATTATATTCTTAAATTGATTCAATTCCACATGGTGCACTGTCACCTTGATGGGGCACGCCCCTGGCCAGACTCATATGTAAATTTGCTAGAAAGAATTGTTCATTGACTTATTTTTAAGTTATTACACTTGACAACGAGCATAATTTCGACCTGAAAACTCTCACTTGATATTTGACTTAAGAGAAATATTATGATCATACTTTTGATTATTACAGGTTCAGTTTATATTAAATTTGCCTAAGTATTTTTAATAATTATGAAAAAAGGTTAACAAAAGAAATTTATATGACCAAACTTTACAGACAGATCAAATTCATTTGAATATTTTTATAATGGTTAAAAAAATAATTTACAGGTTTACAGAGGGATATCAAGCCATGCTTTAATTTATTGCCATAAACTTGTCGACAAATGTCGACTCTTCAAGGGTGATGGGCCTAAACACTTCAAAGGTTATAAATATACTTGTCTGGGAAGGTACTTAAAAATGAAAAAGGAGGTACTTAGCTTTCTTTTGCCTGACTTAGGTTGTTTGTTTATTTACGCTATTTTTGTTTCTTTATACACACCACTCGTCACTAAATAACTGTATTAGTTGTTTTCAAATATTATTTCTATTTCAACTTTGTTCTTTTGATATGAGGTATCAATTTACATGGAAATTCTTGGGCTACATTTCACCTAAGTTTTATCAAATTTGACGGAGTTTTTCGTGGCAATTTTGCGTTTATAGTGGGAGTGTTTCCGGCACCCAACCGTTCGCTTCAAAGGCACAACCGACTATCAAATTAAATTTCGCTTCTGATGAACAGAAATATCCGATTTATAAATTTTATCGAGGTTCAAATAAAATAAAAAAAATTGTGTTGCAAACATTTACATTATCAATTACAGATTGTTTTCTGAGTTTAAATATTTATGTATATGAAGTTGTAGATATTTTAGATGAGAACAAAAATATATTTTTAAAAGCAAGAAAATTTACAAATCTCAAACCTTTCTTTAATTACCCATTTGATTCTACAGTTTTAAACATTTTTACAAGTAATGAATATTCAGTTAATGAATTTTACAAAATAAATTTATCAGAAGTAAAAAGAAAGTACTTAAAGTTTGCAAATGACCCAGACCTGGAAACAGATAACAATGATTTTGTAATAGTACCTATAATACATGGTAACCAGAAAATTTAATATAGTCCGTCTCAAATAAAAATGCAGTGTACATAAAGATAGGGTGTCTGTGTCCTTGTTTCTGATTGGTAAATTTACGAGCCAAGTTCACACACGGACAAATTAGTAAATCACAACAGATTTCTTGCCAGGTCCGGAAAATATATTAAAAGATAAATAAAATCAAATATTTTATTAAGAATATTTACCCACACAACACAAGGCTGTCCGAGGGTAAATCCCATTTAGTATTTGGGCTTGCCTGTGGACATCCTAATATCCCAGTTTGTATGCTTTTGGGCACTCTTTTGGTTATCCCATGTCACAACTCGGTATCAGATAAAAGTAATACGAGGGGCGTCCTGAAGGATATACCGGTGCTTGTACTAAGGACGTACCAGGACATCCCGGGATATTTCGGGATGTCCTAATTATTACGAATAGGCTGTACAAACTACATACTGAAATGTCCCAGGATATCCTACGGACTGCAAATAGATATCCACCGGCAACTTAATTTTTCTGTTTCCTGGTGGGATCCTCTGCCATATGTTTTCTTCTAAAACAATGTCCGTAAAATCAACAAAATAATACAATTATCTAGTATTTTACTGGAAAATAACCTCTACGCCTGTGATTTTTACGTTATAGGAGCGTAAAGGTTATTTTCGACTAAAATACTGGATCATTTTATTATTTTGAAGATATCACGGATATTGTTTTAGAAGAAAACATGTGGTAAAGAATCCCACCACAAAACATAAAAATTAAGAAAATGCCACAACCAACATTTAGACAATATATAATAATGTTATACTTAAATTTAAAGAAAATTGAATTATAAAAATTTTTAGAATTTTTGTCAAATATGCACATTTTTGAAATATTTGCACTTGCCTATTTTCCCTTATACGTAATTTCTTTGGTTTATGGTCAGTTAAAAAATAAAGTATTATTTTCTTACGATTCGGTTCATTAACCATCGTCAAAGAAACTACAATTTTATAAAAAAACAAATATTTTGTATGTATATGGAATTAAGTGCTACTTAAATGATAATAATATTTTAATAATAGAAATAAGCTAAACACATTCAGTATTTAAAAACATTTGTAATGTTAAAAATCAAACTTAGAAAAATATAAAATAAATACCTATATTACTTTTGCAAATTTAATAATAGCCGAACGTGAATTTTTAGGATGTAGCGCACTTCTACTTCTCTATTCTCTTCTTTGCCTCGCTCTTCTCTTTTGCACTTCTCGGATAATCTTTGAACAGCTTCTCTGCTTCGTTTTCCATAATATACTCATTCATGAGTGTAGCTAAAATAAACGTAGGTATTATTATTTGAACCACTATTATTAAAAAGATATATGAAAAATGGGCAAGACAAAAATAATAGAAATTATTGCAGGATATAGGTATGGCCTATAGCACTCAGACAATAATAATAATTTACCGAATTATAAATTAAAATCCATAAAGTACACTCTGGCAAATAGAATTTCAAGATAAAATATTGTAATAGGTCTCTGTATTTTCATGTAGTCTGTCCACCTGTGTTCGGCCTGATATCGTATAACACGTTTAAAAATGTAATAAAAGTTTCAAATAATTATCTTAAAGCACAATATTTACTTACTTATTTTCATCCACAATTAGTTGTTACTTGGCTTTAAAATTATTAACTAAGTAGGCAAATTATTTGTCGTCATTCTCAAATTCAGTTTCATCAGGTTTATTGGCAGATTTGACAATACTTTCACGTGATTCACATTTTCTCTCCAAGCTGATTTCAGTATTTAATCCTTGAGCCAAATTAATATTTTATTTTGTAGGTTTCTCAGATTGTAAAATACGGAAATGTGTATAAATCCTCATTTTTTAGCTCCCTTTGGCATTCCGAAAGTATAAAAAATCATAACATGAAGTTTAACAGGTTATGTTATATTTTTATACATTTGTACTCACTTTTTATAGTCTGGAATGAACAAACTCAAATAAAGCTGAACTAAATAGATAAAACACAAAGATACAACTTTAAAATATTTCATACAGCCACTAACAATAATTATTATTTAAATATTTGAGAAAATAAAAACTAATAAAACATGGTTGCTGTGTGTTTGCAAGATTTGTAGACAAATCTTGGTGTGTTTGGGGTATTTTCTAGTTGCTTTGGCCTGGCCAGTTTAGCCGACCGGAAATCAAAATGGCGCTTTATTTAAATATATTAAAGACCTAATATTAGGGTAAATTTTAAAGAGATTTAGGGCTCTTGATCGGATGTCCGTTCTTAATCCCGATGTTAGTCAACATAGTTAATGTCAAAATGGAACCTATTGAGGATAGCCCATTGACATCCATAAAAGGATATCCTGGGACGTACTAAAATGGGCTGTCTTGAGGACGTCCTAAAATAGGACATACTAAAAGGTACGTCCGTTTCTCTATTTATTTTACGTACTGGGATATCCAGGTATGTCAATTTGTCATCCCATATCCCGATTGTGTTGTGTGGGTATAAAGAGGGTGATTCATAAGGAATGGATAATATTTTACCTGCAGATTCTATAACGGAAAATATTAATTTTTTGCTGTATAACTGGGGGTCAAATATTAATACTTACCGAGATACAGGGTGTTAAAGTTATAAAGATATTTCAGTAACGTTGTTATATTTCAGTTATTTTTTCACACATAAACATAAAAGTCTGTACAATATCTTCTTCAGAAGAAAGGTTTTCGTAATCTGGATAGCTCTTTTTTGTTTTAGTTCTTCCTCTACCCTTCTCTTCTGTTTCATTGTAATTGTCTTCTGCTTTTTTCATATCTGTTTCTAAATTATCTACAAATAAATAAATTTAAAATATCTTAAAAAAAAAGAAACAAAAACACACCACAGAAAACCTTCGAGATGTATCCTGATGCATTTTTGGTACCAGACGGCCACCAACACATAGTATTATTTTCACAAAGCCACCTTGGTGGTACCTCCGATAATAACTCGTCCTCAAATCGCACAACTGCTAAAGTTTTGCTGGTTGGTCCTTTATTATGGAAAGAATTCATCTAACACATGAAAATAATAGAAAATTAAAGGAAAAAATTAACAGTGTGTAAAATATTCAGTGCAATGAATAGATATGTATCTCCTACTACCTAAAGTAAATTTTATTGCAAAAAAATAAGTACTTAATGCATTACCAGTGATATTCAGCATATTTTTTTGAGAAAGCAGGTACGCCCCCTTTAGCAAATCATTCAGACAAAAGTAGGACATGACAGGATTTTTTTTATTTTTGTATTACTTGTTATGAATAACATACTAATTTTTCTACGAGTGTGGGCTGGAACATGCTCGCCTTTTGGGAAATAGATGCAAAAAAATGATTTTTCGAAAATAACTCAGCTTTGATTAATCCTACGACTAAGTCAAAAATATTTCATCAAAAATATAAAGATCGTTGAGACTAATTATTTCAGAATTGGCGTCACGAGAAGCTGGCCACATTTTCTTCGCAATCAGGCCATGTCGTTGATTAATGACATATCTTATATTTTATTAATTTAGCTGCCAGTATTGAGACTATTACAAACAAACAACAATGTTATAAATAATGTGTTTTTTTTAATTCCCACTAGTTTCCAAACCACCATGGTGGTAGAGTGTTCGGCTCGTTTTTTTTTTACTATAGTGGTATCCCCTGTAGGCCTAAATCCACTCTCATTGTATTTGTTTGTTTCACCCTAATATAAATGATCACTATAGTCCATCTCAAATAAGAATGCAGTTGTTTACATTATAAACTGAGCACAATTTACACAGGCACACCGGAATTCCCAAGCAAGTGGAATTCCCTCAGTGCTGTCTCCAGTCCATTAATACACGAAATATAAAATAAAGGAACATTTAGAGATGTTGGACTTTCTTATGAATATGACTAAATCGAAATCTTTTAATAAATTGTAGCTCAAATGTTCTTATTTTATCACAGTTAAAATAATAATGAACTATTCTTATTTTATGTATTTAATATGGTTCGACGATTAATATTTAAATTAATTAATATTTAAAAAAATATATATATTGTTATTAAATTAAAGAATAGGCACATATATAATTAATAGTTATAATTACATTATTGTTCTAAATCACAATGTTTGTAGTTTAATTTTATATAATACTAGCAAATTGCCTGTGTTGAACTTCGGATTCGTTAAGGTAGCAAAAAAATAATGAATAACACCCCCCCCCCCCCCATCCAATTTTTATTAAACAAAAACCAAACTATTTAAATAATGACCATCTATAATCTACCCAAGTTTGGAAGTTCCGAAAAAAGTTCACTTAACTTTAGGCCGCCATATTTGGGTGGCCATTTTGAATTTTCCAATTTGAAGTTAGTCCCTCGCTACTTGCAAAATTTGAAGTTCTTAGCATATTTGGAAATGCCCAAACAAATAGATACAGCCGTTGCTTATGTTTCGGCCTATATTTATCTGTACGGTGAATTAATTATTTGAGTACTTGCCGATGAGCTAGGAACTTTGAATTTTACATGGAGGTAGGGTGTAACTTCCCGACCCCTAGAAGAGTCTAAAACTTATAAAATTCGAAATGGCTGCTCCTAATCTATATTTACATATAGAGATGTGAAGATGTAAAATACAATTGCATAATACTACCATTTTATGTATGGTATAAAATGTTTTAATACCAGTGGTATAAAATTTTACCTATTAAACAGGACCAATTTTTTAAATGTTCCTGCCAACATTGAAATGAAATAACATTTTCTAAATGGTATTAAACGAAGTTTTATACACTTAAAAATAAAATACTGTATTTTTACATCTCTATTTACATAGAAGGTATAATACCCGTATTAAAACGAAGACGCTGGCGCTGTCAAAATGGAAAAAAATGTGAAAAAAAGAACTATATGAACAAAGTTGTAGAGAGTAAAATTTTACATCAGAAAGTAAAAGGTGGCATATAGGTATTTTTTATTGTTTTCACAATGCAGGGTGTTCCGTAATAACGTGCAAAAAATTGAACTACCAATTATCAAAAATGAAGGTGTGTTCTTCATACAATTTTTTTTAAAGTAAGCCTTTCCTGCCCAGAGATATTTACATTTTTGAAAACTCATATTATGGGTGCGCAGGATTTTCTAAAATGTAAATACTCGGTAAGAGTGCATTTTTAAAAATAATGGTTCAATAAAAAATTTGTAATGAGATTAGTACAAAAAAGTTATGACGGATTCTGTTAAACCAAGATAGCTTGCCCTCAATGCGATAACCAAAAATGATAGCTTATTTGATTTTCTTACGTCAAGAAACTTTCTTCTGAAGAAGATATTCCAAATAGTAAGAATATATTTATAAAAAATAAACTCTTTAAACATAACACAAATTTAGTGTGAACAGTTTTAGCATTAATATATGTCCAAAAATATCAGTCTCTCTATATTTTGTATCTATATGGTCATATAATTAACAGAAAATAGCAAAAATAAATGATTTATTACGTACTGTTTTCAGGAAGTCGTCTTGAGAAAACGCCTGTATTGACAGAAATGTTTACGACTGACGATTCTTAGTATCGTCACAAATGACACAAATTAAGTCTACTGACTTAATTATTTGTAAGATTTTTAATTCTTAGTGGAGGTTAAAAAACTATACTTAATTAATTTTGTAGAAGTATATCCTGCAAATATATTTGCCGTTCGATGCTCCTGGCTAGGACTTCAAAAATTTCAAAATTTCAGATACAGAAGTAATAAATTTAGTACAAGGTAAATTTTTAAAATGAACTGTAATGTAAAATTAAGTCAATTTCTCTAGCAGCAATATTGTGTTAACTTTTTTTATCTATCTTCATTAGTGGAGTCACATTTTACTCTGACAAAAGTATGATCTTGCTTAGTACTTTTGCAACAAAAAGTAAATCTTAAGTTCTCAGATATAAATTGTTTATAATAATAATGAGAATAAAGTTATTGAAAGAAAATTAAACTTACATTAAATTAATGCCCGTTCAATAAAAAAATGTATTATCTTTAGGATTCAGTTTAATAGATGATATTTTTTTCATCGAAACAGTGGTAATAGTTTAATATAATAAACATTGTCTGAAAGCTTGAATTATTATTTTTTCTATAAAATTAGAAATTAATGAAATCTACAAATGCTAATGTCAGTTCCCACAGTATTTCTCAATTTTCTAGTGTTTGCTCAAAACATATATGATTAAGTGAAAGTGAAAAATATTTTGTTATACTCTGTTTTTATGCTTATATGTTAAGCGTCGATAAGTTGAAAATGGGAAAGTGAAACATTATACTTTTATTTATTTATTTATTTTCATAAGGATTATTAACGTTATCAAGTACACATTGAATGCTTGGCTATAACACTAAGCTATAGGTTAAGTTGTATAGGAATTTATGAAATTAATGTAATATATTTTATCTATTTTCAGATGTAATATTACAACTATATCCTAATAGCAATAAAAAAGAGTTTGAAAGTATTTCATCAAAATGGTTTAGACATGCGAAACGGAGATTACAGCGTTATATATATATATATATATATATATATATATATATATATATATATATATATATATATATATATATATATATATATATATATATATATATATATATATATATATATATATATATATATATATATATATATATATATATATATATATATATATATATATATATATATATATTTTTTTTTTTATTTCTTATTAACACCGTAGTAGCCCGAATATTTATGTTGTACGACATTCTTACACCCTAAGAGGGTTAATACAGTATAAAATGCAATTTATTTTGAGTATTTTTCGCCCATACCTAGAAATAAACCCCATGAGGGTACCGCTTTTATTTACGTCTGTAAAATTACCTCGTAACTCTATCAACTAAAAATAAATTCAATCTCTTTTACTCTATGAGCAGTGGCAGTAAGAAAAATACCATATGCAAGTGACTTGGCGTAGCAAATCTTTTTTCTTATGTAACCTCGAAGCCACTTAAATACAAAAGCCAGGTTTTTGGCCAACCCCTAAAGACATTTTTATTTCTTATTCACATTAAATAAAATCACAGCGAGAATATAACACAATATATTGATGTGTGCAAATAAGTTGGTGTACATAAACTAAACTGAAATTGTGTGTTGGAACCTTACAAATTCACATTAAAAGCAATGGTCATACTTTGCATTTGCTAACCATCTAAAAAATAATAAAGGATTTAATTAAATAGAAAAATTACCTCAATTGGGAATAATTAATAATAAAAAAGATTTGCAGTCGATGGATTTCCAGTATTAACCAAACATCGGATAGTTTAATTCAAACTGCATTCCTTATGAAAATAAGTAAAGTTAATACTAACATATGTCCGCAAATGTTTCGTTATTGAGATGAGAAAGCTGGAAGTTGAATATATATATATATATATATATATATATATATATATATATATATATATATATATATATATTATATAATATTACACGCTATCTTATTGCGACTTAGCCATAATAAACCTTCACAGGTATATCGTATTTCACGAAAACAGCTTCTCTTATTAATTGCTTATCTTCAAGATATCATATTACACCTTTGTTTCTCATAACTTGTGCAGACTGCAGAACTGCAATTCCTTTGTTATATATTTTGCTTACTCAGGTTCTGTATGTTATAAATATGACTAAACACGCTTTGTTGAATCAGTTATTAAACTCACTTAGAATGAAATACTTCTAATTATTATTATATTCCTTCTCCAAGAGCCAACGTTGGCTCCACTTAAGTAAATAAAAGTTTTTAAAAAGTCATTCATGTGAACCGTGATCTAACATTGGCGCAGTCGGTAGGATCCGTAAACATCATCAGAACAAGAAGCCTAACTGGCAGTGAAGCGTAAGAGAACAAGGAGAACATCTGCAGAAGGTGCCTAACTAGTGCGTGTACATCTACTTGAACAAGGAGACCTTCCTCACTGGTGGTGGCGGATCCCAATCCCTTGACGGACGAAGAACCTACCCATGGAAACTAAACTAACGTAAGTCATTTTAAGAATCATCTCGTACCATTTTTACTATTTTATTATTCTTCGCAACTTATTCTATTAAAAGTGTATTATACTGCTAATACACTCGGCGCACAAAGCCAGTTCTCTTGTCAAAGTGAATCCATTCCTTTACAAACGCAACGAAACAAGTTAATTTTAAGTTTATTTATTTTCGTATTTACGAAACATTGTGTATTATACAGCTAATATACGATCCATTTACGCACGCAACGTAACAAGCTAATTTTAATTTAATTTATCGTATCATACTGCTGATACGCAACCAATTTTTGTCCAAGTAATTTCTAAATACAAAAAGCAAAATGTCAGATAGAGCTCAACCAGAGCCAGTTCAACCAGTGCCACCGGCACCAACCGAACAACAACTACAACAAATACAACAACAATAACAACAACAACCTCAACCAGAGCAAATTGAGCCTTACAAGCTCTCTGAGATATTTTCGTTGATACCCGAATTCGATGGCAATGCCATTAATTTACAAACATTCTTAAATTCATGCCATTGTGCACAAAGTATGGCCATTAACGACCAGAAAATTTTATTACCAGTCCACATCAAAAATAAATTAAAAGGCAAAGCTGCCGAACTAATTAACTCACGTAACCCCGGCACATGGCCAGAAATAAAAGCACTACTGGAAACCCACTTTGGGGACTCCAGAGATTTAACGGCCCTAATTCAGGACCTGCAGCGCATTCACCAATTGCCAGGTGAATCCGCCCTTACATTTGTTTCGCGTTTACAAACGCACAATGCGAAAATGCACGCTGCAGTGCAAAAGCAAACTCTCACGACAACGCAAAGAGCTGCACAATCAGATCTCATCGAAACGATGACACTTAACAATTTACTAACGGGCTTAGAACCAAACTTAGGCCGCATCATTCGTGCTAGCAATCCTCCTAGTATACTAAAAGCCGTTAGCAGAATCCGTAGAGAGCTACAACTTTCCTACTTCGAATCACAGAAATTCCCAAAAAATAACCAAGTAAAAAATACAATGCCTCCTCAGCAAAAACGACCACAAGGTCCCAATTTCCAACAAAAATTTTGTTCATTTTGTAAAAGAAACGGACATGTAATAAGCGAATGCCGCACAAGGCAACAATCGCAAACGATGCCAACAACGTCACAGAACTTTCAAAGACCAAATTATCAAGGAAACCCAAATTTCCACAATTTTTCTCAAACCAATCAATTTAATCAGAGGACATTTCCTCAAAATAATCAATCTAGTCAACCACAACAAAACAGGCCCTCAGCCATAAGACCGAACCCGAATTTCAATCAACAAAGACCCTCTGCTATTCAACCAAACCCAAATTTCAACCGTTTTAATCAACAAAAAATGCATCATTTAAATTACGAACCTTATGAAAACCAATGCGATTTTAATCAATACAGTGACTATTCTTCTGATTACCAAACTGCAGAAGATACTTACGAAAATTATAACTTTGAGACTAACCAAAATCTCCAAGAGAATTATACAGCTAATTCTCAATACGAACAGTACGAGGATTATACTGCTAATCCTCAGGATTTTCGATTAGATCCGGAGTACCCCACGGATACTCCAACACAACAAACAGAACAATTCGAACCAATTGCGGAACTAGAAACTCAAATACAAACTATGAACCTCAACGACAGTTTCGACCCAATGCTGAATTTCCCAGAACAAACGTTCATGTAAATACGCTTTCCCATACCCTACTAACTGTAAACTCAAAAAATCTCTATTATATGAAGGATGCAACTGGTAAATTTAAAATTCTAATTGACACAGACGCAGGTATATCAATTTTTAAACCTAAAACAGCTGAAAATTACAGACGTAGATCTCCTGAAAATGTAATCATACAGGGTATCACTGATCAAAAAATTTATATCAACGAATCTGTTCTCATCCCCTTTTCAGATGAGTCACACAAAGTTTATATCTATAATCTAGATATAGATTTTGATGGATTATTAGGCGCAGACTTCCTAGAACATTACGAATGCAAAGTAGACTTTAAAAATAAACAACTAGTCACAAATTTCAAAACCGTACCACTATTTAAAGTTACGGAAGAAACTGCAGTAAATTTACCTTTACAACCGACTATTAATCCTGATACAAAAAATTCAAATTTAAGCAACATCAAAAATTTAATTTCTATTGAACCTCGCATGGAAAAAATTTGTAAACTAAAATGTAACCTGCGAAATACCGAGGCTATACTGTTAGCCCAGGAAAACGAGAAAGTACGCTTACCAAATGCTATTGTCAAAATCGATAACAATGGAGAATTTTTAACCTCAATTATAAACGCGAATGCAATACCAAAAACAGTAAATTTTTCTAACATAAAACTAGAGCCAGTACAAAAATTCAAATCAATTTTCAATTTAAACACTCAAAATTCTGACTCACACCTACAGACGGACAGATCCTTCGAAATTAGGAACGAATTGCGCTTGGATCATCTAAACGAAGAAGAGGCCGAAATAGTAACGCAGCTTTGTTTAGACTTTCAAGATATATTCTATTTGGAAGGAGACAATTTAACTTTTACTAACGAAATTAAGCATTCCATTGATACGAACGATTCAAAACCGGTTTTCACAAAGTCATATCGCTACCCTCATATCCATAAAGAGGAAGTCAAAACACAAGTCTCTAATATGCTTGATCAAGGCATCATTAGACCTTCGATTTCTCCCTGGTCCTCTCCGGTTTGGGTTGTACCAAAAAAACTCGATGCCTCCGGTAAACAAAAATGGCGAGTTGTAGTGGACTACAGAAAACTCAACGAACTGACTATTGACGATAAATACCCGCTACCCAATATTTCCGACCTCCTCGATCAATTAGGCAAATGTCAATATTTTACAACTTTGGACTTAGCCTCCGGATTTCACCAAATCGAGATTGATGCAAAAGATATTCAAAAAACTGCTTTCACAGTTGAAAATGGTCATTTTGAATTCGTAAGAATGCCTCCATCAACATTTCAAAGAGTGATGGATAACATTTTATTAGGTATCCAAAATGAACGATGTCTCGTCTATATGGACGATATTATTGTTTACTCCCCTACTATTCACGAGCATATTTCTCGATTAACGGAAGTTTTCAAACGATTACAGAAAGCGAATCTCAAAATTCAACCCGACAAATGCGAATTTCTCCGCAAAGAAGTCGCTTATTTAGGACATCTCATTACAAAAGACGGCGTAAAACCGAACCCTTCGAAAGTTGACGCTATTCTAAATTTCCCTCAACCGAAAAATCAAAAAGAAATTAAATCATTTCTAGGCTTAGCCGGATATTATAGGCGCTTTATCCCTAATTTCTCCAAGATTACCAAGCCCTTAACAAAACTACTACAAAAAGACATACCATTTCTCTTCGACAATGATTGTATAAATTCGTTTCAAAATTTAAAACAAACATTAACGACCACTCCGATATTAATCTACCCCAACTTTGATGAACCTTTCGTTCTAACCACTGATGCGAGCGCATTTGCCGTCGGCTCGGTGCTGAGCCAGGGGCCTATTGGCAAAGATTTACCCATTGCTTATGCTTCTAGAACCTTGTGCAGTGCAGAAACTAAATATTCAACGATTGAACGCGAGCTTTTATCGATAGTATGGAGTGTAAAGCACTTTAGACCATATCTGTATGGTAGAAAGTTCAAGCTTGTCACCGACCATAGACCACTCACCTGGCTATTCTCTATAAAAGATCCAGGAAGTAGACTTGCCCGTTGGCGACTCAAATTAGAAGAGTACGACTATGAAATAATTTATAAACCCGGTAAAATCAATAAGAACGCGGATGCACTTTCCAGAATCAAAATTAATCATTTTTCCGAATGTTCCAAATTCTATTCAAAAGTTCTAGCCGCGAATGACGAAGAGTCAGACGACGACGAAAACCCAGACGATAACAACGAAATCACTAACGAACAAATTTCCCGAGAATTTGAAACTTTCACCAACCTATATAAAACAACATCTTTAATTGACTATTCGAAAATCAAAGCCTCGAACAAACAACTTTTGTATCGAGAACATAAAGATATTATAACCTTCTTCCAACAAAATAACTTACAAGACCTACATCACAAAATTATTGAGGACATATTCGAAGAAAACCCCGAATTTCATAACGATAAAATCAATATTGTATCGAGCAAAACAGTCAGACATAGGAGATATTTTATCATTCCCCTACCGTTTGATATCGAATCCGTAATTGAACATTTATTTTTGGTATTATTTAAAAACCAAGATGTTCTAGATCTCTCTAAGACATACTTTGTCGAAAATAACTTAGACCTCCCCATTCTTGAAATCCTATCATTCATTTTTGCGGAAAAAGACTTAAAAGTAGTAATTTGTCAAGATATCGTCAGAACTGCCGACGAAGATGAAATTCCAATTATATTGGAGCAAAATCATTTTGGTAAAAATAATCTACACCGTGGAATAAATGAAACGATTCGAAGAATTAGAGAAAAATACACTTGGCAAGGTCTAACTAAAGACGTTGAAAATTTTATAAAAAATTGCGAAACTTGCCAAAAGACTAAAGTATGCCGGAAAAACATTAACAACCCTCTAGTAGTCACAGAAACCCCAAGAACACCATTCGAAAGAATTAATATCGATTTATTTGAATTCCCAACTCGAAATTACGCTTTAACTATTCGCGACGAGTTAACTAAATTTACACAAGCCTATGCAGTCCCGGACAAATCCGCAAAATCCGTCGTAAATACCTTGTTGTTATACTTTCAACATTACGGCACCCCGCTAAGAATCCATTGCGATTACGGTGGCGAATTTGACAACCGTTTGCTCAAAGATCTCTGCACCCTCTACGACATAAAACTGACGTATTCAAGCGTAGGACATCCCCAATCGAACGGATCCATAGAAAGATTTCATGCTACTCTAGCTGAAATGATAAGAATTCATAAAACTGAAAATCCGAACGAACATCCTTTCACAATTTTACCATATGCAGTAATATGCTATAACAATTCAGTAAATGTTTTATTTACTGAATTGTTATTTTCGGTTTCACCCCATACGAACTTGTATTTGGACATACGTCCAACAGACCACCTGAAACTTTGTATAACCAAAAAGAGTTAATAACCAAATACGTTAGGGATTTAAACAACAGAATATCTCACTACTATAAAAGAGCCCGTAGTCGAACGCAAGCTCAAAAGGAGAAAACGAAAGTTCGCTTTGATAGAAATGTTCCCCAAAAACGACCCGAATACAAAATAGGTGACTTAGTTTACGTAAAAGAATCACAAATCAAAAACAAATTGCAAAACAAATTTAAAATAAAAGAAATTTTTCAAAATTCTGCTACCTTATTAAACCTCGAAACGAAACAAGAAACCAAAGTAAATTTTGATAGAATGAAACCATATACTGAAAATTAAATTTATTTTCAGGTTTCTCCTGCTGTTCGGATCAGCACTCTGTCAATACAAAATTATCCCAATCAATAACACCGTTGGTGTATACTACCACCAAGACACGGACATCGTGGTGACAAATGACAAATGGACTCTACTAGTGCATAAAAACATTTCATCCCTCAAACTAGCTTTTGACAAAAATCAAAATATCTTAGACAGAATCCTGTACACTCTCCATAATGGTGATCATAAGTCAATTATTTTTACGAGTGAAATTAAAACAGACTTTAACCTTTTAACACAAATATCCAACTCTATAAAAATGAAATTTGACGAAATCTTTTCAGATACAAAAAGATATAAACGAGGAATACTTAACGGTATCGGTACAATATTCAAATCCATAACTGGTAACCTAGATGCTGAAGATGGCCAGTACTATACTAATTGTATAAATAAACTAAATAATGACGAACATCAATTGGAAAACTTAATCAAAAATCAAATTTCAGTTACAACTTCTGTTATTAAAAACTTCAACTCGACTATACAAAAATTACAAATTGACGAGGAAACCTTTAACAAAGATCTCGAAGAAATAGAACACACAATTCAAACAATAACTCAAGCTATCGAGGCTGCTCACATAAAACTAAAATTTTTATACATTTCCGAACAATTAATGGCAAGCTATTTGTATATCGAAAATAATTTAAACGACATTCTAAATTCAATAACATTTGCCAGACTAGGAATCATTCACACGTCAATCATAACCCCTAATCATTTGGTAACAGCATTACAAGAAATTTCACAGAGCTTACGAAGGAACAATTTGCCTCTCCCCATTAAATTATCGGCAGTTGCTAAGTATTTGGATATTACTGAATTACAAGCGTTTCAAATGGATTCTAACTTAGTATTTGTTTTAACAATACCACTTGTTGAACCCCAAAATTATAACACCTATCGCCTATATCCTATCCCGATACTTGATAACAGAACTGGTCTACATCACATTTTATCTATTTCACAAAAATGTATCGCGAGAGATGATGATTCTTTGATGTACATACCTATACAAAATTTGAAAGAATGCAAACCACTTTATTTTGGAACCAAACTATGTTCGAACCTGTTTGCCTATCCTATCGACCAAAATGCCATATGTGAAGCCAGAATACTAAAACCATTGCCAAAACTTCCAGAGAACTATCAAACTTCCTTCATTATTAGTCAGGGATACAACGTCCAAGAACTTGAAGACAACACATGGCTAGTAATTAATTCCGAACCACTTCACATTACCATCAACTGTCCAAAGAGAGAATCCACAACAGAGTTAATCAACAAAAATTCCATCATCAAACTACAACCAGGATGTTACGCCTATGCAGGCATTACTAGAATACAAGCCAGTGCCAAAGACTTTTCCGAAATTAAGGACAATTCACATCCTATCCAAATTCCATTTGAATGCTGTAATCACATGCCCGACAAAATCGAAATTCCAAAATTAAAACCTCTCAAATTAAACAATCTCGACGTAGAAGACCTAGATATTGCTAAAAACAAATTGGACCAATATTCCAAAGACTTGGATGACCTCATAAATGAACCTTTTGTGACCAAACACATATCTTGGTTCACATATTTCATAATCACTCTCATCATCCTATTAGTTCTACTTTACATAACTTGTAAATGCAGAAGAAGAAGATGTGGAGCATTGCGAATCCAACCCTCAACGGATAACCCTCCTTCACCTCCTTCAGAGCGAAGCAGAGTATTTACCAAATTTCCTAGACTGATCCCTCCAAGAAAGCGACCCGGTATTAGACCTCACGAAGAAGAGGACATCGAGTTAACATAGACTTTCATGTGGAGTTTTACCCTTGTCTATTAATTTAGACTATTGTATTTTATCCTTATTACGTTATGTAATGTTTTATTATCGCTTACCAATTTTAACTTTTACATTATTTTATTATTTTGCTTTGTATTCATTCAACATTGTTTCAATTTATTTTTGCATTATATTCATTTAACGTTTTAACAATTTTCAAAAGTTGCTGCATAACATCAACTTTTTTATTAAGGGGGAAGTTGTTATATAATATTACACGCTATCTTATTGCGACTTAGCCATAATAAACCTTCACAGGTATATCGTATTTCACGAAAACAGCTTCTCTTATTAATTGCTTATCTTCAAGATATCATATTACACCTTTGTTTCTCATAACTTGTGCAGACTGCAGAACTGCAATTCCTTTGTTATATATTTTGCTTACTCAGGTTCTGTATGTTATAAATATGACTAAACACGCTTTGTTGAATCAGTTATTAAACTCACTTAGAATGAAATACTTCTAATTATTATTATATTCCTTCTCCAAGAGCCAACGTTGGCTCCACTTAAGTAAATAAAAGTTTTTAAAAAGTCATTCATGTGAACCGTGATCTAACATTGGCGCAGTCGGTAGGATCCGTAAACATCATCAGAACAAGAAGCCTAACTGGTAGTGAAGCGTAAGAGAACAAGGAGAACATCTGCAGAAGGTGCCTAACTAGTGCGTGTACATCTACTTGAACAAGGAGACCTTCCTCACTGGTGGTGGCGGATCCCAATCCCTTGACGGACGAAGAACCTACCCATGGAAACTAAACTAACGTAAGTCATTTTAAGAATCATCTCGTACCATTTTTACTATTTTATTATTCTTCGCAACTTATTCTATTAAAAGTGTATTATACTGCTAATACACTCGGCGCACAAAGCCAGTTCTCTTGTCAAAGTGAATCCATTCCTTTACAAACGCAACGAAACAAGTTAATTTTAAGTTTATTTATTTTCGTATTTACGAAACATTGTGTATTATACAGCTAATATACGATCCATTTACGCACGCAACGTAATAAAAGTTTTTAAAAAGTCATTCATGTGAACCGTGATCTAACATATATATATATATATATATATATATATATATATATATATATATATATATATATATATATATATATATATATATATATATATATATATATACTTACTAACGTAAGTCATTTTAAGAATCATCTCGTACCATTTTTACTATTTTATTATTCTTCGCAACTTATTCTATTAAAAGTGTATTATACTGCTAATACACTCGGCGCACAAAGCCAGTTCTCTTGTCAAAGTGAATCCATTCCTTTACAAACGCAACGAAACAAGTTAATTTTAAGTTTATTTATTTTCGTATTTACGGAACATTGTGTATTATACAGCTAATATACGATCCATTTACGCACGCAACGTAATAAAAGTTTTTAAAAAGTCATTCATGTGAACCGTGATCTAACATATATATATATATATATATATATATATATATATATATATATATATATATATATATATATATATATATATATATATATATATATATATATATATATATATATATATATATATATATATATATATATATATATATATAATTTTTTTAGAAATTATGCTGTATTGGTTAAGTGGATCATAGCAGTTAGCTTTTCCTTCTACAGTGGTATAGCTACAGGTGTGTATTACTTCCACATCCAGTGGAAGTATAGTAACGACAAAAAAATTTTAAAAAATTTTTATTGTTCAAATAGGCTTAGAATGTCATGAAACGTCGAGATTTCAAGTTTGAGCGAAAAAAAATTTCTGTCGGTCTGTCTGTCGGTCTGTCTGTCGGTCTGTCTGTCGGTCTGTCTGTCGGTCTGTCTGTCGGTCTGTCTGTCGGTCTGTCTGTCGGTCTGTCTGTCGGTCTGTCTGTCGGTCTGTAACTTTTTTTGTGCGCACGTTTACTCTGGAACCGTTTGAGATATTGACTTGAAATTTGGTACACATATGTACTTTAACGAGATCTAGAACTAGATTATATTTTCGTCTTGTTCCGTCGAAGGGTTGGGCGGTAAATTGGGGTAAATTTGGAGTAAATAGGTAAATCAAGCAGGTAAGAGTTCATAAAATGGGTATTTAGTATAGACAAGAGAAGATAAGTTCTCAAAAAAAATTTTGGCATTAGCCATCCCCAATACCACCCCCACCCCATTATTAAAGGGGATGAAAAAAAATGTGATTTAGTGTGAGTGCAAGAACCAGAAACCTCAAAATATTTTTTTACTTTATCCACCCCCCACTCCCACCCCCTGTCACCACCCCCACCCCACTACCGATGTGGGGTATCGTTTTATGGGTTTTTGGGGTAGAGGATTTCAAATATTATATTATTAAAGTTCCATAAACAATTCTTTCCAGATACAAAATTTTTTCGTTGTGTGACTTGGATAGAAAATCCGGATGTGGAAGTAGTGATTCCTTGGGCAGCGGTTTGTTTAAGGAGAAAAAAATAGTAAGCCACACATGAATACTGTATAATTTTCAAAACTAAAATGATTGCGAATCATTTCCAAATAATGAAAAAAAAAAAATCATTTTACAAGCTTCAGCATCCCATATCTCGAACACGAAGCAGTTGCGGACCCATGTTTTTAAACACCCTGTGTAGGTATGTATGTACAATATCCACACATATATGTACTTAACATATAATATCAGTTATATAATTGTCATGTACATACTTTTATATAATACGTACTTGCCAAAGTATATGTACATTTAATGTAAATAATGATATGTTATAATAACGTTATAATATTAATGTACATTAAATGTATTATCAAGTGCACGTGCGGAGGACATTTCGCTACATTGGATTCACAAGGTTCTAACTGCATTTTTAGCGAAATCGAGGTTTTTGCATAAAAATGTTCTATCTACACTAAATATTGATAAAATGTAACTTTTGATGCTATCTGGTAGAAAATGATTGAAATAAAAATTGAAAAAGGTTCTATCTGCAATCTCTTCCATTTTTGGTAATAATAACAAAGTTCCTTCTGAGTAGATAGGACCACGTTTGGAAGGCTTGTAGATAGAACCTTGTTAGGCTGCAAACAGAATAGTTAGAACTTTTTTCTTCGTCCTTAGGATTCTTTTCCTAGACCCTCGCACGCGGCGGCTGCGAGGTGGGGGAACCCGACCGGGTGACCTTAAATACGAATCATGATTCGATCGACTTCGTCATGATCCGGAATCGATTCATGTATTTAAGGTCACCCGGTCGGGTTCCCCCACCTCGCAGCCGCCGCGTGCGAGGGTCTAGGAAAAGAATCCTAAGGATTCCTTTCTCCTTTACCTGCGTGACCTCCTTTACCCGCGTGTTTAAATATAAGTGAGAAATCGTGGGCTTTCAAAATGAGTTCCGACAGTGCTCAACAAACAACAAGTTTCGACGTAAGTGTAGCCAACATGAGTCTTGAACGTTGCCACCTCACGCCGTCTTTGAACGCGTCGACGACATTCTTACGAATGTACCATGGAGACACCTACAAGTGCAAGTTTGTCGCCAGTCAAAATTTCCAATTGGTGCAAAACTCGTCAACGGTGGCCTGCATGGATACCGTGCTGTGCGAGACAGAAGTAAAGTCGTGCAATCAATTTTTCACGGTAATCTCGGACATGCATTGTTTTCCATCCGTCCTGCTGTGCAACTGGTGTTTCATGCGAAAGTTGCAGTCGGGAAAGTTGCAGCAACTAATTGACCAACATGGTGGCAGTCTGTATCAACGTGCGGCGGTGTACGCGTTGCATATTCACGGTGGTGGCCACAACCACTGTGATTACTGCGGCTTCGATACAATTGAGTACCGACCCTGCCTTTATTTTCCGATGCTTGTAAATTTCGCCGCAGTGGTCGAGGTGGGAACGTTCGAGCCCTTTCCAACTCCGCCAGCCCAAGAAATTCCTTTGGCTGACGAAATACTGGAACTGACGATCAGTCCGGAGGAGCAGGCGGAGATTGACACCAATTAAAATGTCACACTAAATTTTCATAAATTATTTACAGTGGTTGGACGATTTGTGCGAACATTTGGCCGAGGATCATGGAGTCGACACAAGAATTTCCCCAAGAACTTCCCCAGTGCCCACAGGACTGTCTTCTGAATGTGCTGGAATTAATCTGGCCGATGGAGATGATGACGTTACGGCTTCTGAAGCAGTGGTTCGAGATGACGATAATAATTTGTCAAAAAAACAGGTTCCTCTCTGGCAAACGACAATTGAAAACTTTTTCAGTACATTTAATCCAATTGATGAAATTAAAACCGACGAAGAAAAACGACGAATCGGATCAAATTTCATTCGAGGAGTGCAAGGAGATATTAAAGGAAGCCGACTTATTCACGACGTGGTGCCAAACCTCAATCGAAGTCAAGCTCAAGGACTTCTTGATCGATGTCTGGGAAAAAAATTTTTCGGTGGACTCTTCTGGACCGTCTTCCACGAAGACCACATGCACGTTGTCCACGACTGTTCCTGGAGCGGCGGTTACTGCCGATGCGTCCGCATCCACCAGCTGCCCATTAAACGAGAATGTCGAAAGCATCTTCGACAGCATAATATTTCCGGAAGATACCTCTTTAATCTCACAAAATATCTGTTACAACCGCCAAGACAACTTTTGTATTTTGAAAACGCCGGGCGAAAAAGGACAGTTCCTCATGAAATTGGAGATTTTCCCAGTTACGAGCATCTCGAACGTGGAGAAGAACCTTTGGTGGAGACACGCCCTTTTGCGCATGAATTTCTTAACTGCGAGCAAAGTGGACCCGTTGCAAATGCAGGTGGACCGTCTGGTGGCACAAGCGACGCGACGGATAACACAAGTGGAAAATGTAAAAAAAGAAATACGAAAGAAGTCCTCTTGGAGTTTGTCCGGAACTTCCCGACAAGCCCCATATTAAGTATCTGTAATTCCAATCAATGGATGAATTCGCGATGGAAATTTTGTCGAAAAAGTGACAATATTGTTCAACGTGTGTTGGACATTTTCGCTTTAGAATTTATAAATCAATCGTTCGAAGAAATTTATTTGTATGCTAGTAATGTTTATCCATTGTACAGTGCAGGACGCATCAGCGTTGAACAATATTATTTTACTCGAGATGAATCTGTTACCATTATGTTAGAATTATTAGATTTTCAATTCGCACATAGTGAAACAGATATTTTACAATTTTTAAATGATACTTACAATATTATTGATCGTAAATTGCCTAAAATAAATTGTTTACAAATTATCGCGCCACCCAGTTCTGGAAAAAATTTTTTTTTTGATGCAATTATTCATTATTTTTTTAATTTTGGTCAAATAGGTAATTTTAATAAATATGTTACTTTTCCGTTAATGGAAGCTGTAAATAAACGAATTTTATTGTGGAATGAACCTAATTGTGAACCAGGCTCATTCGACACGTTGAAAATGTTATTTGGGGGTGATACGCTTAATGTCAAGGTTAAATACCAAAATGATTGTGTCATATCTCGTACACCTGTTATAGTTTTAAGCAATAAAAATGTCTTTCCGAGGGATCCGGCTTTCACCTGTCGCATGATTACATATCAATGGCAACAAGCCGCATTCCTCAAAAATTATCAAAGAAAACTACATCCAATCGCTGTATATGATTTATTGAAAATAAAAAATATTTTATAACATATATGTTTTATTCAAGCTCCATAACTAATTAAATTTGCAGGATAAAAATCATCGTAGACATGTGCACTACGTTTTCCAAAAGCAATAATATCATCATTTTCCGCATGACAGTCGCCGGTATGAGTAAAAGTATTGTCAATGTCCACGGAGACAACCATACTGCACTCAACAGCCCAGTACGCTGCACTATTTTGAAAATTTTCATTGTCATGAGCTGGATTCAATTGAGGTGTAGGAATGATACCGAAACTAATTTGTGGTATTTGTGTATGCACGTAATTCGAAACAGTTCGATTAACATGCATAACTGCCGCACTGTCTATTTGATATTTATAAGAAGTATCCAAATTAACTTCCTTATTACCTACTTCGGTTTCGGGCGTATTCATTGTAGGCTTAAATGAAAAAACACCATCTTTTTTACTCGACACACCCATTGTAACTTCGAAGTTTGATGTCCACCCTGTAGATTTCACAGTATCAGATCCACCGGCGAGGTAAGGAATGTCGTGTGCTTTGGTTTGAATATAACCACTACGTGGTTTGTACGTCCAATCGATAACGGTGTCACCAACTTTCGGCATAAAGTTGAAGCGATCGATGTATCGATCCAGTAAATAGAAACCTTCATCATGACTTGCATAGTTAGCGACAGTCCGCTTACTGTTGGTTCTCAAACACACGTACATATCAACATGTCGCGGCACACCCAAGCACATGGGAGCGTGCAAATCTAGCTTTTCTGATCCCCAATATTTGCGTATCATTTCATTAGTATCTGGACTTATGACAGCCATTGGCGTCATCGGCGAATCCGCTTGTAGGGTATATTTATGATTGGAAGTATAAATTTTATTATTCAAACCGACAGCTGTTAATCCTATAGCACAGTGTTCGGAAGTTGCGGTTCCGGATAATGTCGTACCAGTATCAAAAGCAGTTCGAATACCTTGTGGTGTTACTTTTACATTTACTTCTTCAATTTTCACAGTGCCGGCAAGATATTGCGTCAACTTCATATATTCATGAGGACTCAAGTAAAAAAATATGGAATTATTAGGTATGACACTAAGAGAAGTCGTATAATATACGGCGTCACCTTTATCAGTTGTCCCACCTTGTTTAACAATTAAAGTTCGAAAAGCGAATCCATACGAATAAAATATTCGTGAATGACTATATGTCAAATAAAATTTCTTTTGACCCAACGATCGTGGAATATCGAATTTCTTTTGGACATTACTAACGGCGCCCACTGGATTGGCATGTGCACCGCCACCGCCACTACGTTGATCCATTACCTCTGTCTCCATGTCCCCGGCAAACATGTCTGGTGAGTTGATGGCACTCTCGGGTGGACTATCTACACTTGGTTCTGTTGTTGTGGTGTGTGAACGCACTCTGGAAGGTCCCGGTTGCGGCTCTACTTGATCTTCAGCACCTGGAACAAAAGCGGCGGCTAATTCTCTTTTTTTAGCATTAGAAGCATGTCGCCATAATTCTTGCATGAACGGTGGCAAGTAAGGAAATATTTCTATTTCGTCTAATCTATCTTCGCGAAGACGTTCTTCGAGCGTCGGATTGCGACGACGGCCGGGATGACCATCTGGATCATCGCGCCAAGATGTTGATAATCAACAAATGACCTAAGAAATCGGGTGATATAATAACCGTTCAGGATGTATTTGGACGTAAAATTTTCTGCTTTTTCAGAATCCGAGGTCAAAAAAGATTGTATTATTGAATTTCATGTGTTTGACCTTCATTTGACCTTGATTCTGACATGATGGTATCAAATAAACCCCGGATTCGGATTCAGCAACCTCAAAAACATAAACATAAATTTTTTACGGAATTTTTCACAGTCATATCTCAATTTAACCTTCAAATGACCTTAAACCTGATGACATGGGATCAAATGGACCCCGGATTCGGATTCAGCGACCCGAAAAACATAAAGTCTACCTAGTCAGTCTCTGGGGTCAAGACACTTTATTTTTTTTGTGTGGCTGTGTAATAAACTGTTAATTTGCACGAGTTATATTAACCTTATGGCAACTTAGCTTGAGAAAAAATTTATAGATACAATTTAGAAGCACGAGTGGTATTTGTGGAGAATATTTCACGAATAAATAATTCATTAAGTACATCTTCAATATTATGTTCAGTAATTAATTGCCTTTAGACGTTTCCTTGTTACTTTTTAGAGATTACTCACCTTTATCTTCGATTTCATCATTTACGTCACATAAAAATGGATTTCCAAAGCGACTCATCTTATAAAAAACAAAGTAGGTTTAAATTATGAAAAACAATATACGTGAAACCATAGGTACTGTAACTTATAAGACTAGTCATCATAACAAAGCACGCTTCGACCAATCACATTATGGGTAAAACCACGCAAATTACATATTACCAATCTATCGCTTTTACGTTCTAAGATGGTATGGTACCGCCATCTAGTAACGCTAGCTTAACTTAACTGCTAACTGGCCTAAACAGTGAATTGAGTTATTATATTAAAGTGTTTATTAATATATATTTATGTATTTAATCATTGTTTCTAATTTGAGAAGTTTGATAGTTAAGTTAAGGTTTACTTGTTTAAGTAGAGAGACTTTAAGTACAACGAATTATAATGTATATAGTGATACTGCAGAGTTCTGATTTTCCAAATAAGTGTTAGCTGCGTTGTGATGATTGATGAATTACCATACGTAAGTACCTACATTTGTGTATTTATCATGAAACAACTGATTTGTCTGCTTCGTAGATATTTATATTTAATTTTAGTCGTAAAAATTATTTTGTAATTACGTTAGGTATTAAGCCATTGAAAGCTGTGTATAACTTGTTCCGAACCTATATAAGTCCCACACAGCATTGGCTTTTTAGGTTATTAATACAATACTACAATTTACGTTAACAATTAGTAATAAGCTAGAGAATATATTTATAGATAACATTTAAAAGCACGATTTGTCCTATTTGCCGAAAACATTTCACGACACAAAACGTCAAAAAATTTTCGCAATATTTTCCGCTGCGACCTAAAAAATTAGAACGATAAATTTTGCATACTGGTACTTTCAAAAGCCGATCTAGCTTGAATTACCACTAATAATGACGTTTGATTGGTGCAATGTTGTGAAAAAACGGGCTTTCATTGGCTATAGCGTTAATGAGTGAAATAATCGCTATTATTTCTTTGTAAACAACAAAGAGGTACAGGTTTGCAAAACATTTTTTTTATCAACGCTTGATATTTTTCAGAAACCCATTTATGGCGTACATGAAAAAAAAGATAGCTGCGGGGTGCCCGAAAAGGATCAAAGGGGAAAAGTTAAGAACATATCTCGTGTTTCGGAAGAATCAAAGCAAATAGTTATAGATCATATAAAATCATTTCATGTGGTTGAAAGTCATTATTGCAGAGCTAGAACAGCAAAAGAATACTTGGAGGGAAATTTAACCATAACTAAAATGTACAATTTGTATTATGAAAAATGTGAAGCTGACAACATTGACCCAGTGAAGCAAAGCATGTATAGATACATCTTTTGTACTCAGTTTAATTTAAGTTTCCAAGAGCGACCGTTGCGCAAAATGTGAAAGATATGAGGTTTCCAAAAGAGAAAACATTTTGACTAAAACAGAAATAACGTCACATGAAGATCATATCAAGGAAAAGAACAAGATGCGAGACGAGAGAGATAATGACAGAAAGGGAAAAGGAAATCCAACGCTATGTTTTGACCTACAAAATGTGATTACATGTCCTAGGGCACAAATTTCTCCATTGTTTTACTATAAAAAATTAAATATTTACAATTTGCCAGCCAGGTTTTCGTTAACAAATAAAGTATATTGTGCCTTATGGAGTGAGAATATATCAGGAAGATCAGGTAATGTAATAACCTAGCGTCAGCCTTTATCAGTATCTTGGAGCCTGTTTATGAAGACAATGAGGTGTCTGATTTGGTTACTTGGAGTGATTCATGTGTTCCCCAAAACAGAAATAGCATGATTTCCTTTTCTATTCTCTGTTTTATGAAGTCTCATCCACATATAAACAGTATTACTCTAAAATATTCTGTGCCTGGACACTCAGCCATACAAGTCGATAGCGCGCATAGTGTTATAGAAAGAGAACTAGCAAAAAATGAATTTTTTTCCCCGCTGGGATTAATTCGAATTCTTAAAAAGATTAATCCCAAAGATCCATATGTAGTTACCCAGATGAAAAAAATCAAGGAATATGGGGAATGCAGCAAATCCCTAAGATTCAAAAATGTACCGTTTGCCTCGGTGGCGGCTTTACTATTTACCAGGCAGAACCTATATGGAGTACAATACAATAATACAAAACATCTTTTACTGAAACTAATTACACTTCCGTATCAATAGATCCTCGGCGTACTTCAGACATCATAACTACTTCTTGGTCTCCAAAGGACTTACCAATATGTCAAATAAATCAGGATAAACGGGATAATTTCATTTCGATGATGCAATTCATGAACCTACAAGATAGAGAGTTTTACAAAATTCTATTTAAAATCTCAGGTAAGCTTTATTTTTTTGAGACGTGCTTATAAAGTAACAACCTGGCATATTTTAGATGCTGAGCTGCAACATATTTCCGCCACTAAAGGGAAGAAAGCTGCTCAAAAAGGGAAAAAAGCAGCACCTGCTCTTAAACAAAAAAAGAAAACCGCACAAAAAGGAAAAAAGCAACACCCAAGAAAGACGCTAAGAAAGGAAAAGGGGGGGGGGAGTCGGAATCTCCAAAAATTAAATTGTTACTACCTAAATATAACTAATTTTTAATATATGAGTTACTAGTTATATTTAATTTTATATTCAGTTATTTCTACCTATCTTTTTAAAAATGGAGATACCACCTTGTTTTATAAAAAAAATGCAACAAAGTTCTATCTAAAAATAAAGTATTGTCACACAGCCATTTTAATTTATTCAGAATTTGTTTGAGACACCCAGTACATCATTAAATAAATAATTATTACGAGATTTGATAAATGAAATTAACTTGAAACAAAGTTGCATTGGGGAACAAAGGAACTGTACAGTCAGCAAGAAGCTGGCACGTTCACCTCATGCGACGTTATAATAATGATGAAATGCTGATTTGGCAAAAGTAGCACAAATTTGAGTTTAAAAATTCAGTTGGGTTTTGGTTCGGGGTACGAATTGGTGGTGGCTTGGTGCGTGGCCCAACTCCCCTGCTGGGGTAACGAATGTGAGTACAAATTGTTGTTGTTCTGTTTTTATTGTTTGGGTTAATAAACCTGTACCTTGTTTTCTACTACAATGTTTTATTTACAAGTATTCCTTTAATTCATTAAATTCAAATCCTCTTGCAAGCAAGCGACTAATTTAAAGGAACACCATCACAGCGACCCGACAGTATTTAAAACTTATAATTCTTACAAAATAACCATATAAATTTGGATTCTTGAATGGTAAAGATATATAGCAATTCGTGTTACCACTCTTAAACATTTTCTTACCACAAACTTTATTACAATATTTCAAACTTTTATTACTCAAAACAGTGGTAACTACACTTAGAACCTTGTGAACCCAATGTAGCGATTTGGAGGTACTTGATACAACTTGTTATATAAATGGTACATTACTTGTGATTAGAAAGTTTGGCATGCTTGGTACATAGCTGTTACGTTGTTGTGTTTAGTGGGAAGCAGATCACAACTTACAAACTTTTTATTTAATATGAAATTACCTACTTTCTGTATATTGGTGCCTCAATCTCTGATGGTTACACTTATATACTAGTTAGGTAAACACCTTAAAACACTCGTTATTGGAGACCCAAACAAAACAATTATTCTTCTAGCTCATACTGAAGAAGTATTGAATTACATAATAGGATTCCTAGCATAATATTTAAATCATTTATTTAAATTAACGATTTATGTATTTGCTATTTTTTATTGCTTTAAAATGCTAGAAATCCTATCCTGTAATTCAATACTTTGTCAGTATTAGCTAGACGAGCAGTTGTTTTGATTGTAATTTTAAAGTGTTTACTTAACTAGAATATTAACGTAGATTGATACACCAATATACAGAAAGTAGGTAATTTCATTTTAAATTAAAAAAGTGTGTAAGTTGTGATTTACTTAATACCTAAATAATATTTTCTAGTCATATGATGAAAGTAAATACATAAAATATAATTGTAAAAGACATCTATTGCTAAATCGACAGCACTTTCTCATGCCTAGATAGTTCCTTCGAGGTTTCTACTGAGGCAAAACTGAATCTAAGTGATATTTTTTACCTGCATATTAACTTGTCCCTATATCAAAATCTGAACTACTCTCATAACCTAGCAAATATTACAAGTTTTGACAAGGAAATTATTAGTCCAATCAATGAATGCCGAAAAGGGGATTGTAGAGAACATTTAGGAGGGGAGAATTTTAATCTTCAGGGGGTAGTTAGAAGGTAAAAATACTAAAAGTCCCCACCCCTAGCCCCTCCACTTCAGGGAGGAGGGGGTGGCAAGGTTCCTTTTTTCGATTCTTCGCTTATAACTCGGAAATGATGCGTCGTATGGAAAAAGGTAATCTATGCAAAATTAAACGTACTTAATTAAATTTTCCATAAGAATGTTTAGGTATATTAATTTTCTTCAAATGTGTTATAGTTTACGAGATACTCGCTAGCGAAAATCGATGATTAATAAAAAAAAAATCAATTATGTACCTTGAATATAAAGTTGGGCGATTCGACTCTTTTTAAGGAATCGTACCAAATGAATCCGTGTCAAGAAAAGATTCGTATCACAAGATTCGTATCACTGATTCCATGATACTACATACACTGATTCGTACTATTCCTACCATTCGTACCAACACTCCCACTCCCACTGTTCAGCATAGAATTTATATGTGGTATTCAGTCAACATCCAGTATCGGTTCGGTTCGGACGGCTGTATCAACTCTGTTCATATCCAATTTAGCTAACTAACCTATTTAGTATCCAGTGTCGTATCGAATATTCAAACAAGAAAGAAAGGAATTGTATCTCGCATATAATTTATATTTTCGTATTGATATCTTTTTAGCTATTTTACTTAAAGAACACATTGGAGTTATTTTCTAGGCTAAAAAGGTAACATTTGAATTATTTTTAAACTATAATCGTTCAGCGAATGAAATTAAATATTACTGGTAAAAACTAAACATGGCCAAAACCAGGAAGTTTTATTTGGAACCATTTCGACAAAATGCATCTCTCACAAAATACAGGTACCTAAGTTTGGTGTCCGTATATGTGCGTCCGGATTGGTATCCAATTTTGTCAGTAATGGTAGTAAGGGCTAGTATTAAATATTGGATTAACCGTACAGTTTAAACTTAGGACTTCGAGCACCTATATTACATTAATAATTTCTTCGTCGTCATTATAGACAGTAGATAATCAAATATTTCGAATATATCCATCATATTGCACATAAAAACAGAAAATCTTTTCAATTATCTGGTTATGAATATTTTAAAATCTGAAATCTCCAATTTAAACGATCCCCATCCACCGTTTGAAGTTTAACATTAATATTATACAGCTGGTCTTAGAGTATCGCATCGCAATACCGGTACCGAAATTCCATATTCGTATCAATCGTATCGGCGATACGAATCTTTTTTTTTGTGGGATTCGTACCATTCGTACCACTGCAAGAATTCGTACCAATGAAACGAATCATACGAGTACTACCCCCTCTACTTGAATATTTCTAGCAAAGCGGTTTACCGTGGTCTGCTAACAAAGCACAGTCACAAAACAATCTTTATTTTACAACACTGGACGTATTTACTAACGTAATACTTTGTTCGAAATCTATACATTTCCTTACACAGATAAAAACGATTTCTCAAATCAAGAAAAAATATTTATTTGAAATTTATGTTTTGTGTTAAAACAATATACTCTTCAAATTAATCCTTTTATTTATATGAAACATATCAATTTTCTTGAAATTAACAGATATTTTTCTTGTAATTATTTCTCAGTTCAAGTATAAATGATTGGTCTAAATAGATCTACACGTTTGAAATTAAATTAAAATGAACATCTGTTTGAAATGAAACATTCATCTAGTTATTTTTCTGCCGAATATACGACATATTCAAACTAAAATAATATGTTGATAGTTTTAAAAATCTAAATATTTGAATTAATATTTTATTACATATTTAACTTAAAAATAATATTATTGGTTCAAACAAATCAAATATTTGACGTTACATTAGTATTGCCATCACGCATGTGCTAATGTGTGCATATGCAATGTTAAATGTACTAACAATAATAATAATAACAATAACAACGGTGATTGATGTAGGGTTCGTTTAATAAATCATGCCATACCGCACGAATACTTTACTTTGGCTTTGGCTAATAGCAACTAAAAACATTTGATTCTGAAAGTTAAAGGAAGACGGATTGTTTATCAGTTTGTGAAAGTGAAAAAATAATAATAATGGAAGAATTGTTAAGAAGCTGGGGTTTGGCAGCCTTGTCGAAAGGTTTCAAGGTAGGTAACTTTGAAATATATAACTTCATATTATTTTAATACCTATATTTTATTTTTTATATTGATATTGAAAAACAGATTACGAAATAATAAGAATGTAATTATACAATGTGTCCCGTCTCAAGTGGACACACCTTGATATATTGGTTAATATTCCACAGATCGATTTCAAATTTTTCTCTGTTATGAAACTCAAGGCGCATCTTTTTATGATTTTCAATATTTTCAATTGTCACATCAACCCACTGCGTTCACTAAAAAATGTGATTTTTCTATATTTTACTTAGCGTTAGAGATACAGCAAAAATTTATTAAGAAAAGTTGTTCAGAATCAAAAAATACTGGATGGAGCATCGATTCACAACTCGATAATTGTCCGACGATGGTTAAATGTTAATTTTCATCAAAAATGGATAGGGCGAAACAGTCCTTTAATCGAGTGGCCTCCTAGATCTCCGGATATTACCCCGCTTGATTTTTATTTTTGGGGCACCATAAAAAATAAAGTTTACAAAACGAGGCCCCGAAGTAGGCAAGAGCTTTGTGATAGAATCACGCAAGATTGTCAAGAAATTAACATTCAAGAACTACGACGAGTAGCAAGGAATAATAAAAAACGCATTGAGAAATGTATTACTATTAATGGTGGTTTAGTTGAAAAAGACTACATTTAAGTACTTAAATACTGTGTTAATATTATTGTTGTTAATAGTATTGTTGTTAATAGTATTGTTGTTAATAATATTGTTGCATTTATGGTTATTAGAATTCTTACACAATAAACTGATTTGAGTATTTTTTGTTTTCGTGTCCATGGCAATCTTTGCTTTAAATTTCTGAATAATTGCAAAATTTATGAAAAATATCAAAATACGCATATTTTGATGAAACTGAGTATCTAGGGGTATTTTTTGATTCTGAACAACTTCTTAATAAATTTTTGCTGTATCTCTAACGCTAAGTAAAATATAGAAAAATCTCATTTTTGAGTGAACGCAGTGAGTTGATGTGACAACTGAAAATATATTGAAAATCATAAAAAGATGCGCCTTGAAGAGTTTCATAATACAGAAAAATTTTAAATCGATCTGTATATTACATAAAAAAATATTTATATATTTACAAAATTCAATGCTTAATGATATTATGGCAGCAATTTTATATACCTGATACGTAATAAAACATTTTCAGCACCATTATATTGTTCTAATAGTTTGTTTTTAAACCAGGAGGAGTAAACATTGGAAGTCCCATTCACACCATTTACGCAATATAAAGGCACCAAGTAATTAGCCACTTTTACCTTCTTTTACCTCCAGATTTATACAAAAGGGATTAAAAACTGATATATAATGTGCAAACGATAAAATAGAAATTAAAACAAAATAATTTATGATATGAAATTAAAATTTTTATTATGTCCAAATTTACGACAATCACAGATGTATGATTTAGCGCGGTAAATTTGAAACGCTCCTCTTGATTTAAAAACAGACTATATAGTATCAAAATTTTCTTTTCAAGAAACATCAAAATGTTTAGCGAAATTAAAGAATGAATTTATGTTTTTAGTCTCTAAACATTATTTAGACCATGAGAAAGTGAAGCTTTAAATCAATACCAATGATTATTATTTAACCGATTTTATGGATTCAAGGTTTTTGAATGATTTCGAACAAGTTTTGTTAACAAAATTTTTTTATTAAAATGCCTATTATGATTTTTTTATTTTTTTCATACAATTTAATATCGCCGTAGATGGCCTTGCATTTAAAGATGGAAAGTGATTTTGTGGTCTTAAATAGACACTTTGGTGACCTCTTAAGATCAGTTTGATTCAAATCGGACAAAAACAAAATAATTATTACGCTGTTATACTCTTAAGTAAGACACACTGTATAATAAATAATACTTACAAAAAATGTTCCAGAAAAAAAACTTGGCTACTGATTTAGTAAAATCAGATCCAATAATTAAATTATAAACAGTACACACACTGTTTTCCAAAAAAAGAGTTTGCTCAAACGAAAATGATATAGAAAGATCACGTCATTTCGTCGACAAAAAAAACTATACTTAAATATATTTAATACCAGAATTGTAAATAGAAAAATATATTTTTAGTACCAAGTCCAGATAAATAACCAGTATACTTATTTTACAGAAAACAACATATCATTGGATAATGTTACAATGGTAACAGATGACATGATTAAGGAACTGATTCCTTCAATTGGGCAAAGAATTTAATTTACTGAAAAATTTTCAAATTATAACGAATGTTTAGACACAAGCGATTTAGAAATGGTAACTTATGCATACTTACATATTTTTCAAATATGTTTCATATGTCTTTCTAATTCATAAATATCAAAAATAATAGAACCATTAGTACCTTGTATTACTAATTGACAAAAGTAATTATTTATGTATAATAATGTAATATTCTCATTTTTTTTATTGTTGTCGTAATGAACGCGCCGTTTAGTACATTATCAAGCTTTTAAATAATTTTCCTTAAATAACTGATTTATACTGCATGCTGCAGACATTAAATGATAATGAATATTTTTCTGAAAATGACGAAGATTGCGAGACTAATAGGAACACGCGCAAAAATGATGCAAATTATGTAATTATAGAAACAGTGGATGTTGTGCCAATGACAAATAGGCAAATATCTTTTTGTGGTATCGATCAACTAGAAAAAGGTTTGCTAACTTTTCCAGATTTCGACTTGAAATTATTATTACAAACGTCACCAATAGTTCTACTATACTAAAAGAATATGAAAAAGATGAAAAATTAAGTACCACATGTTGGTAGATATTATTATCCGCCATTTATATAACTACATTTTAAAGTAGTAAGTTGGTCTCATATTGAGCAAATATGTTCAATATTTGTGATCACACATTTTCAACAGTATAAATATTTAAACCCTTATGTTTTTTAGCCGTTTGACACATCCGGATAATTTGATAACGGCAAAAATTGTAACATTATTTCCAATCGAATGTGCTTCAATTTATTATGTTCCCGCAATACAAAAATGCCATTCTGTTACCCCTTCGAAAGGTCGCCTAGCAATGCCAATGTCAAATAGGAAAAAAAACTTCCTAATAGCAATAATTGATACCACTACTCACGGTAATCGATAAACGCTAATATTGATCAGAATGAATACTACTGTAAGATTAGATTATTATGCCAATGATTACGACTCAATAAGGCCAAAGAAAAAAATTGCTAATAACCCTAGTTGACTAAATAGGCTAAATTGGCACGCTTTACCTATCCATCGAGAGGTAACAAAAATTTATTTACCTGGCTAAGCTCAGTTGAGTTGGAGTGGGTAAGTGGTTTCAGTTGCATCAGTCGCTTGAAAACAAACTACCAAGAACAGTTTAACAAGTGTATATTAAATATTTGGTGTTCTACAAGGTGTTTTATAAGCAAAGTTGTAAAAATCACCACTAATAAAGTACCTTTATTTTTCAAAATATGAAAAAATTCCAGTTATTTAGAATGCAATTTTATACCTCTATACCAAATTTCAGGAATATAAAATTATTTTTTTGAAACTTCCCATTTTTTGCGAATTAAGAGTTGAATTCATATTTAAAGTTGTGTAGGAGCAAATGTTAATCATCTCAAAAAGTAGGCTATGGTAAATAAAAAATTGAATATAGGAGATGTAAGAAGGTATAATGTTAATCGAACTAATTTGTAAAACAAGAAACAATTACTAACAGAAGATTAATGAGGTTTAAAAATTATAACAAGTAATAAATGTCAAAAACATAACAGATTCACAAACAAATTAATTATTGACCAATACAAAACAATGTTTACAATTATTTTATTTTTCGACGTAGCTACCACCCACATCCACACACATTTCGATCCTTCGCCTGAAGTCCTTAAAACTGTTTCGAATATGATCTAACGGTATGGAGCTTACGGCATTTGTAATTCTCTGCTTCAATACTGCTACATCGTTAGGAAGTGGTTGAGCGTAAACCAACTGCTTGAAGCGACCCCATAAAAAGAAATCCAATATTGATAGGTCTGAGGAACTCGCCGGCCACTTGATCGGTTCATTCCTGGCAATCCAATTTTCTCCAAAATTTAAATTCAACCACCGATTAACCATTTCTGTGGAGTGGCCAGGGCAACCATCATGTTGAAAATGAACTAAAGGCATATCTCTTAAAACATTTAAATGTTCTTCAGAAAATCTTTCAAGAAGCTGTAAATAAGTGTGCTGGTTTAACCTTCCCTCAATGAAATAAGGTCCAACAACTCCAACGTGATAAGAAACGCCACACCACACATTCACTTTTTATAATATTGTCTTCTACAATGAATTCTAAAATTTGGATTTTCAGAAGCCCAAAACCGACAATTCTGAGATGAAACAACATCATTGGTTGTGAATGTGGATTCATCTGAGAAAATTATGAAATGATGAAAAAATCTCTTTTCCATGATTTTTTCTCCAATGGTCAAACAAAAATCCAACCTACGGCTGTCATCTCCCTCTTCAAGCGTATGTTTATAATTTGCTTTATGTGCCCTAATATTCTTTGCCTTGTAAATTCTTTGGAGTTCAAACTTGCTAATATTAATAAGAGCTGATCTCTCTCTTAGTGGTATCCTAGGATTTTCTATAACAGAGGCATGAGCTATAATAGCCCCAACATTGTCTTCATCATATGCTTTTATTTTTATTTTCATGTTAAGAACACTACCAGTAGCCAGAAACTTTTTAATTATTCTCATAGCCTGAGTACGTGACAAAGCAGTGTTTGGAAATTTCAAATTAAATTGGCTTACCACTTCTCTTAGCGAGTTTTCACCGCCAATTCCGTAGCATTGCACAATATAAATTTTTTCACGCACTGTGAGTACCATTTTCACTTAATTTTTTATGCTTGGTTCGTTAATTTGAAACAGAAATTAAAGATAATATTGACTACGTTTGACAGATATGTCAATAATAAATGATAAATGTGTATCCACTGCTTTTCTCATAGCCTACTTTTAGCTTCTACATAACTTTAATTCACAAAAAATAATTTCTATGCGTTTTAATTGAATGGTTCAAAATAAAATTGAAAGAATGGAAAATTTCAAAAAAATAATTTTATATTCCTGAAATTTGGTATAGAAGTATAAAATTGCATTCTAAATAACTTTTCTCAGTGGAATTTTTTCATATTTTGAAAAATAAAGGTACTTTATTAGTGGTGATTTTTACAACTTTGCTTATAAAACACCCTGTAGAACACCAAATCAAGTCATTTTTGGTATACTTTAGTTTTACAACAAGCAGGACTCAATTCCTAAATACCATTCCAAAATTTTTGGTCCATTACAACTCTTGTAAGATCTATCCTGGGACACACTGTATATATATAATGAGCTCTTAATTGTTTCTCTTGAAACTATCAAATCATTTATACGGTCACTTCTCCATATTTTTCCAAATGATATATAAACATTACATACCAACATGTGGAATAGAATAGCTTGTAAAGAAAAATGTTCTAGCAATAAAATGGTTTCCACATAAAAAATTGTAACTGTATAATATGAATAAATAATAAATGTTCTATCACGTCAATTTACTATTTTATTTAGGAATTTTATATAAGCGCCGTCAAATCCCTACGTATTAAAAAATACCGTTATAAAGTTAAAAAATTTATACAAGTTGCTTCTAAGTTGGAAGTCACAATTTTAACAGATTCGTGGGATAACAATAGGCCAGTCCAACACGCTGTCACTTTGCTTTGTTTGTACTACAGCAGCTATCTTTTGTTGGTAAGTTAGGGTTTTCGACAGGCCTAAAGGGCACCATACACGTTCAGTAATCTCATTACCTGAATTTTCGCATTTTCTAAATCATACTTAATTCAATAATTATAGCTAGATATGCTTTTTTCTTAAATAATGGACATGTAAGGTGTGAAAAATAATGACAGGGTACGACGGGGAAATTTTTAGTAATGATATTTCTGTAATGATCTGCTGGAATGACATTATTGCTGAACGTGTATGGTGTCCTTTAGGACTGACAAAAACCCTAACTTACCAACAAAAGATGGCTGCTGTAGTACAAACAAAGCAAAGTGACAGCGTGTTGGACTGGCCTATAAGTGAATGTAACCTAATTTATCTAAATACAGAAATGCATCCCCAAGGAACTACGGCCTTCCGCAAAGTCGACTCTGGAGAAAAAAATATTTTTGCTGTGTCCTTTTCGTATATCATATTATTAACTCAAGTTAATAACATTTTTAATACAAATGTTTCTAAATTGTATTTCTTCATTTGAATGACACATTTATGGGCTGAAAACAGGTTGATTTAACCCAATTTACCTATGTGCAAAAATGTATTCCTAAGGAGCTACGGTCCTCCAAAATTGGCCCTGGAAAAACAATATTTTGATATTTTCCTTCCTGCATTATATATAGGTGCAGATATCCTAATAATATTTGGTGTGCGTTAATTTATCCAGTTAATGAATATTTTTGAAAAACTTTTAGGTCATTAGTTCTACTATATACAAGTTTAATTTTGAGAGTATGAACCACTCAATTTTTTTTTATTGCCATGCTCTGGGTTATACTCTGGGGTCTCGCCGGTTAAGTATATGGAATTGGGCCCAGCGGCTTATTGGGCTATTCATTCACATGCACGTTGCTTATGATTAGGAATTCTCAATAAAATATATAATAAACCTCTGTCCCCTATATTAGCAGAGTTATGGGGGTAACAACCCTCAACTTTAAAATTAATTGTTTTCAAAACTATTGAAGATAATTAATTGAAATTAATAGAAGGCGTTGATATAAAATAGCTTTATATTTTACATTTTTTTTACATTCCTATTACATCATTTAGTATATAAAAAAATAATTTAATTTTTGAGGGTGCTGTTTTTCTTACCTGTACAATAAAAGTTTACCAAATTATAAAAACATTGAAATAAAGGAAAATTCGTGGAGAGCCATTCCTTTGGCAATGGGGCAATCAGGTAAATTAATGTGTTTAAATAATTATAAATTGCATATCATGTATATACAGCCCAATAATTTCTAATGATTAATTAAATACCAAAAAAATGAAATTTTAACTTACAAAACTTATAAACTTGTAGAGAAAGAATGTCAAAGAGTGTGGAAGAATCTGAGGGAAAAGTATAGCAGGGAAAGAAAAGCAAGGATAACTACTCCCTCAAGAAGTGCTCCAAGGGAAAACGAATGGCCCCTTTTTAATATTATGAGCTTCATGGAAAAACATATAGCTACCCGACAGTATGTTCCTTTTTATTATAATTGTTTTATTGTTTTGTTAGTTTTTAAATAATTTTAAATATGATAGGTAATTTTCAATTTCATTTTTCGTATTACAGAAGTATATCAAACATTAAAACTAAGGATATGGCAAAAAAAACAGTATTGAAGCCATCTGTAGTAGCTGAAAATAAATCGTCGCCAACGCAGTCTTTATCCCCTGTTCTATCTCCGGCAGGACCCTCTTCATCTCATTCAAATATGGTGGCCAAACTACCATGGAGTAGTTTGGCCACCATAGTACATAGTGAGAATGAGATCGAAGACTGCCAATCAAGTGGGACGGCAGAAGAGAGACGTATATATGAGGATATGTTGGCGGAAGTTGAGGAGCAGACAGAAACGCCACAAGGTCCGGCAGAAGCACCAGAGTCCGGCAGAAGCACCATACGAGAGAACTATACATCGGCGTGAAAAACGCTCTGAGAAACTCCAATTGCTGAAACGTTGTCAGTATTAACGTCGTTTCTTGATAGGAAATGTATGAGCAGTTCAACGGAGGCATTTGGGAACTATGTTTCCATGACTCCAGCAGAAATGCCTATGAGAGAAAGCAATTTTAAAAAACTAAAAATAATGGAAATATTACAAGAAGAATATAGAAAATAATTTTTTTCATTTTTTTATTTGATTTTAGAATATATTTTGTTTTCGTTATTATTTATTTTTGCATTTTAAGTCTGTTTTGACTATGTTATCTGGACTGTTTTGACTGTTATATTTTATCTGGATATATTTTTTTGTTTGATTTTAGAATATAGTCTGGTTTTGTTATTATTTATATTTTGTTTCTTCAAGTAAAAAATGTTTTGACTGTTATCTTTTATTTTTTATATGATTTTAGAATATAATTTGTTTTTAATATTTATTTTGTTTTTTAAGTATACGGTTTGACTGTTATCTCTCAAATGTATATATTTTTTAATTTGATTATACCCACTCTCCTGGGTGAAAGTAAGTTTTCTTGCCTCTCAACAGAGAAGTCATGTATATATATATATATATATATATATATATATATATATATATATATATATATATATATATATATATATACGGAGCCCCTATGGGATCACCTCTATCCCCCATCATAGCCAATATCTTCATGGACAACTTCGAAACTGAAGCCCTCAACACTTCCGACCTGAAACCAACGTGTTGGTTAAGATACGTTGATGACACCTTCGTTATCTGGCCGCACGGCAGGGATTCCCTAAATACTTTCTTGTCCCACTTAAACAACATCCATCCCAAAGATCCCTCAGACTAACTGACAGCCACAACAGACAAACGGAACTGCACACATTAGAACACGCACTCGTACAAAACGGTTATGACAGAAACCATATAAGACGGACCATAAATAAAGCACAGTACCCACCCCAAACACAACATCCGGATACATCCCCACCTGAACAGCACAAAGCCTTCCTACCTTACATCAAAGGTGTTACAGACCGAATCTCCAAAGTCCTAAAAACAAACAACATAAAAACAATATTCACAACACAACAGACTATTTCCAACCTTATCAAGTCCCCAAAAGACCAAGTCCCTAATGACCCCCATGGCGTATACGAAATACCTTGCTCCGACTGTCCCCAAACTTACATTGGACAAACAAACAGACGCATTAACAACAGAGTATACAAACATCGCCTAGCAGTCAGAAATACTGACCTTACCTCATCCCTAGCACAACACCGTCTCCAAACTGGACATAACATAGACTTTGACAACACAAAAACAATAGCACCTGTATATTCCCGAAAAAACACGAACGATCCGCGAAGCAATTGAAATCGAGAAGCGTCCTAATTGTTTAAACAAAAGGGACGACAGTCTTCGACTTCCAACTGCTTGGAAATCACTAATATCTCCACTAACTACACAACCCTCACTAACACCACACAGCGACCCTCCTACCACGCGCAACCGTTCCGCACCAGTGCTCACCACACCCACCAATTCTACTATAAATACCTCACCTCAACCCACAACTCGTCAGTTCTCTAGAGACGAACCAAGGTTCGACCTGGGGAGTAGGCAGATTGAGGCCCCGGACTCGAACCATTCCTTACCCTTCCTAGTCTTCCTATATACCACTATATTATCGATTCTTCTTTCTTTTTCTCTTGAAAATGGCTTCAAAGTGGGAGCCGAAACGTCGAGACTCCAATAATCTCAGACGCGGTTCAACCCGTGAACCTAGTATTTTTCATACAGACAGCCGCGGAAACCTATCCGAGCATTTATATATATTGTAGCAATATATAACATTATGAAGTAATAAATACAGTAATTGCGTACAGATAAATGAAATATTTGAAACACAAGTAAACACACATGTATGTTTGAATCAAATGTTAAAATAAAATGTTATTATTAAGAAATTGTTGTTTAATATAAGGTATTGATGATACTTTCAGTAAGCACGAATCTTGAGAAGTGCAAAATAATCTCAGAAATTGCTAAAAGCTGTTTCTCATAATAAAATTTACAATATTGTGCCAAGAACACATATAGAGACATAATCACTCTCGAAAAACATAAATTAAGTAATAAAATTATTCATAAAAATTAATTAAATTAAATAAAACACTAAATAAACTATGTAAGTATCATATTGTAACACTTTAGATAAGATTTATTTAGGGAAAATATATCCCATAAACAGGTCATAAAATAATAAAAATTCAGAGCGAGAAGCTTCGTCCAAAATCAAACTTTTAGAAAAAGTGATAAAAACAACAATCGTAATCTAACTAAAAGTGGTGTACTTTAAATATTAATAGGTTAACTTACTTTTTGTAGTGTGCACTCTAAGAATAAACTGTGAAAAGGGACTCACTCAGGTGAAAACATTGGGGTGACACTAGTTTTCTTAGGTTTTTAAAAGATTTCAGTTCTCACTGGTATTGTAGTAACAAAATTTCACGTTGTTCTTGTGGACATTCATAAGGGACAACCTTTTAGTGTAGTAGTTTTGAACACAGGTTGAAGCTCACCTAGAATGGGGCCAAAATGTAGTGCCTGCGACAGCCTGAAAAAACATATTGTGTTAGCAAAGTAAAATTAAGTGTAGGTTAAGTAAAATATATGCCAAAATGTTCATTAGAGTATGTAGAGTAGACATGTATATGAAAATAATATGTAAATTAGCTTGTAAGAGAGAATTTTACAAAATTTAACCTAATTTCACATAACCGAGAAACATATTAAATAGGTTGTAAAACCCTAGGTATTGTATACCGAAATGATCTATGAAACATGCAGAATAAAACCCAATTAGCAAAAGTCATCAAATTTATTAAATAAGAAAGAAAAATTCAAATTCAAGAAAATAATAAATGTCAATTAAAATCAAGTGGGTAGTAAACTTCAAAAATCAACGATTACGGCCAATTAAAAGCCGTAATTCGTAATTCAGTCATTAACAAGCATTTAAAGAATCTATACGCGTTTTTAGAACGCGAACACATAACCTAACTTTTTAAAAAAGGTAGAAAATGAGAAATTAATTACTAAGTTTGCATAAAATTGATAAACATAAAACGAAATTTTAATGACTCAACAATATTCATGGATATGTGAAAATAAGTTTATATTTCAAATAAATTGAACGTGTTAAAGCTGTAAATAACAAAATTGTAAGAAGGCTTTGTAAACAAATTTCAATTGTGCAACGAGAATAAATGTCAGGTACTTACCTGTATTGAAAATAGTGCTTCATGAGTAAATGGATGGTATAGAAGAAAGAATTAAGTGTGGAAATTCCAAATATCGAGGTCCAAAGTAAACAACACATCTCAAGCCAGCGGTCTGGGGTGAAGTCGTCGAGTTTCAAGAGTGGCAACTGCAGTTAGAGATCTGTCAAGTGTAAAGGTGCGTCTGAACCGGTACGTGACACCGAACGCAACCGAATCTTTGGTAAGGTAAAAGCTTTTACTACGTTTTCGTTTCGTCTTCACAAAAAATAAAGAAATTCTGACTTTTATTTTAAAATTGAGATCTCTATACATAAATTGCAATAGACAATATAAATGGCCAATAGTTTTAATTAATTTTAAGTAACTTAATAACAATTTTGTCAAACCAATTTCATAAAATATACAGGGAGTTTTGATCTAGTGAACAAATTTGGCAGTTATAAAATAAAATTCACTTGTTACTTTTCTCTTTACATTTGGTGTTTTATTGATTAATTAATTTTGGTTGACATAAGGTCACCTGGCGCTCAACAGAATAAATTTTCATTTGAACCAAGGAAAGTATTATCTTTCAAATGTCTAATCATTCAACATTCACCCTTTTCGTCTGTTGAACCTACTCGAGACCCTGAGAGAGAGAGTTTAGTTTTTTTAAGTAAGTACCAATAAAATTTTTAATATATTATATAATAAAAATAATACAAAAAACATAACAATATATATATATATATATATATATATATATATATATATATATATATATATATATATATATATATATATGAAGGAAACAACTACTCAGGGGGCAAATACCCCGACCTGCATTGAATTACACCTTCAAATCGTGATCAGTAAACAACTATCATTTGTCAATTCCTAACCAGACATAGACCGGTTTCGAACTTGTTATGTTCTCATCAGTATGCCATAGGTTATGGAACAGACAAATGATACTGGTCAACTTGCTAGTCTTATAAAAATTAACGCAAATGGAGTGACGGTGAGAGGTAAACTCTCATATGGTCAAATGCTACTATACGTCGGACATAATCACATATACCTCTGTGGCGTATAGCGACTTGCAAAGCAAGTACCAAGAGCGGCGACCTCTAGCCTTAGTGGGCTATACTCACCGTTTATGAAATAGGATTTGAAGGAAACAACTACTCAGCGGGCAAATACCCCGATCTGCATTGAATTACACCTTCAAATCGTGATCAGTAACCAACTATCATTTGTCAATTCCTAACCAGACATAGACCGGCTTCGAACTTGTTATGTTCTCATCAGTATGCCATAGGTTATGGAACAGACAAATGATAGTGGTCAACTTGCTAGTCTTATACAAACTAACGCAAATGGAGTGACGGTGAGAGGTAAACTCTCATATGGTCAGATGCTACTATACGTCGGACATAATCACATATACCTCTGTGGCGTATAGCGACTTGCAAAGCAAGTACCAAGAGCGGCGACCTCTGGCCTTTGTGGGCTATACTCACTGTTTATGAAATAGGATTTGAAGGAAACAACTACTCAGCGGGCAAATACCCCGACCTGCATTGAATTACACCTTCAAATCGTGATCAGTAACCAACTATCATTTGTCAATTCCTAACCAGACATAGACCGATTTCGAACTTGTTATATTCTCGTTAGTAATAGCATCTGTCCATATGAGAGTTTACCTCTCACAAGTTGGTAAAAATTGTTGTTATTCGACTGCTCATTACGCCCACACCTCTTGATGAAATTTCAAGGTACTGTCGTGAGCAAAATTAAATAGGACAAGTCTTATAACGTATTTTTGCTAAAATCTAGTTGTGTACATCTAACTTTAATTTTTGTGACATTGTCAGTTAGTTGTCATAATTCATTGGAAGTGTGCAAATATAGAGAGATTTACATTAGAAAAAAATAGTTGTCCTGTTTAATTTTGCTCATGACAGTACTCATTCAAAGTGAAATTTAATGCTCTTTAATTTTGATAATAGATGACTTTTCGATTGGATGCATTGTATCAGGTATTAGAAAGTGGCAGAGCCTACCAGAGAACGTGAATAATTCTGTCACCAAAACTAATTTCTGTAAGGTTTTTGAAATGGCACTTGTTTGTTCCATACCACATTTCTTGAGAAATCGACTTTTTGCAGAATATGGTCGACTAGGATATAATAATCTTGCGTTAAAACTGATTTTTATTCATATCCAACAACATTTAAAAAAACGTTATTATCAATTCTTTAATGTTCTGTATGCATCTTTAAAGAAATAAATATGCTTGTTTGTTCTATATAAGGTAAAGTGGGGTAAATGTAATAATAGGGCTAATGTAATAATGTGTCACAAAAAAGAATATTTTATACACATTGGAGTACCATCTATCCACAGGAATATTAGATACATTTGTGAACTAAGCGAGTTACAGGAACTTATAAAAATATAGTGGAATATGTTTGCCAATATATTTTAGTTGGCATTGAATTTAATCTGCATGAGTGAGTCAACATCAGGTGTATGTTTGCTGCTGCGAAAAATTTATGTTTTAAAAGGTAGGTGTTCAGAAACACAGAGCTATTGTATTTGCTATTTTACATTAACCTAAACGGAAGCAGAACGTAACCTAACGTAATTACAGTGACGAAGATTTAAGAATTGCTGTTAATGAGGTTAAGGCTGGTAGATTAACAATTTATCGTGCCAGTACACAAATGTTAGAGGATCCACGGGGAAAATACAAAAGACTAAAAGGACGGCCGACATGTTTGCCTTTTACAGAAGAGGAAATATTAGCAAATGGATTGAAGACCCTAAAAAAATGGGGATTTGGCTTAACACGGAAAGAAGTATTGGAAACGGTTGGCGAATGTGTAAGAAACAACAATATTAAGACAATTTTCAAAGACGGGACTCCGGGCGAGGATTGGTTTCTAGGCTTCAAGAAAAGACATCGATTAAGTCTGAAGATACCCCAGAATGTAGAATATGAAAAAAGGCCGTGGATCCTTTTATTGTGTACGACTATTTCGATATTTTAAAGGAAACCTTAAATGAGCTCAAATTGCAGAATAATCCTGAGAGAATATGGAATCTCGACGAGAGAGCTTAAGCATAGACCTAAGAAAAACTAAAGTGGTTAATAAACCTTCTTCCCGAACTATAAGTACTCCAGGTAAAGAAAATATCAACATTCTTTTAATGTGCAATGCTGCTGGGGGAAAGGCTCCTACCTTAATCGTATTCAAGGGAGTGAATGTATGGGATGGATGGCTGATGAAGGCAAAGGATATCCCAATACAGTGTATGCAGCTACCAGAAATGGGTGGATGGAAACTGAAGTTTTCACCAATTATTTCCTCAAAACGATTTTACGTACAATTGGAGAAGAACGACCTGAACTAATAATCTATGATGGCCATTCAACACATATTAGCTCTTATTGAAAGAGCAATACAAGAAAATATCACAATTTTAAAATTGCCTCCGCACACCAGTCACTTGCTTCAACTCCTCGATCTAGCGGTTTTTAAATCTTTCAAAACAAGATGGGACGAGAAGCTGGTATCATGGCAGCGGCAGCATGTAGGGCTGAAACAATTTTTATGTCAAATATGGAAAAAAGTTTCCTCTGAAGTAGTGAAGAGCGGATTTAAAAAGGGCGGTATAGTACTACTGAACAAAGATGTTATACCTGAAGATCAGTTTCCACCAGAAGCTTTAAAGAGATCAAAATATCATATTGCAAAAATAATTCACAACCCACACTCACAGTACCATTAGAGGATGTTGCGACACATGTGTCATCTTATGAGAATATTGCCAAAGCTGGTCAGTCATCAGCGTCAACCACAATATCTGCATTGCCTTTAGATATTACAGATCCATTTGGACCGACAAATGAGCAGAATTCAAAACTGAACGCATCAGAAGCAGACATTTCTTTTGAGCATTTATTATTGACCAAAATTCAACAACAGCCAACTCCAGGTAAAACAAAAAAGATAATAAGAGTCTGTCCTGGGGCGGAACTGGAACATCTGACGAGGCCCTGCAACTATTGCTAGATAAAGATGAAATGAAATCTGCAAAAAAAAACAGCAAGAAACAGCCAATATAATCATCTGATGATACCGACGATGAATTGGATAATTCCGCCAGCCCAAATTACATAGATGCAGATGACGATATGGATTTGGAAGACCTGGATTCTGATCATGATGAAGAGACTACGTTTCAGATTGAATTAAATCGACGGGTATTAGTACAATATTGTACTAAAAAACTAGTGAAACATTTTGTTGGACAAATTACTGAAAAAATTGACGATGGCTGGGTAGTTAAATTTCATAAAAAAAACAGTTCGTATAGCCCAAATTTGACGATACAGACATAATAGACGACCAAGACCCTCATGCGTCCAGAAGAGGTTGTTATCAATTTGATGTGTCATTTGACAATTACCATTTGATCTGAATAAACGGTCTAAAATATTTTACTGCAAGAGATTTTCATTTTGTGTTTTACGAATAAGTTTATAACTCAGTTGTAAATAAAAAAAAATTAAAAATAAATATGCCAAAATCATCTGCATTTATTAATCTTTACAATAGCCTCATATTAACTTTCCACTACTAGTATATGACACATTCTAAGCGACTATTACATTAGCCCCAAATTCCGGGGTAAATGTAATATAGTAGTAGACTTTGGGATTAATCCAGTCAACGAAGTATAAAAAAGGCCGAATAGGGGAAATAATTCGTGTAGTGGCCAATTTTTGTATAGTTGTCGGAGAGAGTGCCCTGAACAACATACTAAAAGTCCTGACCGGTGGGAGGTGAGCAGATGGGTGGAGGGGTGGTTTAAAGGTCCCCTTTTCATGTTTCTCGTGAATAACTCGAAAACTACGACCTCTAGCGAAAAATTGTCCTTAACAAAATTAAACTAGATGAAATTTTCTACAAATAAGTTCTTATTCATTTTTTTATGTAGGATCAATACTTTACGAGAGCTCAACGGAGCGCTAAAATGACCAAAATCTCTAATTTGAATGCTAATGAATGAATTTTGATGAAACCTTGTGCAATGTGTTTGTAATAATGTTAGTAAACGAGCTGAAGAAAGGCCAGAGTAGGAAATGATCATGGGTTCCGTAACTTGTAGAATTGGGTCAAAAATGAAAGAGAAACAATAAATTTACCTTTTTTGGCCCAAAATAAGATGTTTTTACCTTTGTGATTTTTTTCTAAAAATGCATATTTTTGGAGATTTGGCCACTTCCTAAAAGTGGGGGAGGGGAAATGTAAAAGTTGAAAAAAAAATCTGAAAAAATTCAGGTGAATGTGTTATCGAAATAGATAGACTTTTTATTATTTGCAACTTTTCTGTAAAGTGCGTTTTCACCAAGTTTTTCTGGAAAAACATGAAAAACTACCTACTTAATTTTTTTTAATTCGCGATTTTTGCACCCTCTGGATCTCGTAAAGTATTGCTCCTACATAAAAAATGAACAGAAACTTATTTGTAGAAAATTTCATCTAGTTTAATTTTGTTTAAAAAAAATTTTTCGCTAGAGGTCGTAGTTTTCGAGTAATTTAAGAAAAACGTGATAAGGGGACATTTAAACTACCCCCCACTTTTGGTATGTTGTTCAAGGCACTTCTCTCGACAACTATACAAAAATTTGCAACTACACGAATTAATTCCCCTATTTTTCCTTCGTTGATTGGACTAGATCGTTTAGTAAGTGACTGAGGCATATTACTTATTTTTTTCTAATTTTTAACTGCAATTGTTAAAAATTGGTAAGCGTTTAAACTGGCACTATTCAAAAACCATGTTTTTTTTTTTCCGAGGGGAAAAACTTTCAAAAGGTTCAACCTGCACTGGTGTCCAAGCGTGCAGGGATATGTGGGATTCTTACCGCACTAAAAAACCCCCCCTCTTCCTCTCCGGAACTGTAGCTAAACATTTCTTCGGAGGCTAACGGGTTCTATGTAATTAATATCCGTGTTTCTTCTTCTTTTGCCTTTATGATGCTGCAGCACATGGTGTTGATAGCCTCCCACTTCTCAGCGGCGGTGAGCATGTTCGCCATAAAATTTTCTGGCGTGATTATAAGGCCAACGTCTCTGTTTGCCGTGCTCCTCTCGTCATTCCACCTAGGGCAGTGGAACATGGTGTGCTCCGGGGTATCGGGTGCTGGGCAGTAAATGCACGTGTCTGCTTCCCGCTTGCCGATTCTATATAAATAGCTGCCGAAGTTGCCGTGGCCACTTAACGTTTGGGTTAGATGGTAATTTAGGTCTCCATGTTTTCGGGCAGTCCAGGCTCTTACGTCCGGAATAAGGCGGTACGTCCATCTGCTGTCTTCAGAGGTGTCCCATCGCTCCTGCCAGCGTTCCATCAGATGGTTCCTGTAGACAATCTTCGCAGCTTTGTCTGCGCCGTGCCCGTATGCACGCTCTTTAGCGAGCAAGTCGGCGGTTGGCACCGCCGATATGACTTGCAGAGCCGAGGCGGAGGTTGTCCGGTAGGCGCAGCACACCCTTATCAGCATGAGACGTTGTGTCTTCAGTAACCGGTTGCGGTTACGCGCGGTCTTTAACGCATCGACCCACGCCGGAGTGGCATACAATAAGATGGAGTTTGCCACGGAGCTCAAGAGTTTCCTGGCGTAGGTCTTGGGCCCTCCAATTCGTGGCATGATCTTGCGGAGGGCCATGGTCGCTTTCTCTGCTCTGTCGGTGGCGTAATTAACATGCCGGTTCCACGACAACTTTTGGTCGATGTAAACCCCTAGGTATTTTATAGCTGGTTTAGCGGTCACCTCCGCATTAAGGACATTGACGCTCATGTTGTTCACACGTTTGTGCCCGGTCAGCGCAACTGCTTCCGATTTCTCAGGGGCAATTTCTAGGCTGTGGTTGTCCATCCACCTGTTTATTGCACGTATGGCGGCTTCGGCCTTGGTCATAGCGCGCTCCTCCGTTTTGTCTATGGCGATAACGATAAGGTCGTACGCGAATGCAACGAGTCGACAGTCATCAGGGATGTCGGGGCTTTTTAGTGCGGGGATGCCATCGTACAAAACATTCCACAGGAGTGGTCCCAGGACCGACCCCTGCGGAACGCCGCACGTGACATCGCGGACGTGGTCGTCGATGATTAAAGATCTTTCCGTGAAGTAGCTCTTCACAAGTTGTACAAAGTACGCTGGTACCCCTTTGAGTTCTAGCGCTTCAATAATTGGGCCCCAGGGGGCCGTGTTGAAGGCATTCTTCACGTCGAGCGCCACAGCTAGGCAGATCTCTCTTTGCCTCCAGTTGCCCGCATTCGCGGTGCGTGCTACTCTTATGACCTCCTGGATAGCGTCGGTCGTGGAGAAACCCTCTCTAAAGCCAAATTGGCTGTCAGAGAGGCCCCCTCTCGCGTCGAGTTCCGTGGTGAGGCGAGTCACAATAACGCGTTCCAGGACTTTCGCCGTAGTGTCGATCAGGCAAATAGGCCTGGGTGCCGTACCCGGCGGCTTGCCCGGTTTGGGAACAAGCACTAATACTGCTCTTTTCCACCTGTGGGGGATTTCTCCATTTACAAAGATGCCATTAAAGACGTTCTCGAAGTAGGCTGTGTGGTGGGTGACCGCTAGTTTAACCACCTCGGGGGGTATTCCATCAGGCCCCGGGGCCTTATTGGATTTTAGCTTAACAGCCGCGTTGCTAATTTCCTCCGCTGTAACTGGGGGTGGTGGGGGGTCCCCGATTGCCCTTATCCAGTTTGTTGTTGGGCGTATTGGGAAAAGCTCACTCGCTAGTTCCAATTTACGGTCCGTACTGAGTACTAGTTTTTCACGGACGCCAGTTCTTTTGCATGCAATTCTGTAGCCGTCTCCCCAGATATCGTTATCGACGCTCTCGATGATTTCATTCCAGCATCTGCGCTTGGACGCTTTGATGCTGGCACGTAGGTCGTTTCTGGCCTCTCGGTAGGCCGTATAGTTCCTGGCGGTTACGTCGACGAAACGCGCTGTTTTGGATCTAGTCCAGATCCTTTTTAGTTTGAGACATTTTTGGCGTAGTTGCGCAATTTCGCGGTTCCACCAGTATGCTGGTTTACCACGTGGATGGCCCACGGCCGGCAACGCGGCCTTGCAGGCCCTAGTTAGGGCCTCGGTTACGTTGTCGGCGTTTGGGTCGTGGGGTTGACCCAGCTCGTGCCGTAGTTTCTCAGTGACCGCCTCCTCCTTGTCGGGCTTGTAGCGCCACCTAGTTCCCTTGGTGGGGGGTTCCCGTATTGGGGCGTTTAGCGGATGCTCCTCAAGGAGTCGAAAGGTGATAAGTTGGTGGTCGCTGAGAGTTTCATCTTCCAGTACGCGCCAATCGCGAATTTTTCCCGCCAGCTCGGCGTTGGCGAACGTGATGTCGATTACGCTCTCGCTGTCACCCCTTCTGAATGTGGCCTCGTTGCCTACGTTTGCCACAATGAGGTCGTGGCCCGCCAGCCATTCGGCCAGCATTTGACCTCTTGCATTTTGTATGACAGAACCCCACAACGGATTTTTTGCATTGAAATCACCCGTGATAATGACTCCCCGTGTGTGCCCAAGGGCCCTGACGCACGTCGTGAGTTCATCTAGGAAGTTCGCGAATTCCTCGATGGTACAGTTCGGGGTCTTATAGCAGGAGAAAATCCCAACGCCATCGACGATGCACCAAGAGATGCCGTCGGCGCCGCCGGGATTGCAGACGCTCCTGTTGTAGACCCGTATTGCCGTATCCACTCTGTTGTCTTTAATCCATCTGCCATCGTCGCTAACGTGCCTTTTATTGGGCTCGGTAGTCAGTAGGACATCTGCTTTATGGACCTCCTTAGCATGGTAGAGGAGGTCCTGAGCTTCACGGCTCCTATTCAAGTTGACCTGCAGGAAGCAGGTCGGCTTTCTCACTATTGCGGTTTTCTGCGGGGGTTCTACCGCTTGTGGTCCCTCCGGCGTTCCGAAAGGGCTTAACTTTCCTTCGTGCCAGTGTTAGCGCTTGCCTGAATGCAGGGCATTTACCGTCTCCGGCTTTATGCCCCTCTTCGGAGCACGTGGGGCAACGTTCAGGGTTGGGACAGTTTTTAGAGAGGTGTCCATCTGAGCCGCATTTGTAGCACATGCCAGACCTGTCTGGGCCCTTGCAGTCCGCGACTACATGGTTTTGCCGCGTCGCTCATATTGATTCGGAGAGTCACTGCCTGGGTGTCACGCGCGTTGGCTCTAAGCTCGCTAAGTTTGTACCTTATTTTGTCCAGGCTACCGACCTTACACTCGATCGCGTTAATAACTTCGTCCCTCGCGGTGGCCGCGTCGATGCCCCTTATATGGAGTGTCTCCATGTCCTCATCCAGCCCCATGGTGTGTAGGCTAACCTCTTCGTTCGGAGTCTTGATTGCTTTCTGGATCTCGTTGAGGGCTTCCTCATTTTTGTCCAGTGTTATCACAAGCTTACCATCCTTGGTACTCTTGATGCCTCTGATGCTGTTAGTAGCAGCGTTTCCTTTTATGCAGTCCTTGACGTTGCTTAGGACCTCTTTGTATTCTTTTCCTTTTTGTTCTACGATGAGCGCATACGTGTTCCGATTCCTCTTTTGGTCTTTGCTACCTCTTTGCGGTTTTTTAGTCGCATAGATTTCTGCTTTGGTGTCTGTGTTATGAAATGTTGCTTCTACAAGTTTTCGGAAGCTCTTTGGGCTTATCGCGTTAATATGGTGTAATGCCACCCATTCGTCTCTGTTAGTTTCTGCCTTGATCAGTTGTAACTTCTCCCAGGTGTCCTCGATTGTGCCATCGAGGGCTACCCTGATCACTTTCCTATTAGCGCATTGCGTTTGGGACCGTACTTTAGTGCGTTGCTCGATCACCTCGAACTTCTCCTCTATTCCGACTAGGTCCGGGAATCTATCTCTATATTCCCTTTGTACGCCTTTGTCCATTGTGGTGTCGTCTGGTTCGACCAGAACCACTTTAACTACATTGTCCTTGGTGTCCAGTGGGCTGCCTGATTTCTCCTCGGTGTTGGTAAACACCTCTTCGCTCCAGTCCTTCTTATCAGCCTCTTTCCATGCTTCTAGTGTGTCGATCCGTTCAAGGGATGACAGCACCGATTTTGCACCATGCCATGGTGTCGTCTGTGTCCCGGCCTCTTTGGTTGAAGGCTTTGTTGGCAGCCTCGTGTCTGTCATGAATGCCTCAGTGGCAATCACTTTATGTTTGTCAATCCATGCCTTGATAACGGTACCCCCTAGCGTGGCTGTTCCATTTCTCAGTTTTGCAAAAACCATGTTACTTTTACCTCACTTCACCTTACAATAGCCAATCAAAATTATGCTTATTTGTTCCATGGTGCAGAAGGCATAATAAATATTCGGTGCTTAATTGTTCCATATGCGTGAACCAATTACACACTCTGTTTATATTATATATAGAGTGCTTTTTTGATTCTTAAGTATAGTTGAGTTTATGTTACCGATGTTATCTAAATTTTTAAAGTTATTAGCGCTATGTCTAGAAAAATATAAAAACAATTTATGTGCGTGTTTTATTATTTATATCAGGTAAATAAAGCAATTTGCAAGCTTCTAATTATCATATCGATTAATTTTAGTGAATGTTTCCCAAATGGATCGTAATAGTACACCAGCGGCGTCCGAAAGGCTTTGAAAAGCAAAGAGAGTTTTGTATTTGGAGGATAATAATGGATATGTTGAATCTCCGGTAGTGGAAGGAATGTTTGATAGCGATGACTCAGTCGGTAAAAGATATCACTGTTTAATATTTCGAAAACGAAAATAACAACGGACATTTGCAACAAATAATAGATGAAGAAATGCATAAAAAAACTGATGAACGTTCGAACCTTGAAGCAGCTTTAAATTATAAATCGGAAAAGATACCTATCCAAGAGTACCTGATTGGGGAGGAAGTTAGTGGGTTGAGGCAAAAGAAGACACGAAAACGATAAAGAAATCCTGAAAATTAGACAAGGAATGTTAAAAAATGTTAAGGAAGGCGGGAAATGAATATACAGATGAAAAGGGCAGGGTACATGCAGTAAAAAAAGTTAGAGTAAGTGTTTACAGAATTGTACATTTTCTTGTTAAAAAAGTATTGAAGATACAATTTTTGAAAATTTCTGGAAATTAAGCGACATCAAAAAACTTACTACTCTAAATTTGTTGAAAAGCATTGTCCAAGAAGAAGGTATTCTTCTCAGAATACAAACGATAAAGTGTTAAAAAGAAACAATGTTTTTAAATATTTCTTTGAGGTAAACAATCATCGACAACAAGTCTGCAGAGATTTTTATTAATAATATAAGCAGAGAATATATTATTTTTTAAAAACTAAAGATTTGAGCAATGGAGTTGGTAAATCTCTAGTAAAAGGAATATACGTAAAAAAACAGTTACCACAGGATGTTTTGGATGCGGTAAAGAAAACATATTGAAAGTTTTCCACACATTGAGTCCCATTATTGTCGTGCAAATACATCGAAACAATATCTTGATCCTTTTTTGGATTTAAAAAAAATGTAACGTCTATATCTCGAAAGCGAATATGCCTTACATAAAAGTCCAGTTAAATATGATAAATACCCAGTCAGCACGCTATGTCTTAAAGATGTCTTTTTTATGTCCATATCATGTCTTAACGTCTGAAGACGTCTTTTCACAGATGTAAAAACGACTAAAATGGATGTCTTTTAAATGTCTGTTATCTGTATCCTAGGATATCCCCAAATTAAAATTACGTAGAACTGTAACAAGTGTACTTACGTCATGTCATATTTACTTATTTATTTTATAAAACGAAGATGCTGCTTTATATTTCATAAATAACTCTCATTATAGTCATTACAATTTTTTAATTTTTAATGACTCAGTTATCCAATAATTATCGTAATTTTCATGCCCAACAAAATTTTTGTGAATGTAAATTTTAAACTAAATAAGATTAAAATATTATTAGGTATTTCTAAGTTATAAAAATTTCTGCTTCAGTTAAATACATTTGAATTAAGCGCCGTGCATATCTACTCTACTGGTAGCGTTACGAGCGGATAAAGATCAGTGTTGCCAATGTGTGGGGAATTCCTCAAATTCCGGATAATTCAACATACTCGAGGGTAATTTTTGGGGAAATATTGGGGAATTCATACGTTTTCTTAATTTAATTTAATTTTATCGATGTGTTTTAATTTTTTTAATTCCGTAACTATGAATTCTAACTCGCCGCAACTATTGGCACACATGGTTAAAAGTTTTTGTGATTATGTGATTCCTGGTCAAGTACCCTCTGAGGAAAGAGGTAAGCGAAGCTGAGAAGAAGAAAAGGTGATATGCGACTGCGGTGCACTGTCTGTCAGTTGTCAGTGTTGTCACTGTCAGTCACTGTGATACTCTAAATCGATGCTTTGTGTCCCTAAGTCTAAGTACCTAGTTGTTTATTCTGCACTGTTTGCCTCTTTATTTTGTGATAGTGATAAGTATAATAGTAAAAAGTATGAGTAGAAAAACATTTATTTCTTTAAATCGAAACTATTGAGTTAGTAGTGTAGTGGTTCTGGTGTGATACGATTGTTGTATAAAAATTGAAAACTTTACTAAGTATAGATAGTCTGCATGGATAAGTTTCTGATTAAGTTAGTCTCCAAACACAAGGAGCCCCCTATTGTTGCTCCATTATTAGTGGTAATGGTTTTTATAAATTTATATGCATATTTGAATTACTGCCAATATTGAATATTGTTTAGAATTCTGGATCAGTCTCCAGCGATGAGCTGATGCTGGTGCAGGAACAAGAGGAGCTGCACCATGATGAAGAGCAAATGGAGAATGCTGATGTTCGAGCTCGACCCAAACAAATGGAAAAGAAAGTAAATATAAATTTGTTTTCACTACCTGATCTAATTATCAACTTCATTTTAGAAACATGCTCAACAAGAAACCTCAAAACAGAGTGTAAGAACTGTAAGAAGACTAAGAAAAGATTCCAAATACAGAAAATCCTACAAAAAAACTTATTTTAATAAGTTTGCTCCTTCTTGGTTGAATGTGCCAGCATTTAAAGATTGGTTAGCAAAATATGGTGGTTTTAACCAAGAGGGTGAGTATGCTTATTGCAAAGTTTGTGACAATTAAAAGCCCACAAAAGTGATATTTTGCGGCATAGCGTGTCGACTAAACATAAGAAAAATTTCAACCAGATATCGACGAACCAAAATGTGGCGTGCCGCCTGAATATCAACTTGGTTAGGAAGGACACAAAAAATCTTTTAATGTACAGTTAGATAGTGGAGCTAGTGTAAGTGCTTGTAGCAAATTGATGAACAAGTAATTAAAATGTTCGTAGTCAGCGAGGGAGGCCCTATGATAATGGGACGTGATTTCTTGTCGAAATTTAATATAAAATTAAACATAGTAAATGCAGTAGCATCTAGCAATGCCAAAGTAGAAAAATTAATAGAAAAATATAAGAACATATTTAGAAATGAGTTAGGTTTATTTAAATACAGCAATGTTTCTTTGCAGCTCAAACCCACTGCCAAACCTGTTTTCCTTAAGCCTAGAAATGTACCTTATGCGTACAAAGAGAAACTGGAAGAAGAATTGGACCGATTGGAGAGAGATGGCATCATAACTCCTATCCCAAACAGCGAATGGGGTACACCTCTCGTTGTAGTGCCCAAGAATGATGGAAAGTCGTTACGCCTGTGCGGGGACTATAAAAGCACGCTAAATAAACATCTGGAGGAAGTAAGATATCCGTTGCCAACAGCGGAGGATATTTTTACCAAATTACATACAGGTGAGAAATTTTCAAAGATAGATTTATCGCAAGCATACGCGCAATTTAAGCTAGATGACAATTCAAAAAAACTTGTATCTTGGTCAACTCATAAAGGAGTTTTTCAAGTAAATAGATTACCATTTGCAGTGAGTCCTGGTAGTGCTATATGTCAACTTAATATAGAACAACTTTTTATAGGAATGGAAAAGGTTTCAAATTTCCTAGACGATATAATAGTGACTGGTAGAGACGAAAATGAACATGTAGAGACGTTGGACAAGGTTTTCAAGAAAATTGAAGAAGCTGGGTTAACAATAAAGCGAGAGAAATGTAATTTCTTCCAAGAAAAGATAGAATATCTAAGACATGTGATAACAAAACAAGGAATTCAAAAATCTTTAAAAAAAGTAAAAGCAATTGTAGGTGCAAAAAGGCCAGAAAATGTGCAGGAGGTGAGATCTTTTATTGGATTAGTGAATTATTACAGTAAATTCGTTAGCAATAGATCATCTTTATTGAAACCGATCTATAATTTGTTAAAAAAAAGATGAAAAATTTAACTGGACAAGTAAATGTGAGGAAGCTTTTATAACGATCAAAAATAAAATCGCAGAAGATATCATTCTAGCACATTTTGACCCAAAGTTACCTTTAGTACTAACCAGCGATGCATCGAACCAAGGAATGGCAGCCACGTTGAGCCATAGATATCCTAATGGAGAGGAAAGACCTATCGCTTGTGTGTCTAGAACTTTAACGAAAAATGAAGAAAATTGGTCAGTATTACAAAAGGAAAGTGCAGCATTGATATATGGGGTAAGAAAATTTGAAAAATATCTAGGAGGTAGACGTTTTATATTGAAAATATCACAAACCCCTAACAACTATTTTTGGACAGCATAAACAATTACCAGTCATGCACGCCAGTAGAATACAGCGCTGGGCAGTATATTTGTCAGGTTTTGACTACGAGATCCAGTATATAAAAGGCAAAAATAATAATATGAGCGATTATTTATCTAGAGCACCCCTAAAAGTATTTTTTTCAGACCCAGAATATGACAGTAAAGGCGAGTACCTGAACTTTGTCAGACATGCAGTAGAATGGCCCATAGACGGAGAAGAATAGCCAACGAAACAACCAAAGATCGTTTATTAAAAAGAGTATTAAAATACGTCAGCAACAATAATTGGCCGAGGAAGTTGGATGATGAAATTAAATCATATTACGCAAAACTTGAGGAATTGTCGGCAAACGATGGACTACCGATATGGGGTCATCGAGTTGTAATACCTAAAAAGTTTAGAGCAAAGCTACTTCAAGAGCTTCATACCGCTCATCTAGGTATTGGTAAGACAAAATCTTTAGTACGAAGTTATATATTTTGGCCAAACATCGACAAAGATATAGAGAATATGATAAATAGCTGTGAAGCATGCTTGTGTCAAAGACAAAGTCCACCTAGAGCACCGTTAACGTCGTGGCAGGCTGGGACGGAGGCGTGGAATAGAGTTCATGCTGATTACTTAGGTCCAGTCAAAGGAAAAATGATTTTAATAATAATAGATGCGTATAGCAAATATCCAGAAGCATATATAGTGAATTCATTGTCAGCCGAGGAACTAGAAAGGAAATTACGAGAGTGTTTTGCAAGATATGGAATACCGAGCACATTTGTAACGGACAATGGCACCCAGTTTGTATCCAAACAGATGAAAATATTTTTTCAGAGAAACGGCATCAAACATATCACGACGCCAGTAGCGTCACCGTCAAGTAACGGACAAGCAGAAAATCTAGTTAAAACGTTTAAGGCAAAGCTTAAAGCAGCAATTTGTGACATAGATAATAAACATGTTTCTTTACATACTCTCATTTGCAGATTTTTAATGGCGTATAGAAATGCAGAGCACGAGACGACAAAGTCGGCACCAGTAGAAATATTGATGGGAAGAAAATTACGTAGCAGATTCGACTTATTAAGAAAACCCCAAGAAAAGCAGCAGAATGAAACATCGAAGCGCATAAAAAGAAGTCAATTGAAATAAGCTAAGTATTATCGGAGCAGCAAAAGCAATACCAAAAATTTCCAAGTAGGTCAGCCAGTGATGGTACGAGATTACCGAGGCAACAAGACAGGATAGACACCGGCAGAGGAGAAAATAGATAGATCGATATATCTCTGCCGATTGTTAGAAAATGGCAAATCGTGGAAGCGTCATTAGAACCAGATAATAAACAGAGGTCAGGGGCATAAGAAGGTTAAAGGAAGCAGGTCGGCTAAAAAAATTGGCAGTGGGGGGATTGAGCAAGAAAACCAACCAACTCGAATTTCGTATGAAAGCTCGATGGTAAGACCGATTGCACGCACACATGAAAATAGCACAGATACCCATGTAAATAATACTAGTAGTAGGATGGTAGACGAAGTTAGCGATTTGAGTGACGAGAATTATTGCAGTTCACATAAAACTTTTTGCAGCGCAAGCAATGACAATTTAAGTGTAAAAAACTCTAACAATGATAACGAAAGACCCTCGGGTCGTGATAGTATATCTACTAATGTAAATTCTCTTAACAGATCCAAGAAAACGACGATAAGCCAGGAAGACGACAGCAGCAGTCGAGACAAGCAGAAGAGGAAAATCACCGTAGCTTCACATGCAGCCAGCAGTTCAAGGCCCAAGCGGAAATGCAAACCACCAGCGAGGTACAATGAGTATGTTTTGGACGAATCGGAATGAAAGAGTCCGTATAAGAAATATAAATGTAACAATAAAAAGACAGGCAGCTCAGAGCACATAAACATAAAAATTTGGATAGCTCTTTTGTATTGTAACATTCTTAACACAGGTTAGGGAAATATATTGAATTTTTCAATTACAAAAAAAAAAATAGTAAAAGTAAAGTACTTAAGGCAGCCACATAGGAGGTATTGAATAAATAGAATAGGAGATTAAATAAAAATGAATTCAATATTATACAAATAATAAATATTGTGTAGAACAGGGTATTTACAAAAATAGGATGGATTAAGTTAAATATAAAATTAATTTATATAGCAAGGAGCCAAAAAGCTCAGAGTAGGAGTGTGGCTTGCCATCTGACAGTGCACATGCGCTGAATATCAACTTGGTTAGGAAGGACACAAAGTCTCTCTCTGTTTGCCCTGGTCTGTCGTCGATGTTAGATGTAATGTACCAAACATGTATAATGTGATATATAAGGGCTGTGATATTAATAAACGAGATACCAACAAGAATCGTGAGTTATTCCACTAACCATCTATGTAACGAGACGTTACAAAAATATAGCTGATATGGTCAGTAGCCCGTTAAATGAAGCTATTAGGAGGGCAGAGATAAAAATCGCTGCATTCCTTGCGACAAATAATTTGCCTTTTCGTATTATGGACATATTAGGTCCATTATGCGCTGATGTTTTTGCGGATTCTAAAACTGCCAAAAATTTTATGATGAAAAGAACAAAAGCTACTGCTATGATTAAAGGTATTGGGTGACATTCTAGGCGAACAACTTTTCGAAACACTGAGGAAGCCTGGTGCTTTCTTTTCTCTTATTATGGATGAAACGATTGACAGAGCAACATTAAAGCAGTGTGCTTTTACGGTTATATATTTTTCGACTGCACGAAACCGAGTGGTAACTCAGTTTTTTGATATAGTTGCACTAACTTAAGGCACCGTAAGTGATCTTTATGAATATCTAATATCTGCAATTTTGTCAAAAAAAAAATACCATTTGATAATTTGGTTGGGTTTTCATCCGACACTTGCAACGTAATGTTTGGGGAGCACAATTCTGTTTTTACTTTGCTAAAAAAAAATTTGCCGCATACATCTGCATAAAGTGTTCATGCCACATGATACATCTTGCAGACTCAAAACCATGTTTGCAATTGCCTCGTTCCGTGGAAGATTTGTTAAGAAATTTAGGAGCGCATTTCAGCCGCAGTTATTACCGACAAGAACACTTCAAAGTATTTCAAGAATTTCTCCACACAGAAATTCATAAAATTTTATCACCTGCAGTAACACGTTGGCTATCTTGAAGTCTTGCGTAGATAGGGTAATAGAACAGTATGTAGCTCTTGGTGGTTACTTGGAAAATTTGGTTTTCCAAGATCCATCCAGAACAACTGAGGAAATGCTTCAAATTATGTCTAATAGATTTACAATTATTTATCTTGAATTTATGTCGTATGTACTTTAATACACTATTCTTCATAAAGTAAAGTAGGAGTGCGCAGGGCCTGAGTGCGATCTTTATCTGCTCGTGTAGTTTACCGCGTTTTTCTGGATTTACTGAATTTACTCGTGGTTAGTGATTTAGTGAAACATTAAACCGTTATTAAACATATTCTTTGTGTATAATTGTGGTTAGTATCTTGTAAAATGCTATTATTACTTTTTATTGATTTCGATCGATTTTCGATCAAATCACGTTGTGAACTACATTGTTATTGTAAGGTTATGTTAAGTTATGTAAAGTTACTTTTGACCTCGAATTTCGAAGCTTTTCTGACTTGAATTGCTTCACAGCTTAAAGAAACCGCAAGTAAAGCAGGAAAAGGAAAAAATTAAATAAATTTACATGCGGGCTATGAGGGCTAATGTAGGAAATGACTTGCCCTCCTCCGACAATCCTATTCAAGATTCCGAGGCAGGGAGCAGCTCAAACTTGAATGATACAGTACGACCTGTGCCTCGGCACAGATAAAACGTGTACCGTCTTATCACCAGGCGATAAATAGTTTTTTGCAAATTAGGAGTAAAAAGTAAAGTGAATAAAAATGCGTATAAATACATTTAGTTTAGATTTTTCGGAGATAAATGCAAATTTATCGGTTTTTGAAATACATGTTTATATAGAAAACAATTTAAGATTAAAGAGTGAAGAGATTGTGTCGATAGGAATATATGGCACTAAAGTATTTATAAAAGTATCAACGCAGGAGACCCTAGAATCAATCTTTGAGAAATACGAGCAAAAATTAAACTACACTGATCAACATGGAAACACATTCCAGATTAAATTAACCAATGAGAGTCTGAAAAAGACAGTTAAAATTCATAGAATTCCTATAGAAGTTCCAGATGTAGAAATAAAAAATATATTATCGCATTATGGAGTAATTGAAAATATTATGAACGATTGCTGGAAAAATCTTCCATATAAGTGCTATAATGACACAAAAATTATTAAAATGGAAATTAAGAAAGCAATACCGTTATGTATTAGTATTGGTGGAAGACAATATTGGACAACTTATGACGGCCAATCCAGAACTTGCAGGAGATGCATTTCTACAGTGCACGAAGCTAAAGAAAGCGATAAACTGATTAGCAATAGACTACAAAGAACAGATTTTGCATCAGTGGTTGCACATGGAAATAATATAAGAAAACCGATTAATTTACCAATAGAAGAGCCGGTTGTTGGAAATTTCACTAATTTACGTACGGCAAAAGCCAAAGAATTAGATATTGATAAATAGGAAGATAAAGAAAACAAGAATGTAAATCGAGAACGAAGTAATGAAGAAAGTGTTAATGTTCTGCAAGAGAAAATGAGGATAATGACACCGGTATATCAGAAAAAGTAATATGTGAAGAAATGGACGTTAGTAATGATTTGCCTAGGCCTAATCAGGAGGATGAAATTAACAGAAAACGAAGAAATTTGGGAAAAATTTTCAGCGAACCATCAGAAGATGAGACAGTTAAGCGAAGCCCACCCAAGAAGATTTTCATGCCAAGGGCAAACGATAGTGAAGAATATCGCTCCTTAGAAGAAGCTATTTCTGCTACTTGGTCTCAAGAAGTACAAAATGCTAGTGCGGAGGACTTTCTGTCAGAAAGTGAAATCTCATACCATGGATATAGTTCATCTACTACGGATGGCAAATATACCACTGGACCAAACATTAAAGAGAGGAAAGTGCCCAGTGAAAGTTCTAAAGTTAGTGGTGAACGGTATTAAGGATAAAAATTTCAGCAGTAAATAATATAGGTAAAGGTAATTTTGTTTCTTACGTAATTGCTACTTTTAATATTTGTACTATATCATCATCTGTCAAACTAGAGCTGTTAAAACAATTTGTTTATAGTAACAATATCGACATACTACTTTTACAAGAAGTGGCCTTTACAGATTTCTCGTTAAATGGGTATAATATTGTTCTAAATATAAATGAAAACCGCAGGGGAACTGCAATATTAATTAGAGATTGTATTAAATACAATGATATCAAACTTTTGGAATCATCACGTGGCATATCTATAGTTGTAAATGATGTTAGAATAGTAAATATTTATGCCCCCAGTGGCTCACAGAATAAAAATGAGAGAGAATATTTTTTCAACAATGAATTGTGTACACTATTTAAAATTGGGGAAAATCTGCTACTGGGTGGTGACTTTAATTGTGTTCTTAATCAGTCTGACTGTAATAATCCTAACTATAATTTTTCCAAGGAATTGAAAACTATTGTCATAGCATTTAAATTAACAGATATATGGTTCCATAAAAGTACTTGTGCTGGTTATACTTATTTTCATTCAAATACGGCTTCTAGGTTAGATAGATTTTATGTCTCTCAAAATTGTTTAGAACAGATAGGCATAACTAGTTTACATCCTGCACCTTTTTCTGACCACAGAGCACTAATTGTGAATTATAGATTTTTATTGGGAAATAATAACAACTTTTTTAAACATCGTGGTATCTGGAAGCTAAACAATGCTGTTTTGTTAGATACTGAAACTACAGAACTCTTTAAAAGCAATTGACTGCACTGAATAAAATTTAAAAGTAGATACAGAAATGTATTATCATGGTGGTGTGAATATGCGAAATCAAAAATACAGGCATTTTTGAAATAGAGATCTAGTGTAATTGTAAAAAGTAAAAGGAAAAAAATTGAGTTTTTTTATGTTATGCTTAAGAGATTTAATGGATATAAAGAATTTTTATATCAATGTGTTTTCTGAAATAAAAAATATAACTAATTATTAAAGAACAGAGATTATCTATGGAAGGTATTAAAATAAGGGCAAAAAATTATGATCAAATACAAAGTGAAAATGTATCTTTATTTCATTTAATTCGTGAGCAAAAATTTATGAAATTTAAAACAATAAATAAAATCAGTTCTGAAAATAATACGTATGAGGGCAGCGAAAATGTAGTGGAAGCGTTTTATGATTATTTTTCTAAAATGTATTCAGAAAATAAGGACTTGTTAAATCCAAATAACTTCTAGTCCAGTCATCTTAGTGGTTTCACCTCGGAATTCAAGATAACCGGCTGTAAACTCGTATAAACCTTTATTTTAACATTCTAAAACTTGTCTCAAAACCTACTTACGATAGCGTGGACGCAACTTGTAGATAACTAAGGTCAAAGGTCAAAAAATCGATTTTTGCGCATTTTTTGCAAATATAAAAAAAAAATTGTAAAATTTACGCTATTTGTATTTATTATAAATATTGTAGGGGATAAAATTCTCTACAACTTTTGTTTAAAAAATTTTTTTATACCTCAAACCGTTTTTGAGATAGAGGGCGGTGAGCGCGCAGTCTTTCACTATGTACGGTGTAATTCAAGTTCGATCTGTAGTCTCGGTCAAAAACACGTCGTATAAAGCCCGTTAATTATTGAAAAATATATAATTATAAATAATTTACATTTTTTCATTAAATATCACATTTAATATAATATTTTTTTTCATAAAAATCGATTTTTGCGCATTTTTTGCAAATATAAAAAAAAAATTGTAAAATTTACGCTATTTGTATTTATTATAAATACTGTAGGGGATAAAATTCTCTACAACTTTTGTTTAAAAAATTTTTTTATACCTCAAACCGTTTTTGAGATAGAGGGCGGTGAGCGCGCAGTCTTTCACTATGTACGGTGTAATTCAAGTTCGATCTGTAGTCTCGGTCAAAAACACGTCGTATAAAGCCCGTTAATTATTGAAAAATATATAATTATAAATAATTTACATTTTTTCATTAAATATCACATTTAATATAATATTTTTTTTCATAAATTAAGTATATCTTCATTTAATAACACTTACCTCTTTGTACAATTAGAAACTTATTAACAGAAATACTTTAATTACATTTTAATTATATTCAGATTTATACTAATTACTTCCTAAGTAAATAAAAAGACAATAAATAAATTTTTAATTTATATTTTTATTAAAAAATACGATTTCATACATTTTTCATGGTTGAAATTAAAAAAATTGAATAAAAATAAGAAGAACTCCATGTTGTTATTTTTAGTTTTCTTCTTCTTCTTCATCATCGTCGTCTGGTCGAAGTGGAATTTTAAATTCTTCTTCGTTTTCATCTTCAACGACATTTGTCTCTAAGTCTTCTAGGATTTCGGGGTCAAATGTACCATCTCCATTGACATCACTCTAATAGGGTGAAGCATTGAGACAAGCTTTGCCCATTACACTGGCCACAAGCTAAAGAGCACGGCAACCCCGATTTCCTGCATCCACATCGCGAACCACAACCATTCTTGCAGTTGCAGAATATTGTGTTCAGCAAATCTTCTGGAGCTGGAGGTAGAATTGTAGTGGTAGGTTCCAGGAATCCACGCATTATCCAACCCCATTCCTGGGGTTCTAAATCATGCCCTAACCAAGTCTAAACTTGATAATAAACACGGTTAAAATGTTGGTGAGCTGCTGCACTTGTTGGTGGAAGATTTGATAACTGATATACTTGATTTGATATACTTAATTTTTGAAAAAAATTATTATATTAAATGTGATATTTAATGAAAAAATGTAAATTATTTATAATTATATATTTTTCAATAATTAACGGGCTTTATACGGCGTGTTTTTGACCGAGACTACAGATCGAACTTGAATGACACCGTACATAGTGAAAGACTGCGCGCTCACCGCCCTCTATCTCAAAAATGGTTTGAGGTATAAAAAAATTTTTGAAACAAAAGTTGTAGAGATTTTTATCCCCTACAATATTTATAATAAATACAAATAGCGTAAATTTTACAGGGAACGAGATATTTGCAAAAAATGCGCAAAAAATCGATTTTTTGACCTTTGACCTTAGTTATCTACAAGTCGCGTCCACGCCATCGTAAGTAGGTTTTGAGACAAATTTTAGGATGTTAAAATAAAGGTTTATACGAATTTACAGCCGGTTATCTTGAATTCCGAGATTCTTACCCTATTTTGACTAAGATGACTGGATTATTCCCACAAGAAGTTTTTCAAAGCAGGTTACTAATGAGGCGAATGAATATATTGTAAAAAATATCACAGATACCGAAATTGAGGAAATTCTTAAACATACTGCAAGAAATAAATCACCTGGACCATAAGGATTAACTCCTGAATTTTATTCTCACTTTTGGAATGTAATTAAATATGAACTGACACAAATATTAAATGAAGTAAATAATGGAATGGAAATCCCCAAGTCTTTTAAAAAAGGTATAATTGTGTTGGTTCCAAAAGACAATAATCTAAAAAAAACTATCCGAATTTAGACCAATTTCACTATTAAATTCTGACTATAAAATTTTTATGAAATGTCTTAAAGAACGAATCACGAAATATCTCGACGAAATTGTCTCCATAGAACAGACTTGCATTTCAAAAACTAATAATATATTTTCTGCCCTAAATAAACTACGAGAATCTGTTGTTATCTCAAATATTGATAAAAAAAAATAAATTGCTGTTAAGTGTAGATTTTGACCATCCCTTTGATAGGGTTAACCATGCGTACTTATGGGCAATTATGGAAAAATTTAATTTTAGTCGAAGAGTAATCAACACGCTGAAAAATCTATACAAGGCAGCTCGATCAATTTTGCAAATTAACAGTAATATTAATAATGAGGTTAATATCGATTGTGGGGTTAGGCAGGGTGCCCATTGTCCATGATTTTATTTGTTATATCTATAGAACCTTTAATATCCTTTCTGAAAATGAGTAACATTAATGTAAATGGGTATGCAGACGATATAACTTTAATTTTTAACCACCCAACTGATATTAACCCCAGCAAAGATAAAATTGAAATGTACAGTAGGTATTCTGGAGCAAAATTAAATATCCGCAAGTGTGTACATACAAACATTTAAATTTTGTTTGGTTTAAGATTAAGAATGAGATAAGGATATTGGGTATTATGTTCAGTCCCAATTTACACGAGATGATAAGATCAAATTGGAACCGTATAACAAATAATGTACAAACCATTATTTTAACAAATAAAAATCGAGATCTATCTCTGTACCAAAGATCCACATTCATTAACTTATATGCTCTTTCAAAGGTATGGTTTATTGCACAGATTTTACCTATTCTTGTTATGGTCGCAAAAAGAACTTCTTCTATATGTGGTTGGTTCATATGGCACAAGTCTGTATGCAGAGTAGCTAGAACAACGCTTATATTACCCAGAATATTAGGAAGGCTAAACATTTTTGATCCCTGGCATAAGGCAAACGCACTCTTGATATATAATATTGTGAAATCGATAAAAACAGGAAATGTAATACGAGATCTTAATTTTGACAAAATTAGTAACCCTCCTTTTCCGAAATTGTACGCCCATCAAGCTCCACATGTGAGACGGTTTTTAAGCGAAACAGCATATATTAAAAAAGATTTGTTACTTGACGAAAATATATCAGCTAACAGCTTATACAAAGCTTTAATCTATCAGAACAAAGTAACTCCGAACATCATAAATAAAGATATACAAAAAAAATTGGAATCATGTGTTTGAAAACATTGTTAGGTATTGACCTCTAACTTGTGTTTGGACTGTATTACTTGCTTCTTTTGGGATGGCATAGAAAACTCACTTTCGTTTATACTTGTTTATTGTAACCACCTTCAATCTGTACATGCCATAGAAATTCTACGCACCCGGGAGCCTACCTCCTCGCTTCTCCGTAGTAACATTGGTGAGGGATTGCTTAGTTAGGCGTGCTCTCCCGCGGTGCGCACCAAATAAATTTAAAATACTTAAATATGGCGTTTTTGCCGTAACAAACATTAATAGTAGTATATTATTTCATAAACAAAAGAGCCTTGTTTACTATTTAATACACGATGCATATCCTTTTCAAAAAAAATTGATGAAGGTGGGAAGAACACAAAGTGACAAATGTACTATTTGTAATTTAGAAAGAGAAACGCTCAGGCATAAATTTCTTTGTTATGACCAAGTAAGACAAATATCAATTTACTTGCTACGTCTGATAAAAAATTTCACAGGCCTTCATCTAAATTTAACAGATATCATTTCTTACAATTTCAAATATAGAGACAAAGACCTAAATAAAATGGTTATGTTTTTAGTAACATGTACAATTTCTTATATTTTAGAAAATCAAAATCCAGTTAAATTTCTTGATTATAAATCGTATATTACTAGTGAATGTGATGTTTTAAGAAAAATAGATGTTTCTAAATATGTTAGGTTAAAAAATTTCTTGGGATAATGAAATAATAATACAATATTGTTTTGAACGTTTATACATGTATATTTAGAAGTATAAAATTATTGTAGTTTTAAATTTTTGACAAATAAAGTAAAAAAAAAAAATGATAAATACAGGATCGCCAATGAAGATTTAGAGAATTGTTCTGATCGAGATTCCAATAGTGACTCGGAGAGTGATGTTACAGAGGATATTGAAGAGCAAGATGATAAATATGTTTTGTCCTCTAATCCCGATTCGAATCTTTTTATGAGTGATAAGTCATTTAAAACAAATTTGGCAGAATGTGCATTAAAACACAATGTATCACATACTGCTGTAAATGATTTATTGAGGCTATTGCTGTCTGTTACCGAACAGTTGTCGTTGGATGCAAGAACTTTGCTTCAAACGGTAAGATCTGTTGAAGTAAAGTCAGTGGCTCCGGGCAACTATTTTCATTTTGGACTAAATAACTGTATAAAGTATTTTTCATAGTTTGGATCAAAAAGCAATTAGGAAGATGAATAATTACATAGGTCTTCTAATAAATATTGATGGATTGCCACTTACTAAAAGTTCGTCTAGTCAGGCGTATCCAATATTGACAAGTATTGTTGACAACAAGGATATTGTAGAAATGGTTGGAATTTATCATGGCAATGAAAAGCCACAAGACGCGAATGCATTTATGTTTGACTGTCCAAGACGCAATTAAAGCTATACAAAATGGTTTTAATTATAATAATCAACATTTCGCAGTACAAATCAAAGCAATAATTTGTGATGTTCCTGCTAAATCGAATATAAAATATGTAAAAGGTCCCGGTGGCTATGTGTCTTGTAGCAAATGTTATATCTATGATCGAGTTTATTTTCCTGACGTTAACAATCTTCATTTCAGAAATGACCATGAATTCGAAGAAAAAGAAGACGAAGATCATCATACTGGTAAATCGGATTTAGAAAAACTTCCCAAATTCGATATTATTAAAAGTTTTCCCCTAGACTATATGCACTTGGTTTGTTTGGGTGTTACTAAAAAAACTGTTGTTACTGTGGTATTATGGCAAACTCTCAACAGAAATATCTGTTTTAAAAATATCCAGTATTTCAAATTCTTTAATTAATATTTCAACCAAATGCCTTCAGAATTTAACAGGAAACCTCGCAGTTTAAATGAACCAAAGAGATGGAAGGCAACAGTGTTTTAGTGTTGAAAAAAATAGTCCTGATAGACATAAGAATTTTCTAACACTTCATACAGCTTTTACTATACTTTCATGTATAAAATATACGAATCTCTTGGAGTATGCTTCTGAACTGTCAGAATACTTTGTCAAAAGTTTCAAAATTTTATATGGTGAGGAAAACATGTCCCTTAATATCCATAATATATTACACTTAACAGAAGATGTAAAAAATCATGGTCCTATTGATGAGTTTAGTACCTTTCCTTTTGAGAACTATTTACAAAGTATTTTGAAATTAATTCGTAAAAGTGAAAGACCTTTACAACAAATTGTTAAGCTATATAGTGGAAAACTGTGCTTTGAGAAAGAAAAAGAAGTTACCAAAACTTCTCCAATTTTTAAAAATAAACATATCAATGGTCCACTACTATGTCATGTCAACTTCACCGAATAGTATCAAACTGTCTTTTTTTTCTACATTTTTATATAATTCTCCCAAAAATACTTGCTGTTTAGAAAAAAAAATGATATTATACAAATCGTTAATTTTGGAATATAGGAACAAGTTTCTTACATACTTGGAAAAAAATATAATAATAAAATCTCTTTTTATGATTCTCCATGCCAATCATCCGAACTGGTCATTTTTAAGGTAGATAAATTAAATAATGACATTGAGATATTTGTTATTGATGATATTGCCTATAAGTGTATTAATTTAGATTTTCAGCAAGTTTGTGTAGTATTTCCATTATTGCACTCTTGGTAGCTTAACCTTAACTTTCAATAATCCAGTAAAAATATAAAGCATGGACAGAAAAAATTGCCTCGAACTTGGCTGTGCAGTGCAAAGGGCATCACCTATTTATTATTACTATTATGCAAACCTAGAAAATCTTTGTAACCTAAGACATGTAGATTTTTTTTCTCAAACCAAAATTTATAAAAATAGTATGTAATCCAAATTGTAGGTAATTTTATTAGTTTTAACTTTTGTTTGATATTTAGAATAGTTTTTGAATTATTTACCCAAACTAACCTTTCATGCCCTCGATGCGGACTGATTCCGCAACATGCAAAGTTTCAAGTTGTTTTTTTTTTATTTTTTAAACCTATTTCTTGTAAATTTTAATATTATAAATGAATAAAGACGTATTATTATTATTATTATTATTATTATTATCTTTAGATGTTATGTATTGTTTTTGTTATATGTTAAAGTTTGGTAATATGTAATAACATTAAAAATAAGGATATATTTTAAGTTGGCGATGGAGACAATATTCATCATATTATTTGTTATTATATAAATAATATAACAAATACTAGACTGCTAATTATTTATTGTTGACCTTAATACAGGGTATTTGTTTTTTTGTTGTAGGTATTCGTATATACTTTTTTGTGCTACTGGCCAAAAATATTAATATTACATTATTGGAAAAGATATACATACTGAAACAAGATGGACCAAAGGACAGACATGGACCAAGCTGTATCGACGTGGGCTGTGATACAGTTTATAGGCGATGCAACTGTGGAAGCTGTTCCATATACATGGATACAAGGGGATCTTTGTTACTGGCCAAATTTTGCAAATTCAAATAAACTGTAATAAGAAAATGTGAACCATTTAACACTTGTTGGCCAACACACAAGGCGAAAATTTTTAGAAATGCCACTTTTGGTCAGCATCAATTTTTAATTTTTGTATGCTTATATTATTATTATTAAATTATGGGTTGTTAACGTTAAATTATATTTCAGACGATTACATGATAGCTCGAAACAAAGCCAAGGTTGCAGAGGAAACGAGTGACCTTAACTCAGCATCCGAAGGTAATGAAGCGTGATGATTCATCACCAGATGAAAATGAAAGTTGATTGCCAAGTCCTCCAGGAATACAAAAAACTAAAGAAAAGGTTGGTAAACATTGACAGATTTCTACAGATTTGATTTTTGTGAATATGTATATAAAGATTTCGTCCATATGTATCTGTGATGTGAGCACGTTAAGGATCCTAACCTCACAAAAAAGTGGGGATTCGGCAACATTTTCAGGTTAGTCACCCAACCGAATCATACCGACTCTTCATCATCTCATAGAGCTGGACAGAAGAATGACAAACAATTGCCATCTTACAAATGTAACGAAACAGGTACAGACTTTATTCTTATTTTAAATTCGAAATAATAGCATATTAAGCTATGAGGTCGGTATAACCACATTATTAAGGAATTGACAAAAAATATGATAAAGAGACACAGCCGAGTTTTTTCAATTTCCGAGATCTTGTAACAATCGAATAGATTTTACTGTTTTTCGTACGATCGAAAATGTTGCATAAATTGAAATAACATGTAAAATTATTTTGAGGTTAGGTAAATATAGATAAAATAACTTTGACGTTAGCTGTCATGTAAGAATTTCATTCGAATTAAATGTTCTAATATCAATATCATTCAATAATTGTTTAATATTAATACATAAAGTGTCTTACTTACTATTGATTATACATTTAATAGTAATATTTCGAGGTAGAATTTGCATACTTTACAAATAAAATATGTTATTATTACTAACCTAGGATATTACTGAATTATTATACGCCCGTTGCTATGGAAACGAGCTACTGTGTTGGAAATTCAATTTATAGAGCCTACTATCATAGGTGGCAAAATACGCGATCGTACGAAAATAATATTTTCTTGTAGTACTACATAAATGTTGTAAGTCGATGACCTACTAGTAGTAAGTAATGTATTATAATTTAGCGCTCTTCGTCAGCACACACAATAGCTGTTTATGCTTCATTTGTTTCAGTCCTTATTTATATAAGTCAGAGCGATGGAAAATTTCTTGCTACTAATTCTCAATTTTAAAATGTTACTATTTTATACATATTTTTTTATATTTCAGATAAGGCGGCAAAATCATGTTGTGATGGGCCTAATAACAGATACGCTATCAGAGGTTAAGGACATAAAAAATGCTCTCCAAAATTAAAGTGGCCGAGATGCAAGACGATGAAAATAAAAATAGGTTTCTTAAGTCTCCAGGAATTAATTTTCCTATTAATACAGATGAGTTTGAGCAATTGGAAACTCTATTAGCAAAGGAGGAGGAGTTTAAAAATGCTGTGAGTATTTTAAAATCATTTACATATATTTCTTTTTTCTTTAAATACATACTACACTTTATTCTGAATGATATATTAAGAAATATGTTTTCATTTCATTTTTATTTTAATAACATATATTTGGAATATTTTTAGTTCTTGGTCAGTGGCGTATCCATAGCTTACTTTATATTTAATTACTTCGCTCTTTTTTCTTATTATGATTATGATTTCAAGTAAAAAATAAAAATTTGGTCAGTCAAATCAGGGTCTGCCCCTGCAGCATTAATTTCTGGTTACGCCACTGCAGTGGCGGCTCGTGCTATTGTCTGCAGAGGAGGCTTGATATTTTGAAAGACAATAACTAGAGAAATTTCTACAAGTAAAAGATATTAATTGGGAAGATTGGAAGATATGCAGCTTCTTCCAAAGAGAGGCTCAGCCTGCCCTGCCTCCCCTGACGAGCCGCCACTGCGCCACTCCTTGGAATAAGTATTTATTAAGTAGGAGGATAGACACAAGTAGATATAGATACAAAATTTTAGGTTGAAGAATTATCAAGATTGGGCGGATCTTCAGCGTACGACTTAATTAAACGAATATTAAGCCTAACGCTAACTAATGACCAGACAATAAAATATAGCTGGCTCGGGCGGAAGGGGAAAAGAATATTTAATAATTTAATTATTTCAAAAGTTTTAATAAGTACGTTTGTATATTGGCTTTAACATAACCTTTAACAAAAATCAGTAAGATATAATTTTGGTTTCTTTGTGTTAAAGCACACTGATTTTATTATTATTAAAAACATTCTTACTCACTTCATGCAAGCCTCAAAAAGAAGAATAATCATAATCAATTTAAAGTCTTTTGTAGGCCCATTTTGTAGCATTTTGTTTTGGCTTACGAAAATGATGAAATTTTTAGGGAAATATTGCAGTAATTTTCTTGCCAAAATGGTGAAAGGGCAAATTTTCATTATTTTATTTTAGTATAATTAATTTTACTGGTAGTTTGTGCTACCGGTGCGCAAAGGGTTATTTTCTCAAATAGTCGTCTAAAATTCAATAAAAATGCTATTTTAAGGTTTCAGTCCGCCATAATGTATTAGCAATCTGTTTTTAAAAATTCCAGAATCGAACTCGTTATCAGCTAGTCTAAAAATATACGGTTATTAATTTTAGAGTACATACCAAATTTTGAATTTGGACCATCTATTGGGGAAAATGGTTCACTTTGCGGCTTGATATTATTTATCAAACAACAGATAAACTTTTCATTTTTGCTTCTAAAATCGAAATTAATGGGAATAATTAAATTAAAAAAGTATTTAATGTTCTCCAACAAGTGAAGGTAGTATACTTTTTTGTGGGAAAAATACTTTGAGCAATTGTTATGAACTAATAAATCAATATAAGTGGGTAGGTATTTGAATTTCCATGGCAGGAAGCGTACCTTTGAAAATATACTTGTAATATAAATCATCAAAAGATGTTTCTTTTATATAGATTCAGTATCCTTAAGATGTCTTGAATATCTAAACCTGACAGCTTCTGGACCTCTTTAAGATGTCTTCGTGCTGTCTGGGTGCAGACAAATATTTATTTAATAACCAATATAATCTGACTTTTTTTGTGATAAGATATATAAATTTATAAAAAACAAAACCGACGATGACACAAAAGAATATGATAATCATTTCGGCAAATCAGAGAGAGATAATGACCGAGATATTAGTAAAATTGATACGGCCATCGCAGTTATTTGTTTTGATTTGCCAAAAAAACGATGTATCGATTTTTTTTTTAAATACGGCATATAATTTAACGGCGCACTGTTCTGTTGACAAAGTTACATATTGTGCCCTATGGCACGAGACAATTTCTGGCAGTGCAGGCAATCATATTGCTAGTACTGTAATTAGAATTTTAAAAGTCTGGCATTCTAACCCAACAATAAAACAATTATGTTGTGGTCAGATTCCTGTGTTCCGCAAAATCGAAACTCTTTTATATCCATAGCTTTGTAACACTTCTTGCAACAAAATTATAGCATTGAGACAATTGAACAAAAATTTTCAGAGGCAGAACATAGTTTAATTCAAGAGGTTAATTGTGTACACAGTAAGAATAAGAGAGCCTTAAAGCATTGAGAAATATACTATCTACTGTCTCTTCTTCAATTTTTAAAGTTGGTTCCTCCAGGTACACCGTTAAAAGTAATCCAAAAGGATAATTTTTTAAATTTTGAATCAGCAGCTAAAGCCCTTTGTTATAAAGAAGTTCCTTATTCAGAGTTAAAGCATGTTAAATATGAAGAACATTCAGTAGAGTATGTGTGTTTTAAAACTTCTTTTGACAAAGACATAGTTATGGAATCAGTGCACAGTACACATTAATATTAAGCCAACAACTAGAACTAGCAGCATTCTTTTAGCAAAGATAATAATAATTATTCAATTATTAAACCAGTAATTCATCGACCATTAATGGATAAAACAAAAACTGATCATCTGAAAGCAATGTTTGCTTACATGCCTCAGGTTGACAAACAATTTTACTTAACTGTTTTGCAAAAAGTGGAAGTTAAACATTTAGCTCAGAAAATTGCTGGATCCAAAAAGCCAATAAAACAAATACAAAAAAGAACAGCAGGCCCAAGTAACACAAGGAGTTGTATTTTGGTCATCATCATGTTACAGTAGCTAAAAAGGATAGCAGATACTGGACGTCCATATACATATATTTATTATCTTCAATACGATTAATTTAGTGAGATAAAAAAATCAAATGTGAAGTTTATGTATCTAGCCTTCAAACACGTAGGTAATATAACTAATATGGCCTACAACTTTTTAGTTATAAAAGTTTTTTAGACATTATATAAAAAGGAAGCGACTAAATATATAATAAAAAAAATACTAGACAAGTTGTCACACAATAAAATTAATAAACTCGAATTTCATTTATTAAATGTTCATAATATTGTGTGCAAATTGGTTATCATTAAATGAACTCTCACGTTTATTGTCTTAAGTTCAGTCTATTCCAGTGCTATAAAATATAAAATTAAAATACTTGAAAATTGAATGCGAATCCCGAATCCTTTAATAATTAAAAATTTCTGTTTTTAGGAGACTGATGAACATTTTGTATGTTGTTAGCTCCAGGATTAAGTTGAAGTGTGTTATAGTTAATATAAGAATGGTATCATTTATTGTAATTCTATTCTCGATCTAAATCTTTTTAACACTTTTGCTGCCAGATCATGATCTTAGGTTTTACCATAGAAACCTTTCACACAAGTCATATATTATAATTTATTATTATAAAAGAGTAAAAGTTGCAGTCGGGCGTAGCCGACCACGAAAACCTATTAGATAAATATTTTTCCGAATGTGGCACCTACCAGATATACAGTGTGTCCCAGGATAGATGTAACAAGAGGTGTAATGGACCAAACATTTTGGAATTTTGGAATTGTATTTGGGGATTGAGTCCTGTTTGTTGTAAAACTAAAGTATACCAAAAATGACTTGATTTGGTGTTCTACAGGGTGTTTTATAAGCAAAGTTGTAAAAATCACCACTAATAAAGTACCTTTATTTTTCATAATATGAAAAAATTCCACTAAGAAAAGTTATTTAGAATGCAATTTTATACCCCTATACCAAATTTCAGGAATATAAAATTATTTTTTTGAAACTTCCCATTTTTTCAATAAATTAGTATTTTATTTTGAACCATTCAATTAAAACTGCATAGAAATTATTTTTTGTGAATTAATATTTAAAGTTATATAGAAGCTAAAAGTAGGCTATGAGAAAAGCAGTGGATACACATTTATCATTTATTATTGACATATCTGTCAAACCTAGTCAATATTATCCTTAATTTCTGTTTCAAATTAACGAACCAAGCATAAAAAATTAAGTGAAAATGGTACTCACAGTGCGTGAAAAAATTTATATTGTGCAATGCTACGGAATTGGCGGTGAAAACTCGCTAAGAGAAGTGGTAAGCCAATTTAATTTGAAATTTCCAACACAGCTTTGTCACGTACTCAGGCTATGAGAATAATTAAAAAGTTTCTGGCTACTGGTAGTGTTCTTAACATAGAAAAATAAAAGCATATGATGAAGACAATGTTGGGGCTATTATAGCTCATGCCTCTGTTATAGAAAATCCTAGGATGCCACTAAGAGAGAGATCAGCTCTTATTAATATTAGCAAGTCTGAACTCCAAAGAATTTACAAGGCAAAGAAAATTAGGGCATATAAAGCAAATTATAAACATACGCTTGAAAAGGGAGATGACGGCAGTAGGTTGGATTTTTGTTTGACCATTGGAAAAAAAATCATGGAAGAGAGATTTTTTCATCATTTCATAATTTTCTCAGATGAATCCACATTCATAACCAATGGTGTTGTTTCATTTCAGAATTGTCGGTTTTGGGCTTCTGAAAATCCAAATTTTAGAATTCATTGTAGAAGACAATATTATAAAAAAGTGAATGTGTGGTGTGCCGTTTCTTATCACGTTGGAGTTATTGGACCTTATTTCATTGAGGGAAGGTTAAAGGGAAGGTTATTTACAGCTTCTTGAAAGATTTTCTGAAGAACATTTAAATATTTTAAGAGATAAGCCTTTAGTTCATTTTCAACATGATGGTTGCCCTGGCCACTCCACAGAAATGGTTAATCGGTGGTTGAATTTAACTTTTGGAGAAAATTGGATTGCCAGGAATGGACCAATCAAGTGGCCGGCGAGATCCCCAGACCTATCAATATCAATATTGGATTTCTTTTTATGGGGTCGCCTCAAGCAGTTGGTTTACGCTGAACCACTTCCTAACGATGTAGTAGTATTGAAGCAGAGAATTACAAATGTCGTAAACTCCATACGGTTAGATCATATTCGAAACAGTTTTAAGGACTTCAGGCGAAGGATCGAAATGTGTGTGGATGTGGGTAGTAGCTACGTCGAATAATAAAAAAATTGTAAACAATGTTTTGTATTGGTCAATAATTAATTTGTTTGTGAATCTGTTATGTTTTTGACATTTATTACTTGTTATAATTTTTAAACCTCATTAATCTTCCGCTAGTAATTGTTTCTTGTTTTACAATTAGTTCGATTAACATTATACCTTCTTACATCTGGTATATTCAATTTTTTATTTACCAATAGCCTACTTTTTGAGATGATTAACATTTGCTCCTACACAACTTTAAGTATGAATTCAACTCTTAATTCGCAAAAATGGGAAGTTTCAAAAAAATAATTTTATATTCCTGAAATTTGGTATAAAGGTATAAAATTGCATTCTAAATAACTTTTCTTAGTGGAATTTTTTCATATTTTGAAAAATAAAGGTACTTTATTAGTGGTGATTTTTACAACTTTGCTTATAAAACACCCTGTAGAACACCAAATCAAGTCATTTTTGATATACTTTAGTTTTACAACAAGCAGGACTCAATCCCCAAATACCATTCCAAAATTCCAAAATTTTTGGTCTATTACACCTCTTGTTACATCTATCCTGGGACACACTTATACTTACCAAGTTTGAAAGAACTTTTGTTTCATATGATATCATATTCTCGTTCAAATACTTATCTCCGTGGGAGTGAGCCGATTGGCAACTGCTAATAACTATGTTCATTTAGAGGATTTATTAACTTACCTAAGAAGTCAGGATCGAAATCATGGTGGTAAAAGACGAATTGAGGGGGAACCAGAACGTTCAAAAATACGTTGTTTTAATTGTAACAATCAGGGGCATAAACGTGCACAGTGCCCAAAACGTCGGGATTCGTCTCAAAATTCTTTACCCTCTACAACCACTAAAACAACAGTATGTAGTTCTTGCCACAAACTTGGCCATTATGAACGAGATTGTCGAAAAAAATTAAAAATAAAACCTAAAGTAGTGAATACTATTTCAAATCGGTTGGTAAATCTTTATTTCAAAACCGTAATCATAAATGAACTAACTTTCGAAGGTCTAGTGGACACCGGTAGTGAATGTTCATTAATAAAATACTCGGTAGTGGAAAGATTAAACATATTGGTTTCAAACTCCGTAACACGTTTAATGAAGTCTTTCGCTGGTGACGTTTATAGTTCAAACGAAATAGTAACATTAGAAATAAACATTGATTCAGTGAAGATTGCAGGAGAATTAGTTGTAGTGCCTGATTATATATGTCCTACGGATATATTGGTGGGAAATAATTTTCTTTCTCAAACCCATGTTATTTTCATTAAAAATGGTTATGATCTAAAATTTATACAGGCGAATTCTGCGGTAGAAAACACAGTATTGTTAGTTTTGGGGGAGCCGTCCAAACAGCCTATCACTACCGCTTTAATATCGTGCTCCGAAAAAGAATTAGAGATACTGGAAATATTAAATATTTATCGAAATTGTGTTTCATTAAATTTGTCGGAAATGGGAAAAACTGATTGTGTTAAAATGAACATTTTATTAACAACAACAAACCCAGTAGTCTATAACCCGTACCGCCTACCAGAATTTCAGAAGTTAAAATTAAGGGAAATGATTAAAGAGCTATTAAATAATCAAATTATTCGTGAATCGCTAAGCCCATATGCTAGTCCAGTTATATTAGTACCAAAACCAAATGGCGACTATCGCTTATGCGTAGACTATCGGAAATTAAATAGTATAACAATTAAAGAAACTTTTCTGTTACCTCTAATTGACGATCAAATCGACAAACAGGTAAATTTCAAATATTTCATAGTTTTAGATTTATTTTCGGGATACTATCAAGTACAAATGGCTGACCAGGCTATAGACAAAACCGCTTTTATAACTCCTGATGGAAAATATGAGTTTCTCAGAATGAGTTTTGATTTAACAAATGCGCCATATGTTTTCCAACAAATGATGATTAAAATTCTTCAGGAACTCCCTGAAAAAACTGCTATAGTATACCTTGATGACGTTTTAATACCTTCAAAAACCACAGATGAAGGTTTGGCAAAATTAAAACTAGTTTTGACTGTTTTTCAAAAATACAATTTAACTTTAAACATTACAAAATGTAAATTCTTCCAACAAGAAATTAAGTATTTAGGGCGTTTAATATCTGAAGGAAATGTTCGACCTGACAAACAAAAACTAGCAGCTATTAGTCATTTACAACTTCCTAAAAATAAAAAGGAGCTTCGACAAGTCTTGTGTCTCACAGGTTATTTCCGTAAATTTATAAAAAATTATGCCGTAATTGCTCAGCCATTAACAACCTTATTAAAGAAAAATAGTGTTTGGGCTTGGGGAAATTTGCAATTGGAAGCATTTAATTCATTAAAGGCTGCTTTAAGTAAAGACCCAGTATTAAAAATTTATGACCCTAGCTTACCAATCGAATTACACTGTGAAGCTAGCAGTAAGGGGGTGGCAGGCATTTTAATGCAAAAACATGGGAATAACTGGCATCCTGTAGCATTTTATAGTAAACAGTGCACTTACGAACAAAGTAAATATCACTCTTATGAACTTGAAACAATGGCTATAGCATATTCTCTGCGTCATTTTCGTATTAACCTTCTAAAACCTTTGTTATATACACCGATTGCGCTGCCGTACGAAGCACATTTACAAAAAAAGATTTGCTTCTGAGTTGGTGGCTAGAAATACAAGAATTTTCTTTTGATATTTGTTACCGTAAGCAAGTTAGCATGAGGCATGCAGATTGCTTAAGCCGTAACCCGATCCCAGACATTAAACTTATAGAAAATATAATAAACATTACAGAGTCTAAATGGATTGAGGCAGTTCAAAATAAAGATGACAAAATTCAGTTCATATTTACAGTGTTAAAATCTAAACGAACAAAGAATAATCGAAATTACTTCGAAAATTATTGTGTAAAGAAAGGCATTCTTTATCGCAAAATAAATTTTGAACTTAAATGGGTTGTACCAAATTCTTGTAGATGGCTTATCTGTAGATTAAACCACGATGACGCCGGACATTTTGGTTTTCAAAAAACACTAGAGAGAATTCAATGAAATTACTGGTTTAAACAGATGCGACATTTTGTAAAAAAATACGTAGCAGCATGTTTAAATTGCATGCACATGAAATTGGCCTCTGGAGCTAAACCAGGGTTTTTACATCCGATCCCAAAAGAAGTAGTTCCTTTTTCTACTGTACATGTGGATCATGTCGCACCATTTATACTTTCTAGGAAGAAAAATACGTATTTGTTAGTGTTGATCGACGGATTTACAAAGTTTACTTTTCTCCGGGCAGTTCGAAATACAAAAGCTAAGCACGTTTTAGAATTTTTGGAAGATTTTATGTTTTTATTCGGTGCGCCCTCTCGGATCATCTCTGACCGAGGTAGTTGTTTTCCGTCAAAGAAAATGACAGAATTTTGTATAAAACATAACATTAAGCACATGCAGTGGCTACCTCTCGAGCAAATGGCCAATGTGAGAGGGTGAACCACACTGTTGTTCGATCATTACGTTGTCTCTCTGTCAACGATGATACCGAGGCCTTGTGGGACACACATGTAAAAAAAGTACAATTTAGTATAAATTCAACCATAAATAAAACAACGGGAAAATCACCTTTTATGGCGTTAATGGGCATTAACCCAAAACCTTTACCTGATTCGTTCATTCTAAATGAGGTGGGAGCCGACATTGCTCAGGCTGATTTGCCCACACTACGTGCAGAAATAGAATAGAAAATCACCGCAGAATAAAACAAACAGAAACTAAATTTTAATCAAAAACGCAAATCACCGACACAATATGCTGTAGACGATTTAGTCATCGTACGTAAAACAGCTTTTCCAGCTACGGGGTCAAGTCATAAACTCGTGCCAAAATTTAGAGGACCATTTCGAGTTCTGAAAGTCTTGCCAAATGACAGATTTGTGGTTAAAAGGCAGACCTACGACTACCATTGTTGCAATAGACAGCATTAAACCGTGGATAGTATTAAATGACCCTCACTGTCAACCAAAACTTTAAGTTAAATCACCGAAATGCATGGCTAGTACCTAAGTGTTTTATTTTATTGTTTTATTGTCTTAAAAACCATTTGTATCTCCTTTGTTTCTATAAACAGTACATAAATATTTCAACGTTTGCCGGTCTAGTTATTTCCTTCTTTTGAATTAAAATATAAACTGACCACCGCAGAAATACAATTATAAACTGGTCTCCGCAATACTTTTGATCTCCGATACACTATTTAGATTTCTGCAACATTTTTGATCTACGATACTCTGAGTTGGGCTCCGCAATACTTTTGATCTCCGATACACTGTTTAGATTTCTGCAACATTTTTGATCTACGATACTCTGACTTGGGCTCGGCAATACTTTTGATCTCCGATACACTGTTTAGATTTCTGCAACATTTTTGATCTACGATACTTTGAGTTGGTCTCCGCAATACTTTTGATCTCCGATACACTGTTTTGATTTCTGCAACATTTTTGATCTACAATATTTTGAGTTGGTCTCCATAATAATTTTGATCCCCGATACACTGATTTGATCTTCGGAACACCTTTGATCTCCATATTCTCATCTGACCTCAGCAGTACTTTTGATCTCCGACCTGATCACCGATTTGATATTCCTTACACAATTTTTGTTTTGAGGTTTCTCAAGTCTCAGCCAGTAGGTTGCTCGTGGACGAGCACCTGTCAGGATGGACGAGCTGTCAGGGTCAAGGTCATGCGGCTGGAACTCTGAAGCCGTCGTAAGTTTAGCAATAGTCATAAATAATATCATATGTAAACTATTGAAGTATTTGCTGAATAGTCGATTATGACTAACTGGAAAGAAGTGTGTAAGATTTAAAAATGAGTTAGTTAGAGTTGTACCATAATAGGAAATAAACGTGTGTACAAAAGTATTAAGTGTTTCCTGTACCTATAAAGTAGTTTATTCTATGATTTACCCCTTGTGACCTTCGAGTTGTGACCTTAAGCCCCATACAATTTTATTCCATTTGATTTTAGCAGAAAAATAATAAATGATTGAAAGCTTTATTTATGTAGACAAAGATTAGGTTATGCCAACATTGCAGAAGTATTCAGTTAATAGTGATTGATTTGATTTACAATATGTTTATTTATATATTAAACATTAATTTTAATAGATTTTGAAGTTAGCTTTAGTGATTTATTTTGTATGTACGACCGCTTAGATTATGTCACTAATTGGTGTCCATTTGCGTTGTTTAATGTGTTCTATTGCAGAACTAAATACTCTAATTCTTTTCAATCTCTAGTATTTTTATTCAAGAATAATTATGATTGATGACCCATATCTGCAAACGGTCGGTCTAACAGATTTTCAATATTGTCTTTCTTAATTCAATATGCTCACCAGAATACAACAACTTAATTAAAATCGATTATTTTTAATAAGCAATATTAGTTACTTTCAGATATTGGAAATTAACCAATGATCACCAGAATAAGGCTTATTAACTGGCGTCCGATCACTATCTCGTCGGTCATCATAAGAACTTTCCATAAGATCCTGGCGGTGAGATCATCACGCCTAGAATTTCACGAGCATCAGAGAGAATTTCGCCGCATTGACGGCACACGGTACACTAAAAATGAAGACATACTAGAGGATCAAGATCGCATACTCAATGGTGATGAAGCCGGATTTTCTTTGGACTCAAAAACCGGAAAAGTTTTGGGGTGGAAAAATGTATATTCCAGTAAAATGGGCAATGGAAAAGCTAACATTACCGTGCTGATAGTCACGGCGAGTGGTAAAATATGACCACCTTTGTTCTTGTTTCCCTACATCAAACCACCAAAAGCATTACTTGATAACATGCCGTCAAACTGGGTTTTGGGAAGGTCAGATAGTGTTTAGATGAAGGGATATGTGGGTTACACAAAACAACCTTAAAAGACCAATTTTAGCGTATTTAAGCCTTTAAAGACTGAATGGAAAAAGACAGTCAGAAAATGGCAGTTGACCAGAAAACGTCAACTGTTCAGTGCATAAGCTGAACTTTTGTCTAGTTTTTCAAGAAACGCTGAACAACACCAGTATGCAGGATGACATTATAAACGGCTTTAGAAAATGTGGCTTGTATCCTTTCAATGCCAATAATCTGGATTATTCTAAATACGTAAAGAATTTCTTAGAACGACAAAATGCTACAACTACTTCAGAAACGCAATCAGAATATCCAACACCATTTGAAATTCAATCAGCTAAGAAGAGATCCGAGGTACGGAATAATTGTTGATCTTATCATGGACGAGATCATTGTTCTAGAAAATTCAGTCAATGATGGCACGATCAATAATTTAGTGTGTGCCAGTAATTTAGTAGGTGAAAGTATTCGAAATCAACGATACTGAAATGTTTTAGTCTGAAGAAACTCTCAACTTTCGAAGAAACTACACTGAATATTCACAATTCGGAATGCGAGAATATACAGACCAACGAAAAATTTACGACTACCAAAGGTACAAATTGCACAGAGGCTCCGAAGAGCGACCTTACTGCAAGTTGTACGAATATACAAAAAAACCGAAGCTCTGACAATTCTATCAATGCTTGCTCTATGCCAAGCATTGATGAGAAGGCTATCTCCAATAAAAACAAGTCAAAATTGTCAAATGTCCACATAGACAGTTTCAGTTCAAATTGAGGGCATACTCAAAGTAATAACCTAGCTTGCTCGTCTTTAAACGCACAGGAAGAAACTTTAAATAACGATAATTTATCAAATTTTAAAAACGCCTTTCTGGATATTGATTGTTCATCAACTTCAAAATATGAGAATGTTGAAACCAATAAAAAAATCACCAATACTTCAAAAGGTGAAAACATCGGTAGAAACCAACACCGCGAAAATATACCACATGCATCCCTTGCTTGTTCTAACGAAGATAGCGCAAAGTTCCAAATGATAGATAAAAACATTCCATACATTCCATTAAATATTGCATTTGACTCTGTACCAAAATATAAAGATATTCCAGCATCATTTAAAAAACAGAGGAAGGAAAAAGCCGCTGCAGCTATTAATTCCCAATGTTTGAGGGACTTTCAAAGTAAAAAAGAAGACAAAGCGGATAATATAAAGCGAGGGCCCAAAATTGTGTACACCAGATAGATTTCCTCTTTGACGAAGATTACACAGATTTTCTAGGATTTTCTTAAGATTTCCTCGGATTTCCTTCTGAATGTACATTAGATTTCCTTCGCGGTTTCCCCTCGATATAAAGAGAAAAAAGGAAGAGAGAGAAGCAGCAAGGGAGGAAAAGAAAAATTGAAAACTAGAAAGAAGAAAAGCAATAATACAGAAACGGAAGAATATAGCAAACCAGGTACTTCGATAGAGAAGATAAATTGTGCAGGTTGCCAGGTTGAACGTAATAATGATACTGAAGACAAGGACAATAAAAACATAGGTTGTGATAATTGCATAAAGTGGTTCCACTTATATTGCACAAAATTCAATGGACTCACTTATAAAGAAACTGCAACCAAAGATTATACCTGTTTCACATGCTCTTAAGAAACCAAAGAAATAATTTCTGTTTTATTTTTATATCTGTTTATTTTTTATGAAGACATTTTTAATTTTTGTTTTATCTAGTTTTTTAAATACATATTTACAGACTATCCTTTTTTATGTTCAAATGTTATTTACAAATAAATAACTCTTTCTATAAAATTACTGAATTGCTTACTAGCCCTTCCTTATTTACGTAGAAATAAAAACAATAATACGAGAGCTTAGTCGAAATCCCGTTTATCAATGAGCGAGAAACAGCAACTACCGGTCGAAAAATGGCACATATCTGGTCGGGTCGATGGTCACAAGTGCATTAATCAATATTTTTTTCAATATACAATTGTCAAATAAAAATAAATTTTGAGAGCACAGGACGATTTTCGGTTTCTTGTAGAAAAAAACCAACATTAAATTTTTAAAAATGAATGTCTATGATATTAAATTATACATATCTGAAGTTGAAATTTTGATTAACCGGTCGAAAACCGGCGCAGCACGAATCGGCTTCGTGACGTCACGTACAATGCGCTAGTAAGTACACTATTAATACGCTTATTAAAAAAACAGCTCAATTGTGTATCAGACTTAGAACACGTGATTATCTTGAATACATTTGGGAAAAAAAAATTACAGTTAAAAACAAAAAATTGCTGTTTTCATTGGTAAGTCATAAAACGTTGTTTATAAATACACCTTCCATATAAAACATTATAATAAAATGCAGTTTACAATATTGTTTGGAATATTTTCAAAATATAACCTATAACAAAACTTTATTTTGTTTACTTATTTGTTTATTTTGTATATATTGTTTTAGGTAAATGTTATATGTTGTAGGGTGTGTTCGGAAAATGGGAAGGTATTATAAAATGCAGCTGGGAGTGCAAATTTGGTCCAATTATACTAGAGAAAATTTTAAAAAGGCTGTGAGTGATGTGAAATTAAAAAGAAAAATAATTAGCTAGGCTGCAGAATGTTATAAAATACCGAGATCTACTCTCTGTGATAAAGTCAAAGGGAAACACCCTCTGTCTACGGGTGGACAAACAACGCTCACACAAAATGAAAAAAATTCTATAAATCAGTTTATTTTTTTGGCTGCCGAACGGACTTCAGACTAATAGTAAAAAATTATCTCTATCGTGGTGGCAAACGAATAAAAATATTTAAAGATTATATGCAAGATGAAGCGCAACAAAAAGTTAACAGAGCGGTTAGCATAAAATATTAAAAGAAGTAGAGCAGAAGTGAATAGAGAAACTCTTCCTGGATATTTTGAAAACCTAAGGGAGCCATTAAAACATGTATCTGAATAAAAAATAGTCAATTATGGCAGATGATCTGGGTAGAGTCAATATCTTATGTAAAAAAATATCTAAACATAATACTACAATAATCGAATCGAAAACCAGTACATCTATAATGATGGCAGCTAGCGCATCAGGAGTTACCTTACCTCCCTACATAGTGTAAATATGTATCCTACCTGGGTGGAAGGGGGCCCACAGGGTGCAGTATACAACAGAACTAAGAGCGGTTGAATCAATGGATCAACTTTCGAAAAAATTGGTTTGAGAAGATAGCTCTGCCCTATTTTTGCAAGTCTGAAGGAAAAAAAGTGTTAATTGGTGACAACCTTTCTAGCTACATATCGCTGTATGTAATACAAAAATGTGATGGACAATATCCAGTTTATTGTGCTACTTGCAAACACCACTCATCTCATGCAGCCCCCCTGATGTGGCTTTCTTTAGACCCCTTAAAAGAGCATGGAGGAAAATTCTGTAGGAATGGAAATTGAAGAACAAAGGTGTCTTGCCCAAGAGTGAGTTTCCACGTCTACTCAAGCAAACATTACAATCAATTGAAGCCAGTTCACCTAAAAATATTAAAGCGTGTTTTAAAGCTTGTGGCATCACACTCTGGGATTCAGAAATTGTTTTAAAAAAACTTCCTCAATTGGAGCAATCAAATCAAGGAGGAGATCAACAATGGTCAATATGCTTTACAGAATTTCTGAAGAAGTGTCATTGGGAAGAGAAAAAAGTGAAAAACCAAAAAGAGGAAAAAAGTACGAATAGCACCTGGAAAAGGTGTAACAGAATCGGATCTGGCTAAAAGTTCTGAAGGTGAAGATAATGATATCCAGAAAGAAGAAATTAATAATGATGTTGAAGAAGAACAACATAGCATTGACATTAGCAGCAATGAAAAAAGCGAATATGAAATTAGCAGCACTGAATGGAAAATTGACAAAATTAGTAGCCATAAAAAAATATCTGCGATAATGAAACAAAGTGATAATTTAGAAATTTTAAATAAATGATTTTGTTCTAGTACAAATTCCTTGTGAAAATAAAAACTCTAGATATTTTATTGGCGATGTTCAAAAGATTATAAAACAGGAAAATTTGTTTTTGAGGGAAAATGGATTGTTTTTCTCATCTTGATATCAAGGGTGGGAGTGTCGCTGAAAAAATGACATTATCAATAGAGATAATGCCGTGGAAATATGCTTATCGTAGAGATCAAGTAAAATGGAAAAACATTTTTTGATGAGTAGGCAAGGCCAGATTTTCCATAAGGCTAACTATGCTATAGCCTAGGGGCGCCACCGCATGTAGGGGCGCGCGCCAGGGCATAGGGAGGAGGGCGAGCTCTTTGCGCCCTCTGATTATTATTAAAAAATATACATACATCTTTTTTCAGCTCCACAGTAAATGAAGATGACTACTTTGTTGACGAGATCGAAGTGACATATTAATGTTTTTTCCTATGTAGCATCCTCAAAAACGGAGGGAGGGGAGCTTTGCCCGGGGATATGCTGAGAACGCACTCTCACTTCTTTGGAGGGTTGTTATTGGCTATTTACGGGAGTGGGTCACCCCGGGGAGGAATTCCACTAAGCAGGTGTTCAGTATCCTCGAAAACGGGGGATCACCAAGTAAGAGTCCCTCAAACTATTATAATATCCGTTTGTGGGTGGTGGGTCACCCTAACTAAAAATTCTGCCATCACCGTTCAGCATCCTCGAAAACGGGGAATCACCAAGTAAGAGTCCCTCAAACAATTATAATACGCGCTAACGCGCTGTGGGTGGTTTTTGGCCCCCAACGAGAAATTCTGCCACCACCACGGTATTCAGCATCCTCGGAAATGGGGGGGAGAACTAATCTGGTTGAATCAGATAATAGTCGGGTTTTCGCCCGACTCACACAATCCACTATTTAGTCTCTCCTGCAACACATTTCTAAACTTATAGCATGCTGTTTTAAGTTTGAAATTCATGTGCTGTAATACTGAACATTTTACTGTTCTGTTGTGTCTTGTGTTGTTTTGTATATTAGTATTAGTTTACAATGTTTACATTGTAAACCAGGAGGAATACATAATTTAAGGTAAGATTAGTTTGAAATTAAGTCCTTCATTTTGAATGATACATGTAAATAATTTTAGTCGTTAAAATGACGCCGAAAAGAAAATGCCAATTTACACCAGAATTAGGAAAGGAATTTCCTTTTTTAAAGAAAACTAAATTTGCCTCTGATGTGTTTTGTGAAAAATGTAACAGCCAGTTTCCAATAATTAATGGAGGAAAATATGATATTAAAAGGCACATTGTATCTGAGAAACACAAGAAAATGTTAACAGCTGCTACGTCATCTAAGCAGATGCTTAATTATTTTAAAAACGTTGTATTTGGGGCGAATGAAAAACAATTAGCTGCATCTGAAGCATCATTTGCTTTTCACACTGTTGTACACAATCATAGTTTCAGATCAATGGACTTGCACAACAGATATCATTAAAAAGTTATACGCAAATAAATTTACATGTAAAAGATCTAAAACTGAGGCAATAATAAAGAAATTGCTCTTTTTGCTTCAGCTGAAACAACTTCAAATTTAGATTCCTTAGACATGCGTCTAATCACAAATACCTAAAATTATTTCCAGTGCTCATAAGATACTTTGATAAGACAACTGGTATCAAAATTGAAAGTATTGATTTCGTTGAACTTCCTGTGACACTTCCGATATTATTGCAAATTTTTTGTTGGGCGTATTAGATAAAAATCAATTAACAGATAAAATTGTTGCTCTATGTGCTGATAATACCAATACAAATTTTGGGGGAGTTCAGAGGAAAGGTATTAATAATGTGTACAATAAGATGTATGACAAATTAGAGCAAAATATTATTGGAATCGGATGTGCAGCGCATATAGTACACAATGCAATTCAAACTGCAGCGGACCTGTTGCCTATTGACGTTGAGAATATAATTATCAAAATATATTCTCACTTTTATATATACACTGTAAGAGTGCAATCTCTTAAAGAATTCTGTGATAATGTAGGGGTTGTATATAAGAAGCTTTTAGAATATAATAAGACACGATGGTTGGCCCTATTGCCAACAGTGAAATGGGCCCTCCAAATGTTTGCTTTTTTGAAATCTTATTTTTTGTCAATGGAGAAATGTCCAAAAATATTAAAAAATTTGTTCAATGATCCAACCTCAGAATTGTGGCTTATGTTCGTCCACAGTCAATCTGCTGTATTTCACAACACAGTAAAAAACTTAGAGGAAGAAAAAAATTCAATTACTGAAGTTCTGGAGGAGACCAATAGTTTGAATAGAAAGTATAAAGAGAGAACGGAGTCTGGTTTTCTCCCTTTGATGATTAGAAAAGACTTGTCAGATTTAGCCAAGAAAAGTGACATCAACGAAAACTGGTTCAACACCCAAGTAAAATTATTCTATGGAAATAGCTTGCAATATCTGAATTTATGGTACAAGCAATTTGAAAGTGTTGGAGATTTTAAATGGATGCTGATCAATAACTGTATAGAATGGAAATATGTTCAAAGCAGTTTTGAAACTGTATCCAAAAATATTTCCACGCTAAGAATTTCTGAGGATGAATTGTTTGATGACGTGACCGCATTAATACATAACAAAGGATAAAATTCATGAATGGACTGAAAATAATTTGGAAACAGATTTGAGGTGGGTTGAAATTTTTAAGTATTTCTGTAGCCAAGATATTTCTTTTCCAAACATGAAAACTATCATTAAGTATTGCCTTTGTTTACTTAGTACAAATGCTGCAACTGAAAGAGTGTTTACTCAAGCGAACAAAATCTGGACAAGTGAAAAATCAAAGCTTACAATAGAAACACTAAAAGCTATGTTGTTAACAAAGTGCAATATTGATTTGTCATGTGATCAGTTTTATGAAAAAACAAAAGATGATAATAAGTTCTTGAATAAGATATCTGAAGATATCTGAAAAATATGTTTATGTTTTAAGTCATTTTAATTTTCGTGATTTTATTTTGATTTTTTGTATAATGGCGATAGGTTTTAATTTCCGAGTGATCATAAGTCTGAGAAATATTTTTTAAGTTTTAGGTGTTTTTTTTTTAATTTTTATATACTTATTTTTGTTTTTGCTTTTAAAATTTAACAGTTTCTAAAAAACTGTCTTAAAGACATCAGTTTTATGAAAAAATTAAAATGATCAAATGTTTTACCTTGGAAGTGTTTTTATTTTGTATCGTATATTTTTATGTGGTTTTGTAAAATATTTCCCCCATTAGCAGAATTTAAATATGGTCATTCTAATAATATATAATAAAAACAAATTGCCAATAAGAGGACTGACTATTTTTTCATAGGATTTGCATTTATAATGAGCTTTTATTACTCTTCTCCACTTTCAAATAGATTACAACAGAAATTAAAAGACATTTAAACTTATACTGTACATTAATCATAGTTATTTTTTTCTGTTCAGGATATGGCTGAAGAAAATAAAACATTAATAACAAAATTGCCGCCTACGAAAAGAAATATTATTCGGTTCCATTTTTCGGCTGTGGCCGACACTAAAACCAAGTGTAACATATGTATAGCACTCATTTATCCTATAAGGGAGGTTCCACTTCTAATTTACGAAAATATATGAATTTAAAGCATCCATCTGTGGTTATTGAGGACAGTAAAAGAACAAGTGCAAAAAAAAAGAAACGTATGGGAGATGACACCTCTGGTAATGATACTGAAATAAAAGAACCCGAAGAATCCATTATCTCACCAAGTCTGCCCCATCACTTCAAAAAAAAAACGTTACTTATAACTTCAAGGATTTAATAAGCAGTGGTTCTCAAATGTCTCCTACCATAACATCCAAATTTTTGACCTAGGTCAGTTTTTTTCAGTGCCCCTAGAGGAAAAAGTCATATAGGTTTATTCTTTATCTAGTCGGTCCCCATCACGGTTAATAAACGATACGGTTACATCAATCAGCAGCTTTATGACGAGAGAGACGCGGGGGGCGGGAAATCGAATGAAAGAGACAGACATATCTGATTTCCGTGCAGAAGACAGACAGAGATTCCGGTAGGGTGTACAGCCTACGTCACCTGTAGACACTACAAGCATCTTTGTCTCTGTCTTTTGCACGGAAATCAGATATGTCTGTCTCTTTCATTCTATTTCCCGCCCCCCACGTCTCTCTCGCCTTCAAGCTGCTGATTGAGACAACCGTATGGTTTAATGACCGTGGGTCCCCATTACCAGTTTTTATTAATGATATGAAGCTAATCACACCCTGTATATCAATTCTTATGAAAAATAAGTACCAAGATTTTCTTTTAATAATTTTTAAATTATCCAAGCAGCATAGTGAGTGACGTCATTATTACGTCTTTTTAAGGTGATTTTAGGTCTAAGACGTCAAGTGACTAATATAGAGATAAACATATGACGTAATTACTATGTCGTCTTTAAAACGTCACTTTTTTCTCGTAGATGTCCTTTTTTAATCTAATGTTACTAATCCTTAAGACGACATGAATTGGACGTTGTGATGGTCTAATATAATAAATTACTTTATTGTAAATTATACTTTTAGGACACCCCGTGAGTTAGTTGTTTAAGTTTCATTGTTATTGTTCTATTTAATTTGCCATTAACAACAACATGGCAAATCTGCGACCGGCAATTTGATTTGCACTGGAAACAATCGTTTCGACTAAATAAAGATTATTATAATTTAGAACGCGAGTCAAGAGAGAAATGTATATTAAGAAAACGTAATATAATTAGGTTATAAATTTGTGTTATTTTATTTTGACTCCCTATATTGGAACCTGAACAGAGACTAGTAAGAACATCATATGGCGATCCTGCAGTCAGTATAAGGGAAATAAACTAAATTAAAAATCACAAAAAAATGGGAAGTTCTCAGTCAAAGGAAGAAGTTATTATCGCACAGGCTGGGAATAGTGGAGGCAATACAGTCGGAACTACAAATAGATTTTTAATAAAACTTGTCATAGAAGCTATAGTAATTATAATAAGTTGTATAATTATAATGGTTTACTGCTTTGGAAGATGTAAAAAAAGATTGGAAAAGAAGATAAGAGCAGAAATTACCAGAAGCCAGGAGATTGCTTAAGGAGATATCCAAATTTTTTTTTTAGGTTTTTTGGGTGATTATTAGGACATAGTAATAATAATAATAATAATAATTTATTGGTATGGAGCTAAATTTGAGTAATTAAGCTAAATGTCCGATGGAAATGAATTTAGATATTTATTGGAGGAACTAAAGGTGTTTTATCGAAATATTAATAAGGACAATAGTGCAAGAAGAAAAGACATTACAGTGATAAACCGTAAGTGTAGAAAATCAGATAAACTAAGAAGTGATTTTTTTAAGTTAAAGGATATATGTAATAAATCTAAGTTAGATATAAAAGTAAAAGATGAAATTAAGGGTTTGCAGATGCTATAAACAAATATTTAGAGGCTATTAATGAAATTTTAGATGAAAGAAAGGCAATCAGGCCTATGATTGAACGTTTACGTTATTCAACATACACTGTTATGTTGAGCGCTTACCAGAGAATACATGAAAGTGAGAGAGACAGATGACGATAACATAGGCGTTATGACTAACGTAAACGTTCCATCATAGGGCTGATTGTCTCGCGCAGAGCAACCTGAAACGGTGAATCAAGATTTAAACTCGATTAACGCTAACATTCAGTCAAGTTCAGATTCCACTGACTCAGATTGTTCGAACGACGACAAAATGGCGGAAAATTTTGATTTGAAAACCACCGCAACTTTATTGCCTGTGATGAACGGTAACGAAAATGTAACCAAACAACTAATCGATGCCATCGAATTATATGATGATATGTTAAGGGTGCCGGTGCCGTTCTTAAGAAAATGATTTCGTAGTTCGAGGATTTCTCTAACATCCCTGAACCGATCCAAAAAATTTTTTGATAGGCCTTTAGATACAACATTATAGAATGGTACCAGACTATTGAAAAGTCAAAATTTTTTATTTTTTATTTTCGCACAAGTAAAAAAATTTTTTCTTTTTTTAGTTTTAAATAGCCTAATACCATTCTATAAAGCTGTCTCTAAAAGAATATCAAAAAAATTTTTCAATCGGTTCAGGGATGCAGGAGAAATCCTCGAATTACGTTCACGAAACCGCCCACCTTAAACCAAACGGGAAAAAAATTGTTAACAACATAACTTTGTTATACGAATTGTTTACTTTTAATTGATTAATGTATTTATTTATTTTATTTTGCTGATGGAAGCAATTTTAAAGGATTACAAGTAATATTTTGAATGTAATTCAAATCAGCAATCTTTTTATATCGGAACAAAAGATTTTCTCATTTCCCGCATTTTTTAAACAGTAGGAAATTGTCAATTACATGATAAAAGCATAAGGACACAAATTAGCATAAGTCAGACAAAGAAGCAAACATAAAGCTTCAATTTCAGCCAACGCTGCCAGATGTAGCATTATTCTGGTATTTGTAGCATTATTCTTAGCCTTACATTTTTTATATAATACAGTGAAACTTTTAAACGTGTATCATAACTTTCGAAATTAAAGAAAATACGAAAAATACTACCTTTTTACGCATTTATTAACAATAAATGTCAGATTATCTATTTGACAACGCGCCGCTGAGGACATGTGACTGAATTGACCAATGGAATACTATCGTTGTGATCATATGTTCTGTGATGCGATATGCGATCTTGATAACATTAAAATGGATGTCAATGTTTTTACTGTTTTCCCTGCTTTGTTTCACTTCACTATAGTAGTCACAACCTGTTATTTATTCTTCTAATTCAGACACTTCCATAATTTTATCAAATTCTCTATCGGTTTTATCTTCATTAGAAAACAGTTTTTCCTTCAATATGAAAACCAAGCTAAAAATAAAGAAACTGCTATACAATGTTTTAGGTATGGGAAAAGAAGTTCATTTTGTATGGATAAAAGCACACATTGGCATAAAAAATAATGAAATTGTCGACTCTTTGGCCAAAGAAAGCATCATCTCAGGATTCCCATTAGAACAAAAAATTTGTCTATCGGACTCCTTCAACATTTTAAAATCTAAATTTTGATATAGATGGTTAGAGCAGTGGTGGGAGTTTTGCCATTCCAATCCTACGAGATATACACATATTTATCCTGACCTCCCATCTCTAAGTTTTGGCACGAAAATTATGAACCGTAGTGAGACATTTTTGTCAATCCATTTTTTCCCAGCCGCTTTTGTCACTCCATTTTCCCCACTGACCTTTTTTCCCACTGCTTCTTTTTCCCACTGCTTCTTTTTCCCACTGCCCCTTTTTTTCCACTATGTGTTTGTCATTTTTTTCTAGAAGTACCCAATGTAGTTATTGACTTGGTTAGGCATTTGTTTTCTGTCATTTGGTATCTCATTCCGTACAAATTTCATTTCAAATTTACTTTAATTTCATTGAAAATTAAAAATGGTTGTGGAATTAGTGCAGTCTGTGAAAAATTACATGTTGAACATCGACGGCTTTTTTTATTACAAGCACACGGAAAGAAATGTACGTGTCTTCTGGAAATGTAAATTGTATCCAGAATGTGGGGCTCGTGCAGTCACCCGGTCTATGATGACACATGGTCAAGTAGAACAACTTCGTTGAATTTGACAGATAACAAATGCCTAACCAAGTCAATAACTACATTGGGTACTTCTAGAAAAAAAAATGACAAACACATAGTGGAAAAGACAACTGTGGAATAAAATGACCTGTGGAAAAAAAAACTATGGGAAAAAATGACCAGTGGAAAAACCAGAGTGACAAAAATGTCGTACATTCTTATGAATATCGAAGAAAATATATCAGAACAATAATACGCCTCAAATTTGGACATGCCTGTTATCCAGCACATTTGCATAAAATAAATGTTCTGCCTTCAGAGAATTGTGATATCGTAATGTTAAAGATGACCTGGATCATATTTTCTTCCAGTGTTCTGAATATATATTTTTTGGAAGAAACGAATATTATATTATGAACATTGTGAGTGAATGTTTAGGTAGGTTAGTTTAGTATCCTCTGTTGTTTTTCCTCTGTTGCATCCCTTAATTTATAGTGGTCCTTTAATTTTGTTTGTGTTTAAAAAAGAATAAATGTCCTGATAGACCCCAGGACGAGAAGCGTGTGTCCCTGTTTCTTCTCCTTTGCTTATCTTCAATATTTGTTTTTTCATTGTCAACCTAGATTAATTGGAATAAATGGTTTTTTTAGGGTAGTGGTTCTGTAGTGGCCAGATGCCAAAAAAAAAAAAGTCAACCTGCGTTACGAAAGCTGAAGCTGCGATTGATTGTGTTTTAACGTTTTTAGCTTAGCAGTATAATAACGAGTTCATGAATGTCTGCTCGTCCCTACGACTTCACTCCCTTACGGTTGTTACGAAGGTGGGACAGGTGTATTTGGCTACATAATATATACAATTGCGTATATTATGTGTTTTGGAAAATATCGTAAGTATATGTAAAATACTTATATTTGGTAGGCGAATGTTTATAAAATTTTCTTAACTTTTAGAATACTGTCATTTGCAATTGTAGAATTCGAAGACGATTGTGCCGTTTCAATCTTTCATTCAAAATGGATCACACCGCGTAAGAAACAGGTTTTTGGCCACCCTACAAAGAACAAGCGAAATTTGAAAAGGCTTTAAAAGGTTTTAAAAAACCGTCTGATACAAATGATTTTTTAAAGTATTTTGTTGATGAATTTGCAGAAAGTAAAAGGGATTGATTATAAATGTAATCACTTGCAACTGGTAAAATGTTGGCTGATGCCCCAGCTAAAGCTTTAATACTTTGTATTAAACACCCTCATGGATACTTTGGCTGTACAAAATGTCACACTAAAGGAACTTATATCATTGACAGAAAACAACTGAATATATTAAACAGGCAAAAAATACGGCCACAAAAACTTCTCAACAAAATCGCTGTATAAAACGTTATGATATGGTTCCATTGGCGGCGTTAGAAAATTAATCACCCCCTTAAAACCAAATGAACACGACTTTAAATGTTGCAACTGAGGAATTTCTTGATACTATTCATGAAACCCACTTATTTATCGGATATAGTGGCAGTAATAGAATGGTTGAGGAACATAAAAAAAAATAAAAAAATGTTACGCAAGAAATCTATCATCTCTTTGTACAATGTACAGCACTAAAATAAAAACGGCTGATGAAGTGGGCACAACAATACTGGATATATTTTGTATATTCGGGGCGCCTTCATTCTGACAATGGGTGTGAATTTTGTAACCGTTTACTAGATCAATTAGAAAGTATGTGGCCTAGACTTAAACTAGTTACTGGAAATCCTCGCCATAGCCAGTCACAGGGAAGTTTCGACAGATGCAATCAAGATATAGAAAAAATTCTGGCTGCAAGATAATAATACAAATAAATGGTCGAATGGTGTTAAATTTGTTCAAGTGATTAAAAATCGTGCATACCATGATGGGATATAGCGTCCACCATATAGAACAATGTTTGGCACAGATTTAAAGATTGGTTTATTAGATTCCAAACTGCCAAAAGAGCTTATTGAAGGAGTTAATACTGAAGATTCTGAAGAAAAGCTGCTGGATATAGTAAAAGATGCCGGTATGGAAGAAAGTTTGGATGAAAGTAAAGTAGAACTGAATAAAAATTTATATACGAAAATATACAGTTAGAAATAATTGAAGAACAAAATTTGACAGAAATGGTTGAAAGGGACCAAAACACTCGAATTTCACGAAGACAACGATGTGCAAAATGTCGGTGGTATTGAAGAAAACAATAAAGTAAGAGAAAAAGGAAAAGACACAAACGATGAAGAGTTGAATCATGCGCGTCTTTGTCAGACTTTAGGAAGAGAAAATTGTGATATTTGTGTAAACCAGTCCAGTATTTTTGAAAATAGAGCACAAGCTAAAAAATGTTTAGAAACGCAATTTGAGAAAATGAAACGTATATCAAATAAGAAATTTCCATCTTGCTACGTAGGGGATACTATTAGAGTACCTATTCCAGGTTTAGATAGAGGACGGTTGAACTTTAATAATGCGTTGATGACGATTGTACACGCTGATAATGACAATGGATTGTACGAATTAGATAATGAAAACGGCACTATCCGTGAAAAATATTTAAGAAATCAATTTGCTATCTGCAAAAGAAAGTTAATGCCATTGGAGCCTGTGTCAACTGAAATGCCAAACTCTCCGACCAAGGCATTTACATTTCAAAGGCGAGATTTTTTAATTAAAATCTGGGATTAATGTAAGTACCTATTAAATGTTTTATCTTATAACTTTTTAACACTAAAATCACAACTAAATGAAGCTACGAAGCTATACACTACTCTACTTGAATAGTTTAGGATTGTGCCCTAAAATGTAAGGCTTATTATATTATTTACTAGCGATTGTGATTGTTCTAAGTAGTACGGTATTTAATTTGTTCATATTTGTTTCCTATTGAACACAATTCAATATTTGAGTACAGGCTCGTGTGCTAGGACAATTTTGGGCTCCGGAAAAATACCTTAGCAAGGACCCCAGGCAGAAATCTGAAATTTTTTTATCTCGAAAATGAAAATTTATGAGCGGGGGAGGAAGGTCTCAAAAAAACTCCTACCCTACAAAATAAAAATTATTCAACAGGGAAGGCCCTTCATGAAGGGCCCCTTTATCGAGGGCCCACCGGGAAACTCCCGGTATCCTTGTGGATCAGCAAGTGCCTGTTTGAGTACCTTGATTTATAGCTATTGATTTCATCATTTGCGTTTTAGTTTTAATATAGAACTGTCTTATTATTAAACGCTTTAGTTGAAAGTGGGCTCAAAGATAAGTCAATGCTTTAATTCAACAATGTAGGTAGGGGTGAAGATAACTTAAGAACTATCTATCTCTTCCTAATGAGACTTTGTAGCAATACTCTTTGTCAAATATAAGACAAAGACCAAACATATGCATATACAGTTCTTCCCGCTCTTTTCCTCAACTGTCAGTTGGGTTCAAAAATTCGGAAAGCGAGCATCACTACCTTTTTCGGTTTCGGGAAAGTTTGGAATGTACGTGTACAACGTAAGTAAGTAAAATATGTGGAATCACTTACTGCCTGAAATTGCATTTGTATATTGTTATAAATGCTATTAATAGTTTCTTTTTTCTTATTTTAATGTTAACATTCAGTATCCGATGACTAGGTAAATAAAAAAGTTAATATTCTAGTTTTCGAACATGCGTCCGAATACTGGCAATTTCAACATTCATTTGTCTTTTTTTTAAATATCGTATCATTGACAAAAATTCTCCTTTTGTCATTGTAATTTAGTCTCAGATGTAGCAAAACACCAGTAGTCAGACAACTATAGGGTAGAGTTACCTAAAGTCGACAGGCTCCAGTAGTTGGCCGCATTGGGTACTTTCTGGCTGTAATTAGTCTAAGGAGTAATGTTTAAAAAAACGCGCCAATTCTCTAGTAGTCGGACAAATTCGTTACAAATTCACCAATGAGAGCAAAGCATTGTAGCAACAGAAGATTTGCACATGGCAGTATCAGGTTGGCGTTGCCAGTGAACGCGTGGTACAAGGAAAATATTTGCAAAAGTTAGTAGTTGTAGTGCCTCTAAATCTGCGTGCGTAATTAGGTGAATTTTGTAATTTTATAGGTAAGTACCAATTATTGACACTTTAGATAGTTTAGTTTATATATATTTTGGTTAAAATTAGCATATTGTGGCTTATTACAATAATTATCAAGGTGGTCGACTTCAGGATACTTAGACAAACGTGAAATCCCAGTGGTCGATATGATGCGGTCGACTACTGGAAATTGAACTAGTAAGGATTTAAGGAACACTTTTATATTCAAAATGCACATAAAATCGTCCTTAACCCGTTTCAGATACTTTTGCAATTATTATTTTACCAGTAGTCGACCGCTTCCAAATAAATCTGTATTCAAGGTGTCGAGCACTAGCTTCTTCTTATCCTAAGGTCGACCTACCTCTACGATCTCAATAATTAATTAGTTTTTTAATTTTTTGATAGTACCTACAGAAGATGGGGAAGGTCACTAATTTAGAAAAGAAAAGAAAAAAACAAAACTTGTAAAAGTAAACGCCCCATACATCAATATTCCGAAGAGGCTTTACGCGATGCGTTACTGCAAATAAGAAATAATAATTTTAGCGTACGAAAAGCCAGTAGAGTTTATGGAGTACCCAAAACCACAATCCATGAAAGACTGAGTGGAAGGATTGCAGAAAAGCCTAGAAAAATGGGTCCTTCGCCAGTTCTGAGTACAGCTGAAGAGAACCCTTTGGTTGAGTGGTGTATAAATTTAGCCAAGTGTGGTTTTCCATGTAAAATGGATGATATACTCAACACCCTCCAAAAAATCATACTTTCAAAAAATATCGATGATAGAGACAAAATACCATTCGTAAACGGACGTCCCGGAAAAAAATGGTATTCTGCATTCTTTAGACGTAATCCACAGCCGGTTCATAGGAATCCAGAAAATTTGTCAAAAGGGCGTGCAGTTCTTACAGAAGAAAGCATTAGAAAATGGTTTAATGATTTAAAAGCGTACTTGTTAATTGAAAGTGCAGGGGATATTTTGGACGATCCCACCAGGATTTTCAACGGGGATGAAACTAGTTTTACACTATGCCCCAGAACGGGAAAGATAGTTGCCCCCAAAGGTTACAAAAATGTGTATCAAATCGTTAAAGGCAAAGAAAAAGAAGCTCTGACGGTTTTGATAGTAATTTCGGCTAACGGTGCTATAGCACATCCATGCGTGGTGTTTCCATATGTAAGACCACCAAAAGATGTCCGGGAAAGCATGGAATCTTCGTGGTGTTTAGGTTTAAGTGAAACGGGTTGGATGCGATCGGAGGTATTCTATGAATATGTTGCCAATTCTCTGAACCCGTGGTTGGAGGCTAATGCTATCAAAAAACCTATCCTCTTCTTCATATATGGTCACAAAAGACACTTAACCATGAGTTTAAGCGAGTTCTGTTCAAAAAATGGTATAATTCTCTATGCGCTACCCCCGAATGCCACTCACTTAATGCAGCCATGTGATGTAAGTGTTTTCAAACCACTTAAATCACAGTGGCAGGCTACAGTAAGAGAATGGCAAATGTGCGAAGAAAACACAAATCAAATTTTAACAAAAGCCAAGTTTTGCCCACTCCTAAAGAAAGTTCTGGAAAAAGAAAATTTGCCGAAAACTATAAAAAATGGCTTCCGTAAATGTGGTCTTTATCCGTTTAATCCAAGTGCGGTAGATTATACTAAATGTGTACAGAATGTGTTGGAAAAACTAGAAGAGGCTAATGTGACGCCTAATGACCCAAACCCTCCAACTATCGACAATTATAAAGCTACAGAACAAACAATCAAGTATATTCAAGATAATTTAATATCACGTGGAATCAATGTTAATATAATTTATGAAGAGTTATCCAAATCAAAACATTCTCTAGGAAACTCGGAGCAAAACAATAATGAAGTGTCAAGATCTGATAGCGCAATAGATAATCTTCCACCTGTATTCCTACTTTCTGATGGTCAGTTGTATGATATTAATGCAGCTGGATACCTCATTCCTCCAGCAATTCAGGAAACTACACCTTCCTCAGAAACAAATATTGTAATACTGCAAGAGTCTGAAAATGTATTTATGCCCAATAGAAAATCCAAAGATGACTTACCAGAAGTTGCCTCATCTAGTAATGAAAATGTATTTATGGCCAATACCGAAACCAAGGATGCCTTACCAGAAACTGCCTCATCTACTAATGAAAATGTATTCATGGTTAATACAAAATCCCATTATGACTTACCAGAAACTGCCTCATCTAGTAATGAAAATGTATTCATGGTCAATACAGAATCCAATTATGACTTACCAGAAACTGCCTCATCTACTAATGAAAATGTATTCATGGTCAATACAGAATCCAATTATGACTTACCAGAAGCTGCCTTGTCTAGTAACGAAAATACCCTTCTACTCAATGATAAATCCGAAAATAAATTAGCTGAAGCTGCCTCATCTAGTATTGGTAATGGATGTATGCGTAATAATGAATCCAAAGATAACCCACCAAAAACTGCCTTAGAAGCTGCCTCATCTAGCAAAGTTCAAATTTCCAGTATAGTTATTATTCCCCCTAAAACTGCAAATATCAGTCAAGTGTTGTTTTATCCCAAGCCAATCCTGAAAAGCAACAAAAACAAAACCGCACCAAAAATGCCAAGTGTAGTATCCTCTGAAATGTGGAGGCAACTGGAACAAGAGAAGGAAGATGCTAAACAAAAAAAAAATTGAAGCTGTTCAACAGAGAAAAGAACAAGCGCGAAAAAGGAAAGAAGCAAAGCAACTTGAAATGCAAAGAAAGAAGATGACGAAGAAACGAAAAATAAAACGAGGTGTGAGAAAAGAAGGTGATGAAAATATACCGAGTAATGAACAATTGTTACCACTCATAAGCAATGGTTTAGATAAAAATGAATCTGAGAGAGATGAAAATGAAACTAAAAAAAATCGCATTAAGTGTACTTCATGCAATATTGAATTAATCAGTGATACAGAAGACAACGAGTTGAAGAATATTGGTTGTGAGGTATCATTTGAAATGTACGGTGTTCAAAGGACATTTGTACGAAGAAGTTTTCGACCGAGATTTTACCTGTGCGCAATGTACACACTGAAATGCAGAACTATTTGACAGAATTTTTTATTTAAAACATTTTCTACTGTTCTGTGTTAATATTTAAGATTTAAGTTTAAATATATATATTCTATTGTTTTGTTTAAATATAATAATTTTAAAGTTCTTTTTATATTAAAATATATATTTTCTATTGTTTTGTGTCAATATTTAAGATGATTTTTCCTCTTTCAATCAAAAACGCACCTAAGATCAAAGAATATGCAAGCAAAATAGGTAAGGTCGAATACTGGTGTGCTATGGTTCGACTACTGGATTTTACTGTCCGACTAACGGTAAACTGCGAGTATTTTTAAATTAGAAAAAATATTTCAGTTTTGGCGCCCTCTATCACTCAAAAGCAAGAGGTACATGAATAATTTAAATATACGATGATATACAGCAATGTTTTGCATAATTAACTTGATAAACATTGAAAATACAAGAAATTCTATTTTTAATTCTCTCTAATCGGTCGACTACTGGTACCTCTACCCTAATAACATTTATGTCTCAGTTGGCGGGTTTACTTCATGTCCGATTTCTGGCTTTCCTGAAAGAGTCTAAAAGAGTCGTTAATTCCTAGTTCTCGGACACAAGTTTTTTACTCTAATTTTGAACATCTTTAATGACTTTTATTTATTTTTTTAATGTAGAGAATGAATATAATAATAAAACTAAAAAGCCTTTTCGAAAATATTCCGAAATATAGAAAAAAGAATTTTATGAAATCAAAGCAGGTTCAAAATTAAGGGAAACATGCAGAAAATACCGTGTACCCAAATCCACTGTACTGGACCGTATTAAGGGAAGAATTCCCGAATCGTTGCAACGTATTGGTCTAGATCCTGTTTTAACTGCAAAAATTGAGGGAAAAAAATGTTTATTTAACGTGCTGCCTGCCTATGTATTTTCGTAAATAAATTATTGTTTATTTTTATATATTTTATTGGCATACCTATGTATATTTTTTAAATAATGTATTTTTTCAATAGGTACGTTTACAAGTATACAAAAAAACATTCATCAAAGATTAATATTGTTATATGTTGCAACCCTCAGAATGTAGGCAACACAGAATTCAATTAATTCAGATGTCTGAATGTAGAGAAAGAACCTGCTAGAAGCTCTAGAGTGATAACATTTCAGGAATTATCTAGAGAATGGTGGCGTCATCACAGAAAATTCGGGATCTGTCATTTTTATGTATATAAGGCCGCATTCTCGGCGGGAAAAAAGTTTGGAATTGACAGGTGAGGCTAAGACTACAAAGTGAAAACAAAGTGATAAACATTGTTATTTTTAGTCAGTAAAGTGCATTTAAGTTAATAATAGTATTGTGAAGTATCCAGCAAATTATTTAATAAAGTGTGTTAGTGGTTATCTCTTGTTACAATTTTTGGAACCCACGGAATTTGCAAGGGTGGTTTCCTAGGGGTGGAAACACGTCACAATATGAATGTTTTCTTAGGCAAGATTATTTCAATAATTCGAGATTTTGTACATTCGTTCAGTAAAATAGGTAGGACAGAGAGTATTACTGATGCTTGCTGGTACGGATCTGTTAAAAGTGACCCTGTCCGAATACCGACGATGAAGCGGACGTCAATTAGCTTCCTTCGTCCGAGTACTACCGAAAACGCAGTATTCTTAAGTTTAAAACAAACTTAACTTTAAAATGTAATAAATAATGTTTCTCTGAATACGAGTTAATTACAAATGTTCAGAGTTTGGGCTTATTCAAACATAACCTCTTTGTGTTGATGAGACAGACAGGTAGCGGGGTAAATAAAGTACGAGGTGATATCCAACCCAAATTGAAATAAATAAAATTTAATTTTTTTATTCAAGTTTGTTTTGTACCTTCAGAACTGTTTTATGTTGTCCAATCAGTTCCTATGCCTACTGTTAATTCGGGAAAAAATATTATTCAGTAAACTTTCACTTTTAAACAAATTTTGAACGCACCTTAGTACTTTTTTGGGGATTTTATAGTTTCTCTATTTGCATTGTCCGTATTTGATAAACGTCCACTAGAAGTGTCAAACTTCACATTTTGGGATCAAGTTTATTAATCTGCTAGTTTTAAATCATCAAAAATTAGATTTTAATGAAAAAATTAAAAGCGAGGTAAATGTAAGTAAAAAAATCTGTCATGCAATTCTAAGTGCCATTCAAGTTCATCCTGTTCTAATAAGTAATATCTAGTTAAATGTACCCATCTTTATACCCATTTACCCATTTTTACCCATTTTTATTTAATCTACAATTATGCTTACTTTGATGTAAAATTTTAAGTTCAACTGTTCTGTTTTCTTTATTTTTTATTTTATTTAGAGAAGATTTGTTATTTTATATGTATACATATAATTTATGTTTTTTTTATAAATAAAAGTTTGATTATTATTTGATAATTTTAATTATATTTTCGTATATTGAGAGTGGTTAGGTAACGGAATAAAGAAAATATTGTCAAATGAATTAGTACATTTCAGTACGTACGTCTATGAATATGACGTTAATTGTTTGCTTGTATCCATTATAGTCTATGTAATGAAGGCAAAAATAGTGTAAATATTTCGTGCAAAGACGAGATTACCTTCCTCCCCCGTTTTCGAGGGTGTTGGACACAATGGAAGTAGTTGGAGAAGTTTTTAACCGCCGCAACCCCTCAAACCACCAAAAACCACCCCTTTTATGGATTTCTTCGTTTTCATATACAGAGTGTTTCATTAATAATTGGACATATGCTAACTGGAGAATCCTTAGTCCAATATATGAATATTTAACCTGAAACAGTTAGATAAAATGTGCCTCCTTACTGAGATACAGGGTGTTTTAATTCTAATTTTAAAAATTATTATTATTAAAATTTAACTTTAAAACTTACTTTACGGCGTGACCAAGGCAATATTATGTGTAAAATGCCGAAATGATACGAATATGAACAATAAATTGAACGTTAAAATCAGAATATTGTACAGCTCTATCTTTAAATTTAATGGACTATATTAGTGATGACATCACATACTTATGCAACTAGCGTGAAAGAGGAAGTGACACACGGGTTGCCAAAAATGACAATCAGAATTTGACCCTTATTCACGTCTACAATAAAGGCGTCATTCTTAGACCATTTGTATTAGCACACAATTTTATTTATTTTCTCCCTTAGAAGAAATATCTTATAAGTTCCAGTTACCACTCATCATGCACAACGAATGCTAGAATATATACAAGTATAGTGGATTATAAAAACTTTATTATCAATAGAATAAATTGTTATTAGAAATTCATGAAATATCCACCAATAGCAATAATGGTAAAAGTTAATATTGCTGCCAACGTCACTCTGCTTTTTGCCTGTTGTCAAAATTATTGTAACCTTTTACGATTTTTGAATATTGATAGTTTCTTTGTGTTTAATTTTGTGAAAGTATTTCAGGATGGGTTTGTGTTTTGCACCCGATTGTAATCAAACCAATAAAAATGGTTGTAAAATGTTTCGATTTCCAACTGATACTAAGTTAAAAGAAAAATGGGAACAGCTTTTAAGGTGAGGATTTAGTAAACTACATTTATTTTAATAACTAACCAGCTGATATAATAAATTTACCTAGTACCAAATTTTTATGTCTTAAAATAAATTTTGTTAAGTAGGATTATTAGAAAATGCATGTTCGAATAATTTTTGTAATTTTCCAGACGAGGAGACAGGAAGCCTACCAAATTTTCTGTTGTATGTTCTTGTCATTTCAAAGATGGGGAGAAAGGCAATTTACCAACCACATTCAAACGCAATATTAATAAAATCTTCACGATATCATCACCAGAGAAAAGAAAACGTATACGTATCCATGGGTAAGAATTAAAAAATTTCTTGCTGAGAGTGGTTACTAGTGTTTTAGTTTTATTTAATCCACGCATGGCTGTGGATTTGAATTCACCATCTACTAGCAGGGGCCCTTCAAATGACATTTTGATTTTGGACGCTGTTTGCACAAAAGTAGTTGAAGAACGCCCTACCAACAACGCAAGTGGAGAAAGATCTGTTAGCAGAAGTCGTTTTGCTAGTAATTCATCGTTAGAGGCAGAGAATTATTTCTTGAAAAAAGAAGTAGAAGAATTAAAAATTAAATTAGAAAATCTTAAATTGGCGCTCACTTTTGAGTCAATTGAAAAAAAAAAAACAGAGTTATATGTATGTATACAGGGCTACCAGATAAAATGATATTTATGGCAGTTTTCAAATATCTCGATAGTCAGAAATTTAGTTTCTATTTAGAGTGGCACAAATATATCTAAAAAAGATCAGTTTTTAATGACTCTAATGAAGTTAAGGCTAAATTTGTTACATGAAGATTTGGCATTACGTTTTAATTGCTCGACTGCAACGGTTACAAATATTGTTCTTACTTGGTTACATTTGATGCATATCTGCCTATTCTAAAAATTTATGAAAGTCAGTATTCCCAGTAGAGAAAAAAACAAGACGTGCATGCCAAGTGCATTTTTGCCATTCTCAAATTGTCGAATAGTAATTGATTGCACAGAAGTATGCACAGCTGTGCCGAGCCAATTGGATAAACAAAAATCAACATATAGCAATTATAAACATAGGAATACCTTAAACGGTTTAGTGGGTGCAGCACCTAATGGCACCATAACCTTTTTAAGTGATTTATTTACAGGTAACACATCTGATAAAAAAATGGTCATTCTGGTATATTGTTAAGCTTTAAGGATGGTGATTTAATCCTGGCAGATAAGGGATTTTTAATACATGATATATTACCTGCAGGAGTGTCTGTTAATATTTCACCTTTTCTCCTGACACCTCGATTGACACCTCAATTTTCTTCCGAGGAATCCAGGCAGACGGTAGTTTTTGCCAAGGCAATTCATGTAGAAAGAGCAATATCACGAATTAAAATTTTTTAAATATTGTCTTATATACCTGCGAAACTAAGGCCCTATTTCTCAAAAATATTTCAAGTTTGTAGGTTATTAACAACTTTAAACTATCCTCTAATAAAAGAAGTAGAAAATATGTATGTAGAAGTAGAGAATATGGACTAGATGTACGTACTTTTTCGAAATTCGACAAAAATGTCATAGAGCTCATTCAAAATGAAGTGTCGAAAATTAACAAGGAAGATTGGGAAAAGAAAATTAGGAACGTAATTAAAATTGAAGATGGGTATTCAAAAATTGGTCAACTTCATATACTTAAATGGTGGAAATAAATTTATGATAAATTTGAACGAGGATAGTAGTTCATCTGAAAATGAAGAAGAACGTGAGAAGGGTGAGGATTCAGAGGAAGACCCGATGTGAGGTGAGGTAAAGTGAAGTGATGTGATGTGAAGTGAAGAAGTGAATTTTGTGATATCCACTATATTATTTATTTCCGTTTTTGTGCTTTCGTAGTTGAGTAATATTATTTTTCAATATGTTATTACTTATTGTTTTTTTTTTAATTTTTGAGAAAATACGTCTTTCTGTTTTTATTGCAGTAATAACTTTACTGTTACAGTTTATTCTTAGTTTATTTATTGAGAGAAATATTTGTTTCTGTTATTATTTTCTGGATATATTTTCTGTTTTTATTGTGTTTTTAAAGATTTCTTGTTACTTTTTAAATAATCTCTTCATCCTATACTAATATTCCATACCCATCCTTTCCTGGCGAGAAATGCTCATACCCTCCTCGTGGTTCTTGCTGGGTAGTAACAATCTATATTAAACAAACTGTACTGTAACAACTATATGTATAGTCACTACTTTTATTTCAAGTTAATACGTTTTTTGTACATTGTTGCTAGCTGAGCGGAGAGACTTAGATTGGTCATATCATGGGACACAAGCCATATTTTATGGCACGACTAACAAGATAAAATAAAGCAGTTTTGCGAAAAAATTTCATCAAACTTTGCAATTTTTTTTTTAAATTAGTAAAAACTTAAGTATTTAAATTCTATTAAATATTTGTTCCCTTCTTTTTCCGAAAAAAAAATTAATAAAATCTAAATAAGTCTTTTTGCAAAGACCCAGGGTATTAAACTTTCGCAATTTTCGATGAAATTTTTATTTTCGCAAAACTGTTTTATTTTATCTTGGTATCTGTATCATAAAATATGGTTTGGGTCCGTAACTCAATACTAAGATATAACCAATCTAAATTTCACAAGCTGCCGCTGACAAATACCTACATTGAAAAAGTAAACGAGCGAACAAAATAGTTAAATTAGGCTCTGCATTCTGCATCTCAGCTGTCCTCAGTGATGCGGCTTGGTACTATACATAAATAACTATTTACCTAACTGATTATTAAACTCGTCATTTAGAAGAATAATTTTATCTAACCCCGTTATGAAATGTCAAAGCACGTTTCTTATGTAAAATAATGCCCGGTAGATTTGGTTGAAATTGAAATGTATGTTATTTATGAAATCATCCTGAGCAAGGCCGAAAAATAAATAGTTTTTAAGTTATGGAGCTTTGAAGTTGTCTATCTGAGGTATATCAAATACGAAAAGAATTATGATTTTAGCGTATATATAGACCTGCGTAATAATTACGTACTCATGGTAAATAAACGGGTTTCAGGTTCCCCCGCTAGATATTGACCACAATAACACAGCGCTGAAGTGTGAATCGGAAGTTATTACCCAGGTCTATATACAGACTGCATAATTTTTCCCCCTTCAAAATGGACTTAATCGTGCAACTTCCGGTTCGCACTTCAGCGCTGTGTTATTGTGGTCCATATCTAGTGAGGAAGCCTGAAACCCGTTCATTTACCATGAATAAGTAATTATTACGCAGGTCTATAATTACACACACAAAAAAATTATTTTGAAAAAATATATTCCATAATATATGGGGCGGCAAAAGACCCAGGAACGGCCCTGGCCAGGAGCTCCTAGTCAAAAATGGAAACGGCGATTGCCTAAAACTATCTTCATTGCAATCACCGCATCCGGAAAAACTGAGATTAAAGAGTTAATCGACATTGCTGATCGTATATGGGAGTCGTGTCAAAATTCTATGAATTCCCTTACCTCTAATTCAATTTGTAACGTTAATCTCACAGTTCCTAGGTAAAATTTGATTGCAACCTTCCAAGATACGTTAAATCAAGTATTGCACAAACAAGAAATTTTTCATCTCAATTGCATGCTATAGAGTCTAAAGTTTCTTCAATAACTTCCGCTACTCCTACAGTTTCTAGCACTTATTGCGATAATTGTAGAAATCGCCTCGACTCGGGAAATCGCAGTGGCTCAAGGCCCCGTTCTAGTAGTTGAAATGGTACCCGCGTTAGATATAATCCTTCTAATGCCAAAGTTTGCTATTACCATCAACTTTATGGTCGTAAACCATTTAAATGTGTTGGAGACTGGTGCACTTTCGCCAAAGACGTCAAAGTCGACAATCAAAAATGACTAAAAGTTAATGATATTTTGACAGCTGACGTTAACATTTCAAATAATAAACGTCGTCTTTTTATTTTTGATAATGCAAATAACTTAAATTTTCTCATTGACACAGGCGCCGATTTGTCAATAGTACTTCGGAATCTTTTAACAGATATTAAGAAGAACCCAATTATTGTACTGACAGCTGCTAATGGTTCTATTATTAACACTTTCGGAAAAAAAAAATTGAAAATCGATTTAAACTTACGTAGGTTATTTCCTTTTGTTTTTAATATTGCAGATATTAATGTCCCTATAATTGGGGCCGACTTTCTAACGTATTTTGGTTTGGTTGTTGATTTGAAACATAAATGTTTAATTGACAGTATGACTAGTTTATCAACATATTTATTTTCTAACAATGGTCCCTTACATTCTCCTAAGTTATTTAGCATATCAAATGAATACACTGCATTACTTTTAGAATTTCCAACCTTGGTACGTTCGCCAAATTACAATTTGCCGGTTAAACATTCCGTAGAGCATCATATTGTAACACAGAGTCATTTACCTTTCTCGTGACCACGTAGGTTAGATAATGTTAAATTTAAGATAGCTCAGAACGAATTCAATGCTATGGTAGAGTTAGGAATTTGTACCCTCTTCTTCTTCTGTTTCCTCACCATTACATATGGTGGCAAAAAAGGAAAAAAACGATTGGAGACCTTGCGGAGACTATCGTCGGTTCAATTCAGTTACTGTCCCTGACAGATACCCGTTACCGCATCTTCAAGACTTCAACTCACAATTATATGGTTGTGTTGTCTTTTCAAAAATAGATTTGGTCCGTGCTTATCACCAAATACCTGTCGCAAAAAGTGATATTTTTAAAACAGCGATTACTATGCCTTTTGGTTTATTTGAATTTGCGCGTATGCCTTTTGGCTTACGTACCGCCGGTCAAACATTCCAACGTTTTATGAACGAAGTTTTAGATGGTTTACCCTTCATTTTCGTCTATTTAGATAACATTCTAATTGCAAGTAAATCTAGCTCGGAACATTTAGAACACTTGAGACTTGTTTTTCAGAGGTTTGAATTATACGGTATAAATATTAAACCGTCAAAATGCATATTAGGTGTCAATCATTTGACATTTTTAGGACACAATATTTCTTCAGCCGGTATCTTACCTTCTTCTGAACGTGTTGATGTCATAAATGATTTTCCCTTACCTACTACAGTTAAACAGCTTCAGCGTTTCATAGGTATGGTTAACTTTTATCATCGTTTCATACCTTCTTTCGCTGAAATCTTAATTCCATTACATGCTCTATATACTAGTTTACTGCATGGTAAAGTTAAAATAATAAATCATTGGCCTACCGACTGTCTTGACAGTTTTTCCAAAGCCAAAGCTGCTATAGCTAATGCAACCTATTTAGCTCATCCTCGTTGTGATGACAGCTCGTTTGTATCGCTGACAGTTGATTGTTCAAATGTCTCTTCTATAGGGGCAGTTCTTGAACGGCGCGATGACGAAGGTGTACTTGCTCCGTTAGCATTTTTCTCACGGAAACTTACCTTAGCACAGGCAAAGTACAGTGCCTTGACAAAGAACTTCTTTCTTTATTCACAGCGATTAAACATTTCAGGTTTTTACTTGAAGGTCGTACATTTATTTGCTTTACTGACCATAAACCTTTGGTTAAAGCATTATTCACTAAAACTGAAAGATCTCCCCGGTAAATTAGACATTTAGAATTCATTGCTCAGTTTGCATGCGAGATCAGACATATCAAAGGAAAACATAACGTTGTTGCTGACACCTTATCACGTGAGCATGATACGTCTTCTTTACAACAATGTGTTTCTCCAATTGTAACCCAAAAATCTAACCTAGTAGATATTAATTTTGACTTAAATTTATTGTGCAGAGCTCAAGAAGATGATTCTGACCTTAAATTGTTATTGTCAGATACTTCATCGAATACAAAGAGAACTTTTCATTTAAACTTCGTCCTTACGTTGCTATCGTTTTTAGGCGGACAATTTTTTATACATTTCATGGTTTATCTCACCCTGGTATCAAAGCCACCAGAACGTTAGTTTCTAAAAATTATTTTTGGCCCAAAATGACTTCAGATTGTAATCTCTGGGCAAAAACTTGTATTAGCTGTCAAACTAATAAAGTGACACGACATACCAAAAGTCCGATATTCCTAAAGGACGCTTCGACTACATACATATAGATTTAATAGGACCATTACCTCCTTCTAAAGATTGTTCTTATATTCTTGCTGTGATCGAACGTTTTACTAGATGGCCCGAAGCTTATCCACTTCATGATATTACTGCAGAAACTGTAGCGCGTACGTTATTTCAAAATTACGTTTGCCGATTCGGTGTCCCTGTCACAGTGACCACGGATCAGGGAGTTCAATTTGAATCTAAACTCTTTAATGAATTTTCAAAATTTTTGGGATTTCATAGAATACGAACCACATCATATCGTCCCAGTAGCAACGGAATGATAGAAAGATTTAACAGAAGTCTTAAAACTGCTTTGAGAGCTAAAGCTTCCACACCTCATTGGGTAGATGAACTTCCTGTCATACTATTAGCTCTCAGGACAATCCCTAAAGACGATTTGCAATGTTCGTCTGCTGAACTTGTTTTTGGTCAAACTTTGCGATTACCAGGTGTAAATTTTTTATTAAATCATATACTTGTCCGGATATTTTATTTTATTACTAAGTTACGTACTTCATTTAATAATTTAACGTTCATTCCACCTTTTCATCATGTCAATTACAAATTATTTGTCAGTTCAGATATTTCGATTTGTAAATTTGTTTTCGTTCGGAAAGAACGTTTTAAGAAATCTTTTACTCCACTGTATGATGGACCGTTTAAAGTATTGTTCCGTACAGACAAATTCGTTACTTTTGTTAAAGGAACTAAACCAGTCACGGTAAATATTGATAGGATTAAACCAGTCACGGTAAATATTGATAGGATTAAACCAGCATATTTACTGACAGACAAATGCGATGTCACTACACCGTCGATTAAGAAAGTTCGTTTTGCTATTGACGAATTAAATGACTGACTGTTCTTTTTCTTAGCGGGGGGGTAATGTGGCAATCAGTTCACTTACTAGTGAATATAAGAAGCAATTTCAAGTAACCAAGGAAAAAGAAGAAACAAAACATAACAATTTTATATATCAAGATAATAACATGTATTTTTATAAAATGTTAATTTAAACCTTTTATCTTCGAATATATATTTATATACAACGAAGTGAATTTTAAATAATTATAGACATATTATTATTAACTTTAATATCTATATCTACCATTAAATCAAATGACTCTGAAGGTGGTGCACTCATTAAAAGCTATCCAAGTCTAGTGGGTCCGTATTTCTTCAAGATCAAATTCAACAACGCTTTCATCACTTATATTTTCAAGAAGCTTAAAATGACGAGCCATCGTAGGAGGAAAACATTCCTCAGCAGTTGGAAATATCATTCTCTGAACTTTTAGGTTTACTCTATTTGCATGCTACATCTGTGATTGACAAATTATTATGTGCAAAGATTGCTAAAGCACACATATGATGACACACATCTAAACCTTTTGGATAATCGCATGAACATTTAATAATATTTGCTCCAGACAAAACTATCTAAAACAAAACTTTCAATATCAAATACCTTTAAAACCTTAATAAGTATAAGTACCTACCTCCACTTTATACATTTTATTTTTCCTGCTTGCATGTACCTGCCCTCGAATTGTCGATAATTCCTTATCAAATAACATTTGATAAACAAATCCGGACGAAACGGTATTTTGCTTTCTTTGAAGAACTCAAATCTAGCAGACATATTTAACACTGGTTGACATGCCATTTTACAATGAAATTAACCAAAGGTCCTTTTAAACAAAAAGCATGAAACAACAAACACCTCTAAAACCGCCAAAGAATTAAGTTAAAATTTTATTTTGACACTATACAAAGTAAAATAATCTGAAGTTAGCTGCATAAAGATTAAACCACTTCCTAACATGAATTGCGATTGCAGGTCTATTTTTATATTTTAATAATAAAGTTTTTATAATCCACAATACTTGTATATATTCTAGCATTCTTTGGGCATGATGAATGGTAACTGGAACTTATAAGATATTTCTTCTGAGGGAGAAAATAAATGATACAAATGGCCTAAGGATGACGCCTTTATTGTAGACGTGAATAAGGGTCAAATTCTAAAAAACTACTGTATCAAAATGTTAGGAATCACCTTAGACAGTCATAAGCAATGGAACTCTCACATTGAAACTCTCTGTGGAAAGCTGAGCAAATCCTGCTATGCATTAAGATTTCTAAAAAATTTCTGCAGCAGCAACATTCTTAAAACACTGTATTATTCATCCTTTCACTCCCATCTGAGAAATGGTAACGTAAACTGGGGGAACAGTACACAGAACCAACAGGTTTTTATTTTACAGAAGATTGCAATAAGTATTTTAGCAAATCTAGGTTACCGGGAATCCTGCAGAAATGCTTTTCGCCAACTAGGTATATTAACGGTTATTGGTACCTATATCTATGAAGTTTCATTCATTTTCAAAAACAGAACTATATTCACCCAAAATATGACTCCCCACGACCATAACACTCGTCACAAATTTGAACTTCAACCTGATTCTCACTCGACCTCTTTATACCAAAGAAGCATTATATACATTGGCTGTAAACTATTTAATTTTTTACCTCTGGAAATTAAGCAGTCTGGAAATCAATATATTTTCAAAAAATCACTCAAAAAGTAGGTACTTAATAGACAAAAATTGTTACACACTGAATGAATTTTTTTTACATACTGTTTAAATACATGGTTGCTTAAAAAATTTTCTACATAGTTTTTTTTTTACATTGTATTTATATTTATCTGTTTGTATTTATATTTTACTTTGTACTTTTATTTTACTTGTTAGTTACTAGTTTTATTACTTTATGAAGTGCACTTTTAAAGCTTGTGACGTGGCTCATCAAATATGTTGTATTATCTGTTTGATGTATATATGTTATATAAAATTATATGCTTATTACCCAGACTTAGTCGTAACAAACCTTCACAGGCATATCATGTTACATGATAACGACTTCTCTTATTAATTGCTTATCTTCAAGATATCATATTACACCTTTGTTTCTCATAACTTGTGCAGACTGCAGAACTGCAAATCTTTTGTTCTATATTTTGCTTACTCAGGTTCTGTATGTTATAAATATGACTAAACACGCTTTGTTAAATCAGTTATTAAACTCACTTAGAATGAAACACTTCTAATTATTGTAATATTCGTTCTCCAAGAGCCAACGTTGGCTCCATTTAAGTAAATAAATCTTTTTAAAAAGTCACTCATGTAAACCGTGATCTAACATTGGCGCAGTCGGTAGGATCCGTAAACATCATCAGAACAAGAAGCCTAACTGGTAGTGAAGCGTAAGAGAACAAGGAGAACATCTGCAGAAGGTGCCTAACTAGTGCGTGTACATCTACGAGAACAAGGAGACCTTCCTCACTGGTGGTGGCGGATCCCAATCCCTTGACGGACGAAGAACCTACCCATGGAGATGAAATTAATGTAAGTCATTTTTAAGAATCATCTCGTTATTTTATTTCATTTTTACAATTATTATTTCTCACAATTATTTACGTGTATTATACCGCTAATACACTCGGCAAACAAAGCCAATTCTGTTATCAAACAAATCCTATACAAGCTACAACGCAACAATTTTAATTTTAAGTTATTTATTTTCGTATTCACGAAACAACTGTGTATTATACAGTTAATACACAATTTATTAACGTACGCAACATAACAAACTATTTCAATTTAATTTCCGTATCATACTGCTGATACGCAAACAATTTTAGTTCAAAAATTTCCAAACAAAAAAGCAAAATGCCAGACAGAGCTCAACCAGAGCCGGTTCAACCAGTTCAACCAGTAGTGCCGACGACAGCCGAGCAACCAGAGCAAGTCGAGCACGAGGTAGAGCCTTACAAACTCTCAGAAATTTTCTCGTTAATTCCGGAGTTCGATGGTAACGCCATCAACCTCCAAACTTTCCTAAACTCATGTCAGTGTGCCCAACGCATGGCAATTCATGACCAAAAAATCTTATTAACTGTTCATATTAAAAATAAATTGAAAGGCAAAGCTGCCGAACTAATCAATTCTCGTAACCCTGCCACATGGCCAGAAATTAAGGCACTCCTAGAAACCCACTTCGGTGACTCTAGAGATTTAACAGCTCTTATCCAAGACCTACAACGAATTCACCAATTGCCTGGTGAATCTGCACTAACATTTGTTTCGCGTCTACAAACGCACAATGCAAAAATGCACGCTGCAGTGCAAAAACAAAATTTAACTTCAGAGCAAAGAACCGCGCAAACAAACTTGATCGAAACTATGACAATAAATAATTTGTTAACGGGTCTAGAACCAAATCTAGGCAGAATAATACGTGCCAGTAACCCTCCAACTATAATGAACGCAATTATTAGAATCCATAGAGAGCTACAACTCTCTTATTTTGAACAACAAAAATTCCCAAAAAATAGTCCGGTCAAAAACCCAGTAATTCAACAAAAGCGACCACAGGGTCCCAATTTGCAACAAAAGTTCTGTTCCTTCTGTAAACGGAATGGACATGTAATAAGCGAATGCCGCACGAGGCAACAGTCTCAAAACTTCTAGAGACCAAGTTTCCAAGGAAACCCAAACTCCCAAAATTTTTCGCATCAAAACTTCGCACAACCGAGTAATCAATTTGGTCAGAGGACATTCCCTCAAAATAATCAGCCAAATCAATCACAGCAAAACAGGCCCTCAGCCATAAGGCCGAACCCTAATTTTATGCAACAGCGACCATCAGCTATCCAACCTAACCCAAATTTTAATCGCTTTAACTAGCAAAAAGCTCATCATTTGAATTACGAACCCTATGACAATTATGACAATCAATGTAACTATAATCAATATAATGACTACTCACCCGATTATCAAAACGTAAGTGATAGTTATGAAAATTACGATTCAGGCAACGCTCAAAACTTTTCAGATAATTATACGGCTAATTCTCAATATGAGCAGTACGAGAATTATACTGCTAATTCTCAAACACTACAGGAGGATTATACTGCTAATCCTCAGGATTTTCGCTTAGATCCGGAGTACCCCGCGGATACTCCAACACAACAAATAGACCAATTCGACCAAATATCAAACCAAATACAAACAATGAATCTCAACGACAGTTTCGATCCAATGCTGAACTTCCCAGAACAAACGTTCATGTAAATACGCTTTCTCACACCTTATTAACTGTAAATTCAAAAAATCTTTATTACATCAAAGATGCAACCGGCAAATTTAAAATTCTTATTGATACAGGCGCAGGTATATCAATTTTTAAACCAAAAACAGCTGAAAATTATAGACGTAGATCTCCTGAAAATGTAATTATACAGGGTATTACTGATCAAAAAATTTATATCAACGAATCTGTTCTAATCCCATTCTCAGACGAGTCACACAAAGTGTATATCTATAATCTAGATATAGATTTTGATGGACTACTAGGCGCAGACTTTCTAGAACATTACGAATGCCGAGTAGATTTTAAAAATAAACAACTAGTCACAAATTTTAAGACCGTACCATTATTTAAAGTTACGGAAGAAACTACAGTAAATTTACCTTTACAACCAACTATTAATTCTGATACAAAAAATTCAAATTTAAGCAACATCAAAAATTTAATTTCTATCGAACCTCGCATGGAAAAAATCTGTAAATTAAAATGTAATTTGCAAAATACCGAAGCTATACTGTTAGCCCAGGAAAACGAGAAAGTACGCTTACCAAATGCTATTGTCAAAATCGATAACAATGGAGAATTTTTAACCTCAATTATAAACGCGAATGCAATACCAAAAACGGTAAATTTTTCTAACATAAAACTAGAGCCAGTACAAAAATTCAAATCAATTTTCAATTTAAACACTCAAAATTCTGACTCACACCTACAGACGGACAGATCCTTCGAAATTAGGAACGAATTGCGCTTGGATCATCTAAACGAAGAAGAGGCCGAAATAGTAACGCAGCTTTGTTTAGACTTTCAAGATATATTCTATTTGGAAGGAGACAATTTAACTTTTACTAACGAAATTAAACATTCCATTGACACGAACGATTCAAAACCGGTTTTCACAAAGTCATATCGCTACCCTCATATCCATAAAGAGGAAGTCAAAACACAAGTCTCTAATATGCTCGATCAAGGCATCATTAGACCTTCGATTTCTCCCTGGTCCTCTCCGGTTTGGGTTGTACCTAAAAAACTCGACGCCTCCGGTAAACAAAAATGGCGAGTTGTAGTGGACTACAGAAAACTTAACGAACTGACTATTGACGATAAATACCCGCTACCCAATATTTCCGACCTCCTCGATCAATTAGACAAATGTCAATATTTTACAACTTTGGACTTAGCCTCCGGATTTCATCAAATCGAGATTGATGCGAAAGATATTCAGAAAACTGCTTTCACAGTTGAAAATGGTCATTTTGAATTCGTAAGAATGCCTTTTGGACTTAAGAATGCTCCATCAACATTTCAAAGAGTGATGGATAACATTTTATTAGGTATCCAAAATGAACGATGTCTTGTCTATATGGACGATATTATTGTTTACTCCCCTACTATTCACGAGCATATTTCTCGATTAACGGAAGTTTTCAAACGATTACAGAAAGCCAATCTCAAAATTCAACCCGACAAATGCGAGTTTCTCCGCAAAGAAGTCGCTTATTTAGGACATCTCATTACAAAAGACGGCGTAAAACCGAATCCTTCGAAGGTTGACGCTATTCTAAATTTCCCTCAACCAAAAAATCAAAAAGAAATTAAATCATTTCTAGGCTTAGTCGGATATTATAGGCGCTTTATCCCTAATTTCTCCAAGATTACCAAGCCTTTAACAAAACTCTTACAGAAAGACATACCATTTCTCTTCGACAATGATTGTATAAAATCTTTTCAAGATTTGAAACAAACATTAACGACAACTCCGATATTAATCTACCCTAATTTTGATGAACCTTTCGTTCTAACCACTGATGCGAGCGCATTTGCGGTCGGCTCAGTGCTGAGCCAGGGGCCCATTGGCAAAGATTTACCCATTGCCTATGCTTCTAGAACCTTGTGCAGTGCAGAAACTAAATATTCAACGATTGAACGCGAGCTTTTATCCATAGTATGGAGTGTAAAGCACTTTAGACCATATCTGTACGGTAGAAAGTTCAAACTTGTCACCGACCACAGACCACTCACCTGGCTATTCTCTATAAAAGATCCAGGAAGTAGACTTGCCCGTTGGCGACTCGAATTAGAAGAGTACGACTACGAAATAATTTATAAACCTGGTAAAATCAATAAGAACGCGGATGCACTTTCCAGAATCAAAATTAATCATTTTTCTGAATGTTCCAAATTCTATTCAAAGGTTCTAGCCGCGAATGACGAAGAGTCAGACGACGACGAAAACCCAGACAATAACGAGATCACTGACGAACAAATTTCCCAAGAATTCGAAACTTTCGCCAACTTATATAAGACAACATCTTTAATTGACTATTCGAAAATCAAAGCCTCGAACAAACAACTTTTGTATCGAGAACACAAAGATATTATAACTTTCTTCCAACAAAATAACCTACAAGACCTCCATCATAAAATTATCGAGGAGATATTCGAAGAAAACCCCGAATTTCATAACGATAAAATCAATATTGTATCGAGCAAAACAGTCAGACATAGGAGATATTTTATCATCCCTCTACCTTTTGATATCGAATCTGTAATTGAACATCTATTTTCGGTATTATTTAAAAATCAAGATGTCCTAGATCTCTCTAAGACATACTTTGTCGAAAATAACTTAGACCTCCCCATTCTTGAAATCCTATCATTCATTTTTGCGGAAAAAGACTTAAAAGTAGTAATTTGTCAAGATATCGTCAGAACTGCCGACGAAGATGAAATTCCAATTATATTGGAGCAAAATCATTTTGGTAAAAATAACCTACACCGCGGAATAAATGAAACGATTCGAAGAATTAGAGAAAAATACACTTGGCAAGGTCTAACTAAAGACGTTGAAAATTTTATAAAAAATTGCGAAACTTGCCAAAAGACTAAAGTATGCCGGAAAAACCTTAATAACCCTCTAGTAGTCACAGAAACCCCAAGAACACCATTCGAAAGAATCAATATTGATTTATTTGAATTCCCTACTCGAAATTACGCTTTAACCATTCGCGACGAATTAACTAAATTCACGCAAGCATATGCAGTCCCGGATAAATCCGCAAAATCTGTCGTAAACACTTTGTTGTTATATTTCCAACATTATGGTACCCCATTAAGAATCCATTGCGATTACGGTGGCGAATTTGACAACCGCTTGCTCAAAGATCTCTGCACCCTCTACGACATAAAATTAACTTATTCAAGCGTAGGACATCCCCAATCGAACGGATCCATAGAAAGATTTCATGCTACTCTAGCTGAAATGATAAGAATTCATAAAACTGAAAATCTGAACGAACATCCTTTCACAATTTTACCATATGCAGTAATATGTTATAACAATTCAGTAAATAAAACACACGGTTTCACCCCATACGAACTTATATTTGGACATACGTCTAACAGACCACCTGAAACCTTATATAACCAGAAAGAACTAATAACTAAATATGTCAGAGATTTGAACAATAGAATATCCCACTATTATAAAATAGCCCGTAATCGAACACAAGCACAAGGAGAAAGCGAAAGTTCGCTTTGACAGAAATGTTCCCCAGAAACGATCTGAGTACAAAATAGGTGACTTAGTTTATGTAAAAGAATCACAAATTAAGAACAAACTACAAAATAAATTTAACGGTCCCTTTAAAATAAAAGAAATTTTTCAAAATTCTGCTACCTTATTAAATCTCGAAACAAAACAAGAAACTAAAGTAAATTTTGATAGAATGAAACCATATACTGAAAATTAAATTTATTTTCAGGTTTCTCCTGCTGTTCGGATCAGCACTCTGTCAATACAAAATTACCCCGATCAATAACACTGTTGGTGTATACTATCACCAAGACATGGACATCGTGGTGACAAATGACAAATGGACTCTGCTAGTGCATAAAAATATTTCATCTCTCAAGCTAGCTTTTGACAAAAACCAAAATAATTTAGACTGAATCTTGAACACCCTCGATGGTGCTGACCAAAAATCAATCCTGTTTAGAAGCGAAGTCAAAACAGAGTTTAACCTTTTAATGCAAATAGCTAGTTCAATAAAAACGAAATTTGACGAAGTCTTTTCAGACACAAAGAGACATAAACGCGGAATACTTAACGGTTTCGGAACAATATTCAAATCAATTACCGGAAACTTAGACGCCGAAGATGGCGAGTACTACACTAACTGTATAAATAAATTAAATAATGACGAACATCAATTAGAAAACTTAATCAAAAATAAAATCTCAGTTACAACTTCTGTTATCAAAAATTTCAACTCAACTATACAAAAATTACAAATTGATGAGGAAACATTTAACAAAGATATCAAAGAAATCGAGCACACAATTCAAACTATGACTCAAACGATCCAAGCTGCCGAAATAAAACTAAAATTTCTATACATTTCCGAACAACTAATGGCCAGCTATTTGTACATCGAAGACAATCTAAACGATATTTTAAATTAAATAACATTCGCCAGATTAGGAATTATTCATTCATCAATCATAACACCTGATCACTTAGTAACGGCATTACAAGAGATTTCACAGAGTTTGCGAAGGAACAATTTACCTCTTCCAATTAAACTATCAGCAGTTGCTCAATATCTGGATATTATTGAACTAAAAGCTTTTCAACTAGATTCTAACTTAATATTTGTTTTAACAATACCTCTCATTGAACCTCAAAATTACAACACCTTTCGTCTGTACCCTATACCTATACTTGATAACAGAACTGGTCTACATCACTTTTTATCTATTTCACAAAAGTTTATCGCGAGAGACGATGATTCTTTAATGTACATACCTATACAAAATTTGAAAGAATGCAAACCACTTTATTTTGGAACCAAACTATGTTCGAACCTGTTTGCATATCCTATCGACCAAAATGCCATTTGTGAAGCTAGAATATTAAAACCATTGCCGAAACTCCCAGAAAATTGTCAAACTTCCTTCATCATTAGTCAAGGATACAACGTCCAAGAACTTGAAGACAACACATGGCTAGTAATTAATTCCGAACCACTTCACATTACCATCAACTGCCCGAAGAGAGAATCCATAACAGAGCTAATTAACAAAAATTCCATCATAAAACTACAACCAGGATGTTACGCCTATGCAGGCATTACTCGAATACAAGCCAGTGCTAAAGACTTTTCCGAAATTAAGGACAATTCACATCCAATCCAAATTCCTTTTGAATGCTGCAATCACATGCCCGACAAAATCGAAATTCCAAAATTAAAACCGCTTAAATTAAACAGTCTCGACGTAGAAGATTTAGATATTGCTAAAAACAAACTAGAGCAATATTCCAAAGACCTAGATGACCTCATAAACGAACCTTTTGTGACCAAACATGTATCTTGGTTCACATACTTCATAATCACTCTCATCATCCTATTAGTTCTACTTTACATAACTTGTAAATGCAGAAGAAGAAGATGTGGAGCATTGCGAATCCAACCCTCAACGGATAACCCTCCTTCACCTCCTTCAGAGCGAAGCAGAGTATTTACCAAATTTAGGTATTAGACCTCAAGAAGAAGAGGACATCGAGTTAACATAGACCTTCATGTGGAGTTTTACCCTTGTCTATTAATTTAGACCATTGTATTTTATCCTTATTACGTTATGTAATGTTTTATTATCGCTTACCAATTTTAACTTTTACATTATTTTATTATTTTGCTTTATATTCATTCAACATTGTTTCAATTTATTTTTGCATTATATTCATTTAACGTTTTAACAATTTTCAAAAGTTGCTGCATAACATCAACTTTTTTATTAAGGGGGAAGTTGTTATATAAAATTATATGCTTATTACCCAGACTTAGTCGTAACAAACCTTCACAGGCATATCATGTTACATGATAACGACTTCTCTTATTAATTGCTTATCTTCAAGATATCATATTACACCTTTGTTTCTCATAACTTGTGCAGACTGCAGAACTGCAAATCCTTTGTTCTATATTTTGCTTACTCAGGTTCTGTATGTTATAAATATGACTAAACACGCTTTGTTAAATCAGTTATTAAACTCACTTAGAATGAAACACTTCTAATTATTGTAATATTCGTTCTCCAAGAGCCAACGTTGGCTCCATTTAAGTAAATAAATCTTTTTAAAAAGTCACTCATGTAAACCGTGATCTAACATTGGCGCAGTCGGTAGGATCCGTAAACATCATCAGAACAAGAAGCCTAACTGGTAGTGAAGCGTAAGAGAACAAGGAGAACATCTGCAGAAGGTGTCTAACTAGTGCGTGTACATCTACGAGAACAAGGAGACCTTCCTCACTGGTGGTGGCGGATCCCAATCCCTTGACGGACGAAGAACCTACCCATGGAGATGAAATTAATGTAAGTCATTTTTAAGAATCATCTCGTTATTTTATTTCATTTTTACAATTATTATTTCTCACAATTATTTACGTGTATTATACCGCTAATACACTCGGCAAACAAAGCCAATTCTGTTATCAAACAAATCCTATACAAGCTACAACGCAACAATTTTAATTTTAAGTTATTTATTTTCGTATTCACGAAACAACTGTGTATTATACAGTTAATACACAATTTATTAACGTACGCAACATAACAAACTATTTCAATTTAATTTCCGTATCATACTGCTGATACGCAAACAATTTTAGTTCAAAAATTTCCGATCGTTATTCCCGTGCGTACCCCTTCATTTTTCACGGAAGGTAGCGACTTCGAGGGTTGAAGCAACCCTTCCAAGGGGTGTAAAATTCATTAATCACACTTTGGATCGTCAATACACCCTCTCCCGTTTTCGCAGGCGCTGATCACGATAAAAATATTCACCTTCATCTTCGACTCTCCTTGTATAATGGACGGAAACTTGATATAAATTGATTTAATGCCGATTTAATAATGCTTTTCCGTGAAACAATGTGCAAATCTTCAAATTTGTGATAAACGAATGAATCTCCAAAGAAATCTGTAAATTTAATATTTATTTATTATATTTTTTTTATTTTTTATTATTTTTTTAAATGTTTTATTTTATATTAGTTATTTTATAATAGTCAAATAAACATTCATAGACGTGAAATATAGGTAATATAATATTCGAGCAAGAGATTTGGGCCAAAAAATAAAAAAAAAAGTGAAAATATTTTTCTCGTGATCAGCGACACAGAAAACGGGGGGATACGAGTTTGAACCAAATCATTTGAAAAAAAAAAAATGACTTTCCACCCCTCGGAAGGCCCCTCAAGCCGCTAGGCCTGGACTCCACTTACTCTATAAGCTCCCTCCATGTTATTTCAACAATAACTCGTCGATAAATCACTCCCCAGATTCATTTATACATGAAGAAAACATAAAGGGATCCATGAAAGTGGTGGTTTTTGGCCGTTTTCGCAGTCAAAAACTTCTCCCACCACTTCGATCGTGTTCAGCACCCCCTAAAACGGGGGGTGAAAGTAATCTCGTCTTTGCACGAAATATTTACAAAAAAATCGTGTTATAATGCTTCATTACATAGACTATTATCCGGCCGATTCGCGAAGGAGCCAAGTGTTGTTAATTCTAACCGATCATATTGTATAATTCGTACATTAACCAGATAATTTGCGAAAACTCTAAAATTATCTTTATTTCTTCTCGTATTAACCGGCTGTATTGACTAATCCGAATTTTAGCCGGCTATTGCGCGATTTAACTAATTTTTTCCTATTAACCGTAACATCAACACGGATGATTCACCTAGACCTAGTTTTCAGTCTTACGCCAGAGAATTTCTTACGCGCCGTCCTGCGTGGACGATGAGGAGCGGACGAAGGACGCGGTGGGGCGAAGCGGATTTATCCATTTATTGAGAAGTATAGTGGTGTCCTACGTGCAGTCGCTTTGGCTATAGAAAGGGGCGATGCAATTTGCAGGCGGTAGACGCGATCAAATTATTTGATCGCTTCACCTGAATTCGCCAATCTGTGCTCTCCAGTGTAGGTCAATCGCTTGTCGCGAGAGGTACTGGTGGTTTTTGTTGCAAAAAGAAATAGTGATATTCGCTATGTCCGATACATTTTCTGAGCTATTGATAAGTGCCGTCCGAAAAAAGTACCATAATCGACTCTATGTGGACAGAGAATGGGCTCGCATAGCTACAGAATTAGGGGAAACAAGTATGTATCGAAAGAAATACTAATTCGTATGAGTCATAATGGTTATTGAAACCTCTTTATTAAGTCAAACATGTATAAAAATAAGTCAATGCAAAATTCTACACGTTGTATTGGTCGCAGTTTGAAGAACCGGCAAAACTTTTTTCGTGCGAAAGCGGCTTTTAGTGCAGAAGCGTTGTTTTTTTTTTGTAGGTCTAACACATGCCCGCGGATCAATCTTGGCATTTCTAAAATGTTCAATGTCAAATTCGGTTACTCCCTCAAAGTCTATAATAATATTATGCAATAACGTAATGGCTTTTACAATGTGTACGGCATTATCTACGTTTGTTTATATAGCTTTTCCCAAAAGCCGGAACGTAGTAACTATGCTGCCAAATAAACATTCAACAACCATTCTCGCCCTTGACAGTCGATAATAATTAAAAACATCATTTTCTTCACCTTGTTGCAACTGTTTGCGGGGTAAAGATTTCATGAGGTATTCTGTGAGTGGAAAAGCTTCATCCCCAAGGAAAACAAAAGGGGCTGTAATGGTTGAACCTGGTAATTTTCTTCCATCTGGAAACTGAATTGTCCCTGAATCTATTCCACGTCGTACAGGACGGGAAACACACCACCATCACTGTATTTTACGTATGAGCCTACATTTACCGTAACAAATTTGTACTTCGTAACGTACGTCTGTAACAGAAAACAAGCCAATGGAGTAAAAATTCTTGTAACAGTACTATATAGAGCCGGAATGTGCTGGTTGTTTAATTCTGATGTGCTTGCCATCTATGCATCTCATGCACTTCAGAAAATGCCACCTTTCCCAAAATGTATTGGCATGTTCTTTGTACAATGTAACCGTAGGTTCCGGCATATGTTCCTTAACCAGTGTTTTCCATATAGCTTTACATACTTCCACAACAATAACAGCAACAGCAAAAATTCTAAAAGAGTATGAGATTTGTCTAAACTGTATTCCTGTTGCCAAGTATCTGAAAAAAAAGGCTTGTCATGTCTTAACTTCAATAAAAGGTTCAAGCATCTTAGTATTAAACGTGTACTTTCAAGAGATGGATTTTCTTTATGACTTTCCACTTTTGTTTCTTTTAGAGACAACAGTTAAAAAGAAATGGAAAAACCTAGCGATACTTTCAAAAAGGAATTGAAGAAAATCCCTAAACCTAAATCTGGAGATGGTACAGAACAGCTACCGCGTTACCCAGGCACATGGTATCATTTCACCGCCATGCTGTTCTTGAACCGTATAGCAACTCCCAGAAAAATGGAGGGAAATTTTTTAGAATCGCAGGATGCACATAGCAGAGCTGGGTAGTACTCGAGTAAATTGTACTCGTAACTGTACTCTGAGTACCCAAAGTACTCAGTAACAAGTACTCGCGAGTACTTTTATTTCGATGGGACTCTGTACTCGAAATTTTTAAGTACTTTACATAATTAGGTACTCGAGTACTTCTGGCGGTCACAACTGACGAGTAACGAGTACGAGTACCGACGTGCAACACAGGCAAGTCTCAGCTTGTCTTTTTCCATACAAATGTGAAGGGCAGTCAGTGTCAGTCAGACGAGAATTGAGCGTTTGACGTGCGAAACATCACGGAGTGGTAAGTTGGTGCTTTAGGCAGGGTCATTTCTAGAGATTTGGCCGTTGGTGTGCAAAATCTAAAATGCCGCCTAGTACTCCAAAATTGATGAGCGGCGGAGAGAAATCTCAAAAAAAAAAAAATTCCACCAAATTCTAAAATGCCATATCGCACTTTCAAATTTATGAACTATCCTCAAAAAAGAAATTTCACTAAAATGAAAATTGCTAATCTCAAAAATGGCGCCCCAAAAATAGATGAAGGTGTTCTGTGCTCACCTCGAACACACCTAGTCAACACGGCCCTGGCTTTAGGCTTTGTCAACTTTCGTAGTTCTTCAGATTTGTAATAATAAATGCGGATTTTTAAAATGAGAACTGACAAAAAAAATCAAAAAGTTGGCGGTGATTCATGTATCACGTTATAGCTAGGGAGCTGGAGGCAGACATTTTTATATTATCTTATTGTGTGACTGAAGTTGAAAAATGTAAAGACGTCATAATAAAAATCCGGAAAAATCATTTCAGTCATTATGGCCGTTGCTGATTTTTTAATTTACAGTTAATTAAAAATGCAACCAAAATATACAAATCCATTTGTCGACCTCTTTTAGATTATGGACATACTTTATACCTGAACTGCCGTAAATCAATCACAAAAAACATCCAAGTTGCTGAAACGTCCACTTTGAGACTAATTACGAAGATGCGCCATCCGAGGAATCCACTTCACAAGCCTTCTAATAATTATCTTTATACCAAACTGAAAGTCAATATTATCCAGGAGAGACTAAATATGCTTTCCCAGAGATTCGCACGAAGTCCTCAAAATTTAGAGATAAATCCTCTCCTGAGATCACGAACAGTTCAGAGGCCAAGTATCATTTTCCCGGGAGAACTATTCAAGAAATTTTGGTTTCCTTACATGTAGCTAATTAAACACTTTCTTTTTGATATTCTCCTATTTGTATTTTTGCTTTTAATCATCATATACTTTATACTTTAAATTGTAATATGAAATATTCTTTTTTTTTTCTATTGTATTATGAAATGTTCTTTTTTTATACTGAAATTGATCTTAGTTTTCACTGTATTTAATTTTTGCTATAGATTACGCCGAAAGTGCCAATAGTTTTAATAAGTATTTCGTATCTGCAGCAAAGAACCTTACCAGTCACTTACCTGACAATGTAGACACAGATTTTATTAACTCATGCATACCGCATGCCAATGCTTCTATGTTTTTACGTCCTGTCACTTGTGAGGAAATCAACTCTTTTATCCTAAGGTAAAGAAACTCTAACGCTTTTGGAACAGATGAAATATCAAATTCACTTCTAAAAAAAATTGCACCCTTTGTGGTTGCACCATTGACATATCTAATTAATTTATCTATTGAGAAAGGAGTATATCCTTCGAGACTAAAACTTTCCAATGTAATACCTCTTTACAAAAAAGGTGAACCCAGTCTACTTGAGAATTATCGAGCGATATCTCTTAGCCCTAGCGTGTCTAAGGTCTATGAGTTAGTAATCAATACTCAAATTATAAATTATTTCACAATTAACAGGTTTTTGTCACCATGTCAACATGGCTTCACACTAAATAAAAGTCTTGATACTGCTTTGGGTGAATTTGTAAATGAAATCGTTTCGGCCTTGGACAAATCACAGGTTGCTTTAGGTTTATTTGTTGATTTGTCTAAGGCTTTCGATTGCGTTGATCATGAGATATTATTAACGAAATTAGAAAGATATGGTGTGAGAGGCGTGGCTCTTGAATGGTTTTCGTCATATTTGTCTGAACGCTCACAGCAAGTTAAATGTAACAACCAAACATCAGATTTGAGGACTGTAGATATTGGTGTACCACAAGGATCTATTTTAGGACCATCTTTATTTTTAATTTATATTAACGACATGCTCCAATATTTACAGGATTCCTCAAGTTTGATGGTCTCCTACGCTGACGACACTAATTTCCTAATAAAAAGCAATAATTTGACCTCTGCTGAAAATTGTGCCAGAAATATTTTTGCCAAAATTAATGAATGGGTAGTAAAGAACAAGTTATGTATTAACAGTGATAAAACTACTTGTATAATTTTTAAAACATCACAATCTAGTTTAGAGAATAGACAAACTATAACACTTAGTGAAACTTATGAAGTTGATTACAGCTATAAAACAAAAATGCTAGGCTTGACTATTGACTGTAACCTTACGTGGACTAGTCATATCGAAGTTTTATGTAACAAATTATCTAAAACCTGTTATGCTCTTAAAATGATCGCCATTCATTGTAGTCCATCAATTGTTAGACAGTTCTACTTCGGATGTTTTCACAGTGCATTAAAATATGCTATTGCGCATTGGGGTAAATCCACCCATTCATTTAAAGTATTTACACTACAGAAACGTGCAATACGCATTCTTGCTAACCTAAGATTATTTGATTCCTGTAGGGAGGCTTTCAAATCATTAAAAATTTTGACTGTTCCATGTATTTATATATATGAAATAGTCTGTTATGCATATAAAAACATGAGCATGTTTATAAATATCAATCCACGTTATTATAGCACTAGAAATAAAGACTATCTTCTACCTCATAAACATAAAACATCATTGTATCAAAATAGTATATTATATTACTAGGAGTAGAACGCACTCTTTGCGGCTTTGGCTTCGCCTCAGCCGCAAATCCTGGGCTCAACACAAAAAAGGCGTTCTACTCCGTGTAATATATACTATTTTTTCTTCAAGCGTATTAAAATGCAAAAAATCATTTATTTATCATAAATGTACAAATATTCAAACTACAGTCTTACATGTTGACACAATATGACAAGTGGCTAGTGGATAGCACGCCACCGATGGCTTTCGGTATTAACATTATGTTACTAGTAAAACAATATCCACTGCGGTGGCGCTTTCGGAACTAACATTATGTTATTAGTAAAACAATGTCCACTACGGTGGCGTTCGGTACTAACATTTTGTTACTAGTAAAACAATGTCCTACTTCTACTTCTGTTTTTGGTGTCATAATTTAAACATTTTAATACGCTTGAAGAAAAAAATATTTATTTTATTGCATGTAAATTTTTTAATGCATTGCCCCCTGCTGTTAAAAAAATACCCAACATAGGCAGATTTAAATTAGTAGTAAGAAATCTGCTAATCAACAAAGCATACTATAATGCTGAAGAATTTTTATTAGATAGGACGTAATCTCTTTATTTCTAAAAATATCTATCTGTTTTACATCTTTTATATTTATTGTATTTATTATACGTATCCTAAACATATATATATACCTGTATATGTGTGTTTTCTGAATCAATAAATCAATTATTATCATTATCATTATCCATTATCCATTATCCATTATCCATTATCCATTATCCATTATCCATTATCCATTATCCATTATCCATTATCCAATATCCATTATCCATTATCCATTATCCATTATCCATTATCCATTATCCATTATCCATTATCCATTATCCATTATCCATTATCCATTATCCATTATCCATTATCCATTATCCATTATCCATTATCCATTATCCATTATCCATTATCCATTATCCATTATCCATTATCCATTATCCATTATCCATTATCCATTATCCATTATCCATTATCCATTATCCATTATCCATTATCCATTATCCATTATCCATTATCCATTATCCATTATCCATTATCCATTATCCATTATCCATTATCCATTATCCATTATCCATTATCCATTATCCATTATCCATTATCCATTATCCATTATCCATTATCCATTATCCATTATCCATTATCCATTATCCATTATCCATTATCCATTATCCATTATCCATTATCCATTATCCATTATCACTATCAGTATCATTATCATTATCATTATCATTATCATTATCATTATCATTATCATTATCATTATCATTATTATTATTATTATTATTATTATTATAAATATTAAACCATGTAATGGGCAGGCTGAAGGAGTTCGGTCGATGGCCTTTTGGTTATATTTGTATTGTTTACTTGTATGACCGACCAATAAAGATCTTTTATTATTAATATTATTATTAAAAATGCAATTAAAATGCCTATCTACTTTTATTTACTGATAATGGTGTAAGTGGTATTCTAATTGTTTGTCTATTACCTATTTCAATTTGGTATCTTTCAAAGTATTCGTACTCGTTACTCATTTTTAGAAGAGTACTCTCCAATTTTGCAAAAGTACTCATTTTTTAGAGTACTTCAAAAACAAGTACTCGTACTCAAGTTTTCACGAGTACTTTTTAAAGGTACTCGTTGTGAAGTACTCGTGAGTACTTTAGTGCGGTACTCTGCCCAGCTCTGGCACATAGTATCGAATATGGATGTCAGCACAGCAATCTGAAGATGAGGAATCTCAAGAAGAATAATCTCAAAAGCAAGCAACGCAGGAAGAAGAATCGCTAGGAGAACATGAATCTCAACAGCATGAATCCCAAGAACATGAATCTGAACAACATGAAAGCGACAAAGAAAACGAGCATTGCACTCAATCTGAACAAATTATTACCCAATTGCAGAATCCTTCAAACTGGTATGTTCGCGGAACAGGAACAAGGAAGCGATTGAAACAGGAACTGGAGGAGCTAGAAAAAACCTTGCCTGAGCCAAATAATCCACAAACTCCTTCCTATACAAGTTTCTGTTGCAAGAAAACGTAAAGCTAAAGCATCAGAAAAGCAGGAGTCTCATTTTGAACAAGAACTATTAAGCTTGAGGCGAAGAAAATTAACTTATTATGACAAACGAACGATGACGACGAAGACATCAGCTTTTTTAAATCGCTTTTACCCTACGCCAGAAAGCTTCCTTCTCTGAATAAATTACACTTTCGAAGTCAAGTGCAAAACTTACTAGTTCAAGAATTAAGCATGTAAACGCCACCTCGACCACCGCCTCTTTATCAGTACTCCACCACAGACTCTCAATCAAGCAATATCCATACGCTCTCAACTCCATACGCTTCACCACCACTTACTGCAACTTATCACAATAGGCAAGAAACTGATCATAATGGACAGTGGCAATGCAGTTATTTTCAAAATGACTTTAATTAATTAACCACATTGGTACTACCTACTGTTAAACTCTGAAGTTACTGGAAGAAGCAAGTGCATTGCAGAAAAGTAACATTGATTTCAATATCCCTTTAAGAATAAGTTCTGTTTACATTTTACTGTATTTCTAAGTTGTTTTCTAGGGGCGAGCGTAGAGGCGACTTCAATGTGAATATCAGTCGATATTCCGTTGAAGCAACGTCGAGCGCGGTTAGTACTTGGATGGGCTCCCATCTTGGGAAATACAGCGTTCTCGTCCCACCTTCTAGAGGCTTGTATATCAGTGTATACTCGGAAGTTACGTAATTTCAGACGAGGATTACGTAGTGGATATACCATCCTTCGGAGGGGATGTAAAGCAGGCGGTCCCTTGTCTATTAAATGTTAGGCAAGTAAAAGATCCCTACTCTTCTTAAGGAAAGAGGTTCGGCAAAATTTCCAGGTTGGGGGTAGCTCGTCTCCTGGCGTCGGTGATAGGCCCTGGTAGCGGAAATAGGCCGACGTTAAATAGTTAAAAAAAAAAAAAAGTTGTCTTCTAAGTTGATATTTCTCATAAGTTCTTATAACAAAAAATAAAAATACAAAAATCATTCTTGTACCTACCTTAAAGTTAGCATGAGCCTCTCTTCTACTGAAATAGGTCGCTGAAAATTAGTTGCCTTGTACTGAATTTCTGGTTTTATAGCATTTACAATGTAATCAAATGTTGTCGGCAGCATTCTGCTGTAGTTATGAAATAAATTCGGAGCTGTTTTTAACTGTTTATATAGATGGTGGAACTCCCCCAATTTCATTCGCTCCAAAAAAATTATGTCTGTAGCCTAGCATTTTTTAATTGCCATATTTTTTCTACCTATACTTTGCACTTTTACAAAAACACTCTCACACAGCAAAACTTTACGTCTATTCGACCACCCCATACTGAACTGACGAAAGTCTACAACCCAATGGCGGATTGACTACGTTGGACATTAGCCCCACTACCCGCATCGTTCGCGCCGCTTCGCCCGCACCGCGTAGTTTCGTCTCTCGTCATCGCCCACGCAGGACGGCGCGTTAGCTGCTCTGCGGCGACTCGTATCCAGGCGAGGACGACCTTACGCAATATATTCTGAAAATGACACTAATTTTGTTGGTGTGAATACACTGTTAAAGGAAATGTTCGATTTCGAGTCAGAAGAGAATTTCTTGGAGCTTCATACCTCCCAAAGCCCCCATTTTGGTGGTTTATAGGAGGCGGGAGCAAAATCCTCAAAAAAATATCTAAGGCGCGTTATTGGTAACGCCTTCTTTACATTCGAGAAGTTCTACTCAATTCTTACCCAGGTCGAAGGTATCTTAAACTCCAGACCCATATCCCGTCTATCCACAAACCCAAGTGACCTTGAACCCTTAGCCCCTGCCCATTTTCTCATTGGGCAAATAATGGCAGACTTTTCAACGGCAACAGAATATTATTCAGCACTTTTGGAAAATATGGAGCCGTGAATATATTGCTGTAAGTCCGACCCAAATGGAAAGACAAGGGCAACAGTGCTTTCAAAATGGGGGCTTTGGTTATCATCTAAGAAGATAATCTCTCCCCGTTGAAATGGTAGATGGGACGTATCTGTGAAATTCATCCTATGGCTGACGGTCTTGTCAGAGTTGTGACAGTGCAGTATGCTAGTGCCAGATTTAAATGACCTATGACAAAAATTTGCGTATTACCTTTAAATGAGTAAATAACTGATTTTGTTTTAGATTGAGAATTTGTTTACTTTGTTTTATCAATATCATGTACTTGTACATACTGACAGCCCTTTCTGTCAAGAGGGGCAGCATGTTATCTAGTGTAAAAAGGGCTTGCAGCCCAACCTTATTTTACGTAGTGTAAGTTAGGCTTGTGTCTCAATCTTGAGAACCAGACAATTGACATCGAGCTATGAATCATGTTACCATGACGTTAAGACGTATTTTTATGTAATGTTATTTTACTTTTATACGGTGCGTGTAATTGCGGACTGGGCATGTACTCCACGTAGCGCGAGAGATATGACAACCCAGGTAACAGCAAATTCGCCCGTCGGCGGCATAGATTAAAGAGTCGGCGTTAGACCACTGAAGCATTCCCGTTCTCAGTTATTTCATTTCAGCCAGCTGGCACACGCGATGTTGCAATCTAACTCCCTATGCCCAGCCCGCCACTACACACACTGTATACTTAAAAATAAACTAGTTAAATCTATACAGTCCACATCCATTATTAAATTGAAGAAGTGTCCCACAACCGAACAACATATTAGCCCTGAAGGCAGCGACAGAAAGGACCCCGCAGAATCTTTATAGAAAATGGCTTTCGGTCAAACTCTTTGAAACTCTGGATTCTGGTAGTTCTTGATGTGTAGAACAAAAGTTCTTGAGGGCACTAAGTCCTAAAAACTCATAGTTTTGAGATGTAGCCCTCTGAAGTTGGACTTTACATACATTCTGCAGTATTGAAGGTGTATTTGTTAATTAACGTAGAATAAATGGTAATAAGTTAGTAACGTAGTGTTATCAATTTAATGTATTTACATCTACTAATAAAGAACACAACACTTTTTATATGTTTACTGTTTATTTGATTATTTATTTATAAATTGCTTGTTTTCAGCAACTACTCTAATAAATTATGATCTATAAGATATACTTTTACTTAATAAAATATCGATACAAAATGTGTTTCAATTCTACGTTTTTTGTGAAAAAAACATTTTGGCTAAAAAACGTTTACTTCATATGATCGACCACGATAACTCAGTCGGTGTATTTTATGTAGTAAATATAAACTAGTTGCTATCTATAAATAGTCCTGGGTTCGAAAGACAGTCCAGATGGCAATTTTTTTTAATGAGTGATTGTGTACTGCAGTCGTCAAATATGATGAAGCTGCTTCTAGCCCTTCCCCTCCTAACCATATGGAATCACAATTGTAGTACACGTAGGCAGTTACGCATAGACGTTTTATTCCAGACGCATGCGCACAGTGCCACATTCTCCTCAGAAAAATCGATATTATAATTTTTCTGGGTCAAAATGCAACATAAGGTCTGCGAACGGCTAGCTGTAGTAGTACGGGAGCTTTTAGGTCATGGGTGGAGAAAGTAATTGTTACAATGGTCAAATAAAATTGGTTTAGACAACTTATCTCCCAAAGTTGTAGAAGGTGATTTAATAATAAAAATGGATATTAAAATTAAAGGGGCGCCATCTATAGATTGAATAATTAGTTTCACCTCCTATAGCTGTGCGAGACAGGTTTCTATAGATAAACCTGAAATAGCTGGAATATTCAATAAAACCCCTAATTAAATAAAATGGTATATTAAAATAAATTTACAGTTTGTAGAATGCAAACGCAATTATGTAGTAAAAATATATGACCAATTAGATGTAGGTGTAGATGCTGTCAGAGATGTACTGATGGTCTCCAATGAAGATCTCGCAGACCCAATCCTTCGGTGATATCTAGCGTATGGGTTCAGTTCTTAATGTAATTGATGTGAAACGCAAAACAGCAAAATGCTGGATTTATTAAAATGTTAGCTATAAACTTCAGATTTATAAACTAAATCCAAATGTATATGGTAGAAATGGTTAATTTAAATATTTAACTCATTTAAATTATGAATCGAATAGAATTGAACTTTTCTTCAAATTAAGTTCTTCTTAAAATGAAAGATGTATTTCATTATCCTTTTGAATTTGATTTTAAATTTGACTATAAGTAAATACAGCTTAAAGTGATTTAAATTCCACTTAAAAATTGTCTTGAAAAGACTTTAAGAAAATAAGTATATAAATCTTATAAAAAATATAAGTCATCAATCATGATTCTTAAATCTTAATTCTTGGTTCGAACTGAATCCATAAAAAAAGAGAAAAAAAAATTATTAACATCAAAAGACATGGATGTAAAATTATACAAGTTTAAAAGTTAAAAGTTAGATTTGAATTAAATAGATCTGAATGAAAATTAAATTAAATAGAAATTAAAATATACCTTTTCAATGATGAAACACACGATTATACAGATTTCAAAGTTGTAGTTTATTCTGTAACTAAGTTCAAAAGCAAACAACCAAGTCAGAAGTTAAATGGAAAATGATTTCTCTACTAGCACGTGGTATAAAGAAAACTTTTGAGCTCACAAAAAATTGTCTGCTGACAACTTTACAAAAAAATAAATTACTAAGTTACAATACTTAATAAAAATAAACTGCTACAACTCTGAACCTTAACAAAAGTATTTTAACATCATTTTGAAATGTTTATTATAACTTGTTTATAACAAAAAATGAAATTAAAAATTTATTTTTAATACTAATACCGCCATCTGATGGATGGGTATGAAAGGCTAGACAATTAGCAAGTTGACACACCAGTTGTAAAGAATTGCTAAACAGAAACCATAGATATGTAAGGTTGCATTTATATGCTTATTCAACAAGTGTCGCTGTAACTTTCCTAATCAAAATACTAATGTCAAATCAGAAAATCCCTATGAAAAATCCATAACAATGATTAATAACAAATCATAATAATCATCTGCATTTAATAAATAACTGATTGAAAGCGAAGAAAAACTGTAAGTATATAAATATAGTTTCACATCCAAATATATCTCAAGTGTTGATAATATAATATAGGTAACTATATATCTAAATAAGATTGTGTTTTTAGGGTTAACAATAAAATAATCTATATATAAACTAATAAAACCAGATTAAATACATGTTAAATAATATGACGGTTATACAAAAATAAAGAAGATTCAAGACATTTGTTATACAAGGAAAAATAATATCTAACAATGACCTGTCGTTATAAGTAAACCTCACTTACAAAGATCAACTTATCAACTTAACTATACAGTGCGTGTTAAATATAAAAAAGAGACAAAAGTCTTATTAAATGTAAATTTGCCAATGGAAATGTTACAACAGATTGCAAACCCGTAGTCAGTAGCGTACTGAACTAAAATAAGTTGTAACGAAGCGCATTTCAATAGGCCTAGTTGCACCCCAATAATTTATTGTTAATGTATTATTTCAGTATTATTAAAAACCGTAGGCTATGGTAAAGCATTTTAATAAAATTTCCGCGTAATGTTCATATCGACGCTAGACCGTACAAAGCTCCCACCACCGCGCGCCTGTAAATATCCATACTAGTCAATATTCTCCGCGGAGACTGGCCAGTCAATCCGAGCCAGCTGAAGCGAGCGGAGGTCTCCTACCAGTGACCAGCCGTGAAACGTAAGTGAATATATTTCAATAAAACTATTCTGTCAACAAACCTGCTTTCGCGAAAATATCACAAGTTCAGCCTACGTCACTTGGTATTTGTACGCATCGAGTTGTGGTGGCCTCTGTGGTCATCTCTCCATAAACTCGCTGTGGTGAAAATTTTATATATTCCGTTGACTTCACCGTATACTTGTTCGCATCGTGCTTGCTCATGTCTCCCCTTCTGCCTTCCTCTTGGACTAGATGAGCTAACAGTTGGAGTCAAGACAGCAAGACAGATCCGCCAGACCAACCGACCGTTCAAGACATGCCCATATCCGTTTCCAAAAAAATATCGCAAATCCAACCCACGTCATCATCGGTGCGCAGAAGGTATCATGTAGGGTTCCCTACTCTAGCTTTGGAATTTTTTTTTATTCTGTGTTCTCGAGGTTACCAAAGGGTCAATTCGTTTCTTTGAAGGTACGTCGCCGTGGGTATGGGACGCCGCAGTGATATCTCTGGGGTCAATCCGTGTCTCTGAAGGTACATTGTGGGCATAGGATGGTACTCTGATATCTCTGGGGTCAATCTATTTCTCTGGAAGAGATCAGTGTGCATACCACTCCAGCCAGACCTTGTTTCAGGCTAGGCGCTGCATAAATTGTTTTATTAAGCGACGTTGGGCGCCAATTTGTTATGTAATAAAATTTATATTGAATTATTACTTTCTCAAAATTTGTAATGAAATTTTAAAAAATCCTTTAAATTATTTTCTCAAGATAAAATAATGGGTACTTAATAAGGAAACACGTTTGTATTTTTATAACTAAACAAATTCTTTATTCAAACTAAATAAAATTCAAAAATCAATCTCCTAACAACCCCATCTGTTAGCTAACTTACAAGCTATTTAAAAAAAAATACAAAAATTCTGTCATTTGACTTTACAATTGTCAAATTAAAAATGTTAACTATAAATTTCTTACTTTAATAAAATATTTGTTTCTATCCGGTTTATTATAAGTTTTGCAATTTCAATTAGTAATTGTTAATTCCCTGTCTTGATTCCTCTTCATATCTTGCTTATTCGTTAATCTGTTTTCCCTTTACATTCATATAGATCCTTCACCTCCCAAATAATCTTTGCTTCTTATTTTTACATTCTAATTATTTTATATAATATAATACTTCTTCTTTCTCTTCTTTACTTAGTAACATGTTTATCTATTTATTTTATATTATTACATCTCTTCCTTTTCTCCTCTATTTTATGACTCTTATTACTTGTTTGTTTTAATAATATAATGTCTTCCTTTTCTCCTTTGTTTAATAATAGTTTACTTGCTATTTGCCTGTTGTATATTATTATATTACGTCCTATTCTTCTCTATTTTATAATTGTTTACTTGCTTATTTTATAATTCTATTTCTTTTTCTCATTATTTGATAATTGCTTACTGTTTTTTTGTATTCTTTTAATTCTTCATCTAACAGCTTTTTTTTATAATTTTACTGTCATCATTTTCGTATCTTTTTTCTTATTGATCATTCAAATTTTTTTTTATCCACCTCTTTTCTTTTTCCACCGCCTTCCAACACTTTTTTTTTAAATTAGTTTCACTTTTAAAAATGTTCACACTTAGTTAACTTTCTATATAACTACTATAACCTACTACATAGACAAACATACATATTTTACTAATTTTGAAATTGAATTAATAATTTCTACATCTCATTCAATTTCAATATTTATTAATAGTTAAATATTCAAATAACTTTTAAACCTTTATTATATTAATAATTTTACAATTTTAACTTTATAACTAGATAATATACAATCAAAATACACACATAAACAGTTCGTTAGTAAAATCTTAGATCTTAATAACTCAGAACATATTACACAACATAATTTTACCCGAACGCCATGAACAGCAACACAGCTGTCATGAAGATAGCGTGCGTGCTAGAGGACCTGAGCCTGGAATCACTGCACGCATCAAACTATGACCTGAGCGTTTGTTATGACTAGATAGGGGCAGCCCAATTAATAGCTGACTCCGAACGATATGGTAACGGTGTCCGTATGTGTAACAGGTACGTTTACGGAATTTTAACCATTGGTGTCTTCGGCAGGGAAATGTTGGACTTGAACATGCGACAGTTTTTGCAGAAAATAGATATATACCAGATACCTACCTGAAGAAATTAGGTGGCAGTACGGTCAGCCTCAGCAAACCAATGATGTGTTGGCGGGGAAAACCGATAAAGAGAAAAAGAGCGAAAGTCGGAATTCCCCATAACAATGCGATCCACCTCGTAAGAAGACCAACTCCGAGAACACGGTGCACGTTTGCCAACTAAGTCATTAAAAAAATATGTGTATATATGTATTATATTTATTTTTTTGTGTGACCAGTGCACGCTCAAGTGCTCTAAATAGCACTTAATGTGGGGGCTTAGTTTATTTATCATAATGTTTCAGTTTTTGACTATTACATTGTGGTACATCAATTTGTTAAATAAACTTATTCTATTCTATTATATTCTATTAAGATATACATGAAACGCATGTACGCTGTACTATGCATAAAATAAATAGTCTGTTTATGAATAGCTATTTGTATGACAAAGGAGAAAAGTGCATAATTTCCTCCCGCGAAGCGGAGGGCATCAATATCCAAGGGAGGAAATGGCACTTTGCTCCTGTGTAATACATATGATTTTTTCTACGACCATTTACAGTGTTTTTTACATTGGTTTTACATATATTTTATTATATTTTCTTATGCATGACAATCAAAAAACCAAATATGTCAAAATGTCATAATAGGTATTTAGATAAGTAAATATTTTCAAAAATCAAAGTACATGGAACGTTGCTAAGGTTGCTTCTTGTTTTCAAAATAAACAAACTTCCAAAAAGTTTATAATAATGTATTCCGAATGTGAAGATGAAGTTCCTCAAGATATTCTGGAAGAAGCAAACGTGGTTTCGTTAAATCTATTACCGTTAAAGTCTCGTGAAAAATATGAAAAAGAGTACCAGCTATTTAAATGTTGGATGGAGACTAGGCAAATAAGAAAAATATGTGAAGAAGTGGTTCTATTTTACTTTTCCAAAAAATGCGCCGGTTTGAAGCCTTCAACATTATGGAGCAAATATAGCATGCTGCGATCTACACTCCAAATTAACGACAATATCGACATTAAGTTTCCTAAATTAGTAGCTTTTTTAAAAAGGAAATCTGCTGGATATAAAGCCAAGAAAGCCAATACTTTTTCAAGGGAGGATATCAACAAGTTTATTGCAGAAGCTCCAGATGAAACTTACTTACATATGAAGGTAAGATTGATCGTTATTGTTGAATAATAAATAAAAACGTAAAGCAGTATTTGTTATTAGAAAGTATATAAAAATGACAATTAAGTGACATTTTAGGCAGTTGTCATAAGTGCATTTTCCTTTTTCAGGTCGTGCTTATATTTGGAAATGCTGGGGCATGCCGTAGCGATGAATTAGTTAATATGGTACTTGAGGATATCAGTGATAAAGGTGATATTTTGATGGTGAAAATACCTGACTCAAAAACTAATATCAAAAGGACATTTACAATAATAAATGAGATTTTAAACGGAGTATCTGTCTTGGATATGTATAGAAAATATCTGGACTGTAGGTCCCCTAAAACATGTTATTCTAGATTTTTTGTAACTTATGCTAAAGGGAAATGTACAAACCAGGTAATTGGCAAAAACACAATTGCCAAAATTCCATACAGAATAGCAATATTTTTAAATTTGGCTGATTCGAAAGGCTATACTGGACACAGTTTCCGCCGTACTTCAGCTACGTTATTAGTCAATGCTCTAAAAAGACATGGGGGATGGCGAACAAACGTAGTAGCAGAAGGGTACTTAGATGATTGTATTTCTAAAAAATGTGAGGTAGCTAGCCAAATAATTACGGGAGAAAGTACTACTTCAAGTACCAAAAAACGTTATCTTGTTTTTGAAAATTTTGTTTCTACAAGTACTTCATCAGCGACCAAGACTTACAACAAACAGGAACTGATCTCCACCAGCAGAGCCAATATTTCTTCAGGGGGAATCTCCATTAGTAAGTTAACTAATTGTACCATAAATTTTAACAATATTTAGTTACTGATGTTAATTTAAACCTTGATTTAAACTGTTTTCAATTTTTATAATTAAAAATAAGTAATAAAAAAATCTGTTCCAAAGAAAAGCATAATTATACATTTTAAGGAAGTTTGTGTATCAATAAAAGAAGTCTATATACTACTATTACATCTATTTGAAGTTTTTACATGTTTGCTTCCAGAGGGAGCCAAAGTATTTTCCTCCCGAGGGAGGAAAAGTACTACTTTGCTCCCTGAAATGAGGGAATAAAATAGTATTTTCTATGTAGGGAGTAGAAAAAATATATATTTGTTTATTTATTTTCCCATCATTTTAATACCTCAATAGCTGAGAAGTTTTATTATTTTATTTTCTGTTTAACACGTAAATTATATATAGTTCTGTAAATATATTTTATTTAAACTGTAAATTGAACATTTAAACATAATTTACATTATACCGATGATATATTTCGCATAGTAGCATTTTTCCTTCGTCTGTAGCTCCTAAACGAAGAAATGTCAAGAATAATAAAATGTTCAAAATCAATTTTCTCAACTTTTCTATCTCTTGATATATTTTCAAAAAATGCTTCATGTACGAGGTATATTGCAAATAAAGAGAAAAATGGCAAAAAATTGACTAATTTTAAAGTGTGCCCCACCTGTCACGCGTGCGGAAGTTGGCATATGTTTCTCTACCAAAACTATACTTTAAGAAAAGAAAATTGCGGGTAAACGACATTTAATAATAATAATAATAATAAAAAAGCTATTCCGACTGACCTATGTGTTATCTTTTGACACTTAGAGAACAAGGTTTTTGATTTGGAATGAAAGCTGTCATTTGAATGCTGTAAGTTAATTAAGAATTGGATGCTGGACGGTTGGAGGTAAATTCAAGTATAAAGTCCCTGCAGGTGCATTATCGCTATCTAAAATAACAGGTACCATCATTTGTTGGTTGGTTGTTCAGTTCAATTATTAACGCTTCGGGACTTAAGCGAGAAACTTATTTAACACTTTAACGTTTCAATATGACACACAGTGGGCAGGTCCCTGGCACCGTGTGTGGCAATATGTTGCACAGGTATATACTGTTTCCAATATGTTGGCATGTGGGAGGCTTGAAGTTATACTTATTGTGGCTTGTTTGGACCCTTTTTGTTTTTATGGTGTGGCAGTTAAATTGTTAAGTGGTATTTACCCTCTAGGGTAATTATTTGTTGTTTTGCCTATTTGTAATAATTACATTGTTTATAATTATAACCTCACAATTTGCATCTATCACTTCTATTTTCTCTGTACCCCCCCTTTATAAATATATTATAGTATATTATAGTATTATAGTATATATAGCTATTCAGGGTACAATTAATCAACCCTGGAGAATCTGGAATACTACAATACTTAAAAACGACTCTTGCAGAAATGAATGGTCGAGTTCAGTGAGTTAACAAAGGTTACTTGGAGATGTACTACTACTGTAAAAACGCCACTTGCAAAGTTAAAAAAAATATATTTTAAGACGATACTACCACTACCATTTTAACGTGAAACAGTCTCGTTCCACAAAAAAATCACGAAACATCGACTGCCCAGCAAAAATGAAAATAGTTCTTGAGAAAACTAGAGATAAAAATTCAGAAAATTTAAATATGTGGCCATGCGTCGTTACGTTTACTGATGAACATAACCATAGTATTGTTAGCGGAGAAGCTCTTCTAAAAAGGCCCATAAGCAATGAAACAAAAAAAGATTATTTTAGAGTTGTTTGAACACTGCACTCGAAAAACATAAGAAGCCAGCAGAACATGACAATATACGAATTTTAACTGCTGAACCTAACAAAAAAAGAGAGAAATTATAGAAATGATCCACATACACAAAAATAAAAAAGCTGTAAACGACAAAACCGAAATAAATAACCTAAGCAAAATATATTATAATGTGTTGTAGCATGGCTTGGGGCTCCGGACAGAACTATGTGTAAGGAACCCGAGACATGCTGTGTGACACATTATAAGTATAAAAGTGAAAGTGAAAATTCGAGCATTACATAAGATTTTTCAGTTCAAATTATTTTTTAAAAAAGTGTTTTTTCACATTAAAACAAACAACCATACCAATAGCCTTAAATAAATAAAAAGTTAATAAATATCAATAATATTACTACTACCGCCATCTACAGTTGAGGGTGTACCGGTACGGTTGGCTCTCTGCCTCTCTGCCTTGTCGTCGCGGCCGCTCCACGAAGCTTTGTTCCGCCTTTGCCACGTGTTGAAACAATCGTGCATACAAATTATTAAATTAATTTTTAACATTGTCAAGTAAACAAAAGCAATGAGAATTATTAAAAAAAAGAAAAAACATGATGGAATATCTTGCCATGAAGTCATGCTGTTTAGGTAAGAATGCTTATTAAAAAAATTTTTGTACACAAAATTATTAACCTTAAAAAAATGTATTTCAGATTATAATATTGTTGTCACTATTTAAATAAAAAAATTGTTCTGATGAAGGCTAAGGGCCTCTAGCCGAAACGTTATAAATGTTTATTTTATTTTAACGAACCTTAATCCCAAGAAAAACTGGCATTGAATATAACTGGTAGAGGTTCAAGCAATTTTCCGATGGAATATATTGTCATGTCATTCGCAATCGTGCACATATAATTATAATAATCAAGTACAAAGGGCCATCAAGATAACAGACGAGAGATACAACACTCATTGCATGATATTGTCAACTTCCGGAATGAGAAAAGAGCACGAATCTCTTTCAGTATAGGTTAAGGTCAATGACCTAAAATAAATTTTAAGCGTAGCAGAGCAGCTCAAGGGGGATAAATTGTATTCAAAATTTAATATGCATTATATAGAACATAACTTTATACAAGTATATCTCCTTGTATAACAAATATCTACTTAAAAGTAAACAAACCTTGAAATAAGTTATTGTGAATATGTTAGGAGACCATCACGATGCTTCATAAATCAAAAAACATGCCCAGTCCTGGCAGGAAGGATACCATTGTAAAATACTCTCGTAGAAAATCTTCAAACTAAAAAAGGAAAACAAATGATTAAAATTGTAACATAAACTATACAAAAAGTGATAAGAAATGAACACTGAATACATATTTGTACTAAAACATATTTAAATTTAATTGGAACTAAAGAAAGTAGCTTAAAAACATTATTTAAATAAAGTGACATAAACTCTCTCGGAGAAAAACTAAATACATAACATTTGTGAACTGGACAGATCGTAATGAACTGAAACTTGAAATTAAGTATAGTTACTTATCTTTATGTTAGGGGCAGCGTGAATTCTCAGAGTTGCTGCACCTTAGGGGGTTTCCTTTTGTCTAAAATTTTGTACATACAGGACTTCTCCATATAAACCATTATGAAACTTTTATAAAAACTGCAATAAGTGTAACTTCTCTCAACCCGGTGTTAGTTTATGGTACCAGCTTTGTTTTGCATGACAATTTGAGAGGCATTACTCCTATTAATAGGCTCTCTGTACAAGTGTTTATGGGTAGGCGAGACCTAAAATGTTCGTTTACGTTTAAATACATTTAAAATTTATGTAGGTATAAAATGTTAGTAGATAAGTATTCTATGGAGTGTAAACCAAGTTCTAGGTGAATTTTATGTAGTTTTAGTTAGTATTAAAACCAAAATGTGATAATATAGAATATTTATTGAAATTTCTTAAAATACAACTAAGGCACCCCAGGAAGGTGGCAAAATGATCTGTGAAAGGTAAGAAAGTATATTCCAAATCCAAAATTGGCATAACATAAGTAATAAGTCCAAAAAGGTACATATTTCGAAATCTGTAATTAAATTTCAAAAATCAAGTTTACTTATCTTATCAGTCTTGTCAAATTTGGCGAATCAAAACGGCGGATTCGGCTTTTTAGTTGCTTACAGAACGTGATACAAGACGCTTAACAAAATTTTACTCCCAGAAATACATAACCTCAAAATTTTCAAAAATTATTATTTCTAAAATCATCAAACCGTGTGTTTACGAGTTTTGATTGAAAAGAGACGGTGGATAAGCACTTAACAATAAATATTCCTTATTAATTTATAAGCAAATTGCTTAAAAAGTTTATCAAGCAACGTTTTACTTTGTCGTCAAGTTTAAATATATACATATGTTTATGTCATGACAAAAATTCGTACTTACTTCGAAAATAATAAATAATCCAGTGCTCAATAAGTGAACTTAAATTAAAGTGCCCAGGTCAAGAATTTTCTTCAACAAAATCAAAATACCAGAGCCCATGTTTACAAGTGTGCAATTTGCAAAGACTAACGTATTGGCAGCACCGTCGTCTAAGAACCGACCGCATATGGGCGTATCATCGAAATTTGTGCGCGATTGAGCTCAGGGGCGGAGGTAGTCGAATTACTCAAAGGTACCATAGTTTTAAGTTGATTTACACTGATCAGTGATTAATAAATAAAAACAACAGGCCAAATACTTGTAATTCCTTTTTCTTCTTCATTATTTTGATTGATATAATTGTTTATTGTTTTTGAACTTACCAATTTTCAGCCCAGAACATTAAATTTTTGAACTTTGAAATCAATTGTTTTTTTTTTGAGTTTACTAGTAGAATGTTGCAAGTTTCAAGAACCGGCTATCTGAGAGGGAGTGGTTTGCACCGTAGCGACAAACATCTCATGCTCTGACAGTATCGAGTGCTACTCGGTTGTCCTTTCGATGGTACTTTAGGTGTGTCTGGCGCTCAACACAAAATTTAGTATATACCGGTACATACACAAGAACTAAGGCACCCAGTACCCCGGAAATACCACAATATATATATAGCCATGGCTGTTAACCAGAAAGCTTCTCAATTGAATTTAATGGTAGTTATATTTAAAATTTATAATAATTTATTTTAATGTTTTATTGCATTGGAGAACAAATAATTGTCTCTTATCGGGGGAGCAGCAGTAAAATAATTTGCATCAGTAAAATAATTTGCGAAGAGATATAGGTTACTAAACAATGAAATGGGATCCAAATTAAGCTGGGAAGGACAAAAAGGAAAAGAAAATTTAAAGATTTAAAAATGGCGGCTCTTATGATATTACACTTAAACTAGTAGTTGATTTCAGGTGCATGTCGGTTTTATTTTTAAATTTACATTTTTTTGTGATGTGTGCTTTTGTGGGTACCTAGGTATGGATGTTGTCTGCGTTTTTTTAAATGTGTCCGCATGCCGTAATCACCGATAATGGTGCCCAATACGTCAGCCACACTTTCCGTGCATTGCTAGGAGAATTTAGCACCCAGCACCGTCAACACCGTCATACACACCGCAAGCAAACCCCGTAGAACAAGCCAACCATACCATTAATACTACGATAGTCCAGTACTGTGAACAGAATAACCGAAAATGGGACCACAATTTAAACAGCCTACAAACTGGCTTATCAATAGCTCTAGACATGAGTCAACCGGTTTTTCTCCCGCGTTTTTGAATTTTGGCCGGGAACTGATTCTACCGACTACCATGTATCAAACCATGACCCAATAAACTACCGAACCCAGCGAGGACGAGACAGTCAGATCCCAACCGCTCATACCGACTGCCTAAAGAAGCTACAGGAAGTATTCAAACTTGTAAGGATAAAACTAGCTCAAGCATTCACTTCTCAAAGCAAGTACTATAACCTGCGACGTCACTATAGAAGGCTTTGCCTCTAAATTGGCTCCGAAATATTCCGGTCCGTATACCATAACCGCCGTCCTGTCACCCGTTGTTTACAATCTGAAATCTAATACCGAGAAGAAATTGACCCGTATACATATTAAAGAATTTAAACCGTAGTTATCTTCTAGTGACCGGAAGAAAAGTACCGCCACCCCCACGCCGAGAGAAAGGCGAACCCTCCAGAGGCGCCAAGGTGCACCCAGTCTGCATTCCAAGGAGGCATGCCGACATCAAGCGAGAATCCCCGAGGCTGTGCGGGACATACCACTTCCCCCATCCGAACCCTCGGCTCCCATAGCCTCACCGAATGAATTATCCTGCCCTATTTAGTATTGATTTTGATTTGTGAACGATGTACATACTCCCAAATAAAGATTACTAACCAGTGTGGGGTATGCAAAAAATATAGTGAAATGGGATGATAATACAGCCTGTTGGAATGATATCCAGCAGATTTATGAAAAAGATAAAGAAAAACTTAATCGCATGGCTCCAAAACTATCTGGTACCCATTTATCACCCACTAATTTTCAAAAGATGAATGTATCGCTAGCTGCACAAGTGCTTAGTAATACAGTCGCTTTAGGCATTGATAATCATGTCTATTTTAATTCTCTGCCGAAAGAAGCTTTGGGTACATGTGAATACATTAGTAAATTTGACAAACTTTTCAATATTTTTAATTCAAGAAATGAAAATGTAACAAATAAATTAGATCATGCATTCAAAAATGACAAAACTCAGATAGATTTTTTAGATAAAATTAGGGAACTTTTAAAAAGTTAAAATTTTACAGTATTAAGAAAAACAAAGACAATACAAATAAAATTAAATCTATTAACGGTTGGATACAATTAATTATTTAATAAAGCTCTGGGATATTTTAAAAGTAAAAGGTTTTCAAAGTATTTTAACAAATCATATAAATCAGGATAATTTGGAAATCTTTTTTGTGGATCTGTTATACAACAGCACGGCAATGCTAGAAATCCTACAGCGATCCAGTTTATTAGAGCATTTAAAAATTATTTATGTCTTATATACATACTTCAAACATGAATTGTAAGGAAGACGTGTTTGAAATACTAGTGTCAATAGTGGATTTAAAAAATATATCACAATTAAATAATTTAACATTATCCACTGAGTCGCAGAAATCGCCTTTAATAATTGAAAATATCGATTATAGAGAGATGACACCAACTGAAATAAATTCATTCAAATATGTTTGTGGATATTTAATTAAAAAATGTTTAAAGATTCATTAATGTTCTTTGTGTGAAAAATTTGCAGAAGAGAGTAACAAATTAGATGATACAACAAGGTTTATTCAACAAAAAGCCATTGATACTAATGTTAATCCTTTCGGGAGTCTGAAAACACCAGGAGCTATATTTGTAGAATATATCAATACTTTGGATGTAATATTTTTAAAATTGTAATGTAATATTTTTAAAATTAAAACACTTCTATAAATAATTACCCAGGTACTTTAATCTATGATAATTTTAAGAATGTTGGAAGCCCTCAACATCCTTGTAAAAAATTTCCCATGGAATATTTATTAAAGTTGCTTCTTAGCTATACTATGCTATTACTTAAAGAACCTCAATAAAAGTTTTAAAATGTGAATATGTACTTAGGTATTTTTTTTTAATAAAAAAGTGAATAAGAAAAAAAATTGTTTTTCTTTTGTACAACTTCTTGGAGTATTCGTCGTATCTGAAGTATAATTTTTTATCTACAGTGTCTCAGTTTTCACCACTGCATCCTCATATATCGGCATTATTATCTGATTTCAATCAAATTTGAATGTTTTTTGTTCACATTTTTGCTAAATTTAAAAATATTTTCTGATTATCGATAGGCCCACCACAGTCAAATAAAATGAAGAAAAAACAGAAACTTTTATCACCAATCAACAACTTTACTTTATTAAATAGTATCCAATCCTTCTAAAAAAAATCAACCAAGATTAGATACTCTAATATCTTCCAGTTATTGTCGGATATTTACCGATTTTTTTATAACAATAACGCAAATAAAGCATTCTATAGATTTTTTTCTACCATCTAAAAAAATACACACTGTATATAAATAAAATACTCCATGTTGTCAATTCAACAACAAAATATCATATAATATTTGAAGTTATGAAATATAAAAAAAAATAATTAAAATGAGAAGGTACGTTTATTATCTAATTAATATTTTTAAGTGACTCAAATTGTCTAATATAAATTACTTTGCTTCTATATTATATTGAGCAAAAGAATAGTAAATTTTAAAATGGCAAGTGTCTTACCACATTTTTACTGTAGAAATATAAACTTGGCAACGTTGTTGGACATTTAAACTGTTCCCGACGTCAAATGCGGCGTTTCAACGACATGAAAGGAGTGACGCATATGGGATTTATATGTGGCTGTAGTTACTCCAGCCTACAGTACAGGCTGTTTTAGGGACATGGCATTTCCTCACGTAATATAGGAAACTGGCGCCCGAGCAACCGAACCGCAAAACCGCCGTTGTTAAGGTGCCAAAAGTGACGCTTTCTCGGCCTCTACCGAAAAGAACGTCACAATTAGAAGCTCATTGGCACAGTATATTTCGCAAGCTTCTTCCAGATATTTTATCCATTAGAAAATTATTTTGCTTAAAAATTGCTTAAGCATAATAAAATTGGGTATTTCCAAAAACAACTTTTAGTTTCTAGGTAAAATTTTATTTTTGATATTTTAAGTTTTTATTTATATGAGCGGTAGTCAGAAATCAATTTTTATTTCTTACCAGGCGCAATTTCTTATTAATTTTAAAGAAGCCATAAAGGCAGACATTGTTGGCTGGTCAGTCCAAAATTCAGGGATATCACATATAAGAAAACTGAAAAATAATTACATATTACCTATTTCTATTAATATTTTTATCTATAGATATACCTATTTTCACAGTTTTAAAATTGTACGTTTCATTAACAAAATAACTATATATAGAATGCATCTCCAAGAATTTATTATTTTTTTAAAACTATGAAATACTCTAAAACTGGCTTACCAAAAACTCCACTAAAAGGGAAATATCTGAAGAAAGTGGTATCAGATGCAGCAAAAAATAAAATAAGAAATCATATAAAGTCGTTTCGCATCATAGAATATCATTACTGTAGGGCATCAAGTAAAAAAATCTATCTGGAAGCCAACCTGAGTGCACTTTCCTGCTATACCGTAGAAAAGCTTCAAAAAATACATCTTTATCGACAAATTTTCAATTAGGAATTTAATATACCATTTTATAAACAAAAGAAATATGTTTGTGATAAGTGTGTTGAATTTGCCCTAAATTCACACCCAATAGAGGATGAAATACTAGCGAATAACGAACATTTATCCATCAAAGATCAGGATAAAAGAGAAATAGAAAATGACAATTTTAACCTTTGATTTCACAGGCACACAAAATTTAAAAAAAGTCGAAACTCAGAGGGTAGACCCCCGTACTCCCATGTATTTTGGGACGTTGAAACTGAATATGATAATAAAAAAGGTTTTAATTGTCCAATTTTCCCCTAGCACCACCTTACAACTCTCCTGGGGGATTGAAATTACACTTGTTCTAAAAATTTGAAAAGCAGGTTTTTTGGTGCGGCGAAACCGAATATGACGATAAAAACTGATTTGAACTGATTTTTAAAACTATGAAATACTCTAAAACTGGCTTACCAAAAACTCCACCAAAAGAGAAACATCTGAGAAAGTGGTATCTGATGCAGCAAAAAATGAAATAAGAAATCATATAAAGTCGTTTCCCAGCATAAAATATCACTACTGTAGGGCATCAAGTAAGAAAACCTACCTGGAAAGCAACCTAAGTGCACTTTACTGCCATACCGTAGAAAAGCTCCAAAAAATATATCTTTATCGACAAATTTTCAATTAGGAATTCAATATATCATTTCATAAACCAAAGAAATATGTTGTGATAAGTGTGTTGAATTTGCCCTAAATTCAAACCCAACAGAGGATTAAATACTAGCGAATAACGAGCATTTATCCAAAAAAGATCAGGGTAAAAGAGAAAGAGAAAAAGACTGGGGAAGTGAAGAAAAAACTACTGCAATTTTAACCTTTGATTCACAGAATGTGGCCCCTTTACCAAAAACAAATGTTTCTAGCTATTTCTACGAACAAAAATTGACATGCTATAATAATTTAACTGTATATTGTAATGATAGGTGGCATAGAAATCGTAAATGCACTAACACGCATCTTGAAAAAAATAATGGAAGAAGTCCCATATTTAACAAAAATAATTCTCTGTTCGGATAGTTGTATTCCCAAAAATAGAAATTAAATTATGTCATTGGCATTACATTTTCTTTAAAGTTCAGGGTATAGTAGACATCTACAAATAATAGAACAAAAGTATTCAGAACCAGGACAAGGAAACGTCCAAGAAGTCGATAGTGCTCATAGAATCCCTTGTCGTTAGCAAAATTACCTGAGAGGAAAATAAGGTTTTATATTTTACAAATGAAAGTTACAGACTATTTGACTATGAGTCGATGGCAATGAAGTTAAATTACAGCCTGGTACCAGTCACTAAAGTAAAACATATTGTCTATGATAAAGAAAATATATGTCAAATACTATACCGGAAAAGTTTTGTGGATGAATTTTGAAGAGTATTTTTAATTGATAATACCACAGCTTTACTTAGGGGCAAATCTGAAAAAAATTCAAAATTTCCTAAAATTTTAAAACTACCTTCATTCACCTATCGATATTAGCGAAAAGAAAAGACATTATTTTCAATGCTATTGTAGAGGCAGACTGTAGACACGAATTTTATAAACAGACTATACTTAAAAGTTTTAAAAATGAAACCAATGCAACCAGGTCCCTAAGAAGGCAACCAAAAGCAATGCAACCGAACAGATTCTTAAAGGGGTAGCTAAAATCAAAGCTACAAGGAAGTCCGTTAATAAAAACAAAATGGCAGCAAACCCCGATACAAAATTTCTACTCAAAATCAAAACTGCTTAACAGAGCAAACAATAAAATTAACATATAACAAATGTGCAATTTAAATAAAGAATTTTCTTTTTTATTTGTTTTATGTTAAATTAATTAGCATTGTTTTATTCTACCTCCCTGATAGATAATTTAACTGTGCTATCTCCAGCGCAAATTCATTACGTAGTAGAATAATTTGGAGGCTTGTGCCATTAATGTTACTGTAAAAATGAGACTCTAATTTTTGTCTCCCTATATAGACCTCCGCAAGTTAATTGTACAAAAAATGACTGGTACACATTCCTTTCACAATTTCCCCCAAATTTAATTTTGGATGGAGGTTTTAATCATCCCCTCTGGGGATCCACCCCCATGGATTCAGTTGGAAATCACTTAGTAGACGCATTGGATGATCTGCAATTAGTTGCGGTGAATGATGGTACCCCAACAAGAATACATAAACCGAATACAAATTTAACCATGGTAGACATATCAATATTAAGTTCAAATATTTCCCCTTTTGCCTGATGGATTGTCCATAAAGATTCTCTAGGATCTGATCATTTTTCAGTGACAATGTGTTTTAAGCAGTTAGTAGTTCCAGACTTGACAATATACCTTAGTCGAAAATGGAGAACAAAATCTGCCAATTGGGAGGTTTATAAATATTTTATTGAAACACAAGTCAGGGACTATAATTCTGAAAATAATATAGAACAAGACTTAACTTTCTTAACCGATTTAATGTCGCAAGCTGCTAAACTATCTATATCAATTAGCAAACCATTTACACCAAGAAAACAAGAAAAACCAATCGGGTGAGATGAAGAATGTCAAAATATGGTAACTTCCAATTATGTCAATTATATTGAAGTCAATAAGGTTAATGCACAGGCAAAAAAATTATTCAAACTAAAGGCGAAAATAACCTGCCAGAACTATTGCACTAAGCTAGATAAAAACACACCCGCTGCTTCTTGTGGAAAAATATACGAAAAATGAAACGTATTCCGCAAAGTCATCAAGAAATTCCACAAACTGTAATGGAGGAAAATTTTATAAGTGCAGCTCCCCCCTCAGTTACCAGGGAGTTTGTAGATTCTATGAATTCTAGTAGATCTACGTTAACTGTAAGTTTGCCTTAAACGAACTGGATATTGCTATCAAAAGAACAAACAATACTGCACCTGGTATTGATGATATTACTTATAGTATGCTTGATGCTCTAGGAACTTTCGCACGATTATTTTTACTTAATATTTTTAACAATATGTGGACATGCGGAAATTGCCCTGACCAACTAAAACAATGCCTTCTTATACTAATTCCCAAACCAGGAAAATCAGCTTGTAATGCAAATTCTTATCGAACTATATCACTTTTTTCATGCATAACAAAAACATATGAACGCATGATAAAGTTCAGGCTTGAAAGTTGGTTACACAAGAAAAATATTTTACCGCACGGGCAATATGGTAGTAGAAAAGGTTTTGGTACCCATGAAGCCGTTAAACACATTGTGACATACGAAACGCATTATCAGAAAATACGATATTTGAAACTATATACTTCGATATTTCCAAAGCATATGATAATATCATTTTAGAGATATTATGTCAAAAATTTTAAACATTGGAGTTCCAATACAAGTTATCAAAACCATTATAAACATTTATACCAGAAGGGCAGTCTTTTTGAAACAAAAAAAAAACAACTAATTGGACCTCGCTTTTCAGACCAAGGTATACCTCAAGGTTCTGTACTAAGTCCACTTTCGTTTAATTTATATACAATTGATATCCATTTAGCTTGGTCACTGAATAAAACATGTTTGCAATACGTAGATGATTTCGCAATCTGTGTCACTGGAAAACAATTTCCAGAAATCCGAACATCACTGAAACATGTAGTTTATGTATTTAAGAATTAGTCATTAGAAAACGGCTTATATATCTAAGGAGAAAAGTGAAGTTGTGTTTTATACCAGGAAAAGATACCCTAATTGACAATTTTTAACTTCAATTCCAATACCGATTTTGTTAGATGTTAGGGAATCCTCATTATCCCGATTCAAACGATGTCAAAAATGACTCAAGATTTTTGGACCAGATGGTCAAAAGAATACATATCTGAAATGCAAATACGAAAAAAGTAGAAGAAACCATCAACTAACCAGCTCAAACCTGATGCCTTAGTTGTTATTAAAGAAGATCATCTACCACCATGTGAATGGAGACTTGAACGATTTATTGAACTTCGTCCTAGCACAGATGGAATAAACAAGAGTTCTAACAGTAAAAACATCGATTGGTGTATATAAAAGGCCTGTTACAAAAATATTTGCATTGCCCAGTGATAGTGACAATAATTAACCTCATATCAGCCAAGCATGAATTGTTGTAATTTGTTGAAACCTTTAAAGATTTAAATATTCCAAAGGGGGCGTTGCTGCTTCACCGCAATTTTATTTATATTTTTTTAAAAAATGTATTGAATGTAGTGACAAATGTAATATTATCATGAAGTTGATAGAAATTGTAATAAAGATATTTAATCATTAATTATTATAAAATTCATTATAATCCACTGCTTTTTAACATTAATAAATATTCTCCGCCTGGCTGGAAATCTCCAGATACGGTGAGAAGTTGAAAGTCACAATGATACTTAGAATACAACTCATCATATTACAAACTTATCAAAACGAAAAGCATATATTCTTATGTCAAAATACAGAAAAGTTGGTCAAATCAAGAAAAACAAAACGAGATGGTGAATCTCGATGCGAATATCATTTTTTTAAATTATTTTACTCTGAAGGGAAATAGAATTAGCGTAAACCATTCTTCCTAGGAACCCACAGTATTTCACACAAGCCTGTTTACAATACACACAGAGACAAGTAGTAGCACCAAACATGAAATAAACATTTATTATATATTTTTAAATACTGATATATCCGGAGGTAAAAATAATATTTTTTAAATATTGAAAAAGAAATGTTACACAATATCCACAACATACATCAGGTCCCAGATTACGAATAAAATAAAAATGTTTTCTAATAATATTAAATAAAGAAATCACTCAGGTGTACTATTAATAACAATAGTTCTAATACTGAAACTACATGTACTACTACTCGATATTGATTTATACTGATCGCTTACTGACCAAAACCCAAAATCTGCAACAGGATAAAAGAAATATAATAATATATGATCTGCGTGGATGTGTACGCTGATATTATAATCTTATAATTTAGGGCTGGCTGTACCGTTGCCTAAGCAACGAATTGGATAATCGGATGCGGTAAGCTGATGGTGACGATCACCACAGAATCTCGGTGAGAAAACAGAATTTAGTATTCGGAATCTACTAATAATCGGATGATTTTCCGATTATCTAAATCATCCGGATACTGATACTTCGATTCTTAAAATTATTCGATTATGCGCATCATTATTTCGCAAGTTAAATCTACGGTTTCTACAGGAACGATGGTAACTCTCATGCTAAGGCAATACATGGAAATGCCTTACTTGCCCAGAAGTGAAAATCCATTGCAGTTTTAGGAAAAACACACACACTTTACCGGAATTATATAAATTAGATCTAAAATATCTCAGTATTCCTGCAACTTCCATATCCTCTGAAAGAGTATTATCTAAAGCGGGTCAGCTGACAAATGTTCGCAGAAAACGTTTATTGCCAAAAAATTTCGATACAATTATATATCTAAGTAGTTTTATAAAAATGTATCTATTGCTCTTTTCTTGTTAACAACCATTGCATATTTTATACATAACATGCAACATACTGAGCACTGATTAATTTAAAATGTGATACTGTTTTATTTTCCTAGTCTAAGAGTATTTTTTTTATTTTATAACCAAGAAGTTCTTGTTAAGTTTCTATTTACATATTTTAAAACATATATTTGAAAATATATATATTTACTTCTTAATAGTACTTAATTCATTTATGTGACAAATGAAATTTACATAAAGTAAAATACAATTTAAAAAAAATTAAGTATACATTAAACTAAGACTATTATTCACTCCTCCTATAGCCACCGAAAACACACATAAACAAAAGCAATTAATTGGTTTAATATTTATTTTTATTTTGCATACATACGACATATTGTTCGCTGAGAATGCGTATTGTTATAGTAAGTTAAACGAGAAACGATTTCAGAGCCGGAGGGCAAGTGACAAGTAAAAGTAGTTTGGTAATCTCACGCATTCGGAACTCGGTATCCGAATATCACATCATCCGATACATTTAGAGAAGAGTGCACAATATAGAATCGATTAATATTCACAGCGCAAATAAGCAAAAATCACATGTTCTTTTATCAACTGCCATAATTTATATTCGAGACTATAAAAATAAGCTGGTACGCTGTAGAGCTCTCTTGGATTCAGGATCCCAAAGCAATTTCATGACTAGAGAACATTTCGGTAAATTACATCTCAACAGTAACATAATTAATTTATCAGTCACCGCTATTGGACAATCGGTTACTAAAATTGGACACAGATCAGAAGTGGTTATTGAATCGTTGCAATATGCATATAATAAAAAATTATCATTCTTAATATTAGATAAAATCACAGAAAATGTTCCTGCAACGTCAATTTATACTTTTAATTTTGAAATACCTGGAAATATAACATTGGGAGATATGGAATTCAATATTGCGAGTAAAATCGATATTTTAGGTGCTGAAGTTTTTTGGGAATTACTTTGTGTTGGACAGTTAAGTATAGGTTTAGGTAAGCCTATCTCACAAAAATATAAATTCGGTTGGTTGGTATCAGGTCCTATAAGTTTCATTATTCGAGATCATACAAAAACTATTTGTAATATGTCACTCGATCAACACTTGCACAACCAAATGGAAAAATTCTGGAAGGTAGAAGAGTGACACACTCAGGGTGACTTTTCACAGGAAGAATTGCAACGCGAAAAAGTATTTTTGGAAACAACTATCCGCGATCACGCGTTTTATTTTAATATCACCTATGGGTGACTCAGTAAATAAACTGAGGGAGTCGCGAGATAATGCAATGATACGATTCTTAGCTTTAAAAACAAAATTGGAAAGAAATTTGAATTTGAAACAAAAATACGTAGGATTTATTGACGAATATGTCTTTTGGGCATATGAGTGAAATCATTAAGAATAATATTGAATCAAATAATCGTATCTCATATTACTTACCTCATCATGGTGTTTTAAAGGAATCGAGCAATACTACAAAACTGAGAGGAGTATTCGATACGTCTTGTAAAACTTCAACAAATGTATCTTTAAATGACATTATGGTAGATTCCACTATTCAAGAACATTTATTTTCAATTTTGTTACGCTTTAGGAAATAAAACATTGTAATCATATCCGATGTCGCCAAAATGTACAGGCAAGTCCTAGTTTCCGTTTCTCAGCGAGATTTACAAAGCATAGTTTGGCGTTCTAATTCGAAAGTATCATTGCAACATTATAATTTAAGTACATTCACCATATGGGACTTCACCAGCTTTATTTATAGCAATACGGTGTCTCCACCAATTGGCACAAGAGAGAGATTTTTACGTAAACGATCTGATTACAGGTGCAGATATTGGAGAAAGAGCTATTAACGTAGAAAATATACTCAGCGGTGGGAGATTTCAATTGCGTAAATGGGTTTCAAACGATAAGGTTTTGGATAATTCAAATCCTCAATATTTGATTGGCGATGGTTCTAATCTAAAGACATTAGGGCTTATGTGGAATGTCAAATTTGGATATTATTCAAGTAACTACAAGCACAACAGATTTTAATCGGACAGTAACAAATCGAATAATATTATCCACGATATTTTAGATATTCGATCTTCTTGGTTTAGTATGGTCAATAATAATCAAAGCAAAAATAATTTTACAGCGTGTGTGGCAACTTCGTGTCGACTGGGATGAGTCGGTACCGATAGATATTTATACAGAATGGATTAACTTTTGGAATCAAATTCACTTGTTAACTAAATTGCAGGTTCATAAACATGTTGTATGCGTTGATCCAATAAACGTACAGCGTCATGAATTTTGAGATGCTTCCATGGCGTCTGATGAAATAGCCGAAGGATATGTTCTTACTCGTTTAACATGCGCTGAAACTAGAGTGGCGCCACTTAAAAGTTTATCTTTGTCTCGTCTGGAACTTTATGGTGCCTTTTAGCACACTTACTCAAAAGGTCATCACTGCATTAGATATGAAAATATCAGACACATATTATTGGTGCGATTCAAGTATAGTCATTGCTTGGCCATCAGCTACATCTAATAAAAGGAAAACTTCCATTAGTAACAGAGTGGCTGAAATTAAGCAACTAACGCACATACACGAATGGCATAATGTCAATTTGTTGGAAAACCCAGCAGACCTAATCTCACGTGGAGTTACACATGAAGGTTTAATACATTCCGATCCATGGTGGTCCGACCCTACCTTACTTTCGGAAAATTCAGATAAATGGCCCATATCACGCGAAATAGACATCTCTAATGTACCAGAAGGTAAAACTTCTACTTTGACTGTACTTACCGCACTCGATCAAGATATATTCATTAGATATTCTTCGTTCACAAAATTACAACACGTGTTAGGATACAGAATACAACCTATTGTATCAAAATAATTGTTTAATTACATATAACTGGATTAAAAAAAGAGAAAAGCAACACATCAGTTTGAACTGCAAACTCTTCGCATAAAACCTATTAGTTTATGTAAGTTTTTATAGTAAGTATTTGAAATACAAAGTATTTGAATACGTTCTGAAATCGAGTCTGATGTGTCTATTTGAAATAAGATTTTAATGTAAGTTCCTTGCCTAACGTATATCAGCACTTGCACGTTTTAATAGCAAATTCTTAGTTTTTATAAGATTCGATGGGTTTTTAATGTAGACTTCCTGTATGGAGTCGATCAGTAGTTATAAGTTTTCGTGGTAATTGAAATACGAAGTGTGATATTTATATGTATTTGAAAGGCATTTTTAATGCAAATTCTCCATATGAAGCCTATCAGCATTTATAAGAAGAATATCGCTGCAGTAACTGTCTAATAGTTAAAAAAATACAAAAAAATGATATCAATGTGAATCACGCCGTTTGGAATTATGGTAAATGCCCCTCATAATAAGGCCACCGAAAAAATTAAATATGATCTGTTCAAATATCAATAGCAACTAGAGACATCTCTGTCTATTACCTCACCTCAAACTGTGTGCAAATCACAAGATGACTTCTATAATTTGTCGTTATATTATCAGAACACAAGTATCAATACTAAAACAAATGTAATATTCAATGCAACAACCTCTACACAATATGATATAGTCGCGTTTACTGAAACTTGGCTCACCGCAAGTGTACAAAATTCTGAAATATTTACCGAGAATTATGCGGTTTTTAGACGTGATCGAGACTATGTGGGGTGTGGTCTTAGCAGGGGTGAGGAGTACTCCTGGCGGTAAATAATATATTTGCCGCCGTGCAACTTGACATTAAAGAACAGTTTAGTCACCTAAAAAGTATAGATATTATTGGAGTAAAGGTAATAATGAGGAGCCAGATAGTGTATATATATTTTTGCTTTACATCCCACCTAATATTCCTGTGGACACATATGAGGCTATATTTGACAGTATCAGCTCACTTGAATTTATATATAACTGTGATATAATAATTCTCGGAGACTTCAATGTCTCTGAGTATTCCTCATATTTGTCTAATTCGCATGCTAGGGGGAAGGTAATACCATTGATAAATTTCATTAATTTCCTAGACTTAAATCAATGCAATAACATAGAAAACTCTGACAATCGCTTACTAGACTTGGTACTATCTAATAAGAATATCACCGTCGAAAAAGCCACAGATATCATTACAAAGGAAGATATTTATGATCCAGCTTTGTTAATATCGTTCAATATCAATTTTAATCCAAGAAATAATAAACAAAAAATTAACACTGTCTTCTATAATTTTCGCAAAGCCGACTATACCAACCTATATCGTGAATTGGCCGAAATAAATTGGGATGGCCTAAAAGATTTCTCTGACGTTAATCTGGCTTGCGATTACTTCTATGACAAAATATATCAGTCCTTTGATCTGTTGGTTCCTAAAACAAAACCTCGAAATAGAATGTACCCACCTTGGTTTTTCCCGGAAATAATAAAAAATATTCGACTGAAACAGATTCGATTGAAAGAATATAAAAGAAATAATGACCCCACAACGCTAGAAGAATTCAGAGTTCTCAGGCGAACCATAAAAGAAAGTATAGATATTTCGTACAAAAATTACTGCAATAACATTGAACGTAATATTTCTAATAACCCCAATAAATTCTGGCAATTTGTTAACGCTAAGCGAAATACATTCACTATACCTAACTATATGATTCTCAATAACGAGGAGTATAAGGATCAAGAAAGCATTGTTAATGCATTTGCCTCACACTTTCAGGACTCATATATACCAAGCGATGACCTGGCTGATCCAACGGAGGATAGCTCTATAACAGACTCATTCCATGTTGAAAGTTTTATAGATTCAGAAGTATATGACTGCATAAAAAAATTAAAGCCGAAAACCACATTGGGGCTTGATAATATACCCGCATTTATAATAAGAGACTGCGCTAATGTATTTACACATCCTTTGACCATAATTTATAATTTAGCTCTAAAAACACAAACATTCCCAAGTACTTGGAAAATATCTAGAATTACACCAATTTTTAAAAAAGGCGATCGCAATAACATCCTAAATTATAGACCTATCACTATTATAAAAAACTTTGCCAAAATTCTTGAAATGCCTCTTCAAGAATATACTTCTAATTATATGAAAAATCGCATCACTCCTTATCAACATGGCTTCACGCGTGGCAGGTCAACTGTCACCAATCTCTTATCTATTACTCAAACTCTATCTGACTCATTAGATGCTGGCAAGCAGATGGACGTAATCTATACAGATTTTTCCAAGGCCTTCAATAGACCGGATCATAACATCCTATTGCAAAAACTTGCTAATAATGGATTTTCTCGAATACTCCTTGAATTTTTCAAGTCTTATCTCACCGATAGAAAGCATCTCGTGCAATGTTGTGGTTACCAGTCTGTTGAAATAGCCTCTACCTCTGGAGTTCCACAGAGCTCCAATCTGGGTCCACTATTGTTTAACATATTTATAAATGATATTGAATCTGATCTAAATGTTTCGTTTATGCTTTACGCTGATGATATGAAAATCTATTCCACTATTAACAACACAGCTGACTGCGATAATTTACAAGAAAATCTTCTCAAGATAAATCTATGGTGTTCAGAAAACAAATTACCATTAAATGTTCAAAAATGTCATGTTATGTCTTTCACAAATAAATTGCATAGAATAAATTACAACTACTCAATAAATCAACTTTATCTCGACCTGACACCATTCGAGATCTGGGAGTCACTTTCGATGATAAACTCACTTTCAAAAATCATATTAATAACCTAACATCAGAATCTTATAAGACGCTAGGCTTTATCGTTAGGAATTGCAAGGACTTCACTAATACTAGTACACTAAAGTTGCTATACGTCTCGTTTGTAAGATCACGTGTTGAATACGCTTCAGTAATATGGTGTCCTTATTATGATCTCCATGTGAATGCTGTAGAAAACGTACAAAGAAGATTCTTAAAGTATGCTTGCTATAGAGAAGATGGTGTATATTCCGCTATTGGCTTTCATAATGATCGAATGGAGAACAGGTTATCCATCGAAAGTCTCGAGAATAAGCGTATGAAATCACAAATAATCTTCTTATATAAGCTACTGAACAGTAAAATAGACTGCAGTGACATTCTTCATCGTATTAACTTTCAGGTACCTAGAATTACCTCTAGGCATTCACTAACTTTTCATTTACCGACGCCGAGAACAAACATCAAAAAGTTTTCTCCTATTAATCAAATATGCGACAAATATCATAAAATTCAAGATAGAATTGACATATTCAACTGCCTCCATAAAAAAACTGTCATAAGCTGTTTTCTTGCTTGTTTTGTTTCGCTTATTTTTATTTTCGATTGTTACTTATGTCACTTATGTTTATGCTTACATAATATCGAATTACTATGTAAACTGTATATTTATTAATTGTATTACTTTTGTTCCCATTCTGTAATTGGGTTAACACCTGTTGAATGGTTGTATATTAAATAAATAAATAAATAAATAATAATAATAAAAGTTTCTTTGGTGTTTGAAATATGAAAAGGATTTTAATAGAAAATGTACTTTATAGCAGTATTGATTATGGAAATGCAAAAAAGTAAAGAACTGCGGTTAAGTTGAAAGATAACAGTTATTGTCGTATTTTTAAAATTATTAATTTTGGAGAATATGCAAAATTACAGGTCCAGAAGTGTGATACCGAACCCTTTTCTTGCCAAAAATCTCATCAATTTATATTGAACACTGTAAAAAATTAATAAGTTTGTATACGGTCAATAAGTTTCTATAAGAGTTGGATAAAGTTGCTGCTGAAATTGTTATCAGTTCATACCAGAATAGAGCAGCAAAATGAGTCAAACCGTATCCATTTGTAAATCCAAACATTTACATTATACCACGTCATTGAGAATTTATGAGAACAGTATCTGCGGCTTACCGTGGTTAAATGGTAAGTGTTTCTTTAAGAAACGACCTGCACTAGTTTTGATTTGCAATTGAAGATTACTAGTTGTAATATTTAAATAGGGATTTATGAGATCAGTTTCTATTGAGTATGTATATTTATCTTCAATAATATATTAGTCGTGTTTTCATTTTATTGAGTGGGTAAAAGGAGAGGTCAGTTTTCAACTGCAATTACAAATACATATTTAATCACTTGGAATGGAGTTATATGCGATCAATTTCTGAAAGTATTTATGCTGTTTTCCAAAAATAATAATAATAACTCATTTTATTGAAAAAAAAGACACTGACCTCATAGATCCCTATTTAACAATTAAAACTGTTCAAATCCGTTAAAGCTTATTTATTACAAGTATTTTTACAATTTAGCCACTGAAAACCGCACACGTTACATTAGATACAGTTCTGATGGATTCTCATTGAAATTTTATCTTTAAATGTTTGGATTTACAAGTGGATACTGTTTAAAATATTTGGCTGCTTCATTCTGACATAATTTTTAAATTTTTACCATAAATTTTTATTTAACTTAGATCCGAATGCATACTGATACTTTCGGACCAAATTGTAACAAGTAGTGAACAATTAACTACCGATCAAACCGCATCACAATTATTTTAGGAAATCAGCATAAATACTTTTAGAAATTGATCGCATATAACTCCATTCGAAGTGATCAAACTTGTATTAGTATTTGCAGTTGGAAACTGACCTTTCTTTTTACCCATTGAGCAAAATGAAAACACGTTTAATATATTATTGAAAAGAAACATTAATACTCATAGAAACTGATTTCATAAATCCCTATTTAAACGTTTTAACAATTGCAAATCAAAAATATTCATTTCTTAAAAAAACACTTGCGATTTAACTACGGAAAGTCGCACGAATTGTGTTAGACACTGTTCTTATGAATTCTCATTGACGTGGTATAAGTAAAGTTTGGATTTACAAATGGACACCTACTAGGTGCGTTTTTATGCTCCAATTCCGCAACCGGAATGTCAAACTTTGTCGTTTTTTTGGTCACCATTCTGATTCCAGTTTGAAACTTTTCATTCTCTCTCACGAGACGGAATGATCGGTGGAATGTATAAAATGTCAATAAACGCGTAGGAACGGAGGTTATGTTTGCTTATGAGATTAGAGAGTGACGTTTTTGCTGCGTTTTCAAATTACAAATATTTATTATATAGCGTTTATAATTAAAATGGAAACTCCCAATATCGTCCAAACTGACAGTGGTGAATATGTGTGGTTTAATCCAGAAAGTAACCTATGATTTTTCAACTAGTTTCGGTTTGGTCGTTTTTTTGGTAAATGTCATTCTGTTAATTCTACCGCTACCGGTTGGTGGAGCATAAAAACGCACCTACTGTTTAAAATATTTGGTTGCCTTATTCTGATATAATTTTCATATTTAAATCCGAATCCATACTGATAAGGACTTACATAATTTACTATAGGAACAACAAATAGATATTCATAGAAACTGCTCTCATTAATCCTCTTGAAGGAATACTAAATATGTACCTGGAATTTCGAAGCATATCGTAACAAGTAGTGAACAATTTGTTACTGGTTTAACCCCGTCACAATTATTTTCGGAAAACAGCATAAATACTTTTAGAAATTGATCTAATACACTCCATTCGAAGTAATTAAATATGTATTTATAATTGCAAATGAAAACTTCCCTTTCCTTTAACCCATTCAAGAAAATGAGAACACGTTTAATATACTATTGAAAAGAAACATAAATACTCACAGAAACTAATCTCATAAATACCTATTCAAACATTATAACTAGTAATCTTCAATTGCAAATCAAAACTGTTGTAACCTAATGCAGCTCGTTTCTTAAAGAAACACTTGCCATTTAACCACGTAAAATACTTTGGATACTGTTCTCATAAATTCTCATTGACGTGGTATAAGAATATGTTTGGATTTACAAATGGATACGGCTCGACTCATTTTGCTGGTTTATTCTGGTATAAATGATAACAATAATTTCAGCAGCAACTTTATCTAACTTATAGAAATTTATAAACCGTATAGGTTCTCATACATACTTATTAATTTTCTATCATTTTCAAATAGGGATTGATGAGATTTGTTTGACTCTCTCTCTCACAGCAGTTTTCAAATCATTTAAAGCAACATGGAACGAAAAACTAACTGTGTGGCAAAGGCAACACGTAGGACAGAAACTGCCTAAGAATATTTTCTCGCAATTTCTTGGAAACATCTGGATGACCTTGAGTCCGGAAATGATAAAAAATGGATTCAGAAAAGCAGGAATCTTTCCTTATAATAGAAATGTTATATCTGAACAAGCATTACCACCGGGTCTTCTAAAAAAGTGAAAAGATATGCAAGAAATAAATGTTGAGGAAGGAGAAATTAATGTCGGCAATAACATTTATCCCCATTCATCTACTCAGCTACCGTTGGAGAATGCGTATAGTAAGTACTCTCTGTAAGCAGCCACCGTTAAATAAATTTTCTGTTACTTTCAGTATTTATTGCTAGAACAGTAAACGATTTCCAGAATCGGAAACCAAAAAAGGACTAGGTTATGCCCTGGTTCAGAAGTCTTAAGTTCAATAGATGCTATAAATCAATTAAAAGAAAAGTCTACATATCTGTCAGAGTAGTTAGTATGTCAGTGGTAATAGATTGGCATCATTGGAAGAGTTAGTAATATTGAAGCACACAATATGAAGTTGTTGTTGCTTCATGCTGTTAATAATAAGTCATAATAAAGTTAGACTATTTAACAAGTGTGTTTCCTTACTTCAAATTAAAGGACATAATATATGACTGGCGCTGCGGCTGCAGAACAAGGAAACTGTGCAGTAAAACGTATTGAAAAAGAAAAATCAGTTCAAATAACTCACGTGTTAAGTTTCGGAGAGAAGAGGACTCTAGGTTCTACTATTTTACCAAGCAACAAACAATGGAAAATTTAAGGCCTCCAAAAGAGCTATTATTGGATGGAGACGTGGTAACTAACTTTATAAAATGGAAGCAGCAGTTTAATATTTACATGGAATCTTCAGGTATTTATGACAAAGTAAAAATATCACAGGAAAGAAAAGTGGCAATCTTGTTGTACACTATTGGTTCTGAGGTGCAAGATGTTTTCAGCACCTTGGAAATACCTACTGCTGATAAAAAAGACTGAGAAAAAGTATTGGATCATATAGAGAATCACGTTAAGCAAAAAAAAAAAAATGAAACGCTGAATAGACATTTATTTCATACAAGGAAGCAAAAAGATACGTTTGTGACTGATTTAAGAAAACTTAGCAAGAGTTGTAATTTTGGAGGTTTATGTGACAGCCTTATTCGGGACAGAATAGTTTGTGGCATATTGGAAAGTAAAATAAGGGACCGTTTACTGAGAGAAACAAAATTGGCACTCACACAATGTATAAACATATGTAAGGCGGCAGAACTTGCTAAGGTTCAGTCAAAACAATTAGTGGAGGAGTCTAGTTTAGTCTGTGCAATAAAGAGAAAAGATCCAAAGCAGAAAAATAAAGTACAAGAAAACAGGGACTGTGTGGACCTGAAAACCAATTTGTGGCACAAACAAATGAATTAGTCTACTGAAAATAAAAGTTCATATGATGTGAACGTTTGTGCCATGTCCAGTTTCGTTTGTGCCACTTTCTAAAGAAAATTGGAAATTTTCGAAAATTGACCAATTTTTCAAAATCATGGAAATCTGTAAAAACACAATGATTTCTCAAATATATAAATCTATATTTTGACAAAAAATATAATCAACATCTGAGTAGTGGGTCCAAGTGAGCAGTGAAAGTGTTAAAATTAATGTAATATATGTAATTATAAGCAATTGCGGCTATTTTTGCTAGGCTACCAGACAGTAACGTATTAGTAAGTATTACATTATCATTAATCATTTACTTAAATCAAATTTCATTAAAAAAAAAAACAGATACCTGCAGAAATCAGCGGCCGGATCTTAGAGTAATAGATAAAGATAGAAAACTCTTAATTTGCATGCTTCGTCGTGCTATTTTCTGATACCGAAATTGCCTTAAATGCTTTTAGTATTTTGTAATTGACTACTCTGATTTTTATTTATAGAAATACTAGAACAAGGTTTATATACCGAAGCAATGGAGAAAGCAGAAATGCCAACGTGGTTCATCTGCCGCGAGAAGGGAAAATGTATAAAGGTCAGTGTTATTGAAATATACATTTCAGAGAAACAATCGAGCTGCCTCTGTATAATGAGTAGCATCCGAAGGGATAAAAAATATTAGCTTCGGTTTGGCATTACTATTGCAGGTTTTTCAGCCGATGGAGATACGCGTCTCTTAAAAGCTATGCGGATAAAGACCCGTCTGCCAATGGGCTCATTTAGCACTTTTTATTTGACTATCGGAAAGGTCTTAGAATTCTAAGATCCTGTGCAAAAAATTAGAATTTTGTGAGACCTGTAAATCGACTAAAAAAAATTATAAACATGGACCGCACCCGCCTTGTCGAATCTTGGCCGTGACATCACTTAATAGGAACCCGCTAGTCATCTGAAATTTTCAATATTGCCTAATTTTAAACAATACTTTATCCACAAGAAGTAACAACTACTAAATAAAATTCATTAAATGAGCCCATTCAAAATCCTCCCGAAAATCCCATCAAAAAGCAAAACAAGGATACGAAACTTGAGAACTCGCTTGAGAATAGCGTACAGGATAACGAGCAGCCTAATCTAGAGCATAGTCAACCATGGGAGTGGTACCAAATCGATTTAAACAACAATAAGGAATGTTACATCCAAGAGTATGTGTATGGTGATACACATACTTACAAAAATGCGAATTAAATTGTTCAAACCGAATATAGTCTTACCAATGGGTACAAACAAAGTCACAATAGATCACCTCAAGGAACTTATAACAAAAGTCTCGAAAGACAAACATTTCTTAACACCATCCGACTTAAAACCTGAGGATAAGATGAATTTTTTGTCAGCACAAAAAATGTGCTCTCCATCAGTAATCAATAATTTGAATGTGAACTCTGATAGTGACGGAACTCGGACTTATCTAAAAATAATGTCTTTTGTACTAGCGTCTTTTCTAGATACGAACCTTAATTTGGCAACTCGGCTGCATGATATATGGTACGCTGTATTTTTTTTTTAGATTTTGGAGATCCTGGATTAAAAATAACAAAAAGTATAATATCAAGGATAATTTCTTGTCAAATAATTGTTACCTCTGCATAGAGCTTAATGCTCATGGCTTAATTAAGCTCATTCAACAACTAAAAAATTCAGAACTTGAACTTTAACTCCTTACGTTGTTTTATCACCGTAATTGCTTTCCAACTGTAGCGCGACTTCAATTGTTGACAAAAGATGTTCAGTGGAAATTTTTTTGTACAAGTAGGAAAACACATCATCGATAATCCGGATCAAGATTAATACGTTCTGAATGACATATTAGCGAGTGCATCCAAAAAATGTCCAGCGCACCATGGTTATTTTAGAGAAAAATTTACAGATTTCTTTGGAGATTCGTTTATCAAAGATTTGTACATTGTTTCACGCAAAAGTATTATTAAATCGGCATTAAATCAATATTGGGAGTCGAAACACAGTGAGGAAGATCACGAACAGTTGTTGTTTTACGTGGCTCGTATTCTTGAGAAAGATATCAGATCGGTCAAGACTGACGATCAAGAATATTCCTAGCCCTCAAAAATTTTTTAAAGATGTTGAAACTATTGCCCCCCAGAATCTTAGATATTTACTGGAGCGATTGACAGGTTTCTTTAAAAAACAACGAATTGATTTTTCCCCCCTTGAAGATGACGAAGAAATTGATTACGATACCGAAGACAATACGAACAAAAAAATTACCGCGATTTGTCATGCTATAATGCGATGCGCAAGGCCTCGAAGTTTCACTTCATATCTACTTCTGGCACTCGGAACGACGATTCATAAAAAAATCGCGTCTAATTAAATATTACAGGTTTTAGCTAGTTTGGGCTTTTGCTGTAGTTATCATAACGTTAATCGAAGCTTCCGTTGTGTTGTGTAAGAAGGAACCAGTGTTTACCGAAACGGTGGATGGGCACAATATCTTCCATATAATGGGTGGTATTCAAGCTGTCCCCCACATAATTCGCTGTCTTTTGATTACACTATTCATAAGCTACAGTCTCTTCCCGCAAATGAAATTCTCTCGACCAAGGGATACAACGAAGTCAAAACCGCCCCCTCAACACTGGCAAGGAAAAGGTTGAGCACAATAAAAGTGGTAGATATTTTTACAATAAACCCTATTGACCCGTGAATTACACTTAATGAATTCGATTTTTCTTGGCTGTTTGCTAACAGTGGGAATCGCCTTGATTATCCAGGTTTCCATGGCTTTATGGAACAAACATTCGCTGACCTCCCTTATTGCAAATAATTAGACGCGATATGTACGTAGATAATTTATTAACAGGATCACATACAGACTAAAGTGCAACTGATATCTGCAAAAGAATTTCAGATATTTTAATGACACGAGGTTTTAAACTGTGGAAATGGAAATCGAATAATCCAGACGTTGTAAAAAATTTAGTTGATGCGGAAACAAACTTATATACGTTGCAATTTTTTGAAAATAAAAACCACTTAGGAAAAATCTTAGGTTTCTCTTGGACAAGTGTCCAAGATAAATTGATGTACAACATTTTAATATGCAAGCGAGATAATTCAAAGTTAACGAAGCGAAAATTTCTTTCGCAAATCGCGTCAATTTATGATCCTTTAGGGTTATTATCGGTGCGTAGAATTATTGCAAAGACTTTTTTGCAAAGGCTTTGGACTGAGAAGCTAACTTGGGATCAACCTTTACCCCAGAACAGAGTACAAACTTGGCGTTATTCTTCATCCGAACTTGATTCCTTAAATACTCTCATAATAGATCGAAAGGTGATTTGTGACAATTCAATTAACATTGAATTACACGGATTTTCGGACGCTTCTGAAGGATCTTATGGGGCGTGCATTTTTATAGCTTCAAATAATTCGTCTGGTAAACGCGAATCTAGCTTATTGTGTGCCAAATCTAAGGTAGCATCCTTGAAGCCACTAACAATGCCTAGATTAGAGCTGTGTGCAGCATTAGTTTAAATATAAAATTCAATAACATTTATTGTTGGTCTGATTCTACTGGTTGAAAATAGAGCCGAAACTTTTAAAACCATTCGTGGATAATCGCGTCGCCGAAATACAAAAACTCACGAATTTATACCAGTGGCGATACGTTCCCACAAAGGAAAACCCGGCGGATCTCATGTCGAGAGGGATCCCTCCGAAACAAATACTTAGTTGTGAATTATGGTGGCATGGTCCCGAATTTTTATTATCCGATTATTATTTATGGCCAAATTTAAAATTAGTAAATACTGAGTTTACTTGAAAGGCATAAGCAAATCTTTACTGCAATTTACACTACCAACCAGTTTCCATTTTCTAGATTTTCGAGTTGGACTAAATTAAAACGAGTCGTAGCGTATATATTCAGATTTAGGAAAAACTGCCAGATTTCTAAGGACGCACGCAATTTGTCAAGCTTAAAATTGGAAGAAATTGAGCACGGCTGTATGGTTTTAATTCGAATTTCTCAAATAGAGACATTCGTCGGAGATTATTCTCGTTTAAAATCCGGAAAAGGAGTGCCTGTTTCTGAATATGTCATTACGCCGCATACTTATTACGTTCCACATCACTGTGTGTTAAAACCCGATAGATCGATCACAAAATTAAGAGTAGTATTTAACGCTTCTGCCAAATCCCCTACTGGATTCCCTTAATGATACAGGACCTAAATTGCAAAAAAATATAGTAACTATTTTGTTGAACTTTAGGTTACATCGCTTTGTTTTTACTGCTGACATTAAACAGATGTATCGTCAAATTCTCATTAATCCTGATCATAAAGATTATCAGATAATTTTGTGGCGGTTTTCTCCTGATGAACCTTTGCAAGATTTTAGATTAAATACTGTCACATATCTCGCGATTCGAACGCTTCTCCAATTAGCAAAGGAGGAAAAATCAAATTTTCGTTTAGCTGCAAAAGTTATCTCAACAGATACTTATATCGATGACGTAGTAACCGGTTGCGCATCACTTACAGAGGCTCGTGACCTACAAACGCAGTTAATGGATTTTTTACATAAAGGGGGGTTTGAGCTACGGAAGTGGTCTAGCTATGATCAATCTTTGCTATCACATTTGCCAGATTCGCATTTATGTACAAACGCTCTTTCATTTGACGCCGATGTTGATAGCTCTTTGAAAGTACTAGGTTTACAATGGCACCCTGGAAATGATTCGCTTTTATATAAAGTCGATATACTTGACAGACCATGCACCAAGCGTAACATTTTGTCGGAATTAGCTCGCGTTTTTGATCCGCTTGGCATATTAGCACCTATTGCATTTTTTACTTAACATTTAATACAACATTTATGGTGTTTAGGGCTAGATTGGGATGCGCTACCACCTGATGATGTACTTAGCCATTGGAGTCAGTACAAATTAGAATTACCATTATTGTCCAAGTTTCACTCACCTCGGCGTATAGTAGATGATAATTACCACATAAGTGAAGTACATGGGTTTTGTGACAGTTCTTCGAAAGGATACGCAGCTGTCATATATTTTCGCTTTCTCAATAAAGATACCCAAACGGCTAATGTATATTTTGTTTGTGCCAAAAGTCGCACCGATAAAAACTATTTCGATACCACGCCTAGAACTTTGTGCCGCTGTACTATTATCAAATTTACCTTCCTATATTTTGAATGTTTATAACGCCACTCTCAATTTTGATAACATTTTCGCATGGTCCGACTCACAAATTGTTTTAACTTGGATAAAATCGTCTCCACACCGATGGAAGACATTTGTTAGTAATAGAGTTTCGCTTATCCAAGAAAAAATATTGCCTTCGTGTTGGTATCATATTCCTTTTGAAGAAAATCCCGCTGACATTGCCTCGAGAGGTTCCTTGCCCTCCGAGTTATTAAAAAGTTCGTTATGGTGGGCGGGACCCGCTTTTTCGAAATATTCTCAGAATTCTTGGTTATCCGCAGAAGAAAATATTGATTTCTCTGCGGTTTCTGAGGAAGAGCGCAAGGTAACTTTGACTACCTTTTCGCATTCGAGTTTTATAGAAAATGTATTAAAGAATTACTCTTCTCTCGCTTCAATACAACGCATTGCAGTTTATATTTTACGTTTCGTTTACAAAGTCGAAATCCCACCCAGAAAAAATCTGGCTCGTGTACTTATATGGAATTGCAAAACGCTTTATTCCTTTTGGTTAGGCCCATCCAACAATTAAAATTTGCCAAAGATATTGTGAAAATTAAACAAGGGCAGCGACCCTCTAAAGCTCTTAGAAAATTAAATGTATTTTTAGGTGATAAGAACATTTTACGGGTAGGAGGTAGGCTACATTTTTCAAATTTACAATTCAATTGATAAAAAATTCCCTGCGCTTTTACCTAGATGCAGTCGCCTTACCGATTTAATCATAGAAAGCGTACATCTAAGATACTTTCATGTCGGTTTACAAACCGTTCAATTTTTAATTTCACAGCAGTTTTGGATATTGTCTCCTAAACGTGCAATACGCAAAGTTTTGTCTAAGTGTATCACTTGTTGGAAAGTTAAACCTAAAGCTTATCAGCCGCCTATGGGAAATTTGCCACGGTCGCGAATTTCTCAAGTAAAACCATTTCTGGAAGTAGGAACGGACTACGGTGGTGCTTTTATGATAACCATGAAAAGGCATCGAGGTGCTAAAACGCACAAAGCCTACTTGTGTCTTTTTGTTTGTATGACTACAAAAGCCTTACATCTTGAACTCGCCTCAAACCTTTCTGCCGATGCATTTTTAGCTGCATTTCGACGATTTGTTGCTCGGCGCGGACGGTGTATAGTGATTGTGGCACTAATTCTGTTCGTGCTAAGAAAATGCTACTACAGTTCATTCAAGACGCTGCCTCTTAAGAAGGTATTCAGTGGCATTTTAATCCAGCTTCTGCTCCGCATTTTGGCGGTCTATGGGAGGCGGGAATCAACTCTGCAAAATCACATTTGGCTAGGATATTTGGGCAACAGATTTTAACTTTCGAGGAGTTTTACACTGTTTAAGTTCAGATTGAGGCAATCCTTAATTCTCGGCCTTTAACTCAGGTGAGCTCTGATCCTAATGATCTCACCGCTTTGTCTCCTGGTCACTTTTTAACTTCAGAACCACTTACCGCTCCTCTGGATGAAGATCTAACTGCCGTGCCACTTGGTAGGTTGAGCCGCTGGCAGGTGGTACAACGCATACACCAGGATTTTTTGAATCGTTGGCATAAAGAGTATTTGCATACTCTACAGCAGCGCGGAAAGTGGACAGAACCCACTTCTTCAGTGGTTCCTGGAACACTGGTTCTAATTAAAAAAAAACCGCTGCTCAAGGAATCACTACTTCCACATACAGATTTTTTATCCAAGTCACTCACAACGAAAAAAGTTTGTATGTGGAAATAATTGTTCATGGAACTTTAATAATATAATATTTGAAATCCTCTACCCCAAAAACCCATAAAACGATACCCCACATCGGTAGCGAGGTGGGGGTGATAGGGGGTGTTATTGGGTTTGGATGAAGTAAAAAAATATTTCGAAGTTTCTGGTTCTTGTACACACACTAAATCACAATTTTTTTTTCATCCCCTTTAATAATGGTGTGGAGGTGGTAATGGGGATGGCTAATGCCAAAATTTTTTTGAGACCTTATCTTCTCTTGTATATACTAAATACCAATTTTATGGACTCTTACCCGCTTGATTTACCTATTTACCCCAAATTTACCCCAATTTACCCCCAACCCTTCGACGGAACAAGATGAAAATATAATCCAGTTCTAGATCTCGTTAAAGTACATATGTGTACCAAATTTCAAGTTAATATCTCAAACGGTTCCAGAGTAAACGTGCGCACAAAAAAAGTTACAGACAGACCGACAGACAGACAGACCGACAGACAGAATTTTTTTTTCGCTCAAACTTAAAATCTCGACGTTTCGTGACATTCTAAGCCTATTTGAACAATAAATTTTTTTTTTAAATTTTTTGTCGTTACTATACTTCCACTGGATGTGGAAGTAATTATTTAGTTCCGCCTTTAAATTGGCTTTTAGGTCGCATTACCGAGTTGTACCCCGGTGTTGATGGAGTTGCGCATGTTGCCACGGTTCGCACGACAAGTGGCACTTACAAGCGTCCCCTAGTCAAGCTGTGTCCTTTGCCGCTATCTTCGTAGTTTTGTAAACATTTGCCTAACATTAATTTATTAGCATTTTTTTTTCTTTTGTTTATTTTGTAAAATACTTTATATTTTAGGTGAGCGGTATGTTTTGTCCGCATTTTTTATTATTAATTTAGAAAGATAGACATACACTCTGTTATATTTGCTATTTCATTTCGCGCGTCTTGAATTAGCATGTATCAGAGGGTTTTTTGTTAGCCTTCTTATCGCCCTGTGCGGCATTGAAGGAAGTCATATATTGTTCGTTCGCCTTTCGCCGCAGAAGGAGTAATCCAAAAAACGCTAAAAATTAGACTTGAAAAGTTTGTGCTCAACGCTGGTATTAATTATTTATTTGAACATTCGTTATATTAGTTATATTTCTGTGTTATGAACTTTGAGTGTCATCAAGTGTCAACCATCTCAGACTAGGTGGTAGAGAGCTCTCACCCAAAACCACCCCACAACAGACGAGCAGTTCTCAAGATCTGCCTTTCTTGTAGTAAATTTCGCAACACACGACATTCTAAGCCTATTTGAACAATAAATATTTTTAAAATTCTTTTTCTCATTACTATACTTCCACTGGATGTGGAAGTAATAAAAGATATTGCTCCTCAAGCTTACTTCATTCACTGTTACGCACACCAATTAAATTTAGTTCTGTGAAGCATGTAACGGAATTAAAGAAGTTGGACTATTTTTTTCAAATATTATTGGTTTTTCGTCATTTTTTTCAAAATCTACCAAAAGAACTGGTGTTTTAAATAGAATTAATATGAAACATAGAATTCCGACAAACGCTTCCACTCGTTGAAATTTTTCATCTGTTGACAAATACAGGAAAGAACTTATTGACGTTTTTAATTTTATTTCGGAAAGTGAAGATTTTTTTAAATGACGATCAGACTTTAAGAGCAGCTTACGGATTAAAATCGTTATTGTTGGACAAAAATTTCATATTTTTTCTAAAGGCTTTTAAAACAATTTTTGAGCAAACTGATGTTTTCCAAATTTTACAGAATAAATTAACTGATATAACATATGTCTAAAAATATACTTAATTCACTTATATCTAAATTAAAAGAATTTCGCAGTACCGAAATACATTTCAGTACTTTAAAACAATATTTTTTTTGGAAATATTGAAAAAGTAGATGATGAGCCAGAGCCACAATTAAAAAAAAAAAAGAAAGCATATAACTTTGACAGGGCAGATATACATTACAAACAAATTTTTATAGAAATTTTGGACACCATTATAGTCCAAATTGAAATTAGATTTTCTGATTTAAATACTTTGCAATGTTTCGATTTAGTAAATACTAATAATTTTACGTTTTCTAAATCATTTCCTACCAGTCTAATGAAGAAATTAATGGACCATTATCTTTTTTTTGTCCGTACTTCATTAAGAAATGAACAATGCGTGGTGTATTCTGACCAGCAACTTTTAGCAAATTCAAAATCATCTCAAGAAATGCTTACTTTTATATATAATAATAATTTAGAAAGCTGTCCCCCGGACTGTACTAACTTTTATCATTAGTGTCAACAATTCCGGTAACCTCAGCTTCTGTAAAACGATCATTTTCAGTACTTAACGCATAAAAACATTTACTAGAAACAAAATAAATCAAGACTGCCTCTCAAATGTATCGCTTATTTCAATAAAAAAACGTTTTTTGTCAGAATTGAAGAAACATGATTTATTTTATGATGAGGTAATCAACCATTTTGCTAGTTCGGAAAATCGCAGGTTACCAATCATTTATAAAAATATTTAGGCTTTACACCAAAGATTAATATAGTTGTTATTTTAGAAAATATTTATTTGCGTTATTTATTTTTTAGGAAATATTTTTTAATTCTTCATCCCTATGTGTAATATTTGGAAATACATCAATATTTATACTAAAGCATTTTTTTTCTCAAAATATAAGAATTTAATTTGATGGCAGCAGTATATCTAACCTCATGAGTTCCGCGGTTATATTTTTTTATATAACTTCTTTCTCAAAACTATTTAAATTTTTATTAAAAGTTATAATTTTACACTCTGGCAGTGATAATGAATACAATTTTTGTTTGTAGAAAAACACTTTAATTTTTTTTTTCAAAACTATTTTGATTTTTGTTATAAGTTATAATTTAATTATAAGTGGGATAGTAGAGCTCCTTTGGATACCGATACTCGAGACGTAGGAACGGGAATTTCATGAGAATGATTTTTTCATCTCATTATATTTTCTATTTCCTTTTCTTTCTATTCTTTTATTAGTTCTATTCTCTCAAGTCGTGAATCGGTATTCTGGCGAGCAACCCACGACAAAAAAATGTAACGCGCCGTTGTACTACCTCGGGGGTGGTGGGGAAATGTACAAATTGTAATCATATTGCAAGTTAATTGTCTTTCAAAATATCAAGCCTCCTCTGCAGACAATATCACAGCCGCCACTGTTTCAAGCTCATAAAATTACCTTCAATTTAAGACCAGCCCCGTTCTACACAAATATTTCATTGAAAAGTAACTTAATTACCCACAACTTGTCAGTACAATTCTCTACGGCAAATATACTGTTTTTTATTAATGAACTATTGTAGCTTTATTAATTCACTGTTTATAATTGCTCACCAAATTTTGCACAACTTTTTTCTTAGTTTATCGAATATTGCATGATTTTGGATTTATATTCGGATTTGGATTTATCGTCTTATATTTTTTTCCACTTTAGTTGTTAAAAGTGTTAAAAACATATATGTTAATACAGTAAAATTAGGATTCAATAAGAAAATTTAAATATTAATAAAACCTTTCCAGATATGTTTAGAAATATTTGCTCTTCAGAAAACCGATAAGTCCCGAGTGGAGGAGGGAATATAAATGAATGAATTAATCACGAGGAACGTACGCTGATGTAGAGAGGGGATTTTCTCTCTTGGGTAGAACTTTAACTAATGATAGAAATTCTCTTCACGAAAAACCTTTAATTTCCATTTCAGTTATAGCAGATGCTATAAAATGCGTTCATGATAATAGAGAGTGTAGTCATTACACAAAAATTGTATGAATTGACAAAAAATACACATTCATCATATCAAAGTTACATGGAAGAGATTAAAAAAAAGAAGGGAGAAGAGCAAGAAATTGCATTGGTAGAAAAGAAAGAAAAGGAATCAAAAGTTAAGGAAAATGAGAGACAACATTTGAAAGAATCAGAAAAAGACTTAAAAGTCTGCAAGACAAAGAAACTACCAAGAAGAAATCTGCAAAAGTATTATTATTAGAAGAAGCAAATCTAAAGCTAACAAAAGCTTTAAAAAATAATAATATAATACAAGCGAATGTAGCCCAAGGGCTAATATAAGCAGCACAGAACATGATGGAAGAAGAGTTAAAACTAGAAGTTCATCAAGTTCATCCTTGCAAAAAAATGTTATAAGAGAAAGTCTATTTTTCTAAAAAAATGAAATTAGATTAAAAGTTTTTATGAATTATAATGAATAAATATTTATTGAAGCTGATAAATGTTTATCGCCAACCGTCAGTAAAGCCATACACTACCATAGCGATTTTCTGAAGTAAACAAACACTTTTTCTTACTGTAAAATGAGTATTTTATATTACGTAATGAGTGTTGTAAGAAGCATATTACGCACAAATGGAAAAGTTACACACGATGCCGCGTAGCGGCGAGTGCGTATTTCCATGAGTGCGTAATTGCTTTACAACTCGAATTATGTACTATACTTTACCTACGATCATATTTATTTATTTATTTAGTAAAATCTGGATTTAGTTTACTTGTCAACAATATTTTTCAACAAATATTATGTCAGTTTTGACAGCGTTTGAAAATTACGTAGGCGCATTTGTTTTTTTAAACCCCGCGTCAGCGATATAAGCCACCTATAATTGCGTGTCCAGTGCGTTTTGTTTACAGTGCGATTAGTTTACAATATGTAAAGTTCAACTTACATAGATGGCAGATAGTGTGTTCTTTACTATTTACCTACGATCACTACTATAAATAGTAAAAAACACACTACCTGCCATCTATGTAAGTCGAATTTTACATATTGTAAACAAAACGCACTGTAAACAAATCGCACGGTAAACAAAACGCACGGGACATGCAATTATAGGTGGCTTATATCGCTGACGCGGAGTTTAAAAAAGCAAATGCACCTACTTAATTTTCAAACGCTGTCAAAACTGACATAATATTTGTTGAATAATATGGTTGACTAGTAAACTAAATCCAGATTTTACTAAATAAATATGATCGTAGATAAAGTATAGTACATAATTCGAGTTGTAAAGCAATTACGCACTCATGAAAATACGCACTCGCCGCTACGCGGCATCGTGCGTAACTTTTCCATTCGTGCGTAATATGCTTCTTACAACACTCATTACGTAATATACTATTACAGTAGTGATCGTAGGTAAAGTATTTTTACCTGCCGCAAATATTTATTTACCTACGATCACTACTGTAAATAGTAAAAAACACACTACCTGCCATCATGTAAGTTGAATTTTACGTATTGTAAACAAAACGCACTGTAAACAAATCGTACGGTAAACAAAACGCACTGTAAACAAATCGCACGGTAAACAAAACGCACAGGACACCCAATTATAGGTGGCTTATATCGCTGACGCGTTGTTAAAAAAAAACAAATGCGCCTACGTAATTTTCAAACGCTGTCAAAACTGACATAATATTTGTTGAATGTCATTGTTGACTAGTAAACTAAATCCAGATTTTACTAAATAGATAAATAAATATGATCGTAGGTAAAGTATAGTACTTAATTCGAGATGTAAAGCAATTACGCACTCATGGAAATACGCAATATGCTTCTTACAATTCTCATTACGTAATATACTATTACATAGCCATGACAGACATTAAATAGAAATCGTTTGTCACTGTCACGCTTCTCACGCCTGTCACAGCTCCACAATAAAAGTCTTCTCGCGGATTATTTATTAAAAATAATGGAAGACATTCAGTGCACGCCGTCTGAAATTCAAAAGAAGTCATTAGAGACGTCTTTGGAACTTCTGCCAGAGAGAAGAAATCATATTCCAAAAAAATCCAAAACTTAAATTTTTACTAGAAATCTACTTGATGATGAAGGTAATTTGGGAAACTTTTCACAACCAATTTGATATAATGTAGTCCTTATTTCAGATTTGTGTTATGTTTGGAATTGCTGGGGCTTTACTAATGAAGAACTTTTGAATTACAAAGTAGGTGACATAGAGCACAAAGAAACAATTCTGGATGCTCATATACCCAAAACAAAAATAACAAGCCTCGTTTATTTGTGATATCTGCAGAGTTTGAAAAAAAGTAAAATCCATAGATTTATTTAATAAATATATCACTCTGCGACCTAAGCAGACGCCCCACGATCGATTTTTCCTAACCTACAGAAACGGTAAATGCACAGTTCAGCCAGTTGGAATCCATACTATTGGAAGTGTACCAACAAAATTGCCAACTATCTGCATCTGCCAGAACCATCACTTCATACGGGACGTTGTTTCCGTCGAACATCCGCCACTCTTTTTGCCCACGCAGGCGGCAGTAAAGAAAATTTAAAACGTCACGTAGGGTGGAAAAGCGACACGATTGCAGAGTCCTATGTTGATGAATCTGTGCTCAGTAAAACAAAAATCGCAAAGACGATTTTAGGCGATGGTCAAACTGACAACATAGTTGTTACCAATGATAATTCTGTTACAGAAGATTTACACATTGTTAACATAGATAATAATCCTCAATCATTTTCAATTGAAACTCCTTCGACTTCAGGAATTAATTTTTATAATACGTCAGGGTGTACGTTCACCTTTAATATAACAAAAAATAAGTAGATTTCTTTTGTATTTGCTGTTTACTTTGTCATAATAAAATGTGATAAGTAGGTATTTTCATAATAAATAAAAAAAAGTGTGTAAGTTGTGATTTGCATAATACCTAAATAATATTCTCTAATCTCACTTCTCTAATAATAAAAGCAAATAAATAAAAAATAATAAATTGGAAAAATGTGATAAGTTATAATATCTCAATTTTTTTTAAATTATAAATTTTTACGATTGGCGATAAAATTTTGTATGCACCATGTCAGTAAAGTGTCTTTATCGAACTCACCTGTTAAACAGTTCAGGTTCCGGCCAAGAACTTGTTCTTTAAGCCTGTTCTTCCATGATGTCCGTTCATTTAACGCAAGTAGCACGCAGGCGCGTGTCTCCCACTCTTCTCCAGCCTCCTTTATATATCATTTGATGGTTTTTAATTCTTATATCACTCGACATTCGACAATTCGACACATTATAGACATTAAAAATCAACTTGCGCAAAATGTAATATATGTAAACAAGTACTATGTTATACATAAATCTTCCGTTATAAATTTGAAACGTCATATGCTTAAAAAACATCCAACAGTTAAAATATTATCCACCAATGATAGAGTGGACAAAAGTGATTTTGAAGATGGTGTCAATATGAATTTACAGGCATGTTATTTATTTATACAATGTATGGTCATATATTATAATTTTATTTTTTACAGAACAATTCGGAATCGATTGAGATTCGCTCAATAGATTTTTCAGTGCCGTCCACATCAGAGGTTGAATTTGTTGATAATAAATCATATATCAGAAAAACTCAACAAACAATTTCTACCTACATACCAAAAGTGTCAGTTAGTGCTAAAAAAGAATTGATGAACAATTAGTGAAACTGTTTTATCTGGACTATCGGCCTTTTACTTGTTGTTGAAGGCAGAGGTTTCCGTCAGTTTGTTAAAGCACTTAATCTTTCGTATGAACTACCCAGCCGGAGAACAATTTTATACCTAGTTTACATGAAGAGTACCTGACAAATACCAAAGAAATTGCGAAGGAAATATTACAAGTCTGCTTGACTGTTGGACTGTTGGACGTCACTAAATAATGAGAGTTTCATCGCAATTACCATTGATTTTATTGCAGTCAATTCTTCTAAAAATGTGCAGTTTTTGACAAGTTTCATACAAGTGAAAATTTGTCACGAAATGTTGTTGAGTGGGGGCTTGAAAAGAAAATTCTATTGGTCGTATCGGACAATGCCTCTAATATTGAAGGTGCTATTGTGAATGGGTGGGATTGAAATTTAGGTGCTATGCCCTCAAGTTAAATCTTATCGTACAGAATGTCCTAACGTGAAAAGCACAATAGACAAACTTAAAACGTTGGCATCGCAATTCAAAACGAGTTCAAAACCCACTAGTAAATTGGTAACTCTTCAGGAGAATATGGGCAATAAGACACCCAAAAAACTAATTCAAGATGTCATCAGTCGGTGGAACTCCATGTTTTTTGATTGACAGATTCGTCGAGTTGGAGGAAGCCGTTCACTAGACAGTGGCCATTTTGGATATAGAGTTGCCACAGTTAACTTTAGAAGAATGGCAGAAGATTGCAGAAAAATCTTGGAACCTTTTGAGGACGCTATTAGAGCAGTAAGCTGCCAACAGTATATGATATTTGCCGACAATTTTTAAAAGATAACGCCTTGTCATCCGTTGCAAGAATTAGAAACTAGAGCTAGAGGCAACTGTAGCTACCAGCGTGGAATCACTGGATCCAAGGAAAAATTAAAAAAGTAGGAGATATTAATGCCAATCAAAGCTTTATAGCAAACAGGGGGAAATTCGTTACCTCTGCGGTGTGTTAGTTGAAAATCCAAAGTCTTCTTATTCTTGCCGCAAATGTGCGACTGGCTACCTGTCAACGGTCTCCGTTTGTGTCAATTGATGAGGACCAACAAGTCCGAAACACGTGTCCACGGTTGCTCTTTTTCTCTGCGGTTTTACCAACGAATTTCCCCGTTTGCTATAAAGCTTTGATCCGCATTAACATCTCCTATTTTTTATGTTTCCTTGGGTCTAGCTATAGCTGCCTCTGTGGTGTGTTAGTTGTCGTTCTGAAAATCCAGGATCTTCTAACTCTTGCCGCAAATATGCAACTGCGTGGCTGCCTGTCAGTGTTCTCCGTTTGTGTCAATTCCTAAGTTGTGCCTATTCTTTTAACTTAGCTACACCGTGCTGATGAGGACAACAAGTATTATTATTATTTAAATACATTTTTAAATTTCCAATGATATAAACATTTTACTTCCTTAACTGCGCATAGAATTTAAATATCAAATAATAACAAAGTCCATGTACGCGTATCAAACTTTGAGCGACCAAAACCCAAATAGAGCAGTTGGATGTTCCCGTTCTGTTCACAGTTCACCGATTTCGAGTTGGGAAGTAGGCGCAACCCACGCCCAACCTATGATCAACCACACAATTCTTTACTTTTACTATTCCTCAAGTGAACTGGTTTAGTTCTTTACAAAAGGACAGGTTTACTGAACAGGCAACTGATATCTATTCAAAAGAACTGGGTTAGTTCTTTCAGTACCATGCCTAGATAGAACCTTGTCGTTTTGTCGAACTAAGATGGCGAATAAATAACATGTCGTGTGTACTAGAATTAGATCTTGAAACTTATAATCAAGTTACAGGTAATGTTATTTAATATAAATTTAGTAGTACATAGATAGGTATTATGTTCTTATTTGATTTTAGAACATGAAAATCTCGTAATCAACTACATTAAAAATTTAATTATTGAAAAAAATTATCGAATTGCCAATGGAAGACGACCTAGAAACTGTCGAAATATCGAAACGTTAATTTGTGAGTATTTTAATTTAAACATGTCAATGGAAATATCAGTTAAATTCTTTTTAAGCACTAGGATACACATTTTTGACAAAAACTACGGAAGACTACTTAAATAATGAAGGAGAGGAAGGTAGGTAAAATAATATTTTTCAGAGTTTATATTTGACTATATGTATCGTTAATTTAGAAGTACAATGTGGAGAACCATCAGCAAATCTTTTACTAGACCAAATGTGAGTCCCATGAAAAAATCTAAGAAAAAGAAACATATGTGGGAAGAGATATTTCAAATATTCTAAATATTCGCAAGATTGCTACACAATATGAGAATCGTTTTAAAGTCATAATGCAATGAAAAAAGAAAGATATTGGCAACAATAATATTAGTGGGTGCAATCCTACAAGTATCGCGTATGAAGAAGAAATTAACAAAATAAGTGCTATTGATGATAGTGTTCAAAAAGAAGAATTACCTGGTCCTTCATATAAAGGACATGCAAATGTCTTACATGAAGTACCAGGTAATTCTTCCAAATTGTCCAAATTGAATTTTTTTTGTGGCATTAGATTTTCTCCATTAGCCAATTACATAATATACATATTTGTTGCCTATTTAATTCCCTAAATTAACCTAACACGAAGAAGGGTAGAAAATCTGTATCAGAAACATTGCGAGACATCCATAATAAAGAGAAACAAAAAGATAAATGCCACAAAGAGAAAGTAAATCTATTAAGACCAATAGGTAAGGATACAAAAATATCTATATAATATATTTTAAATAATGCATGCATATAGCCTACACACAAATCTCCACGCATGATTATTTTTAGAGGAGAAGCTCTGGCAAGAATATCGAAAATAAAATAGAAGTCATTTATAATTTTGTTATTATTTTCGTTGTAATAAAAATACATATAGGTTCTAATAACGAAATATGATAATATAACAGCTATTCAGCGTATTTTTAAACAAACACTTGTTATGAAAAAATAATAAAAATAGAAAAATTTGGATATTCTTGAATATTTTTGTGAAAATTTTAACAATATATTAAACAAACTTTAAAAGGTTTACAATTCCTTTACACTATAATAAACATTTAACATTAAAAAAATAATTAGAGATATGCAAAGTTATTAAATAAAATATTAATATCACAATTTAATTCAGTTAAGAAAATTTAAAAAATGAATAAACTAATGACTAAAAATTTGACAAAATTACTGGTTTTCTTTAAAAACATCATCTGACTAAAATTTTTGACACTAGCAGTACAAAATCTTACATAACTTTTGTTTTGGCCAATGGGGTTGGAAGCTGCCGAAAGCTCGGTGAGGGACTTATGGCTGAGCCGGGATCCATAAACAAATCTCCTTATAGTGTGGAGTAAAAAGCACTGTCCTCTCTCAACGTGGATGCTGTCCAGGCCATCAAGTTCATCACAAAAGATCAGGTGATAGATATTGACTTGTACTGTGGTGACTCCTCTTCTCTTGGTCCAAGGATTTAACACATAAAAGGAAAAAATATATATTTAAAAACCAGTAAGGGGAAGATAAAAATATGAAATAACGATAAAAAATTCCGTAATAAGTAAGATGTACTCAGATAGAAAGCTACGTTAAAACAAATCAATTAACTACAATATTTTTTACTACTTTCAAGTTAGGTAGAAATTGCAAGTTGCAAAAAAACAAAAAGTTATAGGTAAGGAAAATAAATCAAATACCAAAAGAAGATAAGTCTGTACTAAATATTAAGTACTTATTATGTAATTATCAAAATTTTACAAGAAAAAATAAGGAAAAATAAATGTATCACGTTTATAAGGCAAAAGTTAAATTAATTTAAGATAAGCAAAAGACAATATTTTAGTCTTTTATTGGATATTATTAATTAGGTATTAAATTATTAAATTTATTAAATTAAGTTATTCGGAGGCGTCTAAGGCACTGGCTACCCCAGCCTTACTGGCTTAGTTCACGGAACGAAACGCAAACATCTTTTCACCTTTTCCAAAGTGGAGACCCCGACGTGATCGTCGATATACTCCTCACCTGTACCCATTCTTATATAAATGGACCATCACCTTAAGCTCTTCGGAAGCGTCTAAGGTAATGGATACCTCAGCCTTACTAACGAGTTCATAGGGTAGCCACGAAACGAAACAAAAACATCTTTTTACCTTTCCCAACACCCCTAAACAAAATATGTTCAATTTTATAAGAAAAAAGTTACAGACCGACAAACAGAATTTTTTTCTCAAACTTAAAATCTCGACATTTCATGACATTCTAAAGCTATTTGAACAATAAAAATTTTCAATTTTTTTTGTCGTTAATATATTTCCACTGGATGTGGAAGTAAAATTATCACAGGCAGACACGTGCAGAACAGCCATGGAGAAAACAGCTTTTAATGTTTTGAGTTTTCAGAATCTGGCCTTATCTCGGACACAATTTTTCAATGTCAATTTTTACATTTGTTATAAATCGAAATCATTAACATTTTTTCAAATACCTTACTTATGACATTTCACAATCAATGTCACTTTTTTATAACCTATATGATAATAAAAAATCTAAATTCCAAAAAGACTGATTCACATCACTTAATATTAGTAAAAACTGGATTACTTGATTTTTCAAGTGTATGGGATTTTATTGCACAGAAGTGTACCACAAAACCAGAAAGTTCCACCATGCATTCCTGAACCAACATCTCGTGCTTAAACAGAACTGTATGCTTTAGTGCATCCAAACCTGTATGTAGTTCACTTAGAAAAACGCATCAAACAGCAGAAGAATATCTAGGAACCACAAAAGAGAATATAATGACCACCACGGGTCAATCTATAATTGTTTAACCCTTACGTTACACAATTAGAGATAAAAGATAATTTACCAAGTGGGCCGATAATAATTATTTATTCACTGTCAAATAATCAGGGTGCATAAAGATAACGCCAAAAGGGCCGATAATAATAATTAATTAACCGCTACGTCAAATAATTATTGATACGAAAACAGGTAAACATATGTTTAACCTTTTAAACAAAACACACGGTTTAATAAAATTATTCTTAAAAATATGTCCACTCACAAGTTTAAAATATACATTCAATTAAATTACATAAAATAATTGAAAACTGAAAGGATTAAATAGATAAAAACGGAAATAGATGCACAAGTCATACCTTCCTCATATTATCAAACCAGCCAGGATAGGGAAACACAACCGCTTGTTACAAGCGTTGGGTCAAAGATGAAGATTCACTGTTTAGGCTATAGGCATATTTAAAATAGAAATTTTACTGGATATTAAGGCTTGATCTAAAGGATTAGTGCGGTTCGTTCGATTCGGCCGTGCCGCTCGACCGAGGAAGCCGTACGGCTGCTTCCAGTGAGCAGTACAGCTGGATCCAGTGAGCCGCGCGGCTCAACTTGGGCCGTGTGCCTTACTTTGGAGCAGCGCATTCTGGTTTTTTTTAGCAGTGCGGCTCAGATTTCCGAGCCGTACGTCTCGAAAGTTGAGTTCTGCTTTTCGAATTTGAGACATGCTTCTGTTTTTTTGAGCCTTCATTTAACTTTTTGATCTATTTAAAAGGATGTGGTTTCAAGTTAGCTAATGGTCGCAATTTCCTTATTCTAGAAAATGGCTGCTGTCAGGTCACTGGAAGATTTGGCGGATTTAGTAACCACGGTTCCAGAGGAGGCCGCTATTTTTGGACGCATTAAAAAATTGGCAATCACATACCTGCCCGAAGGATGGACACAACGGAAAGCTTTTGAATTTTCTAAAGAACTCCTTGGAGAAGAGTGTGATCCCCAAATCTTTAAAAAAACAAGGGTTGCTCTTCCCACAGTGGGTTTGGTATAGGTAAGCATTCGATCCAGAAACGACAAGCATAGCAAAAAAAAGCCTACAGGAATATGAAGGTCAAAATTTTAAGCTGACCTTTTTGTATTGGCTTAATAATCAGACCAGCCAATTTGGCAGCGAGAATAAGGCAGTGCAAAATGAGTTAGTAATTGCTGCTCTGGCTGATTTTAAACCACTCCTCGAAGCTTCCCGGCAGCTTTCTGAAGATTTTTCTGATGTTGAAACTTTCCAGGATGGGATCTCGAGTCAAGCCACTAGTTCCTCTAAATTAAAAGAAGAAAGCAGAATGGACAAGTTGGAAAAATCTAATGAGGAACTTAAAGCAATGTTTCAATCGTCTGTGGAAAGCTTTAATCCGGAAAAGGAAAAAGTGTGTTCAGATGTTGAGTCAATAAACGAGGTTTTCTTCGACGATCAAGAAGAACAAAGCCACATCCTCTCTTCTCCAGGATCTCGACCTAGGGGCGGACTGGTCTATTAATGAAGACTATGAGCTTGATTTCAATCCGCAGACGAGAAAGCAAGAACTGTCGATTCCTTCTGCTAAACCCCATATTGAGGCGCAAGGAATAGTGTCTTATATTAGAAAAATCATCATTTACTCGAATAAGATATTCAAAGGTACAAAAAAAGTTGCAAGCTTCTCCCGTGTTCACTGTTCTACAGGTGAACAACCAAATTTCCTATGTCTTCCAATGGAGCACCTCTTTGTGAGCATATGGAAAAGGCGGATACAACATTCGGTGTTATTCTCCACGGGCTTCTACTTCAAAGGGATTCGTTCTCTATTATTGCTAAATATCCATCAATTAAGAAGGATGTATAAGATACCCTAGCAGGACCCGATTTGGTCTTTAGGCAACTCTCTGATTATGTCCTGTAATATGTATGCGGTCGCAAGGCAGAAGTTATAGAGCAAAGAAGAAAGTTGTTTCTTCCAAAAAATAAACAGGTAGCGTCGTTATTGAAGGCTATACCACCGTCTTCTTCTTTTTGAGACATAACCTCTGGCAGAACTAACTAAACAGTATGGGAATTCCTTTTGTAAATCTTTCAGGAAGTCCACCGGCTACAACCAACCAGCTCCCAAATTTCCTCAAGCTCAAGCGAGGACAAACAAATCACCAAGAGGTCCCTTTACCCAAGTGGTGGCGTTGCCTTTCTCTGGTCAAAAGTACAAGTCCTCAAGAGGTTCTACCTCTAGAAAGAACTTATATTCTGTCAAGAACTGAAAAGTCAGCTAAAAGACCAAGAAGGCTATGACGATTTACCAACATCGTTCAGGACAGGGCAACTAAAATGTTATTTAGAGCAATGGAAGAAGATAGGAGCCCCAAAAAGAATTCTAGAAACCATAAAGGGTTACTCATTTATAGAAAACCTCCTATGTTGGCTCTCATGGGGGTCAACATTAATTCTACATAAGCAACCTTGGGGATGGACGCCGAGATAGAGAAGATGGTCGATCAAGGTGTTCTGGAAACATCCCATTTTGCAATAGGTTTTTTGTCTCAGATGTTTTTGATACTAAAGTCAGACGGCTCCAAAAGACCGGTCTTCAACTTAAAAGCTCTAAATTAATTTCTCCGCCCGAAAAAGTTTCACCTTATAAATCATCTGATGGTGTCTTTATTTAAAGACCTGTTATTATTATTTCTATAAAGCAAGGATTTTATGACCAAAATCGACATGTCTCAAACATATTTCTATATTCCAATAAGAGAAAGATACCGAAGATTCCTATCTGTGCTTACATAACAACATCGTTATAATGTTTTCTCTAAGTCGTTTGAACATACTTTGCCAATATTTATACGACATTTATATTTTTATATTTTTACGACAAGTGGAAGATTTGGATCAACGCCGAAAAGTCGGAGTCCATACTCTTCACGCGCCGGTTCACTGAGAACCGCATCTTAACACCAATTTCGATAGGGGGTTGCCAAATTCCAATTAAAAGGTGCGTGAAGTATCTGGGGGTGAACTTAGACTGACGTTTAACATCCACGTTAACGAGACTGTACGAAAGGTGTACTCCATGTCCAGGAGTCTGTATCCGCTCCTGGCGCGGGGTAGCGGACTAAACAGGACAAATAAAAGATTGTTGTATACGATGGTGATCAGGCCGGCCATCACATACGCGGCGCCGGTGTGGTGCAGCATCCCGGCTACGACAATGCGGAAACTAAGAGTTTTAGAACATAAATTTATGCGCCTCATTTCAGACTCCGGTAAGTACATCTCCCTCAGAGACCTCTACGCACGTTGCCACGACATAACCCCACTAGCGGACTTCGTCCGGGAAACATCTCAAAAATTTTACCAATTCAAATTGGGCGACAGTCCGCTAACTCGAGACATAACACGAATCAGACAGCATAATGCCATACTTTTCGATATAAGACACCCATTACCATACCAGGCGTTGCCTATCTTTCGGCAACCTCCCTAGCCAAATCTTTCCTATACCAAAATTTCCATTTCACTACCTTTTACCTTTCACCACTTTTTACCTTTCACCACCTTTTACTCCCAAACCCCTTCTCTATTCTCTCTATTAGTCTTATTTTTGTTCTTTTTAAAATCCCCTCTTGACCAATAACTTCTTACAAATCAAAACCTTTTAAAATCATAACTTCCCCTTCACCCTACCTTTCCGAAGGCAGGTAGACCATCGGATGAAGGTTGTCATTTGTTCGAACGGGTTTTTTCATTGAGTTTTTCCCGTACTAGTAACCCGACCTCTTAAAACAGTGCGCGTGTGCGCGCTTAAACAAAATTCGCCATTTTCTATTTATTTCTAAGTAGTTCTAAGTATTTTAAAATCGTTCATGATTATTTTTCAATAAATTGTTAGGTTTAAGTTTTATTTCTTATTAAAACAGGAGCCCTAACCTCCACCCATTTTACTTACCGTTCTAGCCGAAGCTGGACCTGCCCCACCCGGCCACCCATCTACCACGGCGTTGCGCGCCGTGGTGGTGTGGCCGGCTCTGAACCGGGTTCCAATGCAGGCGCATTTTTTGTAACTGAAATGTTAATAAATCTTTTTGAATTGAAAATTGAATTGGTCTTCAACTTAAAAGCTCTAAATCAATTTCTCCGCCCGAAAAAGTTTCACCTTATAAATCATCTGATGGTGCCTTTATTTCTATAAAGCAAGGATTTTATGACCAAAATCGACATGTCTCAAACATATTTCTATATTCCAATAAGAGAAAGATACCGAAGATTCCTATCTGTGCTTACATAACAACATCGTTATAATGTTTTCTCTAAGTCGTTTGAACATACTTTGTCAATATTTATATAATATTCTAAAATATTTTTTTATATATCATTCAGATGTTTATAAAAACTTTTCGAAATATTTTGCAAATATTTTTACTGTATTATTTTCTAAATAAGAAATATATATGCAATATCTTTGTAACATTTTCGGTAATAGAAAGGTCGAATATTTACTTTTGAAGAAAATTGTAATTTACTATGAAATATTTATTTTTTAAGAAATGTAAAAAACATTTTCTTCTTGAAAATCAAAGAAAGTTATATTATAGACATTTATATATTTTAGCCATTTAAAATTGTAGTGTCCCATCTTTGGACAATCGACTTTAATGAGTATGATTTCTAAATTAAATATGTCGTTTGCTTGCGTTCTGAACTAATATTATATCGATTAATTGATTGCCGCCCTTTTTTAAATTAAATGTCGGTATTATCGGTAAGTTTCCGTTACGTAAACTAACATTCATTGGTGATTGCGGTAACGTAGTGACGTAACCTTCTCGCGCTCTTATGTGTTTTGTTTGGGTAGTTGTAGATATGTATGTATGTACGTTCGATTACGTTAATATAATTTCTTAAAAGGTAAGTAAAATTGTAGTCTAAAATTAGGGTATATGATAATGTAGTCCAATCAGTCCGTTGTTTTGCTTGAGTCGATAGTTGATAGTTGCACTTCAGTAAAGACTCTGTTCTGTGATTGTACTTGGATTTGTAATTTCGGATTTACTTTTGTAAATGTAGTTGTAGTTTTGTCAATAAATAACAAAATCTAGTTCGGTCGTCAGCCATTTGAATGTTGTGTTCAATAAAGATTATTTACTACTACTACTCACAAAATCTAACATCATTTGTATGGGTTAAGTTAGGTTAGGATTTTCAATTTTTTTTCGTTGAAAACGTTTACATTGAAAAACAATCTCAGATTCGTGTTATACGACCCCTAATTAGTAAGTAAATGGTGAACAAATTTCGCAGTGTTAGATGGAGGTTAAATTTTCAAGAATTTTTTTCTCAAAAACGGTGCTTTTGCATTGAAAAATAATTTCAGATTCGTGTTCTCTAATTAGTATATGCCGTAAAAATGTTGCAAAAATTTGCAGTTTACAGCTTTCTCTAGAATTATCTACCATTTTTTTTTTTAGATAATTATGACAAAGCTTATGCCAAGCTAAAAAAAGCAGAATTAACCTCGGATGTCCAGACTGATACTGATGAAAATATAACAGTAAAGAGAACACGCAATAAACCTCGCCGTTTATTGTATGAGAGCAGTGATGATGAAGTAGAAAGTTTTCATTCTCGGCCACCATCAGTAAAGAAACAGCTACTTGCAGTGGCGAATACTGAAATTCCTCAAATTCATAATAAAGAATTTACTTCATTTATTAGAGGTAAGTGATTTTACCGATGTTAATTTTTGTTTTGGTAATTACGTCGAAGGCTGAATCCAACTTTTTACATAAAGAAGGTAGGTAAAATTAGAACTATTTTAGTGTATTTTGATAGAAAAGTGCAGTCAAAAATGTAAATTTTAAAATCGGTTAGAAAAATTGTACATAGAAATTAATTTCGAATTTGTTTTGTGACCCTAAATTACAGTATTTTGATAATAGGTATATCAAAAAAATACGTTGGATCCAGTTTTCACAATTAAGTACTTAGGTACCATTTTTTTTATTGGCGAAAACATTTTAGATAAACTTGGTGATGGAAAACACCTCTCTTCGCAGTCTTCTCCATGTATTACACCTTCCAGTTCGATTGGCAGTTTTTCCAGTTTAGATAAAATAAAAATTGTAATTGGCAATATTCTAAATTTTCTAATGTTAATTCCAGAGGATGGAACGGTTTTATGGAAAAATATATAAGAATTGCAGATATCAGATCTCGAAAATTATTCCATTACCTTTTGTGGATAATCCGCCAAGTAATTACGACACAACTTGTAATGTTTTATTAAATGCTGCAGATGATAATAGGCTGAAGCACAAACAAGCGACTTGCTTTGTAACATTCGATCAGCCGCTTTACATGAAAGCTAGTGAAATTTTGGCTTGCGAAAAAGATAAAGATCCAAATTCGTTGTCAGCTTTAAAGGTAAGACTTGGTGGATTTCATACACTAATGTCTTTTCTAGGAGCGATAGGATTCATTATGGATGGTAGTGGCCTTAAAGAAGCTCTGTGTTCAATCTATGCGGAAAAATCGGTTGAAAAACTGCCTACTGGACATGCTTACAGCAGAGCTATTAGAGGTCATTTCCTGATTTACCATGCTTTATCGAATATGGTATTTTATGGATTCATTTCGCTTCTTACCAGCCTCTTTAGATAAATTAAGTCAAACTCTAGAATCTGAACAATGTTCAGAGATAAAAAAATATTTCAGTGATCAATTCAAATTTGATTTAATACGTCGCAAAGGAGTTTTCTCTTACTCCTATGTGGATTCAATGGGTAAATTGAACGATACTGAATTACCTACACAAAATTTATTTTTTGATATATTGCGTGGTGATGGTGTTACCGAAGAGGATTATAGTCGAGCGCATGTTACTTGGCACACCTTTCAATGCCAGACTTTGGGCGAATATTCTGATATATACCTAAAATCGGAAGTACTGCTATTGGCGGATATTTTTGAATACTTTCGTAAAATTTGTTTAGAAAAATTTACACTAGATCCTGCACAATATGTAGCGGCACCATCATTAAGTTGGGATGCCATGTTGCGTAAGACAGGTGTTGAGCTTGAGCTCCTTACTGATATAGATATGCTTCATTTCTTGAGAAAAGGCATACGAGGCGGTGTTAGTCAATGTAGTAAAAGAATGTCCATTGCCAATAATAAATTTATTTCTAATTATAATTCTTCAAAACCTACATCATATATACTTATTTAGACGCCACGACTTTATACGGTTGTAGTATGAGTCAAAGTTTACCATTGGGGATTTAGATGGTTAAACTACAACGAAATTCAATATTTTGACTGTTCCCTTTTAAGTAATAATTCTGAAAGGGGTATATATTAGAAGTGGATTTGGAATGTCCTGAAAATTTGCATGATGCACATAATAATTTACCATTCTGCGCAGAAAATTTAATACCCCCAAATAGTAAACAATCTAAACTTATTTTAAACCTACATAATAAAACTAACTATATCATTCATTACAAGAATCTCAAACAATGTTTAGAACATGGTTTAAAATTGCAAAAAATTCATAGAATTTTGGAATTTTCGCAATCCCCTTGGTTGAAAACCTATGTTGATTTGATCACAGCGTTGCGAAATGCATCCAAAAATGCTTTTGAAAGAGATCTTTTTAAATTTGTAATAAACTCAATATTCGAGAAAACTATGGAAAATGTTGAAAATAGAGTCGATATAAAACTCATTTCTCACTGGGAAAATATTCGTGGAAGTGTTGGGGCTGAAGGATACATAAGTAAGCCTAATTATAAATCATGTTCAGTTTTCTCAGAAAATTTAGTAGCTACAGAAATATCTCAACTGAAAATTTGTTATAATAAGCCATTATACGTGGGTTACTCAATTTTAGAGATATCAAAAACAGTAATATATGATTTTTATTATTACTTCATCAAGCAAAAATACGGTAATAATGCGACTCTGCTATACCGAGACAGATTCATTGATTTTAGAAATATTTACTGATAATGCTTATGATGACATAAAGAACAATTTAAGTTGGTTCGACACATCAAATTTTAGTAATGATAATATTCATGGTGTACCCAAAACGGTCTCATTGTTGGGAAAATGAAAGATGACTTTGCAGGCGCTTGTTAAATAGCGAAAAATTTGTCATGCGCATGTTGAAGTTTGAAAGCGTCACGTTATAAGTGTTTCTCATGCAATATGAGATAATATGCTGCAATGTCCGCAGTAGTAGGGGTATCCGTCTCAAATTCTATTCTCATAACTACGGATCCAGTCTGTATTACTTCTTTTTGTCGCGAACAATCAATATGAGTTATTGGTGCTAATTCTTTAAATTCTTCAGGGTTGAAAATTGGTTGACTTATTTTTCTACGGTAATAGGATTCTTGAAAATTACCAAACATATTATAGAGGGTGGCAGATTGTTGTTTCTAAAGTCCAAATATAAGTCATTGTTATCAAATTTACTCATATCAGATGTAATCATTCCTTTTCTACCTTTTTGGAAGGCTATTGTTACATGCCTAGGAGTTTCAACTTTGGTAGATGTTTTAACAGGCCATGTATGTCGGTTTGAAGTAGGTAAGGAAGGATATTCAATTAATTCCCAACTTCTAAATTTTATAGGAAGATCCGCATTTCTATTGGTGATTTTATTTAGTCTAAGCTGCTCCGAGATGCTAACGGTAACGTGTAGTACTTTCCAAAATAATTTAGTAATAGTAATTTTTGGTTTTTGACTGTCATCTATACTCGTAACGATATCCATATCATTACTATTACGGATCAGTACTAATTCCTGTCTCATGTTAATGACAAACCTTCGAAAATCTTCAAAAAATCCTACCAATAATTTTAATGGTATGCATACATTGAAATTTCCGTTTGCATCTGCTATAATTTTGTCTGATATACCCATCTTCTTCTTTGGAAACCATCTAGCATTTTGCAAGAAAACGCTTTCGTTATCATTATATGACAGATAACTTTTTAAAGTCGAAACTAAACCAACATTCCTCACAGAATCTATCACTATACCATTCATTTCATATCTAATTTCTCGAAATGTAAAAGAAATCGCGTTGTTAATAAACTCCAATTTAGTAGTTGCAGACCCATCTTCTCTAAATCTCTGTATCAACCCAAATATGAATACCTCAGAAAGTTAATGAAGACTGTAAGAGAAATGGGGTATTACGAATACGATGATGGGGACACTGTTATACCTCCTGAAGATATTAAGCCAAATTCTATGATAATATTCGATGATTTAGCATCATGCAATCAAAATATCATTAAAAAGTTCTCCTTTGGACGTCATAAAAATACCGATTATTTCTATTTATACCAAACTTACTCATCAATTCCTAAACAACTATGCAGAGATAATGCTAATCTTATTGTTATATTCCAACAAGATATGACTAACCTGAAACATATTTTTGATGATCACGTGAATGTTGATAAAAGTTTTCAAAATTTCAAAGAAGTATGCGCATTTTGCTGGAAAGATAAATATGGCTTTGCTGTGATTGATAAAAATTGTGCTATAAATTCTGGCAGGTATCGTAAAGGATTCGATAAATTCATACATATATAAAGTAAATACACTAGATGTATGGTCAGTAAACATGGATAATCGAGTAACAGTGCAGCTGTTAAAGGCAAGGAAGGCGTTAAAAGCGAAATATAAAAGCTTAAAAAGTGATATTGTCAAATCGCAGTCACGATTAGAGAAAACTTACAAACCCTTAACTCAACCACTTAACGAATTGGTATCAAGTCTCAGTGATACTGATAATAATATTCTTCCAAAATATTATTTGAAAAGAGAATTTAAAGATGAATTGAGCCGTCAAAGTTTTAGCTCTAAACCAAGAAATCAGCCACCTTTAGAATACTATCATACAACGGCGCCAATCAATTTAGAAGATGAAACATTTCAGTATGATCCAGCAACATCAAGGCATGAATTCGGTGAAAGCTATTTTGATGAAACATTTCCAACACCAATAACAGCGACAACAACAACGACATTGACAGAATAGGAGCTTTATTTAGAATAATTCAAAAAACCACTCCACGAGCGTATATACAAGATAAAATTGAAGATGTTAAAAATGTGTTTGATAATACCTTTGGTGTTTACTTCGACCCGTTTACAAAAAAATACGCAATTGGTGATTCTACTGTTGATTTTGATGGAGCCGATTTCTTGATTAACGATGAATTTAAATACAAAGGTACACCTAGATTATATGAATTAATGCTTAAAAAGCATCCTTTAGGATATCGAACAGCGGATGTGGATGCATATATTGATATTATTAAGAGGACTAATGCTCGGTACTTAGGTTACAATCCTGAAAAAGGTCTATCTACGTCACGCGCATCTAAATTTATCGATATTATAAAACCACGAGTTACGAATTTGTACTCGATGGCACAAGAGAAGACGGCTAAGAAAACTACTTAAAAAACAATAGCCTCAGCTTTACCAGCTATGTTACCAAGGTCGAGATCTAGTTCACTACCTTCATCACAATTGATCAAAACTAGAAGTCAAGTGAAAAAAAAAAGGTGGAAACCTGAAAATGATGGAACTTAATAACAAAAAAATTGAATATAAGCATTTTGATGACTATAATGAAATTGTAGATCGGTTAAAATTGCTTACAGCATCGCAATTAGCGGGGAATACTGGATATAATAATGAAATACTTTCTATAATAGAGGAATTGAGGGAGGGTGAAATAATAAGATAAATAGTATGTAAAAAAATAGTACTGTCATTTAGTGTCCAACATTGAAGCTTTAACAATGCCTATCGATAAGTTTGGAAGGCATATGTTGCGAAATAGGTCAACGTATCCATCACCACATTTCAACTATTCACCTGTTTTAACATCATCACCAATATCATCACCATTTTACATTTGTGAACCATCTTCACATCGTAGTAAATGTATTATAAATATTCGCGGTCATCATGAAAAATCTCAAAGTGTATTACGTTACACACTAGAAAACGCTGCAACTGAATACAAATTCTCCATATCTGGCAAAATTGAAAATATCGAGATTTCGCCCATTGATTCAACAATTTTTGTGAAAGAAATAGTAAACGAAGTCCATAAACCAGCTAGAAAACATTTTAGAAGACGAAGAGTAATTGTTAAAGGCCTCAATGATCTTTATCAAGCAGATATGTATTATAGAAATGCGTCCATACGCGAAAATAAATAAAGGTTATAAATACATCTTAGTAGTCATTAATGTATTCTCAAAGTTTGTTTTGTGCGAACCAATGAAAAATAAAACTATGAAAGTGGTTGCCCAAGCAATGAAAAATATATTGTCACAGGTTAAAGTACAACCTACAAATTTGCAAACGGATATGGGTAAAGAATTCAACAAATTAATGAATGAGAGGAAAATTAATCATTATAACACATATTCAAATCTCAAAGCAAGTATTGCAGAAAGAGCGAACAGAACATTAAAAAATAAAATGTGGAAACAATTTAGTTTACAAGGAAATTACAAATACATTTTACCGGATATTGTATGTATGTTAAAAAAAACATGAAAAATATTTACTGCGATTTATTTATAGCAACTTAAAGACAATCGATCCAAGGAAACAAAAATTCAAAGTCAATGATCATGTGAGGATAAGTAAATATCGTGAGGCTTTTTCATATTTGGTCAAATGAAATTTTTAAAATCAGGGAAGTTCACCAAAGTAATCCTAGAACATATCTATTAGAAAATCAAGACGGTGATGAAATTAAAGGTGGTTTTTATGAACAAGAAATTCAGAGAGTAAAGTATCCTGACGTATATCTTGTGGAAAAGATTCTAATAAGAAAGGGGAATAAACTTTATGTTAAATGGGGTTAGACAAGAGATATAATGCATGGATTTCAAATGACCAAATTGTATAAGGATAAAGTGTAATATGTAATTTCTAATAAAAACAAATTTTAAACATAAACTATTTTTATTTATATACGTTTCACACAGAAAAAATGTACTTAACAATTAATTGTTTACATCTCATTAGCAAATCTTTCATTATATACATTACATCTATGATTACTATCTAAAATAGGATAATTTTTGAAATTAATGCAATTCTTCTCTGGAAACGTATTCTATCATTAGCTAATGACAGCCAAGACCTTGATGAGTTGTAGGCAAAATTCCATGTTACAAGGAAATAAATTTGATTATGTTTTTCATTAAATGTCACTTTCTTCATTTTACACTTGCTAGTACACACAGGTTTCGAATATATTTGGGTAAATGTACATTAATTCCATGAGCATACCAACATTTCCACTATTAGAATTTTCACTCGGTGGAAGTAGATTCTTTACGTTGTCAAACACATTTTCTCCTTGACGTTGTAACCCTTTCTGCACAATCTTGAAATAACTTAAAAATTGCGACCTTTTTAACATGTCAACTCGGTACTTAACGAATGGTAATAACCCCCACAATTTGCAGATTGATTCATATCCCAAATAGATATACAAATTATTTTTCCAAATTTTAATCACTCTTGATGTGGAAATTTCTTCAAAGTATATAGAAAAACTTCCAGCACGTATAGGTTCCACTTTATCATTAGTGTATAAATAATTTGTTATTATACTTTCATTTGGAATAAACTGGGTCCACTCGTTTTCATCGAAAACTATTACATCATTTTTATTTCCTGACAGTTTTATACAGGGGGTATAGCACATGTCATATGGTAACCCTGTTGACACATTTAGATTTATTCAACTTATATATTCCTTTACCGAGCACTACTAAGTCATATTTACTCTGAGGTGTTGAAGGTAAATCACCAAAAAAATCGAATTTGAGCTCCGGTAAATCGAAAATACTATTTTGCGTCATCTTGAAAAACTAAATCGTGCAAGTTTATTAGTGGCAATTTATATAAGATGCTGTTACACAAGCTTATCTTATTTAAGTATCTGATGGGAGGTCGTTCTAGAACTCTCAAAATGTTTAATATGGTTGAGCCGTAGAATGGTGGGAGGTATTGGCACTTGTTTCGTTGGACGATGATGGTGTGAGGTTGTTCTTGAACTCTCAATCATAAATTTATAATTCTACAGGGATTCTCCCACTGCTCCACATTTTAACTTTATCGTATGGATACATTGTTTCTGTGTAGCTTTTTATTGCTAATGTCTCAAATTCATTCAATTAACACTTTCTTAAAATGTCACCTAAAATATACTTCGCTTCATAATCTGTTGATAAACGAATATCCTGACCACGACTCATCCAATGTTTTAAAATTTTAATCAGTAACTGTTTAGCATTATTCATTTTCTTCGTATGTTCCAAATTTGCGCCTCGTAGAACATCAAACATCATACACAACAGTGGCGGCTGGTGAAATTTCAATAATTTTTTTCTCGTTAGTTCCCATATTTCGTATGGGTCCCATGCGCCACAGGCGAGAAAAAAATTATTGAAATTTCACCAGCCGCCACTGATACACAAATGTAATGCGCCTGCATCAACCGAACCAACTTTAAGCACATTTTCTGTAGCCGTCCAATTACTGTCAAACCAAAAATTTGCAAGTTTCTCAATACCCGTTTTCATATTTTGAGTCTAAGTTTGTGTCACTACTTTCACATACTTCCTCAAATTCTTGAGGGTCCATCTCCTCAACAGGAAAACGCATTGGTTGATATGATTTCATGTCCGAGTCACTACTATCACTCTTTTCGTCAATCCTCTCCATAACAAGGATAATTTCTCAACAAACTTGAATCATATACTAAAAATTTTTACTTCAGCTTTATACATATGGCTATTGTTGTCAAGGTCACGTTGGTAAGACTAAGAATATTGATCAAAGGCATTTATTTATCAATGAGAGAACTACCACACCACCACACCACCCCCACTTGCCAATCTGCGATTGGTGGGCGTGGTGTGGCTATTTTTAGAGTATATTTTTTGTTTTTATTTTGTTTTTAAAGGTTTCTTGTTACTTTTTAAATAATTTCTTTATCCTATATTAATATTCCATACCCATCCTTTCCTGCCGAGAAATGCTCATACCTCCTCGCGGTACTTGCTGGGTAGCAACAATTTGTATTAAGCGAACTGTATATACTGTAACTACTATTTATAGGTGTAGCACAAATCCAGCGGTTACTTGTGAAATTTAGATTGGTCATATCTTAGTATTGACTCATAGGGACCCAAACCATACTTTATGGCACCACTACCATGATAAAATGAATCAGTTTTGCAAAAAAAATCATCTAATTTTGCAAAAAAAAATTTCATCGAATTTTGCAAAAGAAAAGTTTTAAAAATGAATTGAACACCATACAACGAATGGGTTTTTGCAAAAAGACTCATTTAAATTCTATTAAATATCGTTTTCTTCCTTTTTCTGAAAAAAAAATATATAAAATTTAAATGAGTCTTTTTACAAAAACCCAAGGTGTTCAACTCATTTTTAAAACTTTCTTTCTCAAATTTCGATGTAATTTTTTTTTCGCTGCTTTATTTTATCTTGGTAGTCATGTCACAAAATATGGCTTGGGTCCCATGACTCAATACTAAGATACGACCAATCTAAATTTCACAAGCGGCTGACAAATATCTACAAGTAAAAGTAAACGGGCGAAAAATATAGTTAAATCCGGCTCTGCGTTCTGTAGAAATTGCGTCTCAATAACACCGTCTACAGAGGTGGTACTTCGATCACTATTGCGAATGTTTCAACTATACTCGAAATTTGACTTCATAACCAAACAAACTACGAAAACAACAAGCGCCCGTTCACGCGGGATTTTATTTAAACCAGACAATCCAGAATGATTAAATAATTATATAGATATAACTCTAGTAGCACAAAATATTGGACCAACGTACAATCCATGTTGGACCAATATATGAATATTGGTTCAATATGGATTGTACCTTGATCCAATATTTGTGCTACTAGGAAAATTTTCGAATCCGCATTTCTTTAATTTGTGGAAGATAAATTCTCGTTATTATGATAGAAAGCCACTTGTCATAATAAATACAATCAAATCACGTATTTAATATTAATAGTAATAATAATTAACTAGAGTAACATTATATACTCTTCACCTGATTATTGAATTTTCTATATAACTGTTGAACATTGTATAGTATACTCTTCGCAGTTTGTTTAAAATAAGTTATTTTTTTTAATATAATTACTATATTTCAAAAATGTTCAGCTTGATGAGCCTTCCTATTCAAGAAAATGAATAGTATACATTTTGACCTCAAACAATATGCAAAAAAGCTGAATGTCTTGACGGAGCCTTCTCCAGAGATTATAAAATATTTTTCTGTAAAGGATGAAGAGACTTTATCGAAAGTAAATAGTTTATTGAAATCTGACGAGACTAATATGAATATTAATTTTGGTGAGTATGTAACTATGAAGTGAAAATAATGTTTTATACTTTATCAGTTTTCATTTATTATTTATCCCTTTTTCCAATTTCCTTTAATGTGGTGGCGATATCCCTGATAAGGCCATATTAAATATTTACTTGATAAGGACTCTCTACTCGGGAGAAGGTAAAATAGGAAAAAAAATCTGTTAAGGATTTACCAATTAGCATAGCTGTTTTTGTTAAGTTTATCAGGGAAACTAATAATAAATGTGTGCATAATGCTTTTATTAAATTTAATAGGCGCTGTCAGGCGGAGATTCCAGAATTCATCATCTATAGATGATGATGAAATCGATATCTGCTTGCTTAGCAGGATCCAAAGATCGACAGAGTGTTCGCAAGACTCGTGGTAACCATCAGCGGGAAGAAGACACTATATAAATTGCTATTACTATTATTATCACTGATCGACTTAAATTATTATTACTAATCATTTATCTATTTATTATAAAGGAATAGAATTTATTACAATTATTATTTTCAATTTAATTGTCTTTTTTTAAGAATAATATTGCATTATTAGCCCAATCAATATAGGCAGAACATTGGCCAGGCCGAGGGTTTTTATATTGGCTCGATGCTATAAATAAATATACAGAAATATACCAATATTGATTTTCAATGTTGGCCAGTTCAAGGATTTTAATATTGGCCCGATGTTGTACAATAATATATTACCAATATTGATTCACAATATTGAAATATTGGTGAAAATCTGACGTTTTCAATATTGGTTTTATATTGTATTTTAATATATTACCAATATGTGTGTGCTACTAGGGATTAAGTACGGGAAAGGCTTGAGAAAAATAATACGAAATAAATATTATGAAGACCAACACAGTAATGAATCAGATGAATCTGAAAAGTATCCTCCCTTGCCAAACCTCTTGAAAAGAATTTAACTTTGGAACACCAAAAAAGTAGGTATATTTAATTACACTGATAAAATATACAGCAGTATTATTTTTAAGATTGCAAACATATAAAAAACAACTAACTGTGAAGGATGTAAATGACGACAGACAAGAGTCAGTTAGGTAAAAAAAAAATTGTTTTATAGTTTTACCGCAGCTGAAAGTTACTTTTTGAAAGTACTATGTATATGTTATTTTTTAGATATAGAAACCCACAACTCAAATGTAAATGATAAAAAGCTTAATAACCCGAGCACCAATGTAATAAATAAAAATTTAAATCCAAGCAGCAATGTAATGAATAAAAGTCTGAGTAACCCGAGTACCAGCAAGTGCAATATGACAGGCAAGGAGGTTCTAGCAGTGTTGGAAGTCTGTTATCCATTTTACTATATACTGCTTTCATGACAGGCAATTTAAAAATTAACTATAGATTGTATGTATGTGTATATAGCTTCAAAAAACATATAGTGAGAAAGGAAGAGTGGATTTGTAATCTTAATCTAGATTTCTCTTCCTCTTATCACAATAAACCTGTTTCCGTTTTAATTATCATCAGCTACACAAAATTATAGTAACATTCATATTTAAAATTCGAGTTATAGAAACGTGAAATAATTTTGGTTAATGAATGTCGATTAAGACTTCCAAGTATTGTAACGAAGTGTTTTTTTTTCTAATAATAAAATGCAGCTTCGTTGCTTGTCCCGTTTACTTGAAAAATTTGCTTGTTTTAATTAATTGAATGGATTTTCCTCACCCTCATCCGTGCAACTGAGGAACTCCCAAAGTAAAGAACCGCGTTGTAGAATCCTATCTCATGTAAACTGTATTAAATCTTGCCGTGAGAAGATAGCGCGACATATCAATATAATTTACAAAATTGTCACCAGTGTCGCTGGCCGTAATTCATTTCGGGAATATCGAAATTAGTGAAAAGGCATTTTGGTCATTCCCGTATCAGCTCTTGTTAAGGTAAGATGCACTAATTTTATTAAGTGGGTACCTCCGTAGCCAATTTGTCAGAGATACCGTACATCCAACTATTAAGATTGTCCGACATGATTAAGTGTATTCAACTGTTAATTTCAAGTAATTTCGATTAAAATGTATAAAAGGCGATTGTCAATTCCGGAATTATCCAGATACTGTACATATAATTTTTGTTAACGTCGGCGTGTTATAGAGACAGACTGATAAATTCCCGAGATTTTGTCCAAAACAGTTATGTTCCAGTAATTTTTCTTAGGACCGAACCAAGAAAAAGAAACATAGTAGACATTTTTGAGAGAGTAACGGTAAACCGTTTTTTACCAGATTATTTTAACTTGTACCGTGTTTTTCTATTCAACGAGATAAAATAATTCTTGATAAGTTACCGTATTTAGAATCTGTTTTTCTACCTGCTTTAATTTAACCACACGTCGTGTTGATATAAATTAAAAACGAAATATTGTATTCCGAGGAAGTTATGAACATTTGTTATAAAATAATACCTGACAATTTACCGTGTTTCTGAACCTGTTTTCCTGCTGTGTTTCAACAATTACTACTCTTTATGAATAAACAATAAAATCCAGTATCCTGAGGAATTTATGAAACTTTGTCATAGTCCGGAAACTTGACGCGAAAATCTGACAATCCCGAAAATTAGTTATTTTTCATATGTTGCTACGTAACATTCTCTGAAACCGCTCTGACAAATTTGCGTTTGGCTAATAAAAACAGCACATCTCCCGCCAGGCGTTTGCCACACCGAAAACCGCAGGCAAACCGCCAGATCGGAAGTAAAAGAACAAAGCCGTGTTCTTTAGCCGTACTTCCTGATTATTATAAAGAACAAAAAGCCGTGTTCTTTAATCCTGATTCCTGATTATTATTTCGTGCATGCCTATATTACTGTAAATAATTGCCTTGCTACCACCTAGAATTCAAGCACTGCCTGTTTATACTATTTTATATATATATATATTTTTTGTATATACTGCCTGTTGTTTCTTTGCATACTGCTTACCATTTTGTTTTGTTGCTTATCTACTGCTTAGCATCCGGCGGATTGTCCGCTTGCCACTAGTAACAAACCCGTTTAATAGTGACCTTAACATTTGCAACACCCCGATTAATCTATCTTCTCCCAGCTTGATTGGTTAGTCAGCTTGATTAGTCAGTTTTTTTTTAGTTATTCGCGATGTTTTACCTATTGTAAAATAAAATATCATAAGTTTTATCTGTGATAAACTCCTTATGAGTATTTGAGTACCTGAACATTTTTTTTACTATCGTTATTGAATTTATCATGTTTTAATAAACGTTGTTATTTACCGATTTTTGAGTTTTACTGTTTGAATGTGCCTGAAAATCTAATCTCAAATTTTGACCCCTAGGCATTTCCGTTTCTTCACTGAGTTTATCCCAGCCCTAATGCAACAGGCTGCGTGAGGAGGCTATTGTGGGACCTTTGCCCCACGTAAAAAGTGTAAAGGTGGCGCCCGAGTGATACCGAAGTAGATCTCGGCGTCAAAGTGACGCTTCCACTCGTTTATGCGCTAGGCGACTGGAAGAAACCACGTCACAGTATGTTCTGAACTACTACTTTTAAAGAATTTTTAAAAATAGTTTTCTGTAATTAGCAACTTATAAATATATACACGTGAATGAGAAACACATCGAAAACATTGTAGGGGGTTTTCACATCGAAATAAGAAAAAAGCTCATAGGTAGGTGCTCCATTTGTGGCCACATTCACAATTATTTTCATATAATAAGATCGAGGCAAAAATCCGTTATTTCTTTCACTATTAATGCGTCATTCAAACAAATTGGTTCCAAGCAAACGTGCATTAGTTTGTCTTATTAAGATATTATGAGAAGTGATTGTGTCCTGAAGTAGTCAGTTTCTTCACGAGTCTGTTAAGTAATAGAGGTAAGTTTATTTACTGTTCTAATTTAGTTTTTTCTGGAAATAACGTTTAAAGTGTTGTATATTAATAAAGAAATATTGAAAATTAGTGTTTTTAAGTAGGTTTATTTCATATTTCATAAATCTAACAGCAAAATGCGGGTGGCCACAACTGGGACAATAATATCTTTGATTTGCTAATGGGCTCATTTAGTGATATTTAATTTGCAATTTATTTTTGCATTTTCCGTAAGTATTTAACCCTTAAGTATATAGTGAAAAAATAGGCCGCTAGCGTTGATATTAACTGTAATATTTGATTTCCAATTCATAACATATTTGAAACGGTGCGGCGCGGATGACGTCACGGCACTCGCACGACTGGTTTTATGCGCATACGGTGATAATGTTGTAGAACTCTCCAAAATCGTCCTAAGTTGAAGACATAATCAAAATTCGACTTAGGCAAAAATTTCATTTAAAGACATTTTTAAGAGTCTGCAGAGGCACAGATCAGTCCATAAGGACCGTTTTGGGTTCTATAAGGCGTTGTAAATGACCAGGTGAAAATTCGAAGAAACACCGAATTTTCACTTAGAAAAAATGTTTTTGGTTCAGGATATGAGAGCAGAAGTATATAATGACAAAGATTTATGAATAATATACTTTTTCAAAGGTACCACAAATTGGACTTTGAAAAATAATATTTTTGAAAGGGCGTCAAAGTTTGGCTCAAGAATCGATTTATCGAAAGTACGCCAAAATTTCACTTGCAGACTAATTTTTCAAAACTCCGTTGAAATTTGGCTTGAAAATCGATTTTTCAAAAGTACCACAAAGTCAGTTTAAAAAGTACCACGAAAATATAATTTAAATTATTATTTATTTTTTATTCCTCAACCAAAGACATTGACCTTTGAGGTACGGTCATTGAAAGCCCAGTTCTAAAGTATGAGCATAAAATTTTAGCGATGCACTGCATCCGAAAGGCAAAATAGAAGATTTTGACAAAGCCGGCGTAGTGCCGATAAGCGAAAATTGATAAAAATCAATGCACGTGTACAAGGCCGGTTTCTCGCATAGAAAGAGTTTGGATTGACTCAGCGGCTCGCAATTTGGTCGAGCGCGTTGAGTGGTCCAGACAAAGCGATGGTAGAAAAGCCAATAACAGAGCTTTTCAAATGACAAAGTTATAGAGGAAAACGCCTTGTGCATAAAAATACAAAAATTCAATTTTGCCTAAAAGTCGCTCGAAGGTGAGTAGCTGCCATGTCGATAATATTGAATGACTATCACAGTCGTTCAGGGTTAGTAAGTCGTAGACTGATCGAACGCCATTCAACTTACGCAGTAATAAGTCCTCTGAATGTGTTTGAGTACGTGAATCTCCACGATACAAGAACTTTAAAGCTAAGTAGTCTCTAGCGAAACTAAATTCATTTAGTAAAACTTTTTTAAGTTAATTTCAGTCAGCCTTAATTATTCATTTACCCAGAGTCTGAAATGATTCAAAAAGCTCGCATTTTGATTCTGAGAAGGTATGTATGAATCTTTTCTACCTAATCGATCGTTAGCGTGAGCGCTCTCGCTTGTATGGTCTGAAAGTCACTACCTTGATTGGGGAAGGCACGATTCTTATCTTGAGAATTTTGCATAACCAATTCTGTTAAATAAACGGATTCTTTGAACTATTGTTTCTTAATTGATCTTGAGGCCTGTTGACGGTCTATAATCCCTGGAACCTTCGTATAGAAAACCGGATGTGTCGAGTTAATTAGCATTAACGTTCGACCTTCTGGTTGCTTTACGGAGGTTTGATAGGGATTTTTTATGCGTTTTTTGAGAAATAGATTCCGTTATTAATAGACCAAAACGTGGTTTCCGCGTACCAAAACTAATCCCTCCGCAGAGAAATTCTTCGGTTGGGATTTTTTTATGCAAAAATTCAGGAAATTAAGAGGTGCCTAAACTCCTAACGAGGGAATTCGGGTCCAGAGAGAGCGTCGTTTCCGATCTGTGGTAGTGCAGCCTTGGTCCATTACTCGGCTACCGAAGTACATCTTATCTCGAACCCGCCTGGGAGGTAGAAGAACAGGGTAATACGCGACTGGCGCCCCCCGAGAAATAAATTGGTGTCGCGTCATTTTGACGCCCGGTAGTGCGTTCTTCTACAATAACACGTCTGTTGTGCTTGCCATATGAAACTATATGGGACTAGGCGAACGGTCGACCGCTGCAGTTGTTATTACGTCACATTGCGTTTTCACGCGCTCTATTATCATTATTTATTTTGAGGGAGAAGGAGTTGAAAAATCTAATATTTTGCACATTTACTAACTGCTACTGTACTTTCGAAATATGGATTTTAAAAAAATACTAAATGAGCCCATTGTGGCCAATGGCTGGCCAGAACTGGTGAGGTCTGAAACTAGTTGTGGCCATTTATTGAACCCATTAAATATGTCATAGCTAGGCTTCTTTTTTTACAATTAACCATGGCCTCAAGACAATTATTTAACTATAATAAGGAAGCAATGGATAATGATTTAAAAGCTACTAGAGGACAGGGAATGGTAGTTGCAACAGCTTCCAAGCAATTTCAAGTTCCAAGAACATCAGTAACGAACCGACTTTCTGGTAGAACAGCAAATGATTGCCGAAAAGTGGGACCTCCTTGTGTTCTAGGAAAAACTGTAAAGGAGAAGTTAGTAAAATGGATCCTATAAATGGCCAAGGATTTCCTATCAGTAGAGAGGGATTATATTTCTCGGTGCAAAAACTTGTTGGGGAATGTAATATAAAAACTAAATTCCCTAATAACACTCCTAGAAGAAAATGGTACCACTCATTTCTAAAAAGACGCCCAGAAGTGAGTCAGAAAAAAGCAGAGTTTATAAATAAGGCCCGAGCTGTAATCCCAGAGGACGCTATAAGGAAATGGTTCGGAAAGACACGGGATCTACTTGGAAATTATGTTCGCATTTTAAATTACCCAGACCGAATATTTAATATGGATGAAACTGCAATGTTTCTTTCGCCAAATTTCTTGGCCCAAAGGGAAAAGGGATATATGATGCGGGTAACTCAGATAAAGATAACGTTATCACGTTAATAACAGTATTGACAGAAGGGGAAATAATTACTCCCATGACGATATTCAAATTCCAGAGGCTACCAAAGGCTTATCCTGAAGCAGCTTCAGGATAATGCTTCAAACTGAGATGTAGGTATGTCGGACACTGGGTGGATGCAGAGTAAGCAATTTCTTGAATACTTTGCGAATATATTCAACAAATATATTGATGAAAAAAATATCCCAAGGCCTATTATTGCCTAGATGGGCACTCATCATATCTTTCAAAAGCAATCTTTGCCGTTCTAAAGGTATTATTCTAATATGTTTTACCACCTAACACAACCCATATGTGGTTTACTATTACAACTATGAAAAATTCTGTTAATGAAATAATGTTTCCAAATTTATCAAAATTCATTTGTGACATACTTTGTTTTCCTCTAGTACGTCGGGTACATGACTATGTAACCCAAAAAAGCTGCACTTTTTGATTGGGATGTGCCACTTTCTGTGGTCATAGTTGATGCCAAAATGTAACTTTCCAGATAGGGAGCCACTTCAAAATCCGTGCAGCTCACCAAAATGGCGGCCATTAAAGATGGCCGCTATTACCCACACTAATTTTTTTTTTATCTCAGCTCCTAATGGTCTGATTTCTATTTTCTTTTTTTTTTGTTTGAAAGCTCTTGTAAATAGGGCACTTTTCTATCTTTATACATTTATCTCTACATCTTAAGGGTTCTGTGCAATTTTCAAAAACCTGAAAATTTCACTTTTCTCACAAATTTCATTAATAAGTAAGTTTTAATTGTGCCTTTCTTTCCCCACAAAAAAGGTTATATGTATATGGTGTTCCGTATATGTCAAGAGAGACTTGTTTTCGCAAATAATACCTAATGATTTTAATTATTTTGAAAACATTTATTACATTAAGTAAACACATTTTTACAAACAAAAACTACTAAATACTAAGAAATATTCATGTAAATGAACTGCTTCTATAGAGTTTTTACGACTCTAGATCACTCGCAATCATCTTTTTTATCTTCCAATTCATCCCTGGAACTAAATAATTATACATTATTATTATAACTTACTGTATTTATTTGATTCGTAATCTCTTATTATTACTTATTATTAGTCATTACTATTAAAATTAAAATAGATTTGCTCTAACTCTATCTAAAAATGTATGTTTAAGCTTATATATTATAAATTTAGTAGAATTTTTTTTTTTAATTATTATTTATATATAAATTGTTAGCCAATATTTTGAAGCTTTTTAAACTGTAGTCATCAAATAGTTACTTAGTTATGAAATATATTATGCAAATATGAGAAATGTATGTAGATCATTATAAACAGATATAACACATCATGAATCTGAAACTATTGTTTTCCTCACAGACAGTCTACGACTTTGTGAGTTTCTTGTTTATTTGTTTGTAATATATATCGACATGTATTGTATACTACATTATACAGTATATTACATTATGTACCTACTTGAATGCAAATAAACTATTATTATTATTATTATTATTATATATATTATATTATATTAAGGAATTGGATCAACAAAGCAATATTATGATCTTGAAATTGTGAAACGAATTTAAAAATAATCATGACTTCCTCTGTCTTGATCAGAATAAAACAGAACTCTTCAAGTTACTTGGAGAACATGCATTTTTGAAATTTGATTGAGCTCATATCAGTACTGAGATTGATGGCATCATCCATTCATCTCGGCCGGATGAAACTTTAATTGATGGAGTACAATGCAGATAACAAGAAGAAGTAGACACCGGGATTTTTCTCCACGCTAAAAACAGTGTTGTAATGGAGCAAAAAGAATAATTATTTGCACAGTAGATACTGACGTAGTTGTTTTGGCAATATCTTTCTTTCACATTCTCAAAACTGCGGTACTTCAAGAGATGTGTATTTTATTTGGTGCTGGGAAGAGTCAGAGATACATGAGCATCAATGCCATGTTTGAAAGTATGGGTGAACATAAAGCTGTTGCATTGAGAGGATTCCATGTATTCACTGGATCAGACGTAACATCATCATTTGCAATGAAAGGGAAACAGGCTGCCTGGAAAGTGTGGAAATCATTTCCTGAAGCTACTGAAGCTTTCCAAGCCATCTCTATACCACAACAATCTATTTCTGACGAGACCTTTCAAGTTCTGGAGAAGTTTACTGTTTTACTTTATTACAGAAGACTCTCGTCAATCATGTTAGAAAGCTCCTCTTTGCTTCAAAAAGTCGCAGCCTACAAAGTCTACCTCCAACAAAAGAGGCATTAAGGCAGCATTGTCTTCGTTCAGCATACCAGGCAGGGCAAATTTGGGGGTCGTGCGTGCTCAGGGCCAGAGGGATGGGGATGAGCCATGGTTGATGGGGAGTGGTCTTCTCTTCCTCCCATTATGGCAGCCTGCAGAGAATTAGTTAAGTGTAGTTGCTCTGGATGCCGTACACGATGCTCCTACTCAAAGGCCAAAGTTCCATGCACGCTATTTTGTAAGAACTGCACTGGGGATCAACAATGCAGCAATAAATACAATAAAAGGTATGTGTTTAATTGATTATTTTTAAATTCGTTTCACAATTCGTCGCATTGGAATAACAAGGTTCTAAGTGCAAATTTTGCGAAAATAGAGATCTTGGTATATCCGGGTTCTATCTATTATTTCCTAAGATTTTAAGGTGGTTTCATTGCCATCTGATGGTGAATAGCGAAGTTACCGATATTGCAGGGTTCTATCTTTGGGATAAATTACTAATTTCTAATATAACAAAGTTCTAACTGACTGTTATTCCTAAAACCAAATTCTATCTGTATGCACATAGAACTGTGTTATTCTCGAGTACGTTAAGTTATGTCAGTTAGAACCTTGTATTTGTAAGTCATATGCACGTAACCTCAAAATAAAAAGACAAGCTCTTTGCCGCCAATAGTTGTTGTCATTTACTAAAACCTGTCTCTGTTTTGCTGTTAAACCTGTTACTAGTACTAGTAGTGTTTAATAAAAAGTAAACAATGTCAAGTGACGAAGAAAATATAGAAAGTATTGAAATTAGCGTTGAAAAGAACTACTGGTAAGTACATACAAGACTTCTAAAAAGAACAATGCCCATCATTTAAATTTGATTTTCTTTTACTTAGGCCACGTTGTGACGATGAAACTCTTTTGGAAATGGTGAGGAATGCTGAAATTCTTATCGACCGAAAAATAAGGGAAGATGAATTCGAAGGTGAGGCTAATAATGAGCAGTTTATAGCTGGTCCCTCAAGTGGTAATGTTGGTAAAAATGAGAATGTAGTTTTCTTAAATACAAGTGATAATAATATATTAGAAAGTATCGAAAAGGAAACCTCTGAAGGGCAAAAATTCTTCATTAGTAATGTGGACATAATGGTTTTAGATGAAAACATACCTCAAGCGGAAAACGCTGACAACAGTTTAGAAAATATAGCTGTCCCTAGCCAGGAAAATGACCCGAAAGAAGGCCAAAATGACACTCAAACGGATCCAGCAATTGTAATTACTAATATTGCAAATACCAAAAAGAGAAAGAGTGGACCGAGGGAAAATGTTAAAAAAAAGAATACGTAAACCTGAAACCTGGAAAAATAACGTGCGCCAGATACTTTACCAATCAGGCAAAGAATACGTGAGTGTGAGAGGAAAAAAAGTTGCAGAAAAGTCAGTTGTAAATAAAAAAGACTGTCTTCAAAGCTGCAAGTTTAAATGTTCTAGCAACATTATCGATTCGGAGAGAAAAAAAAATGTTCAACTACTATCATAAATTGAATCAAAATGAAAAATATCTGTTTTTAAAACACAACACTGAAAAGTATACAAAAAACCGTAAAACTGTGGAAGGCGCCTCTCGAAGAAATAATTCGTTCAAGTATTACTTTAAAATTCAGGAGCAACACATACGAGTATGCAAACCCTTTTTTTTGGGAACCTTAAACATTTCACAAAAACCAGTCTACACAGTTCACGCTGGTGATGATTTGTCTCCAAAGAAGAGTTTGCGGGGGAAAACAAGTAGTAGAAAGATTAGTAATGAAGCTCACCAAGTTGTCATGGATCATATCAAGCAGTTTCATGTAATTGAATCGCACTATTGCAGAGCTAATACAAAAAGGAAGTATCTGGAATCCACGTTATCTGTGTCTAAAATGTATGATCTATATCTGGTCTACTGTCAAGAGATGCACATACAACATCGCGTTAAGTTGTCAATGTACCGTAAATTGTTCAATACCAATTTTAACTATGAATTTCACCAACCAAAGAAGGATCTATGCGACGAATGCTCTAGGTATTATCTTGGAAAAGCAGAGAAAAGTTTAACTCGAACAGACGAAGAGAACATGAACAAACATCGAGCAGAAAAAGAAGCACTGAGAAGAGAAAAAGAGAATGACAAGAAGAGTGGTATACCGGTTTTGAGCTTTGACCTGGAGAATGTTATCACTTGCCCTAGAACTCGCATTGGCACCCACTTTTACCTACAGAAACTGATCATCTACAACTTAACTGGATATTTAAATACAACAGGGAAAGCCTATTGTGCCATCTGGATAGAGACTTCACAAAGGAGAAGCGGTAACTGTCTCGCCAGTGCTTTTAGGAAAATAGTTGAACGAATCTTAAAAGACACGGATAATGTTACTGAACTTATCACCTGGAGCGACAGTTGTGTACCACAAAATAGGAACTCCCATCTCTCATTTTGTGTTCTGGACATACTCCGTAACAATCCCAATCTGAAATCTATTACCATGAAATACTCTATTCCCGGCCATGGAGCTGTCCAAGAAGTTGACAATATTCATAGCCAGATAGAGAACCATATGCAGTTGAAGGATTTCTACTCTCCCTTAAGTTTTATAAAAGAAATGAAAGCCGTCAATGAAAAAAATCCCTTTGTAATAATGCAAATGCGTGAGAATGACTTTAAAAATTATGAAGAGTGTTCTAGCAGACTAAAGTATGACAGAATACCTTATTTCACAGTTTACGGAATGAGATATGATCAAAAAAATCTTCATGAAGTGGAGTTCAAGCTAAGCCATCTTGATGAGGGATTTCCTAAAAGGGCTGTCATGTATGATGACATACCACGCTTACTAAGAAAGCGTAAAGCTCCTAATAGTAAAAAACCAAGCCCTTTGCTGGGAGCTCTCTTGCCAAAAATATTACCCAAAGAAAAAAAAATTGCAAAGGGAAAAATCGAGGCAATTAAAAAAATGCTGCCGGACATGCCCGATGTTGATCGTCAGTTTTATAAAGCATTTTTAAATATTTAATAACCTTAATTTAATGTATTCCTCAATAGTTAGTTTTGTTAATTTTATAAACAGCTGTCAAATAAAAAATACTGTTAAAAGTAATTTATTTTAAATAATTTAAAACACATGCGAAATAATACGGCACTGCACGGTAAGTAATTCAACAAAGTTCCAAGTACACCCTTGTAAAATTAATGAATTTACACAAAATAGTTGTAAGTACCAGATACAACTTTGTAAAATTATCAGTTTCATGCAAATCAGACTAACCTAGTTATATCTGCAATTAGCTAGAATAAATATCTCAATATGTTGATAATGCACATAAACTAAATTAACGTCACAAAATAAAGGAAAGAAAAGAAATTTATTACCAAAAAACCATATACAGAGAGTTTAAAGCAGTGCTTAATCAAGCGCTAACAAGCTTTGACAGTTGTTTACACAAAACATCTGAGTGTCCAGATACACCTCTGTTGCGCTTGATCTAGAGTCGTAAAAGTTCTATAGAAGCAGTTCATTTACATGAACATTTCTTAGTATTTAGTACTTTTTTGTTAGTAAAAATTTGTTTACTTAATGTAATAAATGTTTTCAAAATAATTAAAATCACCATTGTTTATGAAAACAAGCGTCTATTGAAATATACGGAACACTTTATACATAAACCCTTTTTTGTGGGGAAAGAAAGGAATATTGAGCACAAATAAAACTTACTTATCAATAAAATTCGTGAGAAAAGTGAAATTTTCAGGTTTTTGAAAAGTGCACAGAACCCTTAAGGTGTAGGGATAGAAAAGTGCCCTATTTACAAGAGCTTTCAAACAACAAAAAAAAAGAAAATAGAAATCTGATTATTAGCAGCTGAGATACAAAATAATTTAGTGTGCCTAATGGCGGCCATCTTTAATGGCCACCATTTTGGTGACCTGCACGAATTTTGAAGTGGCTCCCTATCTGGAAAGTTACTTTTTGACATCAACTATGAACATAGAATGTGGCACATTCCAATCAAAAAGTGCAGCTTTTTTGGTGTACCCGACGTACTACTCATTCAAGTGCCACTTTCACAGTTAACTTTAATTTAGTGTAAAATGAGAAATTCTCTTTCTGTCCAAACTTGTAACTCTCTATTACATTGTAAATCTCTCTTACAAGACACGAATATGAATTGCATTACATGGAACCCTTCTGCAAACTTATTGAAAACAAATGCAATTTAGAGTATAAACGAAAGTGAGTAAACTGATTTTTAGTCTACTAAAAAACGTCATGTCTGAAAATTTTATAAATGTGCAGACAATTAAAGTTTTATTTTACTGATGTCGTTGACAGTTTCTATGAATGTTGTTTATATTATGCTAGGAATTGTTTTAATTTCTAGATTTATTTAAAAATTTTATTTTGTTTTATTTAATAGCATTTTTAATTTTTTGAATATGTTTATTTTAATCAATAAAACAATGTCTATTGGCGTTTTTCATTTCTTTTTGTTCTCATTTCTACAATATGTATATGAATTTTTTGAATTATTTTTATTTTATTCAATGAAAATAATGATTAAACCTAATTTAAATTTAAAATTCCCGCATATTGTTGGTACTTTTGTTTCCTAAGGTTGGTACTTTATGATCAAATTTAGTACAGTTGGTACAGTTCTTGAATTAGTACAATTTCTTGAAATCTAGTACGTTTTATTTACTTTGTTGGTACATTCCTGCATTGCCATTCTGGTAGCACTGCTTCAGTGAGTCTAACTAAAAACGAAGTAGGTAATACCTTAAATTTCAAAAAGTTCAAAATTACTGCAGAACATGAATATGAAATGTGTGGTAGTACAGAATACGTTGAGAGGTTGCAAAATGGTAAGTAGAATTATAACGGCCGGTTTTATCGGGATTTAAAATACCGTTTGGAAACGGTCAGCAAGCAAGATTTTTTCAAGAAAGTATATACCTCCATGGACCTGTTTATAATTTAAATCTTGTTCGACATCCAGTTTTCTTTAATAATGTTATAATTCGGATATCAATCATTTTAATACTAAAATAAATCGTGAGGTGAAAAAGTACCCAAAGTGTAATATGTAAAAAAACAAATATTCCCTAAAATTATTTATTTTATAACAAAAGAATAAAATGTGTTGGTGTAATAATGAGCAGATATCTAAATTTAATTTCTTCAAATTTCAAAGATCCCGTTTCAAATAATTGATATTAGTGATTTGTTATTTTGGATCCAATGTTTTTACAACAATGAATTCAAATATACGAGGATAAACGAGTAGCACTGACATTCGTGCGGTGAGTCGGTGAGTGAACGGCCGTGTAGTACAAGTTAAACCTAGCAAATCAGATAAATAGCGTTAGAAATAAGGTATGGGTGATACAAATAAAAAATATGAACCTTCTGACAAAGGGAAGAATCAAATACTAAATATCGACATGGACATAGATCAAACTTAAATAGCCAGCGGAACAAGTAGAGATAAAATATAAATAGTATAGAAAATAAAATTAAATTACAAATTTAAAAAAAAAACCGACACAAAAATATCGACTAAATAACTAATATAAAAAAAATTAATTAACACAACTTTAAAAATTATGAAATGATATGGAATATTATAATTTTAAGAAAAAATTGGGTTCATTTAATCAATTCAATATAATTAATTTTGATTCCATATACGAACTCTTATGATTTAAATCCAGATTACATTTTCTTTATTTCTTCGAGATTTCCTTTCTTATACGCATGAATATGTCGGGAGCTGCTGTTTTGAATATAATTATTTAATAGTTCGTTTTTACAGCAGCCCCCGACATATTCATGTGTATAAGAAAGCATAAAGAAAATGTAAGCTGGATTTAAATCATAAGAGTTCGTATATGGAATCAAAATTAATTATATTGAACTGATTAACTGAACCCAAATTTTTCTTCAAATTATAATCCATATTATTTCATAATTTTTAAAGTTTTGTTAATTTATTTTTTTATATTAGTTATTTAGTCGATATTTTTGTGTCGGGTTTTTTTAATTTGTAATTTTATTTTATTTTATACTTTTTAAACTAAACATATACATACAACATAGCGTATTATTATGTCACGAGTCCCACACAGAACTTTTTAACCTTTAAGCCGACGCGGTCCAATTTTGTATTCTACTAGTCGCACACGGTCTACAAGACCGGTTCTATTATAAATATATTTATGCGTTATATTTAATTTCAATTAAAAAAAATGTATTTTTGTATACAATTTTTATATAATTTTAAGAAAAAAATGTTAACAATGCTCTTTAAAATTGATTTAAAAAAAGTTCTAGTTCTTTGCAACACATGCTTTGGGCCCTGGTAACTGCATGACAAGATTTCCTTTTCTGGTTCTTACATTTTTGGGACCAGCGTGTTTAGCCCATTTAGTTTTTTGGTTCTTTCCTATAAAATAAGGTACATTAGTGAGATCCGACAAGTCAGTTATCTCTTCTCCATCTTCCTCAGTATCGCTTCCTTCTGACCTTTCTTCCCCCGAGTCCTCTTCGTCATCATACTCATCTTCGGTCTGACATTCTTCGAAAAGTTTTAGTAGCCTTTCTTGTTCTTTCTCGTAATCCATCATATCTACAATAACGACATTTTTGTAAAAAACTTAATATAGTTAGACGTAAAATTATATTACCTCAGTAGACGCACACGGTTCAACGCACGCACCGGTTTCTTAAATTACTCCGAAATAGTAAACACGTGGTAAACACTACAACACACGTTTAATAAGTGGGCCATGTAGAGAAGGTACACGACAGGACGGTTCCGAACTCTCCCGAAAACATGTCCGATTTAAAGAATCTTATACCGCCCGGTCTCCTAGTCTACTAAATTCACCTAATCTTACAGTAGTATAATTTTTATTAATTCCCAATAAATACTTTCTTACATATATTTTTTTTTGTAATGTATTAGTGAAAGCACTAAACTTAGATGTATTAGTTTTAGATTTATTTAAACGATGAATAGGTATTTTTTTACGAAACGGACCCGGTACGCGCCATACCTTGCACAACCATCTCGTGTCGTTACTGAGACTAAATCTCAAATAATGATTAGACGCGGGGGTCTCTAACTAGAATATTTGCCATATGTGGCATCAGTTCACTTACTTATGAATGTAAGATTCAAGTAACCAAGGATAAAAATAAAAACAAAAAAATAACATATAATATTTTATGATATATCAAGAAACAAATAATGTATTTTTAACTAAAATGATATTTGAATTTTAAATCTACTAATATACATATATATTATCAAATGGATTTTAATTATTTATAGATATATATATATATATATATATATATATATATATATATATATATATATATATATATATATATATATATATTTTATATCACTTAGAACTTGATTTGCTTTTTAAAAACTTTTATTTTAACTTTTACAAATTATTTATATGATTTTATATGGTTGAAAATATGTAGATATAATTAGTACAGAGATTAAATGAATACTGAACGCAAATGCGTCTGTTGGTCATATTTATAAGGTTTGATATCAACGTAGGCACAGCATTCTGGGAATTGTTGCCGTGCCAGCGTTTCACATGAGAAGTCTAGGAAGTTGTTATCGCTTAGGTGATAAATGTATCAAATTATATCACGTACCATGATAAGAATATAAAGTTACTTATTTAGATAAGATACTTAGATATTTGAATACATTGATGTGGTTTGTTTAGCATATAACAACTCCCTTTCTTTTTGAAAAGTCGGTGTTATTCACCGACTTTTTGGGGAAAATCGGTCATTTCTTCCTCTTCTGTAGGTAGATGAGGTCTTCTTCTCAGGAGGGTGCCAATTCTTTTCAGCATCTCATTAGGGGTGGCGTCCTTGGATTCCTTACAACCACAGCATCTTTTCCTGCATTTCCAGGCGATGAAGGCGGCTAGGAGGCATATGGACAGACCAATAACTGTATACATGCTTAAAGAAAAATGTTTAGTTATAAATGGCTCGTTTATTAGTTTGTCTAAGTCTCTAGAGTATTGCTCGAGTTTGTGGTTGGCTATGTCTAGATTTTCGACATTTAGATGATCGAACTGGAGAGGTTCCAACTTGGGTAGCTGGAGTTTTTCGGGAATGTCACTACAACAGTCATAGGGTATAACCACTGGATGTGAATTGTCCGTAATGTTGATGGTATTGCGGCTTTCTGCTTGCACTTTTGTTATACCGGCAAACGCGTAACAGTCCGGGTGGAGTTTTAATATAGAGTTCTTATTAACACTGGTGATTTTTGTGTCCATTTTATTACAGTTTATGGTGATGTGAATGGGTTCAGAGACAATTATTAACCACACATTGCCTTGTAGTTTCTGAACGTTATAACCTTGTCCATAGACGAGGGAACTTACACAGTTTTCGGGGATTTTTCTGAAGTTTTTCAGTAGCTGGGCTTCGCATGCTGCACTGCTGTCGATCGGGTAGGCGTAGAGGTCTGAGCATAGTTTCTTATGGGAATCTAGTTGTTTGCATGTACTCAGGTCCTTGACGGGGATGTACATTAGTGAATCATCGTTACGCGCAATGAATTTTTGTGAGAATGACAAGACATGGTGAAGGCCAGTTCTGTTGTCTAGTATAGGGATAGGATACAAATGATACAGGGTATAGAGTTGTTGTTCTACTAGTGGTATTCTTAGAACGAAAACAAGATCTGATTTTGATTGAAAGGCTTCTAGTTCGATAATTTCTAAGTATTGGGGAATTTCTGAATATTTTACCGGTAGGGGTAAATTATTTTTTACTAAGTTTTGAGAGATTTCCTGAAGTGCAGTAATCAAACTTTCGGGTGAAATAATTGAAGAGTGTATTATTTTCAGACGAGCAAATGTGATCGCGTTCAAAATGTCATCAAGGTTGCTCTGGAGGTACAAGTAACTTTCAGTCAATTTTTCACATGTTTCGATAAATTTTAGTTCGGCTTGAACCAGTGCAACTCTATCATTTACTTTATGCAATCCGATTTGAATCTTTTTCATATCCTCGTTAAACGTTACTATATTAATTTGCATGTTTTGAACCGTTTCGTTAAAGGTTTTTATGACGGTAGAGGTAACGGATATTTGATTTTTCAGGAGGTTTTCTATTTGATGTTGATCTTTGTTTAATTTATTGATACTGTCTGTGAAGAATTGTCCATCTTCAGCATCTAGATTGCCGGTAATTGCTTTAAATATACTACCCGCTCCATTTAATATACCACGCTTGAATCGTTTGGTGTTAACAAAGATTTCTTCAAATTTTACTTTGAGGGAATTTGACACTTGATTTAAGAGTGTTACGTGTGTTTTGACTTTGACTAGGAATTCTTTTGTTTCGCGTGTATCGGGGGTGAATATATTGACAATTGATTCTAAGATTTTGTTGTTGTTGATAAAGGCTTCTTCGAGGCTTGATAGATTTTTATGGACTAGCAGAGTCCATTTATTATTGGAAATTATTATCCTCGTTTCGTCGTGGTAATAGACTCCGACGGTGTTATTGATGGGTGTTATTTGGTACTGGGACATGGCTGCTCCGATCAGCAAGGTGAACCTGTAAGGCAATTTAGGCTTCAATATATGGTTTTAACCTGTCAAAGTTAGCTTTAGTTTTTTGTTTTGTTTTTTTGTTAAGGAGGGTGGCTGAGTTTTTGTGAAGTTCCAAAATCTCAAATGGCCCGTTATATTTATTACGTAACTTATCGGTGATTTGGGATTCTTTTAAATACACCTTTTGACCAATCTGATATTCGGGGGTTTCCTTTGAAACGTGGGCGTCGAACCGAACTTTCGCTTTTTGTTTTTGTGTTTCAGTTCTGGCGCGCGCGACTTTATAATAATAAGAGAGGCGATTATTTAAGTCTCTGACGTATTTCGTGACTAGTTCTTCCTGATTATATAGCGTTTCAGGTGGTCTACTGGACGTGTGTCCGAAAACTAACTCGAAGGGTGTAAATCCGTGAGTTTTATTAGTAGAGGTATTATAGCATATTATCGCGTAAGGTAATATGTTGAAGGGGTGTTCGTCAGGGTGTTCTGCCACGTGTGCTCGGATCATTTCCAACAAGGTAGCGTGGAACCTTTCTAAGGAACCATTAGATTGGGGGTGTCCGACACTAGACTGCGTTACTTTGATGTCATAGAGGAGACATAAATCTTTTAGGATGGCGTTATCGAATTCTCGGCCATAATCGCAATGAATTCGAAGGGGTGTTCCGAAGTGCTGGAAGTAAACGAGCAGAGTGTTTGCGATTGATTTTGCTGATTTATCTTTGATAGGATACGCTTGAGTGAATTTTGTAAGTTCGTCGCGTATAGTAAGTGCGTAATTTTTCGTTGGGACTTCTAGGACGTCTATGTTTATACGTTCAAAAGGGGATTTAGGCGTCTCCGTAATTACGAGAGGGTTATCTAAATTTTTGCGACAGATTTTTGTTTCTTGGCAGATTTTGCAGGTTTTTATGAAATTTTCGACGTCTTTTGTCAATCCTTTCCAATTGTATTTCTCTCGAATACGACGAATAGTCTCATTTATTCCGCGGTGGAGATGAGCTTTGCCAGTATGATGCTGGTCGATAATAATTGGGATTTCGTCGTCACTGGGTGTTCTAGTAACGTTTTGACATATTTTAAGTTTCACGTCTTTTTCCGATAAAAGAAATGACAAAATTTCGAGAATAGGAAGTTCGACATTGTTTTCGATACAATACGTTTTGGAGTCGTCGAACTCTTCACGACCTTTGTATAGCGAGATGAATAGATTTTGGATTACGGTTTCGGGGTCGTATGGTAGAGCCACGATAAAATAGTTTCTATGTCGCACCGACTTACTCGATAATTTATTTAATTCTAAATCTCGGAAGTCTGCGTTTTCTTCGAACAAGTCTTCAAGGATTTTATAATGAAAATCTTTGAGATTGTTTTGTTGGAAAAAGGTCACTATATTTTTGTTGGTTTTGTCCAAGAGTTGCCCGTTTGAAAATTCAATTTTAGAATAGTCGATAAGTGACTTGGTTTTATACAATTTTACGAAAGTTTCGAATTCGTTCAGGACATCTTCTTGTTCGTTTGTTTCCGTCGTGTCGCTTGTCGTGTCCTGACTATCAGGATCGGGTTCTATTGGAGTTGAGGGACTTTGAATGGGGTACGTTACTAGTTTTGATTCTGCTTGAAAGTTAGAGGAATCTTGAATGTGATTTATCTTTATGCGGGAAAGAGCGTCTGCATTTTTATTAATGCGGCCGGGTTTATATTCGATTTCGTATTCGTACTCTTCAAGCTTCAGTCGCCAGCGTGCTAGACGGCTTCCGGGGTCTTTTATCGAAAAGAGCCACGTCAGAGGCCTATGGTCGGTTATTAGTTTAAATTTCCGACCAAATATGTATGGACGGAAGTGTTTCACGGCCCATACTATAGCTAAAAGTTCACGCTCTATGGTTGAGTATTTGGTTTCGGCTTTACAGAGGGTCCTTGAGGCGAAAGCTATTGGTAAGTCTTTGCCAATGGGGCCTTGTGAGAGCACGGCGCCGATGGCGAACGCGCTTGCATCAGTGGTGAGTAGAAACGTCTCGTCGAAGTTTGGGTAGATAAGTACTGGGGTCGAAGTGAGGGCTTGTTTCAATTCCTCGAAGGATTTGTGACATTCTGAGTCGAAAGCAAAAGGGACATCCTTTTGTAACAATTTGGTGAGGGGCTTGGATAGTTTCGCGAAATTACTTATAAATCTGCGATAATAACCTGCCAACCCGAGGAAGGATTTGATTTCCTTCTGGTTAGTGGGTTGCGGAAAGTTTTGGATGCACTGTACCTTATCGGGGTTTGGTTTTACTCCTTCTTTAGTTATGAGGTGACCCAGGTATGCGACTTCTTTACGAAGGAACTCGCATTTATCAGGTTGGATTTTTAAGTTAGCATTTCGAAGGCGTTTGAACACTTCTGTGAGACGAGAAATGTGTTCGTGAACTGTCGGGGAATATATGATAATATCATCCATATATACCAGACATCTCTCGTTCTGAATGCCCATGAGGATGTTGTCCATAACCCTTTGGAAGGTGGAAGGGGCGTTTTTAAGGCCGAAGGGCATACGAACGAATTCATAGTGTCCGTTGTCTACGCTAAATGCACTTTTCGGGATGTCTTTCGGGTCTATCTCGATCTGGTGGAACCCAGAGGCCAAGTCCAATGTTGTGAAGTACTGGCACTTGCCTAATTGATCCAGGAGATCTGAGATGTTGGGTAGAGGGTATTTGTCTCCTACAGTTAACTCATTGAGTTTTCTGTAGTCTACAACCACACGCCATTTCGGCTTACCCGAAGCATCAAGTTTCTTAGGGACAACCCACACTGGAGATGACCAGGGGGAGTTAGAGGGACGAATAATATTTTGTTCTAACATTTTGGATACCTGCGTTTTGACTTCTTCTTTGTGTATCTGAGGGTATCGGTACGATTTCGTGAATACTGCTTTCGCATCATTGGTATCTATCGCGTGTTTAATTTCATTGGTGAAAGTTAGTTGGTCACCTTCAAGATAAAAAATGTCCGCGTATTCTAGACAAAGTTGAGTTATTAGTTCATTTTCTTCCATGTTTAGGTGGTCTAGACGGAGTTGGTTTTTTATTTCATAATGTCTGTCTACGCACGTTTGGGAGGTTTCTTCGTCTATATTATTCAGTGAGAAATTTTGGATCGGCTCTAGTTTTAAATTTGAAAAATTAACGGTTTTGGGTACCGCATTTACATTTAATATAGAGGTAATAAATTCACCTTTATCGTCTATCTGAACTATCGCGTTAGGGAGTCTTACCTTGTCTACTTCGGTAGCTAGCAGTATAGCTTCCGTATTGAACAAGTGACATTTAAGTTTGGTAATTTGTTCTATACGTGGTTCAACTGAAATTATATTTGATATATTACGAGTGATATCATGATTATCTGGATTTGGGTAATTTTGTACCTTTGGCAGACCCTGGTCTGTGACTTTGTGGATCGGGATTGTTTTGAAATTTGTTACAAGTTTTTTGTTTTTTATATCCACTATACAATTGTAGTGTTCTAAGAAATCAGACCCTAGGAGTCCATCGAATTCTATGTCAAGATCACATACATAAATTTTGAATGGTTCATTGTTGTCAAACGGGATAAAGACGGCTTCGTTAATATTTATTTTTTGGTCAGTTATGCCTTGGATCGTAATGTTTTCTGGACATCTCCTACTATAATTTTCACAAATTTTAGGTTTGAATATGGATAGTCCTGCGCCCGTGTCAATTAATAATCTATGCGTGTTAGTAATGTCATAGATATAATACAAATTTTTGGATTTGACAGACAATAAGGGGCTTATAGGAACTGTTGTTCCGGGAAGTTGAGATTTGGGTTGAAATTGTCCAAGTTCATTTTGCCAAATTGGGTTTGCAATACTGTCATCTCGGGGTCTCCGGTTTTGTGATAAGGCGGGTCCGACTGGGCATGTGGGCCTGATCGAAAATCCCGATTATATACAGGTGTTGTATCGAAAGTCGATTCGTCCGTGTAATAATTTTCGGAGGGACTATTAGCAGTATAATAGTCTTCGTTGCTGTTGTCGTATTCCAAAGTATTAGCTGTATAATAGTTCGGACTTGTGTAGGGGTTATTATCAGTATAATATCCCTCGTTAATATTTTCGTAAGGGTTATCGTGAACGTAATAACTTTGATTTTGTTGCTCTAGATTTTCGGGTTCAGTATTTTGATTGAGGTGAAGCGTTTTTCTATTTGAATTTGGTCTATAATAATTAGGGTTAGGTTGAATCGCAGGTGGTCTTGCATTATTGAAATTTGGGTTTGGTGCAATGACGGGTGGTCTTTGTTGCTGGAAGTTTTGTGAGCTTCCAGGATTTTGGTTATAGTAGTTGGGTCTTTGTTGTTGGAAATTTTGCGAATTTCCAGGATTTTGATTATAGTAATTAGGCCTAGGATAGATTTGGGGAGTACCAAAATTTGGGGGTCGAGAACTTTGTTGTCTCTGACGACATTCATTAGCGACGTGTCCCGTACGTTTGCAAAATGAACAATGTCTTGCAGGTAAGGGGAAGTTTTGGTTACGCGTGGGAGTGATTGCACTATTGTTGCGATTGGTTTTTTGTGTTTCAAAGTAATTTAGTTGGAGTTCTTTTCGAACTCTCGTTATTGCTTTTAGCATATTTTCAGGGTCGCTTGCCCTAACAACATGCGCAAGTTTGGGTTCTAGTCCCGTGAGTAGGGTGTTCAAAACCATGCCCTCAGTTAATTGCGTTTGGGCTTGTTTTTGTGCCGCTGTTAACCGCTGTTTATGAACAGAAGCATGCATTTTTGCTTCGTGGGTTTGTAAGCGCGCAATAAACGTGAGCGGAGATTCACCGGGAAGTTGTCGCATTCTTTGCAAGTCTTGTATCAAGGAGGTTAGGTCTCTACTATCACCAAAATGATTCTCTAAAAGAGTCTTAATTTCTTCCCAATGAGTGGGATTTCTAGAGTTCACTAGTTCAGCTGCACGACCTTTTAATTTGTTTTTTATATGAACAGTTAAAAGTACCACCTGGTTACCAATCGACATGCCATAAGCGGTTCTGCATGAATTTAGGAATGTATTTAAATTTATTTGATTACCGTCATATTCAGGAATAATTGAAAATATTTCGCTCAATTTATACGGTTCAACAGCGTCTGGTTGAGGTTGAGGTTGTGGCTCGTGCTGTTGTTGGTTTTGTTGTTGTTGTTGGTGAGCCATATTTCGAGTAGTTACTGGCATAAACTAATTTGAATTTGAAAACTTAGATTTATTTTACTTATAATAGCAATGGACAACAGAACTGTTCTTTCCACGGACAATACGCAAGAAATGATTATTATTTTAATTAAATTTGCACTAAAAACGAGATGATTCAATAAGTACTTACACGTAATAAATATTCATTTGTAGGTTCTTTCTTGATTTAGGGATTGGAATCCGCCGCCCGTCGTCAAAGGTCTCCTTGTTCCGGCGATCCTTTCCTGAAGTTAGGCCCTTTTTGGGGTGTTCCTTGTTCTTCTGGGAGGTTTTCGTTGGTTAGGCTCTTCTTCCAGGCGTTATTACCAATCCTACCGACTGCGCCACTTTTATATCACTTAGAACTTGATTTGCTTTTTAAAAACTTTTATTTTAACTTTTACAAATTATTTATATGATTTTATATGGTTGAAAATATGTAGATATAATTAGTACAGAGATTAAATGAATACTGAACGCAAATGCGTCTGTTGGTCATATTTATAAGGTTTGATATCAACGTAGGCACAGCATTCTGGGAATTGTTGCCGTGCCAGCGTTTCACATGAGAAGTCTAGGAAGTTGTTATCGCTTAGGTGATAAATGTATCAAATTATATCACGTACCATGATAAGAATATAAAGTTACTTATTTAGATAAGATACTTAGATATTTGAATACATTGATGTGGTTTGTTTAGCATATAACATATATATATATATATAATCAATATATTTAGAATTGGTGAACTTCACACGTTATATGCCTTCTGGGAGTCCATGAGAGTTAAAGGTCAATATATCTATAATTGGCGACCCCTTCATTTTTGGAAGTATACCCCAAAATTAGTGATTCCTTTCATTTTTGGAAGGATATCTGTAAGTTATCGCACTTTCTGATAGAATCCATTAGAGCAGTTCCGTAAATTGACGCCGAACTTAAACAATTTGGACAAGTCCCTATGAATTGGTACCCCGACGAAAGACAAATTTTCTCGTCTTTGGAGACATTACAATAAATTTTAAACGTGGTCATATATGCTGCAAATACACAAGAATTACAAATATAATTGGAATTGGAAACAAGATATAGTAACCTGTTAGAACTCTTGACCTGAATTCACACGTCGATTGGTAGAACAAATATCGAATAATATTGGTTATTTAATTTTGGAATCTAAACAATTTCTTCAATATCTCCTGAAGAAGTAGAGCTTAAAAGAAGATTAGTCCCAAAAAACTGCCGGATTTTCGAGAGTTATCCTATTTTTCTCTTCATCTGTATGGTAAGTGGATTCTTCTGTCATTTGCCATTTTATTCCCCGGTATTAAAGAGAAACAGTCAGTCATTTAGTTATGACGTCTAGAAAAGCATCTCATTCAGAGACATCTCAGCAAGCATCTCGTTCAAATGATATTTTACCAGACGAAACAGTTGTGACATCGCATAATAATTATATCGCAAATATTAAACTTCCTCCTTTCTGGGTATCCAAACCCGAAATGTGGTTCACACAAATTGAATCACAATGTAACATCCATCGAGTTGTCAATGATCAAAAAAGTTATGATTATGTCATTGCAAGTGTGCCACCGGATATTATTACAACAGTATATGACGTTGTCACTAATCTGCCTGAATTTGACTTGTACGATAATTTAAAAACTATCCTGATTTCTCGTTTGACCTCAAGCGAGGAAAAGCGGCTAGAAGATTTACTCTCTTGTTCCCAGATGGGGGACCTCAAACCGTCAGATTTTTACCGATCAACGCTATCAACGGTCGGAGGTTCCCATGTCGTGAGCCAGGAGCTCCTTGTCAAATTATGAAAGCGGCGATTACCTAAAACCATTTTCATCGCAATTACCGCATCCGGGAAAACCGAAATCAAAGAGTTAATCGACATCGCCGATCGTATATGGGAGTCGTGTCAGAATACTATGAATTTCCTTACCTTTAATTCAATTTGTAACGTTAATCCCACAGTTTCTACATCAAATTTGATTGCAACTTTTCAAGACACGTTGAATCAGGTATTACACAAACAAGAAATTTTTACATCTCAATTGCATGCTATAGAGTCTAAAGTTTCTGCAATAACTTCCGCTACTCCTACAGTTTCTAGCACTTATTGCGATAGTTGTAAAAATCGCCTCGACTCCGGAAATCGCAGTGGCTCAAGGCCCCTTTCTAATAGTCGAAGTGGTACCCGCGTTAGATATAATCCTTCTAATGCTAAAGTTTGCTATTACCATCAACTTTATGGTCGTAAAGCATTTAAATGTCTCGGAGATTGGTGCACTTTTGCCAAAGATGTCAAAGCCGACAATCAAAGATGACTAAAAGTCAATAATATTTTGACAATTGACGTTAATATTTCAGATAGTAAACGTCGTCTTTTTATATTTGATAATGCTAATAACTTAGAATTTCTCATTGACACAGGCGCTGATTTATCGATAATACCTCGGAATCTGTTAACAGATACTAAAAAGAACCCCGATATTGTACTGACAGCTGCTAATGGTTCAATTATAAATACCTTCGGAAAAAAATTTTTGAAAAATGATTTAAACTTACGTAGGTTATTTCCTTTCGTTTTTAATATAGCAGATATTAATGTCGCCATCATCGGAGCAGACTTTTTAACTCATTCTGGTTTAATTGTTGATTTGAAAAATAAATGTTTAATCGACAATATGACTAGTTTGTCAACATATTTATTTTCTAACAATGGTCCGTTACATTCTCCTAAGTTATTTAGCATATCAAATGAATTCACTGCATTACTTTTACAATTTCCTAGTTTAATTAGCTCCCCAAATTACAATTTGCACGTTAAACATTCCGTAGAGCATCATATTGTTACAGAAGGTCATTTACCTTTCTCACGCCCACGTAGGTTGGATAACATTAAATTCAAGATAGCTCAGAATGAATTCAATACTATGGTAGAATTAGGCATTTGCATTGCCTCTTCTTCTTCCGTATCCTCACCATTGCACATGGTGGAAAAAGAAAGTAACGACTGGAGGCCTCGTGGAGACTATCGTCGTCTAAATTGAATTACTGTTCCTGACAGATACCCGTTACCGCACCTCCACGACTTTAACTCGCAGTTGTATAATTGTGTTATTTTCTCAAAAATAGATTTGTTACGTGCTTATCACCAAATACCAGTCGCAAAAAGTGACGTTTTTAAAACAGCGATTACTACGCCGTTCGGTTTGTTTGAATTTGAGCGTATGCCTTTCGGCTTACGTAACGCCGGTCAAACTTTCCAACGTTTCATGAACGAAGTTTTAGTAGGTTTGCCCTTCATTTTCGTCTATTTAGATGACATCCTGATTGCAAATAAATCTAGTTCGGAACATTTAGAGCACTTGAAACTTGTTTTTCAGAGGTTAGAATTGTACGGCATAAATATTAAACCGTCAAAATGCATATTAGGTGTCAGTCATTTGACATTTTTAGGACACAATATTTCTTCAGCCGGTATTTTACCTTCTTCTGAACGTGTTGATGTCATGAATAATTTTTCCCTACCTACTACAGTTAAACAACTTCAGCGTTTCATAGGTATGGTTAACTTTTATCATCATTTCATACCTTCTTTCGCTGAAATCTTAATTCCTTTACATGCTCTATGTACTAGATTACTGTATGATAAAGTTAAAATAATAAATGATTGGCCTAACGACTGTCTTGACAGTTTTTCCAAAGCCAAAGCTGCTATAGCTGGTGCAACCTTTTTAGCACATCCACGTTGTGATGATAGCTCGTTTTTATCGCTGACAGTTGATTGTTCAAATGTCTCTATGGGGGCAGTTCTTGAACAGCGCGATGACGAAGGTGTACTTGCTCCATTAGCCTTTTTCTCACGAAAACTTACTTTAGCACAGACAAAATACAGTACCTTTGCCAAGGAACTTCTTTCTTTGTTTACAGCAATTAAACATATCAGATTTATTTGCTTTACTGACCATAAACCTTTGGTCAAAGCATTATTCACTAAAACTGAAAGATCTCCCAGGAAAACAAGACATTTAGAATTCATTGCTCAATTTGCCTGCGAAATTAGACATATCAAAGGAAAAAATAACATTGTTGCTGACACTTTATCACGTGAACATGATACGTTTTCTTTACAACAATGCATTACCCCAATTGTTACCCAAAAGTCTAACCTAATTGATATTAACTCTGACTTAAATTTATTGAGCGAAGCTCAGGAAGATGATTCTGACCTTAAATTTTTCTTATCAGATACTTCATCGAACACAAAGAGAACTTTTCATTTGAAGAAAATTAAAATTCCATATTCTGACAAGTTTATTTGGTGTGACGTTTCTCGCCCTAAATTCGTCTTTACGTTCCTATCGTTTTTAGACGGACAATTTTTTATATATTTCATGGTTTATCTCACCCTGGTATCAAAGCGACTAGAACATTAGTTTCTAAAAATTATTTTTGGCCCAGAATGACTTCAGATTGTAATCTCTGGGCAAAAACTTGTATTAGCTGACAAACTAATAAAGTAACACGACATACAAGGAGTCCCATAGCTAACTTTGATATCCCTAAAGGACGCTTCGACCACATACACATAGATCTCCTTCTAAAGGTTGTTCTTATATTCTTACTGTGATCGAACGTTTTACTAGATGGCCCGAAGCTTATCCACTTCAGGATATTACTGCAGAAACTGTAGCGCGTACGTTATTTCAGAATTATGTTTGCCGATTCGGTGTCCCTGTCACAGTGACAACGGATCAGGGCGTTCAATTTGAATCCAAACTCTTTAATGAATTTTCAAAATTTTTGGGATTTCATAGAATACGAACCACATCATATCATCCCGGTAGCAACGGAATGATAGAAAGATTTAACAGAAGTCTTAAAACTGCTCTGAGAACTAAAACTTCTACACCACATTGGGTAGATGAACTTCCAGTCATACTATTAGCTCTCAGGACCATCCCTAAAGACGATTTGCAATGTTCCTCCGCAGAACTCGTTTTTGGTCAAACCTTAAGACTACCAGGTGAATTTTTTATTAAATCATATACTTGTCCGGATATTCCTTATTTTATTACTAAGTTACGTACTTCTTTTGATAATTTAACGTTCATTCCACCTTTTCACCATGTCACTTACAAATCATTTGTCAGTTCGGATATTTCGATTTGTAAATTTGTTTTCATTCGGAAAGAACGTTTTAAGAAATCTTTTACTCCACTGTATGATGGACCGTTTAAAGTTTTGTCCCGTACAGATAAGTTGGTTACTTTTGTTAAATAATAAAAAATAAACACACCACAGATAGTAGACAACCCCCAAATCCATAGCCAAAGCTGTGCGGAAGGGGGTTACACATTTGGAAAAAACGCAGACATACATCCACACCCACCGGTGTTGTCAATACCGGGGCTGGGGGTCGAACCCAGACCGCGGTAGGCAGTCGATCAGCATATTCGCCACTCAATACGCCTTAACCGATTGAGCTACCGCGCCGGTTAAAGGAACTAAACCCGTCACAGTGAATATTGATGGGATTAAACCAGCATATTCACTGTCTGACAGATGCGATGTCACTACACCGTCGATTAAGAAAGTTCGTTTTGCTATAGACGAATTAAATGACTGACTTTTCTTTTTCTTAGCGGGGGTGTGGTGTGGCATCAGTTCACTTACTTATGGATGTAAGATTCAAATAACCAAGGATCAAAATAAAAACAAAAAAATAACATATAATATTTTATGATATATCAAGAAATAAATAATGTATTTTTAACTAAAATGATATTTGAATTTTAAATCTACTAATATACATATATATTATCAAATGGATTTTAATTATTTATAGATATATAAATATATATAATCAATATATTTATACCATACCTTGCATAACCATATTGTGTCGTTACTGAGGCTAAATCTCAAATGATGATTAGACGCGGGGTCTTTCACTAGAATATTTGTGAATGTAAACCGAAGTTACTTGAGTATACCAATTTATTACGTATTTATTTGATTCTGTCAACATTTTTAGCAATTCTGAGTAATTTAGAGCCTGTTGATGAGTAGATATATTTTTTATTATTAAGTTATAAAATGTTTAATTGTTTAGGTACAGTTAAATCTAGATAGTACCTACGTATGTATGCGTTTATTTTCTTGGTAGTCTTTTGTACCTATTCGCTTGTTTATTGATATTAGCAATAGGTCAACATATTTTATTTGAGTTTTTTCGTTTCTTAGTATATTAAAAGTGTTTTTATTAGGTATTTAGGTATTTAGGTATTTAGGTATATTTTTATTAGTATTTATTATTAAAACGTGTATACAGAAGTAGTAACGTATAAATATTTTTGTAATACTTTTCGGTTTGATATATTTCTTTTGTATGTTTCATTCTTGTTCAGGTAATGATGAGCTGCATATAGCTAAAATTCATACAATTTAGTTCGTGTCTGTCTGTTTTAATTTTTGACCGATAGGTACTGTTCAATAACATCAATAAATTCAGTAGTTTCGGATTAGTATATTCGTTTACTTTGTTATATTTGTATTTACTTCCTTGTGTAATCTTTAAAATTTATATTGTTTGTTGATTATACGAATATAGGTCTCAACATATTTTTCTTGTTTGTCTTTTCTTAGTTTATTAAATGTATTTTTCGAATTAAAGGTAAAAAATAAACTAGGTAAAGCTTTTTAAGTTGTTCTTTTTCGTTGATTATGATCGTATGAATGTTTTATAACTTTAATTTGTTTTGATTTATATGAATGAATAGTTTTTGAGTTTATATTTATTTTCTTGTGTAGTTTTTAAAGTTTATTGATTATAGGAATATAATAGATCTCAGCATATTTTGAGTTTATATCTTTTCTTTGTTTATTAAAGGTATTTTTAGAATTATTATAAAAGTATATAGCAGGTAAAGCTTTTTAAGTTCTCTTTATTTCAGTCTGATCGTATGATCGTTTCTTAATCAGGTGGTGATAAGATTCATACATATATTTTAGTTTGGTTTTGTTGGTTTATTTTTTTTTTTGAATTTTGATAAATAGTTTAGAGTTTAAAAATGGGACTAAGGCGAAGAACGAAGAAAGCGCAGGCTGAATCCAAGAGGCGAAGTTTAACCCAGCCCTATCAAAATACTCCAGAAAGACTACAATTTTTAAAATTATAAGCTGCTCGGAAGGCGGAAATACGTAGCCAAGAGACTATACAGCAATATCTTTCTTGTCTGGAAAGAGATGCAGTAGCTACTACTCTTTCACGGTCCAAGGAAATGAGTGTGAAAAACAATCGTCTCGATTAAGAAAGGATGCAGAAGCTACCGCGCTCTCGAGATCCAACGAAACAAGTCAGCAACATTTGTGTAGATTAAAAAAAAGTTGCAGAAGCCATCGCTGTCTCGAGGTCTAACAAGACCATTAAAGAACGTACTTCTCGGTTACAAAAAAATGCGGAACGAGTAATTCTATCAAGAACGCATGAAAGCACTGAAACTCGCGCAGTTCGTATATCGCAGACAACAGGTTGCATCGCTACTTTACGAAGTAAGCGTCGCGATGAAGAATCTGTTCAAGATAAAGATATCTGTTTGAGAACATAGCGAATGAATTCCCAAAATGTGAGAAACACGTTTAACAGAGACTTTGAAAATGCTATCTGCGTATTCGCTGACACTGTTTGTGTGATTTGTAAAAAACGTTGCTATTGCAAACAAACTTGTTCAGTTACTGTTAGGAGCATAATGTTAAGTATCTTGCCAGAAGAATTAATAACAGAGAGCAGATTAACGACTTGTCATAGATGTACGAGGGCTATTCGTAGAGGAGCAACACCTACTCAAGCTTATTGGAACGGGATGTTTTTGGATGAAGTTCCACGTGAGATCGAAGTTTTATCTGACGTAGAAAAAAGGTTACTAAGCAGAATTATACCATTTTTAAAGATGATTAAGTTAAGTGGTCGTTTCGGCCAACAAGGATTCCATGGCCAAGCAGTCCTTTTTGGTCAAGACTTGGAAGAAGTTGCAGAACAGCTTCCGTTACGTATGAGTAGTGCTGGCCTTATAGTTTGTGAACAACTGGAAAGTGTTCAACGTCTGCGCCACTTTTCTGTTAATGTGCAAAATCTGCGTGCTGCTTTAGCTTGGTTGATAAACAACAATCCTTTATATAGAAATGTAACTATTAATTTTAACAAGTAAAATTGAAAGTTTTTAAAAACCCCCGATCAATGTATCTAATCGTAGCAGTTTCATATGACCGAATCAAAATGAGGCCTAAATCATGTTCGGCTACCATAATTGTCTGCACATTTTTAATTTTACTTCAATCGGACAAATTCTAGAGAAGTTCAACATGGCAAATTCAAGATGGCGACCAAACATCAAAATCTAATATAGCCTATAACCTTCTCGACAAAATACTCTCTCAAATAAAAAAAACTGCATCAAAATCGGATCACCGATTCAAGAGATATAAAGCCACAGACAGACAGACAGACAAACAGACACAAACAAACACAAACATACGCGTCTCTTTGAGGTCGGGGGTTAAAAATATGTATAATTATGATAAACAGGTAAAACAAAATCTCCAGCAGATAATGTCAGTAAACCTCGACCGTGTATACTGTATGATATACAGAATCGGAAAGTCCTTGTTTTGGTATTACGACTTAACCGACCGCCCACAATAAAGGCGTCTCCAGTACTCTAGCAGAGGGACAAATCGTGACACGCCTCATCAAGGAAACAAATTGAAATTTCGCAGACGAACTGTCCACGCACGTGTGGTGGTAAAAGCAGGTGGCACGATTGTAGGATATGTTATATGATAAAAAAAGAATAGCCTAGTTGCTTCGCTCTTGCTTGCTCTTATTGCCACATCAAAACAAACACTTTCCGATACTGTATAAGTAAATTTTATAAAATAAATACTGCAAGACTAATATTACAATGTACATCAGAATCACAAAATAATGTTATAAACATTTCTGTCACAGGTATAAATAGGGTAAAAGTGGAATTAGATTCGGCTAACAGTGCAAACAAATTAGTTTGATCTGAAATTTTGAAAAATAAAAATTATAAAGCATATATACAAGCTTCACTTACGCACAAGAAAGGTGCAATTAAACAGTAGACTCAGATTATATCTGAAACAGAATTATCAAAAATTATAAACATTAAAATAATGAACAGAAAATTAGTAACAGCGACAGAAACTAAATGGATTCCTACATCAACAATAATAGTAAGTTTTAAAGGTAAAAATATCCCAAGTCATGTAATAATAGAAAAAATGGTTTTCGATGTTGAACCGTATGTCTAAAGTACCGTCCAATGTCTAAAGTGCTAGATATTGACCCTTCAGCACTCAGTTCAGGGGTATAGGTGTAAGAATTGCGGGAAAGAGAATATTCAAGAGAGTCAAGCGGATAGTGAACTGTACTGTGCACTTTGCGAAGGAGTTCATTCGGCAACAGATAGAAAAGTATGTCGGAAATATGCTAAACAAAATGAAATTCATAATTTAATACAAAATGAACTGAAAGGTAAAAGAGAAGCCAAAATAAAGAAAAAGTGAATTTATTCAAAATATTCTTGAAGCACAATATGTTACTGAATTTGAACCAACCCCGTCAGATATAATTAACCTACCTGGTACCAGTGATGAAAACAATTTCGAAAAACTGAAACGTTCCCATGATGCCCTTCTGACAGAACATAATAAAGAGAAGAACCAACTGATATTAATAAAACCGCGACAGATGGTCTTTAAAAAAATAATTCTTTCACCAGCTTCATTTGAAAAATAGAAGAGAAAATTTTCTAGATAAAGTTAAAAAAAGGGTTCACCTCTGAAACGTGAAAAACTTTGCTGGGTATTTATTCGTTGAAATCATGGTATATAATGAAAGACGGCCGGGGAAAATTAAAAGAATAATCATTAAAGATTATAAGGATTCTGCACAATCCCTTAGAGAGCATCCTAAATTAAGAGAGGAAAATGAAAATACAGATCATTATGTTCGATATCTTATCAGAGGAAAATTATGTAGCAATGTATCTATAATGCTTCATGAGAATGAAGCGAGTTGTATAAATATTATTCCAGAAAAAAGAGAAAGAGCTGGAGTTGATCCTGAAAATTTGTTTGTATTTGGAATACCCAGTACAAAATAATACAAATTTTTAAGTGCAGGTTTTAAAAAAGTACACAGCTGATGCCAGTTTAGAATATCCTGATCGCTTTATTGCAACCAACATTAGAAAAAAATTGGCTACTAAAACCTCAAAATTTTATAGGTCACTCAGAAAAAATTCATAAAACTATATACAGACAATTCGATGTAAATAAGGGTATGATTATGATGCCTAAAGAATTAAATTTTGTTGTAGGAAACATACAAATAGGGTATAATGCTTCCACCTCACAAGTTTCGCCTATTGTTACTAACAAAGATTCTGATGCATTCCATTCAGTTAGACCAACAACTACTGAAAAAACTGTTTTACAAATAATAGTAATTCATCTGTTTCGTCTTCCTTTGCCATTCCCCTGCAAGAAAATCATACTATTGTAAGTGACACAAACTCTGATCCAAATTATGAAACATTATTTAACAATGACTCGGAAAGCTCTGAAAGTGAGATAGATATTCCAAAGCGAAAGAAGCGGAGCAGACTTATAGATGAGTATCTAACCAATATAATAAAATATTTCAGTCATGAAATTAGCTGTACAGCCCTGTATAAAGTAATATGCAGGCTGTCCCTGAAGCGGGCAATTAAAAATCAAATTTCAGTCACTACATCCGTTATCAAAAATTTCAATTCGACTATTCGAAAACTTCAACGAGGAAACGTTTAACAAAAACATCAAAGAAATCGATCGCACAATTCAAACTATGACAAATCATATCGAAGTTATTGAAATAAAATTAATATTCTCACATTATTGCGAACAATTAATGACAAGTTATTTGTACGTCGAAGATAATTTAAATAATGTTCTAAATGCAATAACATTTGCACGTTCAAAAATCATTCATACGTCAATCATCACCTCAACATACTTAGTTCATCCCTACAGGAAATTTCATAGAATTTGCATAAAAATAACATACCACTTTCAATGGTTATTAAAAGATGCTCAATACTTGTATATTATGGAACTTCAAGCTTTTCAAACCGATTCAAGTTTAATCTTTGTTTTAAAAGTATCTTTAGTAGACCCGCAAACTTACACTATCAATTATATCCTATCCCCATTTTGGATAATAAAACTGGTTTACACCACATATTATCAATATCACAAAAATTTATCGCGGAAGGTAATGATTCCTTAATGTTTTTACACATCCCGGATCTAGATGAATGCAAACAACTCTACATGGGAACCAAATTATGCTCCAAGCTGTTCGCCTACCCGATAGATAACAATGCCATATGTGAAGCGAGACTCTTCAAAAACCTCATGAACCGACTCCAAAATTGTCAAACCTCATTCATAATTAGTCAAGAATATAACGTACAAAAACTTCAAGAAAACACCTGGTTAGTCATTAATACAGAACCGTTACAGGTTACCGTTAATTGTCCGAAGAGAAATTCAAAAACAAAAATCATCACAAAAAATTCCATTATAAAACTACAACCCAGCTGTTACACCTTTGTTGGTATTACCAAATTCCAGGCCAGTTCCAACGAAGTGTTAGATGTCAAAGATAACACTCACCCAGTCGAAATTCCGTACGATTGCTGCAGTGACCTTCCAGACAAAACCCATCTACCAAACTTAAAACCATGATGTAAAAAAATAAGGTGTGTGCAGATGAAGGTCTCATTTTGGTCCTCTACTGCGCCGTCCCAAACGCGGCCATATTTAATATTTCATTTATTTATGTCACATGACTCTATGTCATGTGTCATGTCATATTAAGTAATTTATTTGTTTGTGTTTACAAAATAGTCAAAAATGCCTAGTTGTTCAGTAAAAACCTGCAAAAACTGGAATGGAAACATCAAAAATAGGAATATTAGCTACTTTCGGTTCCCCAGAGCTGTATTTGAATAGGTTTATAACATTTAATCATGAAATTCGCTCATATAATACTAGATCTCATAATAATCTCCATATTAGCAGAACTAATAATTTTAGGGCAATGAATAATACATTTTTTAAGATTATTCGTGACTTTTAAAGCTTACCAAAACCAGTTAAAGACAGTAAGCATGATTTAAAAATCTACCTAAGAAATAGGTACTGACCAATTTTATATTCTACACGGTTTGTGCATTTTATTTTATAACTAGGCAAATGTGTACATTTATTTAATGTATGTGTTATGTGAATGTATTTATATTAGGAGTTTCCTATTTAATTAAGATTAGTATTATTCTATATTGCCCATTTGGTCATCACTCGGCAAAAACTGCTATCCAAAGTACACAGCACAAATATAACTTTCATTATACCACGGAATTTCTATATTCATTGATGTTTGATAAATATTTTATTAGACTTGTCACGTTCTGTGTGATGCTTATGAGTTATTAACGTTATTATTAGTAATAACACTTTACTTTTTGTAATTTATTAATTGAACCTAACAATCTTACGTATTACATCAGCTGTCAACATGATTTTAGCTGTCAACTCGGTGTCTGGCCAGTGGCCATTACCAACTTCATGTAATTAAAATAACAGGTTTGTTTTGGTTTTGAGAAATAGCAGTCAGAAACAGTCCTCGGGTGTCAGGCGCATGCGCAGTTATTAAAAGGTGATCACCTTTTGCTAACTGCGCATGTGCCTGACATCCGAGGACTGTCTCTGACTGCTATTTCTGAAAACCAAAACAAGCCTAAAATAATCATGTGACAAAACTACAAATTTCATTGCATTTTAAATTTGCCGCTATTTAATGCCTCTCTCATTCGTCGAAAACTCAACATGGACGCGATTGGTACGGATTACGCTATTGGCTGATTCCGAAGGCTGCCCATAAGCACACCTTATTTCCTTTACATCATGCTTAAAACCATTAAAATTAAATAATCTGAACACAGAAGACCTTGACCAGTATTCCAAGGATTTAGACGACCTCATTAACGAACCCTACGTGACAAAACACATCTCGTGGTTCACGTACTTCACTATAACTTTAATAGTTTCCCTTATCCCCCTCTACCTATTATGCAAATGCAGGAAAAGAAGCCAAAAGTTAGCCCTTGTTGATGCATTACACAGTTCACCTGCATCTCCACCGACGCTCAAAAGAACACTTGAAAGTTTTACCAGTATTCTACCTCCAAGGAGAAGACCCAGTATCCAAAGAGAAGAAGAAACCGAAGAAGTCGAAGTGATTTAAGTACCTCAACCAATAAAGTTGCCAAAGTCAAATATCATCTCTGAATACTTTGTGATCGCCGATCAAGCCTTTCCAATCCTGGAGATAAGTGACAAAAAAAAATTCAGTTACCGCGTCTCAAGAGCTAGACGTACAATTAAAAATACGTTCGATATTTTGGCACAGAGGTGGCGCATCCTGCTATAATTATAGCTAGCGTTAAATTATGAGAGCAGATTGTAAAGATCACGGTTGTGTTGCACAATTTTATACAGAAAAAAAATGGATAGATATACCGGTAGCTACCTGTCTTCAAGATCATGTGGATGAAAATGGAGTGGTGCATGCAGGTGCCTGGAGGGGGCCTACTGCGGCCTGCGATTTATGGCCAGTTTGGCTCCAATAATGCAACTAGAGCTGCCGAGAAGGCTGGTGATGAGCTCGCCGATTATTTTGTGTCGCACGAAGGTTGTATGTCGTGGCAATGGGAGTATATTTTAAAAGGTTCACTGTCAGAATATACAGTAGTGTTTCATATAAATATACTTTCATTGCGGTTAGTGTGAGGGGGCACATTTTTGAAGTAAACCAGGTGTCAATATTAGTCGATCTTTTTTATTGATAACTGGTTTTGAAGCATATACTATTTATTTCATCATCATATAAAAATATTTTTTTGAGACATCTTCATAATAAAAATCTGTTTATGATAATGTTCCATGCTTCGAAATCGGTTATCAATAAACAAAGTTGACTAACATTTCCACCTTTTTCCACCAAATATTAGTAGTTATCTAATAAGAAAGCCACTGGAGCGGAGAGCTGAACACTTGTGTTCAGCCAATCAAAAGCTATGGGAAAGCATCTGGCGAACAGCTGGTTGTGTGGGAACCAATTAAAACTACTGTTCTCACGACATCCGGTGAACAGATGGTACACAATCTAAAAATAGATCGATGACTCATGACATCTGGTGAAAGGTGAATGACCTGTTTATCTAAAAATAGATTATGATGAAAGGCGAATGACCTCTGTGGGAATCAATTAAAACTACTGTTCTCACAACAACATCTGGGATAAACCGTTATAATAAACATCTGGCGAGCAGCCAAGTTCAAACATGTCTAAACTTGTCTAGACACCATCTGGCATAAGTCGTCATTTGATGACTCATAATAAACACCGGTTAGATATCTAGTGGTATGAGTGGGGGTCTTATTATATAAGCCGGGAATTAAAGCAGAATTTATTAATTATGTTTGAACCGAGTGATGTAGTTGAGACAAAGCAGTGTTGTGTTTGTCGCAGACTAATTAGTAAAAGATACCTCTCCAGTGATTCCTGGCTGAGTAGGCCTAAACTGATAAGTTATTGTACGTATTGTAACCAGACAAGACCAATTAAACTTAATAGGTTTTATGAATACGATCCTTTCCGTATTCTAAATTCACCAATTCAAGAAACGTTTTAAAATCTCCATAGTTACGCAGTTCATTCAGAATGGGCTATTCTTACTGGATCAGAGTGAAATTTTATGATGAAAATAAAATACTTATACACCAAGAGATGATAGAGAGCTATAAATTCCGATGTGCTAATAAAAAATTTGATATAAAAGATAAAAACTATTCTTTCATCAGAATTACAGGATGTTATGAAGAATGCGAGTGTGGTTATTACGAACTCGACGACAATGAGAAATCATCATACTATTGTCATTCTGAATGTGAACTCGATGATGATGGGAAATGCTCTAAACATCTTACAGAACCTCCAATTTGTAAATGTATTGATAGTGATTTAGACTAAGTTGAAACATGAAAATGTTGTAATGTCATAGAAATAAAAGAACTAAAATATATTTTATGTGTTTTATTTTACAACCATACCATACCAAACCATACCATACCATACCAAACCATACCACACCATACCAAACCATACCATACCAAACCATACCAAACCAAACCATACCATACCATACCAAACCATACCATACCATACCACACCATACCAAACCATACCACACCATACAATACCATACCATACCATCTATTACACAGGTTTAAACTTGTTTAGACAAGTCTGGACTCGCCTAAGATGTATAGGAATGACATGGGTATGTGGTAATTAATTCAATATGTAAGCGCATGCGCAAAAAGTAGATAACTTTCATTATCTCAATGCGCAGAAGCAAATTTATACTGACGCTATAAAGAGAAGAATTAACTGATTTATTTGCAGTGCTAGTTTCCTACAGCAACGAATCAAAATGTTTATGTGTGGTTATTGTAGTACAAGTTTTATACGCAACGAAGACCTGCGACGTCATCAAAGAAACTTATGTAAGACGTTACCTGGAGTTGAGACAAAACAGCCTGATTTGGATGTAACACGTAATTATTGCAATGTAACTACCACGATCATTGTGAAGAAAGAAGTCATTCATATACCTCATGAAGTACAGAAGATCTGGGATGAGAAAGTGTTTAAAAATAAGCAAAGGTTCTCTAGTAAATAAATTATACTTATTGTTTATTAAATTAAATTTATAAGAAAAGTACTTTCATTCTTCCCCCTCTCCTATATTTAATAGAATATAAATTCATGTTAATTTAATAAAACATTAGTGTGTTTATAGATATTACGATGATAACCTTCGCAATTTATAGTTTTACAAGCCATTTGGCCCAATTCTCTACATACAACAATCTCACAATACTAAAGAGGTCTTTATTTGTTTCGATAGCAACGGCACAAGAAATGATAGTTGGCCTTCAAAATGGAAACGAATGATACCTTCCACAACAATTAATGTTAGTTACTGAGTCGATTGTCAGACTTATACAGACAATATGGATCCAGATTGAGCTGTCTACACTGTCTAGCAAACGTATTAATAACAGAACACAGGCACGGTAAAAATTTATATGACTGAGGAAGAACTTCGGAATTTTCCATTAAATTATCTGATCGACAAAGCTGGTCCCATGGAACTTCTTTGCGCATGGGTCAAGTTACCAAATGAATATAAAGCAAATTTCAGGCTAAAGATTCAATTACCTTGTTTCGTACACCACAATCGTCCTGAATGGAATGGTCACGTGGATGGCCCACCAGAGCCACAATCCAGATGTCAAGTATGTAAATGGGGTCTCCAAAGATGTGGATTATATTAAATAATTTTACCATATCTTTATATTATAAACCATGTGAGAGAAAAATAAAAAACAATTAATAATGTATATGTGTTTTATTTACAAGTAAACAATAATGTATGTTTTTAATATAAATTACAAACCTAATATATTACAAATCTAATAAATCGAAATAAAAACAATTAATAATGTATATGTATTTTATTTACAAGTAAACAATAATGTATGTTTTAATATAAATAACAAAGTTAACAAATTAAAAACCTAACAAATTACGCGTCTAATAAAGCGAAATCAAAATTATCTAAATCTAAATTTTCCCAATTTTCAAAATGTCTAAATTTTTGTCACTACTATCAGGAATTAGATGATGTCTCCAAGCCAAAGTTTTTACATCACCAGGTATAACATACCTTTTGTCATCAGCAGACGATAGAGCTACTTTATTTTTAAGTTCAGTGTGAATGGTATGTAAAGTAGATTTAAATATAGACATTTTACGGAATATTAAACCGCCGTTTTCGACAACCTGGACAGTCTGAAAAATTTATTTGATGTTTAATAACACTCTTAGAAACACCTTTCGCTTTTTTCATTACATCATCGGCTTTAACACAGTACGCTTTCGCACCAGTACCATAAAAGCTCTCTATTGGTCTTCCAGCATATTCGTCCTTCATTTTCCCTACCACAGACTTTGTTTTGGGCATGTTATGGATGTTAGTTGCATTAAAATTCGAAGTATCGAAAAAATGAATGTTTCTCTTGATGTCATCATAAACATCATCTGTATATATTTCTATAATTAGACTGTCGGTATCTGTATATAAAACGGTTGCGTCATCTTCATACATCGATTTGATGTATCCATATAGAAATTCATAGATGATAGTCTTGGAAATATCCAAAATGGAAAAGCCTACATAGAGTGGTTTGTCATACACAACCTTTAATTTTTCCAACTGAACAGCCACTAAATTTTCATCGAATACGGAGCAGGATTTAAAATGTGACAAGGCTATTAATGCTCTGGCACCTAATACACCTTTTTTATTTTCCCAGCACGAGCATAGTTTAATGTTTTGTATTTTATCAACGTTTTCCATGGTTTACCGAAAATTGAATTCACCATCAACTTGAACAGATCTTTCTCAAATTCATTTTTAGCAGAATTTCGGAGATTTGTGTTTAAATCAATATATGACTTCAACCAGGGTGATTGGGAAAATTCTATTATCCTATGCACCTTCTTTAATTTCATGCCGTATTTCAAACATTGTTTCAAATTTTTGTAGTGAATGGTATATTTATGTTTATTTCGTAAATTCGGAATTAATTTGGCAGTTTTACTTTTGGGAGGAATCATTCTCTCAGGACAGAATGGTAAGTCGTTATGATCATCGTGCAAGTTTGATGGATATTCCAAGTCCACTTCTAGAACATAACCTTTTGGCGAATTTTCTCCAATTAGGGAACAATCAAAATTTTCGATTTCTTCTTCCTCAAGCCACCTGAAATCACCTGTGGGCAGATATCTTTCCATTGCGGATCCATATAAATTTGTCGCGTCTAGGTACATGATATATGATGCTGGTTTAGTGGAATCATAGCTCGGTAAAAATGTATTATTTGCCACAGCCTTTCTTTTACTACATTGAGCCACGCCTCCTCGAATACCTTTTCTAAAGAAATGCACAGTGTCCACATCGGTTAAAAGTTCAAGTTTAATATCTGTGTGGCGTAACATCGCATCCCAGCCCAAAGAAGGTGCCGTCAAATAATGAGCTGGATCTAATTTGTACTGTTCTAAACACACTTTCCGAAAATTTTCAAACACATCGGTTAATAGTAAAATGTCTGATTTTAGATATAAATCTGCGTACTCTCCCAACGTTTTACATTTGAAGGTATTCCATACTTTGTTGGCTCGCTCATAATCATCGACGGAAATGGCTTCATTTGTTAATTCATTGTAAAACATATCTTTTGAAGGTAATTGTGTTTCTTCCAATTTTCCAAACGAGTCTACATAATTGTAAGGAAAAACACCTTTCTGCCTGATTAAACTGAATTTCTCATCATCTTGAAAATATTTTCTAATCTCAGTACACTGATTCGATTCTAAATTCTGGCTCAATTTATCGAGAGATTTGGATAAAAATCGAAGAGTCCACAAATTTCAATCTTAGGTATGTATCTGGTTCTTGAGGATTTGGGGATTTTTCCACAAGTATTGATTTGGAGAATGATATATACTTTTCTTTGGTTTGTGCAATCACTGAAATACGCTCCTTCTTGCATGCCAATTTCTTAATAAATAAATGACTATCATAGTTCGTTAGATTGTGGAAGAAAATTGGTATGAATTTTGACACTTTATAGTTCAAATTACAGACAGAATGAGCCGCAGCTCTGAATTTGCCACTTACATGGCAGTGGTCGCGAACTCTAGTTTCACAAGTCTTGAATGGTTTCTTGCAAATGTGGCAGCACATGGCGTTTTCAAATTCAGCTTTCTCTTGGTCCGTCAGAGGTAACATGTCTTTAACATGCCTCAAGTGGGTAAGTCTAGAGCTGTTTTATTCAACTTCTCAGCGAATACTTCAGCAGCATCAAGTCCTCGATATGTCACAAATTTTGAGTATTTATCATCGAAATTACATTTCACATAAAAAGCGAAAGAATAAGGCTGGTGTTCAGATACTTTAACTGTGAATGATTTATCTTTACAAGGTTCATTATGGTCTATGGGTTTCAGTAAACTCTCGAAATCGGCATAAATTACGAATGGAACTGGTAATTGTTTCTCAAAGTTTATGAATTTAAGAATATTTTCAGGCACTGATTCACCATATTTATTTCTTTTTAACTCTGTAGATGGCAATTTCGTATATGTATGGTTACAGTCATTTTTCTCATGCATTCTTAGCTGTTCTATTTTCCGGAACGACTGTAGACATCCATCACAAATATGTAATCGACCATTACAGTTTGATTTTTGTTTTGAAACTAGTCTTGACAAATCTTGTATAAGGCAATAATGATTGTTACCTGTATCATCTGACAAAAGCAATAAATTAACGTGTGTGGCTTGCCGACATGATGTAAAATGTAATGGTCCAACCACTTCAGTAATAGTTTTCCCATCCTTGAATTCTGATTCAAGATCAAACACATTAACGGAGATATTGTTCATTTTTTCGAACTTGGCTATATCTTTTAGTTTCACAGGAAATTCTAAGCCCCTAAAATTCAGTAAAGTATCGTAATGTGGATATGAACTTATTTTCGTTGGATCACCTTCTGCTGGAAATATGGCTGCATTAATCGACCAAGCGAAACAAGCACCATCCTTGTTTTGTATATTTAAGACGGCTCTCTTTGCTTCTATAAATTTTGGCAACTTAATATATGATGAAGCCGACATTGGTGTAAACTTATTTATGTTTACATCAAGAAACATTATACGCGTCAGTGTCCATCCAGAATCCTTTTCTTGGAATTCTAATGCTTGTACAGTCATTTCCTCCCTAAATTCTTCAAAGATCTGATGCAGGTCCGTTGACATAGTGATTATTTTGTTCTTTGTGTTGAACCTCTTAATATCAGACAATTCTTTTTCTGGTATTTCGTAAAGTCCAAATAATTCAAAATTAATCTTGAGGGTCCGGTATTTCTGCAAGTATTCACCAATTTTATCCAAAACTTTCTGTTTAACTTCTTTCAGAAAATCAGAATAATCGATATGACTTCTATGACTGCTAAAACGGTAACTAGCAATCCTGCTTTTAAATGCACAATGAAGTTTGTCAACGCCATCCTCCAAATTACATACAATAGGTCGATTAATTTTTTTTCTATCGATCATAAACAAATCGTTCAGGACAGGACATCTATTATTATTAATATGGCGTTGTAAGTTAAAAGGCGATGAAAAGTTACTTCCACAATATTCACAAGTTTGCTCTTGCATGAGAAAACTTTCTTGCATTGTTCACACTTCATTATTGTATAAGAAACTCTACGATACTGAAGAATGTGTTTAATCCCAGCATTATATATCGTAAAATCAATCGTAGGGGAGGGGAGATCGTTGCCATGGCAACAACTGCTTACCATATGGCATCCTAGATCACAACTGGCAAACAGATGTTACGCATCTGGCATAAACCGTTATTTGATGAATCATAATGAGCATCTGGTGACACAATCTAAAAATAGATCGATGACGTCATACAACAGATGGTATGCAGGTGTTTGATGACTCAGTAAATATCTACAGACATGTCTGGACTTGTTTAAACTTGTTTGTAAAATAAAACACATGGATGTTTAATTTGTTTTATTTTTATGACATTACAAAATTTTCATAAAGATAAAATACATTTGATAGAGAACACATACATTTAGATTTTAAATGGTAGAAACATCGAGGTTCTGAAAAATTGAGTGGTGGATGTTCTTCTAACTCGTATACTGGTGCGTTTGAATACTTTTCTATGTACGCAGCTTTTTCTTTTCCTTTCACATAAATTTCTTCATCACATTCGGTTAACTCTCTGATAATTTTCCCAAAATTGAAGTATGGAGTGTTTCCTTCATTCCAATGTATACCATGGTAATTATTTGTTAACCAGTTAACTTGCTTTTCTAAATCAGGTGGCAGGCATTTTATAGAATATGGTGGCTTGAAAATATAGTGAGCTGTTTTATAACCATCATATGCGGCTAGTTCCTTAACAATAAACTTATTTTTTTCTGCTTTGAACCCTTGTACATCAAAAATTAATGGCATATTTTTATATTTGCCAACTTTCTTGTCACAAGAACTTTTAAACTACCACTGCTTTCTTTAAATCTCTAATTTTTTTCTGATGCTCTCTCAACGCGTTTCTGTACTTAGAGTTCATTGTAAACTAACTCGGCTGCCTACATCAACGCTCCTTAAGTAGGCTAGACCTGTCTGACAATTTTTGTTAGTGGATTATACCGGAATAGACGATCATGCAAAATTAAACAGTATGCTGTGGTATCACTGGGAATATTTTCGCTTGTTTCAAATTCAATGCGCATAACGACTGATCCCGATTGAATAGTTTCTTTTTGACGAGAACAGTCGATGTGGGTTATGGGCGAAATAGATTTGAATTCTTCAGGTGTGAATATAGGCTCATTTCCGGTTTCATAGTATGAATCTTGAAAATCCGAGAACATTTCATATAATGTCGCACATTTATCATCTTTAAAGTTTAAGTATAAATCATTGTAAGGATATCTTTCAGAATTTAAAAATACTCTTATATTTGTAAGATTACAGTTATCAAACGTACTCATATTAGAAGTGACTTTATTCTTTTTATTGGTTTGGAAGGCCACTACAACATACCGAGGTGTTTCTAACTTCGTGGTAGTTTTCACAGATCAAGTATGTCTTGTAGTCTGAGAAAGTGGGATATTCTACAAGTTCCCAACTTCGAAATGAAAGTAATAATTCGCCATTTTTGTCTAAAATATTAGTTAAAGCCAGCTGCTGTGGTATTCCCACGGAAACATGTGGTACTCTCCAATAAATCTTATCAATATTAATTTGAGGTTTCTCTGTATCATCGACACTAGTTACTGCATCTAGATCATTACTACTTCGAATTATGACCAGTTCTTGTTTCATATTTAATATAATTTGTTTGTAATGTTCGAAAAACCCCATTAATATTTTAAGTGGAATGCAAACATTAAATTTATTACTATTCGGTAATGTGGTAGCTTTAGGAAACCAACCAGCATTTTGAAGTTTAATGCTTTCACCTGAATTAAAAGACAAAAAGCCCTTAAGAGTAGATGTTAGTCCCACATTCCGATTTGAATCAATGACAACGCCATTTAACTCGTATCGAATTTCTCTAAAGAGATAACTGAAGGCGTTATTTATCAATTTTAACTTGGTAGCTGGTGATCCATCGTCCTTTGTCAGACTTCCTTCTAAGTATAGATGACTTTTACATGGTAAAGTATAAGCATCCAATTCTTGGATTGGAATTTTAATTTCATCATTGTAATCAAATTTTCCTGCTAGGAAAGGTTGATAGTTGTGGTACTCATAGTTAGAAACGGACTTATCTATGAGAGGTTGTTGCGTAACATTATATAAGTAATTCAAAACTGAGAGATTTTAAGAAAAGTTTATTCTCAGGTGTTACTAGACTAACGTTCTTCCTATTACTGGCTAAATGTTTGTTTTTAGATCGCCTTTTAAAAGTGTGCTTAGCCACTACACTTGGAATGTGATATTTATTATAGCGGACCACCATCTTTTAGGATAACTTTTTTAAATGCAGTCTAACCGTGATGGTTTCTTTACGGAAATTGACAAGATTGACGTCTTGATCGAGTATTTTAATAGTAATTGAGTTGATTGTCCTAACGCTTACAGGGAAGTATAGAATGTTTAGAGGCGATTCCACTATTTTATAGCCTGAAGCAACGGTTGGGAAAAACTGGTGTATTATGTGAACAGGTAATCCATTAGAATAAGAACCAGTGACAATATTACAATCAATACACAGAGCATTCACCTTAATGATTTGTACTGGAAAGTCAGATTCGTTTAGTTCATTAGCTTTAAGAATCCTTTTCTCAAATCCCAAGAGACGTCCTATAGAGTCTTCAGATGTAAAATCGATGTCAACATTTGTCTTTATTTTAACCGTCGAAGTAATACGATTTGGAACAATATTAATATAAGCAGGCTTGTGAATTATTTTTTGTAGATAATTATTAATATCGCTAATTTCATAGGCTCCAACAGGAATGGTCGTGGTAATAGTTCCTTGAGTGAATTTGTTGTTTGTTTCATCAATGTTTGGTATGACATTAAAAGTCTCAAAGTTTGTTAAACCGACAACGTAATCGGAATTATCATCCAAATATATAGGTGGATTAAAATCAGCTGTTAAGATGGACGAATTTCCCGAGAGTGAAAAAGTTAGGGACATGTTGCACAATTCAATAGTATACACATAATAAAGACATTTCCTTTATTTACATTCATTATATAAAAATTTCAGACATAGTTGTCCACAATTAATTGAATTATATTTCTGAATTTGATCATAATTTTAATTAACCTTATTCAAGCTACTATCGCTATAGAAATAACTTATTAATTTTTTCGGTGGTCTTAAGTTTCCATAACTATCGAAATAAATTATTGAGTTCTTTTTCTTCACATACGCTGTCCAGTGAGTGCCAGGTCCAGATGAATCATCTAAATTAATTATACCACATTCATTTTTTCTTATCTTCATTGGCAACGCATCTTTCATAAATACACCACGAAAGTTTGGAATATGTAAATCTTTAGCGTATTTCGTTAATTCTATATTGGGTAATGCTCTGCGAGGTAGCTTTATTGGAAGTTTTTTTTAAAAGGTGCTAGGTATAATCCCATGCCTTTCTTGTAAGGTCGTAAGTACAATCCTTTTCCTATTGCAGCCTGCTCCATAGCTATGTTGTGTCTTTTATCTTCCTCGAGTTTTTCTTTTGCGGCCTTTGCATCATTAACGGCCTTTGCATCATTAACGGCTTTTGCAATTCCTGCAGCACCACCTCCTATACTTCCTAAAGCACCTAATGCTGCAAATATAGGTAAAAGGAAAGGTAGAAAACCACCTGTTTTTGGCATAGGAATAATCCGTTTCTTTGGTAAAGACAGTTTTGTTGTTCCTATTGATGATAAAGCTTGTTTGGCGACTTTAATAAGATTATTAGAATTACTGCTTTGAATGCCACGTCGCGCTCGTTGTACTGCATTATTAAAACTTAACGTATTCTTACGCACTCCCCTACCATGTTTTCGATTGGGGCGTTTCTTTCTGCGTAAGCCCATTCCAAGTTTAGTTTTTGCTTTCATAGTGCCAGCCACACTTAATGCGGTAATTTTTTCACCAACTGAAGAATCACTTGCTTTAAATCGCTGATAAGCTTTTTCTGCCAACACTTTATCTGCTTGATGTCTGCTCGTTAAATCCTTAGAACGTGAATATGCGATATCATGCTCCTTACATGCCTCGTCTAGTAGGTTGACACCAGTATCACCGCTTGCAAGTCGTTTAGATAGTTTTGTTCCTGGGCCACAATAGTTGTAGCCTGGTATATGTAATTCGAAAGGTAGGTTATTAATAAGACTATTAACAAAGCCTGACCCTGTCTTTGCTCGTCTTCGTTTATGATTAACTGTTGGTGTGTTGTGTACAAGCATTATATAACCTCTCGAAGGTTCTATATGTAACTGGTTTTTCGGCAAAGTGCCATCTTATAAATAGTGCAGATGAATGATTGGTGGTGCAGTTCCTTATATACAGTTTTACGATGAAGATTGAAAAGCAAAGTGTTACGTTACCAATCATTAACCAGGACGTGTCTTCATTGGAAAACAGTTATCAAAAACACGGTAAACTATTTGGAGGCTTATCCAAGCGAGGGGAGTAGTGGCAGTGGAAAAACAAATTTATTGGTTACATTACTTTCACATCCCAATGGACTCCGATTTGAGAATGTTTACCTTTATTCAAAGTCCTTGTACTAACCAAAATATGAATATTTGAGAAAATTATTGAAACCCATGAAAGAAATAGGTTATTTTGAGTTTAATGATGGGGAAGATGTTTTATCAGCTCAAGAGATCAAACCCAATTCGATTATTATTTTCGATGATGTAGCTTCTTGTAATCAAAATATTATGCGAGATTACTTTTGTTTTGGACGCCATAAGAATACTGATTGTCTTTATCTATGTCAGACATATTCATCCATTGAGAAAAGGTTAATTCGAGACAATGCTAATTTAATAGTTATGTTTCATCAGGATAATACAAACCTCAAGCATATTTATGATGATCACGTAAGTGTCGATATGTCATTTCAAAAATTCAAAGATCTTTGTTCTTTAAGCTGGCGAGAACCATATGGATTTGTAGTGATAGATAAGGACTGTGCAATAAATAATGGGAGATATAGAAAAGGATTTGATAACTACATTACACCATAAGATATATAATACATAAATGCGTTGAGTGAGACACAATGTTTGTCAATATTTCACAGTGCAAAGATGGATAAAAAATTAGCTAAAGAGTTAATAAAAACTAGAAGATCAGTGAGACAAAAATATCTGCCTCTAAAATCTGATATCGCACAGTCACAAGCTCAGCTGGAAAAAGGTTATAAGCCTATTACCGAACCATTACAAAAATTTTTGCAAAACATAAAATCTGAGGTAGTACTTAAAAAAGAGCCTGAAGAAAGTGAACAAACCAAAACTCCTAAACGAAGGTACAGCTCTACACCTAAAAAATCTCCAGTTAATATTTTAAATAAATATATGCCTGCATTACCTATGACAGGACTTACTTTTTTGGAGGATACTTATCAATTTGATCCAATCAATGCACAGAATTCTACTGTTGTTGATGAGCAGAATAGTAGTGATTTAATTAATGAGGAGGTTGAAAGAAGTCGCATATACATGCAAGAATTGTCAAAAACCAATTTCCGAATTAGAGATTGTTGGTAAAGACATAAAAGTGAAAAATATAGTATATCCTGGCACCGTTGGCCTGTATGAATTACTGTTTAAGAAAAGTCCTAAGGCGATTAATCAGACAGAATTAGATCATTATATGGATATATTAAAACGCACCAATACCTATCGCAGAAATTTCGATCCTAACGAGCAAATTCAGCACAAGAATACAGCAAAATATAGAACAATAATAAGGCCATATTTAGTAGATAAAGGTATACTGAAATCTATGACGAAGACTTTTCAAAGGACATCATCATTCTCCAAACCAGTACCTCCAAATACTAGATCTCAAAGTAATATTCGTCCTAGAACTCAATCATTTAAGCAGCCTACAAGAGGTGGAATGCTGGACTTGTCTAACAAAAAAATCGATTACGTGTATTATGATGATCCCAATGAGTTAATAGATAGATTAAGGCTTTTAGTGGCTTCCCAGATGGCCGGAAATGATGGACATAAAATGGAGCTTCTCTCAATAGTCTCAGAATTGCGTGAATTACGTATTATTAAATAATGGTCACATATCATCATCTGTTCAGTATAAATCTAGCCAGTAAAGGTAACACAATGCCTATAGATAAATTTGGTAGACATATGTTTGCGTACAATATTAAACCTTATCCCACGTCATCGTTTTTAACTGCACCTACAGATACTAGTACTCTGTCTAGCCTATGTCTTATACAAATCAGAGGTATGGCACAGAAAATACCAAACAAACTTCGAACTTATACATTTTACGTGTTAGATGATGGTACTGTAACATATACGTTACCTATTTCAGGTATAATTGAAAGTATAAATTTACCTAATGCCGTTACAATGTTTTTAAACAATGACAATTATGATCCAGACAATAAAAGCTTTAGTAAAGGAGATAATCTTTCATTTTCGCTTCCACAAGTAGATCCAACGCTTGCGCTTTTTGTAGAAATTGTACTTCGCTGTCCATTAGTGAATAATGAGTAACCTAAAGTTAGAAGTAGTTAATGAATTACATAAACCAGCCAGAAAAAATTTTCGAAGAAGACATGTAATTATTAAAGGACTAAATGACTTTATTCAAGCTGATCTGGTTGAAATGATTCCGTATGCTAAAAATAATAAAGGCAATCGATATATTCTTGTTGTTATAAATGTATTTAGTAAATTTGTATGGGCTCGATCAGTTAAGAGAAAAAGCGGAAAAGATGTAACAGATGCAATACAAACAATTTTATTAGAAATGAAAATCAAGCCGAAAAACCTTCAGATAGATATGGGTAGAGAGTTTTACAATAAACCATTTAGAGAATTAATGAATAAATTTAAAATTAATCACTACAGCACTTTCTCCAATTTAAAAGCTAGTATAGTAGAAAGAGCAAATCGCACCTTAAAAAATTTAATGTGGCGGCAGTTTAGTTTTCAAGGAAACTACAAGTGCTTAAATCTTTTACCAGATATAGTTAAACAATACAATAACGCAATCCACCACACTACGCAGAGAAAGCCGATAAACGTTACTGAAAAAGATGAAAAATATTTATTACAAAGTGCCTATGGATATTTAAAGACTGTAGATCCACGTAAAAAGAAATTCAGTAAAGGTGAACATGTAAGAATAAGTAAATATCGGGAAGCTTTCTCGAAAGGATATACTCCCAATTGGTCAAATGAAGTTTTTAAGATATGGAAAGTACGCAATACAAATCCCACCACTTACATTTTGGAAGATCAAGAAGGAGAACAAATTGAAGGAGGCTTTTATGAACACGAACTCCAGAGCGTTAAATATCCAAATATTTATTTAGTTGAGAAGGTTTTAAGAAGAAAAGGAGATAAGCTATATATAAAATGGTTAGGCCTAAACAAGAAACACAACTCTTGGATAAATAAGAATGAATTAGTATAAACATGTAAACATTTGTATGTACTAAACTTAAATAAAACAAATTTCATTTATTATATGTCTTTTATTTCACCGTAGTCGAATACTCTGATATAAGGCTCCAATTAATAAAAACCTGGGCAAATTGGTATTCAGATTTATACGCAGCAGAATTATTTCCAACACTTCAGTACCCAGTGACTAGTTTCTATATTAAGCAGTATATTAATATCCAAGGAAAACGTGAAAGTATGAATGTAACTCTAGATGATATTTACAGGAAACTCGTAAATATAGAAGAAAAACAAGACAAATTGTTATAGAAGAAATAGAAGAATAGAAGAAATCAAAAACAAACAAATAAAAACCGATGACAAAATAGAACTGTTAGAGAAAGAAAATCAGACACTTCAGAGTAAAATAAAATTCTTAGAAAAAAAGGACAGAAAGAACAATGTGGTTATTTTCGGGATGGAACCATCGGATGATGTATTGCAAGATACGGTATATACAATAAAAAGATATTTAGAAATAGATATACAAACCAGAGACATCAACAACATCTACTACCTAGGTAATAAAAATGGGAAGCAGCACATTAAACTGGAATTCACGAATTATATTAAAAAACAAGAAGTACTAAAAAACGCTAAAAAACTCAAAGGTACAAACATATACATTGCACCAGACCTGAATGAAGACGAGAGAGAAGTGTCGAAGCTGCTACGAAAACACCAAAAAAAGCCTGGAGTCAAAATCTTCAAGCGAACATAAAAAATAATAAGCTCTATATAAATGAAGAAGAATTTACCTACGAAAAACTATTACAACTAGAAACAGAGGCAGAAGAACAAACAGAACCAAACCCACCACCCATAATCAGTAAGGAACCAGAAAAGAGGCCAAAAACGCAAATTGCTCCTCAAAAAGTCGAAAAAAAAAAACGAAGCAAAATACCCTACAAGACAGCAGAAAGCAAAGCCGTAACTATTGTCTGTCTATTTTATCTTGATCTGTGTAAATTATTTATCTACTCATCTATTTAGGTTTTCATTTTTTAAATTTTTTATTTAGATTTTAAAATTTTTATTGTAGCTTTAATTAATAAATAAACATTGGAATTTTAATAATTCACAGTAATACAAGTTACAATTCCCTGTGTTCTTAAATATGGATAAGTACATAAGAGACTTCAAAATAAATACGATTGAAACAAGTGTAGTGGAAAATGCAGTACAACTAAATAATATTTTAGACAATGAATTAAACAATGTCCTGCTTATTTTTCACAGTAATATCCGCAGTATAAACAAAAATATCGATGAATTAAAAATACTCATCAGAGAAATAAAAAACGATTTAGATTTTATAGTTCTTTCTGAAACTTGGAGGATTAATAAGATTTCTTTGTACAATATCGATGGGTATAATATTATTTATAATGAAGGTGAACTAAATCAAAATGATGGTCTCGTAGTCTACATAAAAAATACCATTACATATAAAAACAAAATTATTAAAGTGGGAGACTTAAAAATTATAGAAATAAATACAGTTTTTAGCAATAAAAACCTAACAATATCAGCTCTGTATAGACCACCATCAACTTGCGTCAATACATTTAATAATCATTTACATGACTATCTGCAAAGTGTGAAAAAAAATACTGAACTTCATGTGCTAGTCGGGGATATAAACATTAATATATTAGAGGAGGAAGAACATGTGCACAATTATTTAAATGTTATGGGGGAGTATGGGTTCATATCAGCCATAAATAAATACACTAGAATACAAGGTAACTCGAAAACATGCATAGACCATATATTTGTTAAAAATAACAGCGAGGACTATAAATATAAACCAGTAATAATAGAAACTTGCATCACTGATCACTACTCCTCGGTACTTCAAATAATTTCACCTGAAAAAAAAATGAAATTATTAATAAAATGAAATATAAAAACTATTTGGACAAACATAAATTACTATCTCACTTGGAAAAAGAAAACTGGCATGAAGTATATTCTGTAAGTGACGTAGACAGGGCCACAGATTTGTTCATTGAGAAACTGAAGTTTTATATAAACATATGTACAAAAGTTATAAAAATAAAACAAAAATTTATTTAAAAAAAAGACTGGATAACGAACGGCTTGGTTGCCTCAATAAACAAAAGAAATACACTACACAGGAAAATGAAAAATAATCCCAGCCTTGAAAATATCACTGAATACAAACACTATAGAAATAAACTCAATGAATTAATTAAAAACGCTAAAATAAATTATTTTCAAAATAAAATAAACCAAAATAAAAACAATGCAACAAATCTGTGGAACTGCCTAAAGGAAATTTCACACAAAAATAAAAAAAAGGACTTCTATGAAATTAGGTGTACGGAAGGCAATATTTGCACAGATAAGAAGCAAGTGGCTAATGCTTTTGTCAATTATTTTACCGAAATTGGAGAAAAACTAGCAAATAAAATAAAGGAAGCCGGACAAACTAAACCTACAGACAATAACCAAGATAACATGCCAAATTCACTTTTTCTCACCCTCACGGATGAGAATGAAGTAATGGAAACTATAAGTAAATTAAAAAACAAAAAATCTCCTGGCATTGATAACATAAGAACCGAAACTCTAAAAGATGTAGCTCAGTTTATTGCAAAACCTTTGGTATTTATAATTAACTTAGCTTTCGAAAAAGGCAAATGCCCTTCTGCATTTAAATTTGCCGTGGTACAACCTATACATAAAAATGGAGACGAGATGGACGTGGCTAATTACAGACCCATCTCTTTAATATCAAATGTGGCAAAATTATTCGAAATGTTACTAAAAAAGCGTCTTACTAACTACCTAGATAAATATAATGTACTTTCGAATAACCAGTTCGGTTTCAGGCAGGGCAGATCGACGGAGGATGCCATAGTTTATTTAACAGCAAAAATTAGTAAAGCTATTGATGAAAAAAATCCAGCATTGTGCATCTTCGTCGATCTGGCCAAGGCGTTTGATACCGTTGACCATATCAAACTTTTACGCGTATTGGAGAGCATTGGCCTCAGAGGAACTCCATATAAACTGATTGTTACGTTCACATGAGAACTTTACATATTTTTGTGAAATTCCTGTATAACACACCTAAAGAACAAGAAACACTGTACAAGTATTTACCATCTCAGAGTTGTTTAGGCCCAGACATACTATTATCATACACAATATGTTTAGGTTTAAGATCAATACCTTTTTGTATACTTTAATTTAAGCATAATTTGTTATCTATGTTAGCAGTTTTTGTCGACGACGCATTAACAATGAGGCTTGATATATATATTTCTACAAATAACGCGAAACCATCAATCACATTTAAATATGACTTTGCCAATTGAGTCTACCTTACACACATTACAGTAGGTAGTATAGTGGGTTGCATAGGAGTATGTCTACCCTAGATTTGCAAATCTAGTTATTTGATATCTAGAAGTTTCTGATTTATTATGATATGGCAGCATTAGTCTAATTGGAGGGGATCATACCTTATTTATTGTCACGGAGAGAGATTTAGTTTTAATTTTCAGTTTTGTGGCAGTTTCATCAGTTTCTCCTAAGTCACGATAATTAATTGAGCAAACACTTTGCTCCCTTTTGATATTGTCGGGTTTTACTTTAGTGAAAATAACAGGAAAAGGTAACTAAAATTATTTGTTAATTTTATTTCTTCAATATTTGACGGCTCGAAGCCATATCTTCATTTCTGCCATTTTTATATCATAATTGTGTAATGATAGTCTCAGTTTCGCAAACACATATTAAACAAATTCTCTTTTCTTTTGAAAACGTAGGAGTTTTGCTGCCTTGTTATTTAATCACTTTTTTTATTTAATAACGTTTTTATTTAGTTTTTTTTATTTAATTACGTTATTTATTTAATTGATTTTATTCAATTTTATAAATTATTTGTGGACACCACGTGGGTTAGTAGATTAACCTAGTCAAATCATCTGGAATCCACATGAACACGTTTCCGTGTAAGCAGATGAATATTCAATAAAATATGGAAATCACTTTGGTTCAGTTCAGTTTGCCAGGATAAATAAAAGTCTTATACAACTCATAACAATAGTCCATTAAGTATAGTCAATTTGAGGTCAAGTCAACTTTAGTTTAGTCAATACAGCAAAACACCAACGTATTCGAACAGGTGTCCGAGAGATCAAAGCACAGAGCCGCCCGAGTTAATGAGGTCGCTGACAAAGATTGCCGGAGTTCATCGGAATCCATTTTGTAACGTCCATTCTTCCTGGGACCGGTGAGAAAGTGTTAAGTTATGATTTTCTCTAGTTAAGTTGTGTATCTTTATTGCATAAAGACATTTCATTTTCATCGATAAATATTTTTTTTATATGAAGTCATTAATTGCTTATCAATTTTTTGTAACCTAAAAATTCAGTATTTCATTGCATTTGATTATTATTTTAAGAATTCAATAACGTCAGTATTATTTATATTGAACTAGTCTTAGTAATAATTCACGAAATTAAGTTTTTTATACTATAAGATTTTTGATAATTTTTTTGACTATAACCATTTAATTTGTCTGAAATATAAAATTTTTGTCATCTTTGAGAATCTGCCTAAAATAAATTGTGATTTTTTTTATCTGAAACGCATCTTCTCATTTTATTTGTTTGTGTCTGTCCCTTGAGCGACCTAATCACTCCACAGCGGTTGGTTTTATCACTCACAGGGTAGCTTAAAAAGCTCATACTTTTCTGTGGATGGCGCCCCTTTTAACATCTTAAATAAAAACTACCCCTGAGTGATAAGACAGACTGGTTTGGTATAAATATCGTGAAGATATTAATTTGCACTCTAACTCACCTAAAAGACATACAAAAAGAAACGAATCCACGATCCAGCCACGCAATAATCAGCATATATCCGTTCGTAAACCGGTTCAACTGCGTGGATCACTCGCATGTACAGGATGCGCGTAAACACCTTGTAACATGCGTTTAAACAGGTTATCGGCCGGTAGTTCTTTGGGTCAGACAAATCTCCGTTCTTCGGGATCAGCACTGTCCGCCCCTCGACAACCCAAGAAGGAATTTGCTGCTCCCCATTTAGCCATGAATTGAAAATTCTGGCCAAATGGTGGTGGGTACTGGGTAATTTTTTCCACCAGTAGTTATTTATCCCATCGGGACCTGGAGCAGCAAAGTTCTTAGAGCCCTCAAGAGCTCTTCGAACCTCTTCTGGAGTTATCGGTTGGCACACCTCGTTTGGTTGTTGAAGCCTTTGACAGAAGGCTTCAAAGTGTGCCAGGGCTGGAGAGTCCCGGTTGAGTGGAAGCTTCTCCTCGTAAAGTGTTTTCCAGAAATTTTCCACCTGATTTACAGTCGGCGGATTCTCTGCAACACGTGGAGGCGGTTCGAAAAGGCGCGAGGGCTTTTGGCGGAAGAGTTTATTTTCCGCCAGCCCCCTCGCCCGCCTCACTAGTGATTTTTTACAAACCACTATTATTATTATTATTATTATTATTATTATTATTAAGTTTTTGTGAAAATTGATATTGTTAACGCCCTGTACATTTTTTAATAAATATTTGTAAAACTACATGTGGTTTATTTTCCATTACATAAAATAAGTAATGTTTCCTGGACTAATTTTATAAAATAATTTTTACTTTAACACTCAGTTTATGTTTAATCATTTTATTACACTAAAATAGAATTAGAATAATATGTATTTTATTTCACACAGCCCTCTACATTAATCACGTATTTTCAAACTGCTTTCAGTTTGTAAGTTATTTATTGTCTCCTTGTAACATTATAACGCGAATTGATACACATACGACATATGTGATTCTATTTTTAGTCCGTATTTGACCCTCGTGGCAGGAGAACGGTTTAAATGCATCGTGAATTGTTTGTTTTGCAAAATGTAACATTATTCATTAAATATTTACCTGATCCATTTACCTTAGCGTGTTTTGTGAATGTGTGTTACCTCTACGATATATCTGTTTGGTGGGCGTTTTGTGCCTCTAAGAATATTTTGTGAATATTTTGTGAATATTGTTCTGTGAAATAAAAATAATGTGAAATAGTGCGAAGTGGCAGTGTTTATGTTTTCTTGGATACCATTTGTTTTTACATTGGATTACCATTGGATTACCTATAAGGTATCGCATTAATGCAAATTTATAAACACATTGTTTAGAAAGATTTTTTGGCTGTTTTAAAAATTTATTATTTTTTTGATGCTGATGTAATACTGGAATCGTGTAAATTTTAGTACACATGATTTGGGATTGGAAAAATGCTTATTTTTTCCACTGAAATTATTTCGAAATTTTTAATGGGTATAGTGGTCGGACCATAGGTATTCATTGACTTATAGGGAGCGTGTATTCATGGGTGGTCAGAAATGCATATTTTTTCTGAGGGAGGCCAAAAACTCCTTGTGAGAAACTAGTCAGTTATCAGACAGCTGCAAAAACATAGTGGGAGGTCAAAAAATACTTCCCGTGTGAACGTGACCTTTCAAGCTTAATGTTATCACATGTGAACAACTGCAATAACATAATGGGGGGTCAAAAAATACTTCCCGTGGGTGTCTGACCTTTTAAGCTTAATGTTATTACTTGTGGACAGCTGCACATGGTGGGAGGGCAAAAATTAAACTGAACTTTTACCAGATGTAATGAGTCATCGATCTATGTCTGGTATTGTCGTGAGAATCTAACCTTTGGTTTCACCAGATGCTTTTTGTCTGATGTTGTCGTGAGAACAGTAGTTTTTAATTGGTTCCCCCAGACATAGGTCACTGACATAGGTCATTCACCTTTCACCAGATGCTTGACACTTGTTCACCAGCTTTTTCATAGCTTTTGATTGGCTGAACACAAAAAAATGAGCCGCTCCACCAGCTCTTTCATAGGTTTTGATTGGCTGAACACTAATGTTCAACTCTCCGCTCCAGTGGCTTTCTTATTAGATAACTACTAATATTTTTTGAAAAACGTTTTTTTTAAATTGAAGGTTACCGTTATTTTATGTATTTGTTTGTTAATTTAAGGGTGAAGGGAAAAATGTATTACTTCCACTTCCAGTGGAAGTGAATTAGGAAATCCAGGATCTTTAATTGGTGATGATCAAATTTATAATGTAATTGTTACAGCTAGTAACGGCAAAAATTGTTATTGTTCAGAATGTCATGAAACGTCGAGATTTTAAGTTTGAGTGAGAAAAAAATGTCTGTCTGTCTGTAACTTTTTTTGTACGCACGTTTACTCTGGAACTGTTTAAGATATTGACTTGAAATTTGGAACACATATGTACTTTAACGAGATCTGGAACTAGATTATATTTTCATCTTATTCCGTCAAAAGGTTGGGGGGTAAATTGGGGTAAATTTGGGGTAAATACGTAAATCAAGCAGGTACGAGTCCATAAAATTGGTATTTAGTGTATACAAGAGAAGCTAAGGTCTCAAAAAAATTTTTGGCATTAGCTACCCCCATTACCACCTCACCATTATCAAAGGGGATGAAAAAAAATTGTGATTTAGTATGTGTACAAGAATCGGAAACCTCAAAATATTTTTTTATTTCATTCACCCCCACTTTCACCCCCCTATCACCACCCCCACCCCATTACCGATGTGGGGTATCGTTTTATGGGCTTTTGGGGTAGAGGATTTCAAATATTATATTATTAAAGTTCCATAAACAGTTATTTCCACATACAAAATTTTTCGTTGTGAGTGACTTGGATAGAAAATCCGGATGTGGAAGTAGTGATTCCTTGGGCAGCGGTTTTTTAAAGTATTTTTTAGTTAAATTAAGAGTGAAGGAAAAAGAAATTTTTACATATTTTTTGGTTAATAGTCTAAGAGCCAGTGAATTTTTTTGGTAGCAATTTTTGCAGTCAGCGAACATCGATAGAATTGTTCAGTTAGTGATTCTAAGAAGAAAATCGTATATTATATATAGGGCCTTTCCGATGGGTTGAGTCAGAAAATGGCTTTGAAAATACAAATGCGTTCCACTTTTCTTGCAATAATGAAATTGGTTCTACTAACAAGTCGTACACTAAAATCAAGTAAAAAATTAGTCTGGCTAATCTGTAGGCTTAGTAAATATGTCTGGCATGTGAAAAACTGAAGTAATAGAGGTTTTTACTTCGAAATAATGTCATATGAATTAGATTTCGTTCTTTTTTCGCAACATAATAAATACATCAAAGAATGTTTCTGTATTATGCGAGGGTTTGCTAATTTATAGGGGGTGAATGATGAACTAAAGAAAAAATTCATTGCAGCTGAAAGAGAAGCCAATTTTGAGAAAAAAGGTTCCATGCAACTATTCATATACATTGATATTCTTTAAGTTATAACGACTAGAAAATTTGTATTTTAGCTTGAAAAAGGTTTTTGTCAAATAACGAGAGGTATTACATTGAGCGAAAACAGGCTAGAGACAAATAAGAAAGCTGCTAAATTGAGGATGAATTTCGTCTTAATTTTAATTTCTGTAGAATTAATGGTTTCGGAGATATGGAATAATAAAGATGGCGTCCGAATATTTATAAAATGAAGTATTTGGTTTAAATGTTAAATATCTTAGAAACTATGGCACTAATGTTAATAATGCTAACGAGTAAAATGAAAGTCTATAATTAAGTTACACCACAAGAATTATTTATTATTTTTTATAAGTACCTGGTACACCCACTATAGCGGTCCAAGCGTTTCCCACATGAACTTTATTGCAGTGATTCGGGTTTCTCTTACTCCATGATGCACCAGTTCAATTATTGAGGAGCAAATTTTCAAAAGGGAATAACAATAATTGTGCTTTTAAATTACAGTGTTATCTGAATTAAATTCTCTGTACAAAATATGTGATGGTCAGAAAGAAATAACTCCCCTGTATGTGAGATAAGAGAAAAGTGAATTTGTAATCAAAAGGGAGTAAATCCGATTTATTTTGGTTTTCAAAAGGGAACAAAATTTTTTTCGTCATTAAAAGGAATTACAAACTAATGCAGTGCAATAAAGTTAGTAGGTATGCTTTTTAGAGGGCAGAATATTTACTAGTGAAATATTTTTGCATCAGACACCAGCCGAAAAACTTATTACTGATCAAAGAAGCTCTCATGCCAGCCACTCCACACCACTTGCAGACTGCAGTTTCGAGCTATTAGCTCTCGTCAGAGCAAGGTAGGTCTGAGATGGCTGGAACGAGGCACTTGTTCACTCTTGGTAAAACATGATGCAATCGAAACTTTAGCGTTTTGGGTCAATACACAGTTATTGCACTTAACGCGGCCAGGCTCGTAATTTGTAATTCAGCGCTCGGCAGGGAATTAGTCCGGAATATATCTGCTGGGTTCCAGTCTGGTTTTTTATTCCTTATATATTTAATGAAACGTATAGAGGAGTTCGACAAAAATATTTCACTAGTAAATATTCTGCCCTCGAAAAAGCATACCTACTAACTGTGCCCATGTCAGAACTACTGCTGTTTCGATTGTAATGGACATCAGCCGCTAGATGGAACCTGCCATTTTTGTTGCATGTCGTGGTTTTATAAATCTCGTCATGTACCAAGAGTGAACAAGTGCCTCGTTCCAGCCATCTCAGACCTACCTTGCATTGACGAGAGCCAATAGCTCGAAACTCCAGTCTGCAAGTGGTGTGGCTGGCACGAGAGCTCCTTTGATTAGTATTCCTAATCAAAGGAGCTCTCGTGCCAGTCTTTCGGCTGTCTGATGCAATCGAAACTTTAGCGTTTTGTGGCAATACACGGTTATTGCACTTAACGCGGCCAGGCTTGTAATTTGTAATTCAGTGCTCGGCGGGGCATTAGTTCGGAGAATAGCTGTTGATTGCAGTCTGGTTTTTCATTCCTTATATATTTAAGGAAACCTATAGAGGAGTTCGACAAAAATATTTCACTAGTAAACAGTGCAATAAAGTGCAGTGATTCAGTTATAACACTCGTTGTAACTATTATTAAAAGTTGTTTAAACAATTCAGTTACTATGGAAATTAGTGGGTGAAGCGAATGCTGAAGGACGAGGAACACGAGAAAGACAAATAAGTCTATATAAACGCGACGAAAACAAAAGAGTGAGGTTAGAATTAGAGAGAGAATTATTACATGTTAATATGTACTAATTTTGTTCCTTATTTTTAAAAACAGATGCGTGGTTTAACAGAATTTAAGAGATCATGCAAACATAGGGGCGCTGCGTACGAATTTGATAAAATAAGGAGAAATTCAGTGGCTATGGCAGGTCGTAAATTCTTCAAAGACCCCAATAAAGTATCTCAAGACACTAAAATCTCACATAATGCTTAATATTAAAACTCCAAAAAGGCGGGAAGTAAGGGAATCAAAAAACTCCAATATAAATTTCAAGTAGAGTACAAAGTTTGGGCGGACGGAAAATTCAGAAGAGTTTTCCAACAATTCCTTCGAGTAGTTTTCGATATTTCCAACAAGCGTTCTTGGATTTTAGTTAGAAATACTGTAAGTGGCACTGATATTAAATAGAATGGCGGTGGTGACAGAAAATCTGCGAAAAATGAAGAACGGAGGAACGAAGTGAAGAAGTTCATTAATTTATTACCTGCTTCGGAGAGCCATTACAATCGAAAAAAATCAAGAAGATTGTACTTGTGAGCTGATTTAAATATTTCTAAATTATGGAGAAAATGTAATGAGCAGGTCGAAGAGTAAAACATTCATTTTTTCAAAAAATTTTTTAAAATCTTTTAATATTCATTTTGGAAGTCCTGCTAGCGACGTATACAGCCTGTGTTGTCTGAAAAATTTGATTAGATCAACTAAAACTGTTTGAAAAACAAAATTATATCACTAAACATAGAGTTCACATATTAAGGGCGCAACAATTTTCTAAAATGAAAAAGGAAACGCCACCAAATAACGTGTTGTTATGTTTTGACATGCAAAAATGCAACCACTTCCAAAATTGCCCATTTCGGAACCGTTCCATTTCCATCAAACTTCCTATTATAACGTTGGATTTGTCGATTTGGAAGATTCCAAATCATACATCTAGATACGCACCGAAGACCAAGATAAGAGAGGGGCGGCTGAGCTTAGTTCAGCCTTATTGGATTTTTTGAAAAATTTGGAATTTCTCGAAGACTGCAAAACTCTGAGTCTTTTTTCAGAAGGATGTGGAGGACAAAACTATATTATTCATGCTCTTATCTATTGGTTAGAAAAACATGCCCCACAAAATTTGGAGGAGATAGTGTATCCTGTTCGAGGATACTTATGTCTTCCGGCAGATGGGCTGTTTGGCAGAATCGTAAAAGAACTGCGTATATACAGTACAATCATAGATGACGACGTATGTCAAACTCTACTAAAACCGTGCAATAGTGAGGAAACTTGGAGACGATTGGAGTTTATGAGATATTAAGAAACTTTTAAACAAAATGAAGAAAGCAGGTGGCATATTGTCCATGAAAAGAGTTTTTCTAAAAGAGGGGAAAGAAGTGGAAAGTTATTAAATGGAAAAGAAAGGAACTGAAGGATAAGAGAGACAAGAAGGAGAAAAGCAAAGAAAATAGTGAGAAAGATTAATGAAAATACGATTCTATTTAAAATGGAGCCTTACTACCGAAATAATGATATGTCAAAAAGTTACACCCCCGTTTTAAAAAATGGGTAGAATATTACCAATTTCATCTTGAGGACACAAAGAATACCTGCGAAGAAACTGAAAACATTAATCTCTCTCATGGAATGCTTATAACGCCAATATAACGCCAATTGGAAAGAAGCCAAAGAATATGCGTGGTGTCAAGAAGTTCTGTGTAATAATAGGGATGAAAACAACGACGACGAATACGCCATTTGCGATTGCACGGAAGACGATTGTTTCTTAGTAATATGATTTTGAATATCTTTTTTCTGTGTAGAAAAATATTTTTTTATATTGGAAATAAAAACCATTTATTATTATTATCTTTGTATTTTTAAAAATGTTAAATCAAACATTCTGATAATTTTCTTCCATATGAACTTTTTTACATTACTCTTTTGATTAAAAAGAAATAAATCCATCCTATTTTTGGCTATTGTGAAGTTGTCACGGAATTGCGGCTTTCTCCACACAGATATTTCAGGCAGCTAAGATTCATATTTTCATTTAATAATGCCTTTATTGCATATTTCTAAACACAGAAAGGATAGAATATTAAATATGGATATATAACATAAATGTTTGGACTTAAATTAATGCATTCTAATATAAAATGAAGGATTTAAAAAGAAAAATTTTTCTTCAGAGAAGAGGAGAGGAAAGAAAAACAAAAAGCAAAACCAAACAATTTATGAGAGTGTGCGTGATGAATTATTTATTATTTTCGAAGAATTTTTTTTTAGTGTATTTTTGTTTCCTTTTCATTAAGTCTTGGTGAAGATCGGCTTGGTTGCTTATCAACAACTGAATTTGCAAGTTTTCGTTTTTTTTTTGGTCAAATTTCCGTTATTTTCAAGTACGTATTCTTCTTTGTTCGGCTCAACTTGATTGTATATGATCTTCAATGGTGTGAGTGGAGCACGGCAGTGCTCTTAGTTTCTAAATTTTCTGACATATTGTCATTAATTTCGAGTTCATTGTCACTATCTCTCTCATTCAATATTATTTCTTCAGCATTGTAAATTTCATCATTTATGTACAACTTTTCACCTTTTATATACGCGTTTAATTTCTTACCACGTGCTTCGTTTAAATGTTGACGTAAGATTTTTTGTTTTTGTTTCGCCCACACACCCTGTATATAGGTGTATACATAGTGTAGTTTACATTTAATATTTTTATGAAGTAGTGAAATAATTTAGTTTAATTTGGACTTGTTTCATTATTATTTCGGTTAGTTTAGTTTTTGCAATGCTTTCCTATTGGTTGCAATCGACAACATCACGAGGTACGACAGATCCAATTGCAGATTTGTAACGAGAACGAAGAGATACTATTGCACTTGGCGAGTTGAAGTCACGTCTTCCTAGTGAATTTATTTATTTAAAACCTTTGAATATTGTGCACTACCTTCAATTTGGGAAAACTACTCCTGCCACCTACCAAGAGACCTCCACATTGCACGAACGAGCTGCATGGAAAACTCGTTAAGTCTTTTATTGTTTTTCCTATTATCTTCAAAAACATATTTATTCAACCTTTCTTCTACATTTTTATCATTAACATTTTGGTCCTTCGAGCAGGATATTGAAAATCTTGTTAAAGATTTGTTAATATCATAATATATTTTAAGTATAACAGGTCCACTTATACATTGTTTATTCATTATTAGCCTCTATTTATCGTGACAATTTGTATAGGGATTTCGTTCTTACTTAATTTATATTTAGTACCTACTTACACGCTTTAATTATATTATCAAATTTGTACATAGCCTTATAAATTAAACACTTACAGAGCGTGGTTTTTGCCAATTTTATTTTTAATTTGGTGTATTTAATTTAAAGTCTGCTGTCGACTTTTTATATATTCTTTGGTACATGGTATAAAATATAAAATATTAGTACGGTATTTTATTCAAATTTAGCTACTAATTTATTGCAGTTTAATAGTTTGGTACTTTATGGTTTAAATTTTATAATTAATAATACTTATAAACATTTTTTATTGCTAATTATATATTTATATACAGCATTGAATTGTTACTTAAGAGTTATACAGGGTGTTTTATTGTTGTTGTGGCAAACAAACGGAATTTAATACAGGGTCTTTTTGCCATTTTTAACAAATTTTATTATTTGGTGCATTACCAATCTGGTGTAATCTACTTGTGGTCAATCCATTTACACTGTTTTCTGTGATAACTTCACTGCATTTTTCATAAACAAAAACAAATTTGTTATTCTCATTTTGGTATTTATTGATTTAATAGTTTATCTCGGTCATATATTTAAACTTTATTTATTTTTAGTTTACTAGTGATACTAATTGTTTTGTTCTTTGTTTATTTCATTTTTGAAATGTCTAACAAACTTAAACAATTGAAAGCACAAAGAGACATATGGCAAGATCGACTTGCTTATCTTAAAGAACGTGTTAAACTCGCGTTAGATGATGCAAATCATCACGATATGTTTAAAATCCTATATTCCGATTTAATAAATATTCAAGAAGAATTTTTACATCAACATAATGCAGTACTGCATGCGTTAGCTATCACAGAAAATCCAGACATAGCTGATGAAAAGGCAGTTTTAACTCAATTTGATGATTCCTTTTACATAATTAAATCGATTTATCAAAAATTATTTGAAAATCTTAACCTGCCGGTTGATCAGACCTAATGTCAAGTTACCTAAAATTAATGCACACAAGTTTGATAGTAACCTAAAAAATTGGCCGACATTTATCGATTTATTTTCTGCTTTGGTACATAGAAACAATTCTTTATCAGATGCAGAGAGAAGTTTCATTTTCTCTTATCATCCGTATCAAAAACTGCATTATCCATTATCAAAACTATTCCGTTAACAAATGAAAATTATTCAATTGCATTCAAAGCTTTAACTGATCGTTATCAGAATCTGCTGCTTGCTCTATTTACTGGCGAGAAATAACTAATGCTTCGAAAGTGAAGTCTGAAAGTGCTTCAGCATTACGAAATTTATTAGATTGTTTTTTCTGAAAACTTAGAGGCTTTAAAAAGCTTAAATCTTCCTGTTGATAGTTGGAGCTTTGTTTTATTTTACCTTTTGGAATCGAAATTAGATCAACCAACAGTTACACGCTTTGAACTGCAACATGCATCAACCAATATCTCCTCCTATTAGGAACTGATAAATTTTGTAGTAAAACAATGTACGGCACTAGAGTCAGTGGAAATTTCCTCATCTGTATCAATAAAGAAAACTAAAGAATTTAATTATAATAAAACTTCAAATTTTGATTCACCCAAACCTAACTAATGTTTGATAAATGCTAGAAATAATACACCTAAATGCGTTACTTGTTCTTCATCCCACCCTCTCTATAGATCCTCCTCATTTCTAGCTAAATTTCCCCTTGAAATATTTAATTTTGTTGAGCAAAAAAATTTGTGTAAAAATTGTCTTCTATCACACCGTATATTATCTTGCCGTTTACAGTCATTTTGTCGAACGTGTTTTTCGAAGTCATACTCTATTACATTTGAATACCAATAATTCTGCGGCGCCGACGGTGGCCTCTACTTCAAATCAGATTAGTATTCCTAATCCCACTTCTTCATAATTATCAGTCATTATCAGTTGATCCGCTTCCTTCAACCAGTTCAGACTGTTCACTGCCCAAAGACAAAAAATTTTGTGCACTGGATACTTGAAACTAGCCCTTCTACACGTACCAAGTTTCTAGAACTTGGTCATCTGTACGTTCTCTTCGACTCGTGCCGAGTGGAAGACCATGTCTGAGTTCTTCGATGCTATAAGTGCCAGAAGTACGGCCACTCTCAGGTGGAATGTCAAAGTGAAATTGCCTGTGCGAGGTGCGCGGGAGCGCATAAAACCCGTGAATGCAAGGAACCAAATACTCTTGTTAAATGCTCTAATTGCTCAATCGCTGGCCTCAAAGACTCAAAACATGAGGCGACTTCTGAGTCATGTCTCTTGTATGCCAAAAGGGTATCCAGTCTCCTGTCGAACATATATTATGGCCAGTAGAACCAATTTTATTTCGATCGGCAGCGCAAACCTTCAAGATGCCCGGACTCCCACGTCCGAAATTCGGGTTGTTGCAGAAGAAAGAAAGCTCTCAATTGTCCTAGTCCAGGAGCCTTAAGCCTTGGTAAATCTTAATAAATCTATACGTACTGTTCCTGGCTTTGACCGCAACACCCGCATCGTTAGGCACATGTCCAGCGCTCGGTTCTACTCGGCCATAATAGTTATGGACGACACTTGATGCCCTGGCTATTTCGGACCCTATAGCGATTGCAGAAATAACTCGAGGTTCCATGTCGTTATATGTGGTTTCCGTATACTTCCCACCTGGTCAAGACATCGATCCTTTTCTCCTGAGGTTGACCGATATTATTCACTTGGCAACCATCTCGTTCTTATCGCTGGTGACTTTAATGCCAAGGCCGAGTCGTGGTTCTCTGCGCTGGAGGATGAGAGGGGGTCCTTGGTGAAGGACTTCGTCGTTGCCAATGATCTCCACATCATCAATGGTTTTCCCACGACCTTTTCCAACTTGAATGGTGATAATGTTAGAGTCTATTTTCACATTTGGTAATTTCCGGAATTTTAGGTACGAATTTAGTTATTTTCACAAATTTTATATGCATTTGAGCATAGTGGTGCCATCTCTCGCCAAATAGATATTTCCACGCGAGTATACCTGGTCGCCCATTAGTGCCACCTGATGTTTTATTTCGGCCATTAAATGCGCTGTTTGTACAGGAAGTAGCCGGGAAATATGCGTTCGAATATTCTTTAAGAAAGCATGTTGTAAACTACCTTGGTAAAGCTTCCACAATGGCCAGTATTGTTAATTAAACTTCCTTTTGGTGTGTAGACTTATGAAAAGACGGCTTTTGGAGGATATTATGATAATATTTGTGCATGAAAACGGAAGGAAAATCTATTCAGAGTTGTGAGGTACGCCGTGAATTGGAAATTCTGAACGTACCAACGGAAGGTGCGAGAATGACATTTGATAAGGGGACATCTTTTTGGTCATTTTTCTTTTTGCTGGCTAGAAAGTTGAGTCGTGTAAGTACGCGTTTTAGCAATATTGTAAGTTTTAATCCATCTATGGGATTTAATATTCAGCATGACAAAATTAGTCGTATTTCCATTTTGGTATTTGAGTATCGTTTTTTGGGGAGAACAACTACGAATTAAATCAATTTTCTGAAGCACGTGGCATCTTTCGAATGCAAGATTTCGGAGGACTATTCGACAGCAAAACATCTCAGGTACGTTTCTGAAACCCACTTCTGCCCTGCCAATGGACGTAAGTCCATCGCATATGCCGATGATCTAGCCTTCATGATTAGCGAGGACTCTAGGCGCCTTATCGAGGAGTAGCTTCGGCCTGTTTGCGTATTTTCAACAGCTGGTCATCTTCATGTAAACTGACCGTCTCAAGTAGTAAGACCAAGTATATGGTCTTTGGAGCGCGCTTAGATAGGAACCCCACGGTTCGCCTGTCTCTAGTTTTGAATTCATAAAGTACCTTGTCATCGTGCTTGATGCCCGCCTGGGTTGTCTCAACCATGTTGAATATATAGTCGGTAAGGTGAAGAACCTGTTCCTCAATCTGCCGACTTATCTGCCATACATGGTCTGCCCCTAGAAATGCCGCATTAGTCATCTATCAACATGCCGTTCTGCCGATATTAAGTTACGGCCTAAGCATCTGGCATCACCGTCTCCAACATTCCAGAGTGATGCGCAAATTCAGGGAGATACAGGCAGTGTCTTCGGTGTATGGTTAAAGCCTATAAATCGGTCCCTGTCGAGGCTCTTGACATTTTAGCTAGGGTTCCGCCGATCCATCTAGAACTAGCCAGATTACACGCTGTTGCGCTACTCCGATCAACAGTTCAAACTACCTTCTTGGGTGAAGGCATTGCCGTACGCGATCTCGGCTCCATGGCGGAGGCTCTTCGGCATATTGATATAATCTCTTCCTTAATCACTGGTAGAATGAGTGGACTGCATCTACCAACGGGAGGCACCTTGTAGTGTACTCACTTACCTATATGTGAATATTGATATATGGTTATAAAATAACAAACACATTATTAAAGCACACATTATTATTATTATAAAAATTATTTTTTATAATAATGTGTTTATTATCGTACTCAGATTAGATTAGGTTAAAGGGAGGAGCTGGCAGCTTGGCCTTGGCCATCGTGACCTCTGTGAATCTATTGTGGCGCTCCTAATCTGATTCATTTAGAGTTCCTTATTTAGCTTTATCCTTTGTACCAGACTCCATAGCCTTGATAGGGGCTCCTTAGTATAGCTCTCTGCCCTTGGCTTTCTCACCAAGTAGTTGGAATCTCAGTCTGGCTAGGCCTTCGCAATGGCACAGCACATGTACTGAGGTTTCTTCTTCCTCTTGACAGAATCTGCATGTTGCATCATCTGCCAGGCCCATTAGACTCATATGCCTATTGAGCCTACAATGTCTAGAGATTTATCCTGTACCCATTTATTAATGGATAATCGTTTGCATGGCTTAGCCACGCCACAAAAGGGTTCGGGACCTACCAGGGCATTAGATGTGCCTTCCGGAGCCAGTTCATCAGCCTTTTCATTTCCCCTGTGTCCCTCATGTCCTGGTACCCATGCCAGGGTCACTTTATTCTGACTTCCTAGGTCCGTAAGGGCGATAATATAGTCCCATACTAAAATGGCAATTGACTGGTTGACAGTTTCTTGCCTCATTATTTCTTTGCATACCACTGTATAGCGGCCACTTCTGCCTGAAATACTGTGGCATGTATTCCTAGACTTATCGGGATTTCCGTTTTCGAACTTATCCCGTAAATCCCAGCTCCTACCCCATGTTTTGTCTTGGAGCCGTCCGTATACCAGACTGTTTGTGCTGATATCGGAGGCCATTCTTCCTGTCCTCTCTGTCTGGTATTTTGATTTGAAATTTTTTATAGAAGTTATACTTTAGAACCATACTGTCCGTGGGCATTCCCAGAATGGGCTGCCTTCAGCTCTGAGTAAAACTTTTGGTGCTCTGTTCCGTGTTGCTGCTTTATGAGCGTTGTGCCTTGCATTAGCCTGTGCAACACTGAACGAGCTTCCCCTTGGATGAAAATGTGTAGTGGTGGTAGATCTAGAAGGACCTCCAAAGCAGCCGTGGGAACAGTTTTTATGGTCCCCCGTGGGGCACAGGCAAGCAAGCCTCTGTACGCCCATTTAATAGCCTTATGCTCCCTGGGGAGTGATTTATCGACGGGTTATACTTGAAATAATATGGAAGGGGGTTACAGAGTAAGTGGAATCCAAACAGCAGGCCTGGGGGTTGATTAAACTCTCCCGGGTGGTGGAAAATCTTTTTTTTTGTAAATGATTCGGTTCAAACGCGTATCCTTCCATTTTCGGAGTCGCTGACGGGAAAAATATTCATCTTTAGCGCCAATCCCTCCTCAAATGGGCCGAAACCACTCCTCATTCCCGTTTGAGTATATCGCAGTTGAAACCATTTTTAGGTGTTGGTGCTGATTTCGGCGGGCCATTTATTATAACTCTCGGAAAAACTCGAGGTGCTCTGAAGATTCAGAAAACGTACCTGTGTCTTTTTGTATATTTTGCCACTAAGGCGCTTCACTTAAAGTTAGTTTCCGACTTAATCTCTAAAGCCTTTCTAGCAGCCCTTAGGCGATTTATAGCTAGGAAGGGACGTTGTTCTTATATTTACAGCGATTGCGGCACCAATTTCGTCGCTGGCGCAGATATATCGTCAAATTAATGAAAACCGCTGTAGAAGCGGAAACATTGGAATGGCACTTCAATCCACCATCAGCCCCACATTTCGGTGGGTTGTGGGAAGCCGGAATTAAATCCGTAAAATCCCATCTGACTCGTGCAATAGGACAACAAATTTTGACATATAAGGGGTTTTCTACAGTCTTTACACAAATTGAAGCCCTGCTAAACTCAAGAACCATCTGTCCTTTAAGTCCTGATCCTAACGACCTTAAAGTATTGACTCCCGGCAACTTCCTAACTTTGGAACCTCTTACTGCATTACCTGATAAAGACATAACTAATTTACAATTACATCGATTAACTAGGTGGCAGCTTTTACATCACCTACATCAAGATTTTTTGAAACGTTGGCACCGAGAATATTTCCATACACTAATGCAACGAAATAAATGGAATAGAGAAAATTCATCTATTTCGCCCGGTGAGCTCGTACTAATAAAAGAGGATACAGCTCCTTCCTAACTTGGCGACTTGGTCGCATCGAGAAAGTTCATCCCAGTAGTGACGGGATAGCGCGTGTTACTACTGTTTGAGTAGGTAAGGGATAAATGTAAAGACCTACGGTTAAGCTTTGTCCATTGCCGAGTCAATAACAATAAAATACAAAACTTGTATTTTATGGTGGGCGGTATGTTTCTGCCGCACACCCTGTATATAGGTGTATAGATAATGTAGTTATATTTAATATTTTTATGAAGGGTTATAGTAGTGAAATAATTTAGTTCAATTTCGACTGGTATATTATCATTTCGGATAGTTTAGTTTTTGTTCTAATTTGTTGGCATACTTTCCTCGCAGCTACTGGTTGCAATGGACAACGCCACGAGGAACGACAGATCTAATTCCCGATTTGTATCGAGAATGGAGAGATACTATCGCACTTGGCGAGTTGTAGTCACGTCTTCCTAGTGAATTTATTTAAAACCCTTGAATATTGTGCACTGCCTTCAGTTTGAGAAAACTATTCCTGCTGGTTTGCCACCTACCAAGAAGCCCTCCACATTATATAAACAAGCTGCATGGGAAACTCGGTAAGTCGTGTTGCAACAACCAAAATCATATCTATTAACCTTTTTTTCTACAGTCCGCGCAAAATTCATTTTTATCATTAACACGCTCCTCTAACGTGAGTTCCTCAGAAATACTTATGCTTGTGCCTTTCTGTGTCCTGCACTTCTTTAGCACTGTTTGTTTTATTAAATATAATATATGACGTAAACTATTATTGACCTGTCTCTCTTCTTTTTCCCTATTGCATATATATGGTTTACCGCTTCTTCGCTTATATTAATTTCTAGTAGCTGGATTTGTTTTGATAGTGTAAATTTAAAAATATCGTTTTCTTTATAGCCATTTAAAGATTTTATTATATTATTATTTTTTTAAATTCTTTTTCTAACAGTTTGTATTTGATTTTTACTTCTAGAAAATATTTCTCCAGTTCTCTTCTTTTTTTCGACTTATTTATTAATCGATTGTTTCATTTGTTCAACTTCAGTTTTTATGTATCTATTTATGTTTTCTGTCTGTTTATTATTTGTCAGTTCAATTAATTCAGTCAGTTTTTCATAGAGGTTCGAGTTTTCGTTCATATATATGTTCAGTTATTCAGAATATTTGGCTCACTCTATAAGTATGCATATGCTGACTACTGAGGTCTTTGTAAACTTTTTGTTGTTTTAAAGATATTTTAATGTTTAATATTGTCAAGAGCAAGAAAATGATAGTAAAATATTTTTAAAATAAATTATGAAGAAAATTCAATTTTAGTTTGGTAAAGATATATTTCATATAAAAATAATTAATTAATTTAAATTTAAATCAAAGCATTACAAAATAAACAATATAAAATTAAACAACATAGTGCTGCACTTGCTATTTATTTGGAAGAGTACAAAGTTATATTTTGATTTCATAATTCAGGTCAAGTAGTTTTTTAGCAATACTGCAAAGACTGTAGTATTGCAATTTTGGGTATTCCACGTTTGGGTTTCAAAGAAGGTGGTTGTGTTTAGGAGTGGCTAAGACATATCTCCTCAAGATGAGTGATTTTAAAGTAATGTAAGTAAAAATATTTGTTAATTAGGATAAGGATTTAAGCACCTCATTGTTTTTATGGATAAAATAAATGTTCTATTTTTTTAAACTCTTGTTTCATCTACTATAGCTTGTCCATTGTGCGTATATGACTTAGGGAAAGTGTATACGTAACAATATGTTAGATTATTTCCTTGAATCGGTTTATAATAAATAATATTGCTATGTAACCCTCTGCTTAACTAATATTACAAATTATTTAGATGTACTAATCATCAACAATATAAATGATAAACAAAACATAAATAATGCTTATTTTACTCACTGTTTTATACTGGGGGCACTATAGAAGCATGTTCACAACATACACTCTCTCAAAATATAATATATAATGTAGAATCACTAAAAGAATTCCAATACCAGCACACGTATTCATAAAATATTGTACCCGGCACAAACCAGATGGATCTCTTTAGATAGTGCGATGAGGGTCTGTTAGCTGCTCAAAACATTTTACACGATTTACGAGATCCATTGAAAAATGTATATTTACTGTTTTTGCAGTTTGCATTGCCACTTTTCATTAATTTCAATGGAGAAATGCAATCAGAAAATTCAAAACTATATATATTGTATATTGTATAATTATGTATGTGCAGCATACAAAACTTTCTTAGAATATTTTATAAAAAGAAACATGTGATTAAGAAATAGAAACAGATTATATTTCGCGTCCGATCCTTGATACCACTAAAAATTTACTATTTAGTCCCCTTCCGGGTGGCTGCCGTACACCAATGTTTGAAGCAAAGTATTCCTCTCGCCTCTCTGCATCTCCCTACGTATTTATTGCCTGCTCTGAAGATATCATTCGTTTCTTGGTGCAGCTGCCGTGCCGTCGGTCGTCAACGAAATAATAATATACCAGAGTACAAATTATAACTACCTTTATTTGTAGATAAAAAATGGAAAACCTGAATGTGAGGACAAGTCTAGATCTCTATCGGTCGAAATTTCGAAAAAATATATGCATAAGACTTCAAATGATTGAAAAGGAGCTGCATAAAGTCAAAAGAGACGAGAGATCTCTTTCTAAACACAGGTCTCGCTCTCGCTCCCGTTCTAGTGTAACATCTCGGCATCGTGAAGGCCGTTCTCCGAGCGAAACGGATTCACGTAAAGACAATCGCAGAAATCGTGACAGTCGCAGCCCGAGCGGTACGAGGTCATATGATACTCACGAAAATGCAAGCGTAGCGCATGATACAGCAGCCAAGCCTGGTTTACGGATGGCCATTACCTGCGCGGAATGGAATCCAAAAATATTAATCCAGCGGCGCAGCAAGATTTTTTTCTAGATCTCAATGAAAATGAATGCTCGCCGACATTAACTATTCTTAATGATGTAGAACTATCGGAAGATACTCTTAATATTTTAGTAGAGGATCCTGAAAAAGATAAAATACACAAAAATAAAATTACACACTGCTCTCACTTCACGATGGTCACATATTGTGGCAAAAGGCCTCTCAAAGGAAGAGCAGGGAAAGATTCTGGAAAAAACACGAGATTCCAATTAACTGTAAAGGTTTAATACCCCCAATAATAAATCCGGAAGTAAGAGCTGTCATGTCAGCTGCTGAAGCACATAGATTTTACCTCAGAGGTAAAATGCAATAGCTTTTACTATAATTATAAAATAACTCCCGATTAATACCGCAAATTCTAGTAAATCTCGAATATTCCAAAATTACTCTCTAATTATTTATCTATTATCACAACTGAAAAATGAGGGGTTCAATGAATAAAGAGCGAAAATGAACTATAACAAATATATCATAGTTGAAGTAATTTTAATAGTGAACCGTTATGAGGGGCGAGAGGAACTAACAGGCGGCAACTAGATCTCCCATCTTTTACATTAACACCCGGTTTTACAATCGTTGGTTAACTGCCAGTCAGAGTTAACTTTCAGGTTATTATAGAAATTGGGTTTTACAATAGCTGGTCATTTTCAAGGTCGTAGTTATCCAGTAGTTAACTTTACTAGCAGATGAGGTGTGAGTAAACTAGAAGTTGGTAGTTTACCATCAATAAATAACCTATAAAATAACTGGTACAAAATAATGTTTTGATATTTCGTTTGAAAATGGATACATATGAAGTAAATGCATATAGTAGTGATGAGGAGCCAAGAAGGCCAAAGGTAATCCGGTATAGATCTAACTTTTTTGAAAAATAAATTTTTTATTCTTTATAATATTTATATTTTTTTTCATTAAATTTACGAAATATCCTCCTCATCGGCAGAAGAATTTGTGCACATTTTATTATCCATGATGTAATACTTAAAACACATTTTTATTGTTAAAATAAACGTTTCTATATTTTGTAGTAAAATATAATACTACATACTTACTTAATAATAAACTACTACTAACTCATAAAGTGCTTCTGATATTTATATTTGACAGTAAGTGACGTATGACTTTGACAAAAATTCATACTTTTTACACTACATTTTTCTACTACCAACATTATAAATTTTATTCACAACCTCTCGTTTACAAATCATGATTTAACTTTATATTGAAAAACGCAAGTGTCGATAAAGTTGTAGTTAACCCGCAAGTAAGAGTCAACTAACATGAAAGTTAGCTTGCGATTGTAAAACTGGCTGTAAGTGAGAGAAAAGATACCGGCGATTCGATGTCGGTTATCTGACGTGGCTTGTGGAAGTATACCTTTGAATGTGTTATTTAATCCAGGGCCGCAGTTAGAGACAAAACAGTCGAGCTTATACTGTTGGGGTGAAGATATAATTCGATAATTACTTTATATTTCTTTATTTGGTAATATGTTTTTGAAAATAATTTTAGTAAGTTTTATTACATTACCAATTCATAGCATATAGTAAGTGTAATATTATAAAAAGTAAACGAGCGAACAATATAGTTAAATCCGGGTCTGCGTTCTGCACCCCTTGCCTCTCAACGTCGCTCACAAATGCGACTGCTTCAACTATACTAAATCTAACTACAACAATATCAGAGCAATGAGACATCAAGGGTGGGTAACAGAGCTGACTTTCACTTAATAATATTATGTACTTAAAGACAGAAAAATGCATAAAACAATACACTCTAAAAATATACTAAATACCGAAAGACTCAAAAACTAAAATGTTATTTATAATAACCCGAAAAACTAGAGTGCTGGCCCGCCGATTTACTAATAATTTCTTTTAAACGACAAGACTCTACTTTAAACTTAACTGAAAACTACAAAATCTTAAAAGTAATTAGAACAAATTACATTAATCAAAAAACTACAAAAGTGCATTACAATAAGCCAAAAACAACGTACATAAAACGACAAAATTGCGATCGCGCACTAAACACAAAAGGTATGTCAAAAATCTGGAAACATGGACAAAATATTACCTCCTGGTAATATACGAAATTACGCCTTACTTCATAGCACTTTTAGACAAAAATTCTTGTCTGTTATCTATATTTTATTCAAATTCTAATAAACTAAAAGCCTTACACCGCCGAAGCGGCATAGTGGTTGAGGACTCTCGCCCTACTTCTCCCCGAAAAGTTCGTTAAAATCGTTTTTTAGTGAGAGAGACGCGAGTTATGCGCCCAAATGAATATGTCAATGTAACAAAATGCCTACTCTCGATATACTACTTTTAGTGTCTACTACTAAAAATACAGGTGGACTTAACTAAAATTTAAGGCTTAAATAAAAGAATTTCAGCAAATATTTACAGAGAAATGATTTTACTTATAAAAATACAAATTATTATACATATTTACAACTGATTGGGCTTTTTGCCCTTAATTTAAAAGTGGATTGTTACACTTCCCCTCTCCTCACAAGCGGGATCCTTCCCAAAGAAACAGAGACCGGGACCAAATACTAAAAGGAAACAGGACAAAAGAAATAGACAGAACTTTCTCTTTAGCTTAATTCAATCATACTTCTTTCGTTCACATACATCAACACTATTAAACTAAAGAGAAATCACAAACATCAACAAAGTCATACCAGTGCACTGGATTTTATTCAAACTTCAAATAAAAGGTAAAAGGAATGACACAAAAAGGATACTTGTAAGAAAGAGAATGTAATCAGTTATTATAACAAAAGCAAAATATAAAGAAACTAAACAAAAGCGAACCCACGAGCAAATATATTACTATATATTACTATATATTATACTATACTAGACTCTGATAGTCTCTAAACACAAAAACTCAAGTCATTAGCCTATAGCTAATCCCAAAACTCTACATCATAGAACCATAAATGTACTATATACAGTAGAAATTTACAAAAGTAGAAATATACAAAAAAATTGTTGCTAAAACTTTACATCCTTGTGAAATCCTACTATCCACCAAGAAGTGTGTACGATGGTTCAAATTGTAGATCTTAATAAGTACTTTATAATTGCAGAGAGAAAATTTTTCTTTTTTCAATTTTTGACCATCTAATAAAAATTGTCACTTTCGGAATTAAGTTATCAAATTTAAAAATAAAAAGAAAATTTCGAGTGTTACCTTTAAGTACTATGTACTCAGCTATTACAATTAATAAAATATGAATGCCAATTGACTCAACTTTACTCTTCCAGAGAATTTCCATTGTGAAAAGGATAACCGGCAATTTCAAGACTTTTTAAACTTGTGCTAGCATCAGTCTCTTTGACAGTAGTGGAATGCGTAAAACAAAAAAAAATTAGATCTTTTCCAATATTTTGTACCCCTGCCAAATATACCAATATCTAAAAATAAAACAGTAATCTTTGACGACGGTTTTTTGCTCCATCGGATGACGTGGCCTGATCCAAAACGTGAAAAATTCACTTATGGAAACTTGATCAAATTGTATGTTGAGTATGTGCAAAAGTATTCCGATTACGATATTAGTATTGTGTTTGATGGCTATTCGAATGAATTTAAGAGCACCAAAAAGCCAGAGAGAATTCGTCGGATGCTATTAATTCATGTCCAGACATTGTGCTTTCTGAAGCAACTCCAGTAAGTCTCGTACAAAATAAATGTTTAAGTAATAGTAATAATAAACAGCATTTTATTAAAATGCTTAAAAAGGAATTTGAAGACTGTAAGATCAGTTGCAGCATAGCTGAAGAAAATGTCGATGCAGATATTGTTAACACAGCTATTAATAGACAAAATAACGACAATGACGTTGTTATTATAGGAGAAGACGTCAACTTGAAGTGCTTTTAACGCATCTAGCAACATCACTCTCTGAAAATATTTATTTCTGGTAAAGTGCCGCAAAAATGTTTCACGCAAAAGAGTTTTAAACATCCGTCTTTGCAGAAATATATATTATTCATACATGCGCGTTTTCAGGGTTTTATACTACGTCGGCCTTTTACGGAAAAGTTAAAAGAAATTTATAGATGTGTTATTAAAATTTCCAGGGGCAATAAAAAATGCTTTATATTCTGAGAATGAGAATTGTATCAAAGCGATGTACGGCTTACAGCAAGTGAGAAGCATAACACTGAGCTTCATGCGTTTTGCACGTTTCCAAAAACAAACTGCCACACAGCATGTCTACTGGAAAATCTACCTCCAACTTCCGAAGCTGCCGCAGAACATGCGTTAAGAGTCTACTTTCAAATCCAAAAATGGCTAGGAAATGAGCAAATTCTACCAGAAGGGAAAATACAACAAATGGTTTAATGCTCATAAAAAGTAAAAAAAAGCCTTTACCTCAAGAATTGTTAAAATTAATTTCATGTAAATGTAAAACAGGATGCAAGACGAAAAGGTGTTCATGTCAAAAATACGACTTCAAATTTACGAACTTGTGTTTCTATTGCTGTAGCGCTTACTTTATTTTGCATCTACGTTATTTTAAATAAAATCTAAAAAAAATTGCCCCCAACTATTTTATACTTATACTAAAAAAGGGTGCTATTTTAAGGCTTGACCAATAACAAACTGGATTAATCAATAACAAACTATATTACTAAACATTACAAAGAGCACAAGTCTTTATAGGGTGCGAGTGAAAATGAAAATATCGCTTTTACAATAAACGCGTATACACAATATATATAAGCATATTGCACAAGAAGATAAACGAATTATAAAAAATATTAAGTAATGAGGGCCGGCCGACCTGAATAGACTTTTATAAACATTAATTTACTCATTCAGTAAACAACTAACAAATAAATAATATATTATCAAGGTTTACATAAAAAAACAATGAATCCAAGAACTTTAATAGTTAAATACAAAATCTGCAGACATCATCTGCGTATCGACAAAATCTTCGCGCCTAAGCACTAATACAGTATTTTGTGTAGTCTGGAAATCGATAAAAGTTAATTTTTTTTTACCCCAAATAATCGGTAATTAAATTATTACACGAACAGTACATCAATAACACCGCTAGATATAACGTGATTTGTTAAAAAATGATGCAACAGATCTCTGGCCAAGTGATAAAAAGGGAAAATGTACTTACAGAAGCCGAATCGTAGATACGAAGCACTTTACACCATACTCTAATTAACAAATCAAATTGAAACAAGTAGACAGCTATTTGTTAATTGGTATAAATACAGCCACCACAGTACACGAAACATAGAACAAATTCTTCTAAGTTTACTCACTGGATCATACTTTACATTGCTTTTAACTCAAAAAATCTTTTGATGGGGCCTCAAATTCATGTGGCCGACGCCACGCCGGCCACCAACGCCCCATCCAGGCTGGAACTCGACCCTCTTTTCGTCGTAGAAGGTATTCTCTAGTTATATATGCCAGAGTGGGGATCGATGCTTGGATATCACGTATTGACTAAATTAGGCCAATCGTAGGCCGAGATTTTCGCTATGTCCTTATATGGAATTAGAACTCGAGCTATTACCGCCATTATTTTCAAGCGGTTTTATTTACTAATACGCAGTTTGATTCAGGGCCGGAATATTAAATTATAAAAAATTGTAAATCAGTATCAACTATCAATACTAAATCAATTTTAAAGGGCTCTTAATTTTGAACAGTTACATTGCAATGGGATAAACTGCGCTAATTCCACTGAAATGCCCATTGTACAAAAGGATGATGAAGTTGACCAACATGCTCAAGATCTACAATTGAATGATGAATACAATGTATCTAATACATCACAGACAGAAAGTGAAACCGAAAGTGAAATCGAAAGTGATTTTAATAATAATGAAGACATAAATTATGGGTATGAAATTGAGAATGATTATCTGTTTGATGGGGGTGCGAGTGATGATACAGATTCTACACGGACGATAATAATTATTATGAAAATTCACATAAGAGACAAAAATTGCCAAGATAATTTTGTAATCCATTAAAAAGATCTTTATTGATAAAAACCTGTAAAATTATATTTAAGAATTAATAATTACAATGACCTTAAGCTGGATATGGAAGATGCGAAAAAATATTGGTCAGAAATATCCAACCTAAAGAATGATGCTGGGGTCCTACTTTTCCAAAATTAAAAAAAAAAACTTTTTCTATACTCTTAGTTTTGCCATACTCAAATGTTAACGTAGAACGAATTTTCAGCGACCTTTTTAACAACAAGCAACAATAAAGCTATTTTAGCCACTAAAGAAGGAGTTATGCAGAGTGGTGGTTGTGTCAAATTTCAACCTACTGTTACATATTTTATCCCCCGCAATAATGTGAGTTTCCTACAAGTTCTATAAGTAACAGAAACTAAGCTAGTTAGTTTGACAATCGGCTCAGAGATGGCGCGCAGCGTCAGAGCCTGGAAGTTGTAGAGAGCCTACTAGAAAGTGACGGATAAACCGAGAATATTCTGGAATACTCATCTTTGGGTATATAAAAGCATGGAGAAGCCGAGAGAGGACGGTTTAGTACAGTTCAACTAGCAGAGTAGGTCAGTAAACAATTCAGTTAGTGAGAATAGATCAAGGAGTTCAAAAAGTGATAAAGTGACTGAAATATTGAATTATAGTACACAGTGTAATTTTAGTAAAGTAATTATTTGTTGTAATTAGTACGTAAGTTAATAAATTAATGTTTAGTGTTACCCTGGTGTGATAATTTCCGGATCCACGATACAGGGTGTTTACAAACATTACAAACATTACAAATATTACAAAAAAAGTTAGGCTCAAAATATGGCAGGACAACCATTAAGATATGTATAAAACTTTGTTGAGTTACCAGATAAACTTTGTATATGTAGTTTTGAAGAAAATTATTATTTATAGAATGGCTGTTAATAGACTAGTAGATGGTGACAGAAAATCAGAACTGATAGCCTACCGTCTGCAAGAATTTAGTCAGTATTATCTATACAATAAAGCTCAATTTTTGGTACTTTCAAGGTTTGCCCGCATGCACGGGATGTAGGAAACGATTTCCGGTTTGCATAAAAAAACAATGTCTTCAACTGATACACTACCGTCTGCAAAGTTCATAATTCGAAATTAAAGGAATAAAAATATGTCGGAAGGGCTTTTGCAGACAGTTCTGTCATGCACAAAACCTTATACAGGGTACTCAAATGTATCAAATTTTAGTAAAAAAAAAAATGATAATTTACCGTCTGCAAACAATACAAAACGATGATTCTGGTTCATGAAGACGAGCAGGGGAAAGGTGCAGACGTTTACGATATGCACATCACCATATCGTGCGCATGTCAACTTGTTATTTTTTTTTTATAATTTTGAACAATTGAGCTTTATTGTATACATAATACTGACTAAATTACTTCCAGACGGTAGGCTATCAGTTCTGATTTTCTGTCACCATCTACTAGTCTATAAGTAAAAGATTTGTATGTTTACAGTATTAAAGTTTTTAAAATATATCCATTTTGTAACCATTATTTAATATCTAATAGGTAGTATTGGTTAGCGGATTTGCCCCAAACGTGCCTAAATCAATATCATTTAATACTCTTTAAGTATGACTGAAAAATAAAACAGAGAGCAAAATGCAAACAAATTTTTTAATACTCTAAAAATCGTACCACCCTACTCGAAATTACACCTTTTCGCATGACACGGAGCATAATTTAATTTTAGGAGGTTGGCAACACTGAGTTTAGTGTATTATTAACTGTCGTTAAATTGTAAATTAAATGTAAATGTCAACTGCTTAATTAAAGGTTAGTTCATATAACCGCGAACTGCGAATTGCAATTTGCGAATATTGTTCTGATTGGTCAGTTTAAAACAAAAATATGCGAGAGTAAATAGAAGCTCAAGCTCTCATAGAGAATTCGTAGAATTTTAAATTAAGGGGGCGGGAATCTTGACTTACAGCCGTATGCACCGATTTTATGTATAAACGCGTTTAAATAATCGCGATTAGAAATTTAAGTTTTGTTTCTTATGCACCGTTGGTACAAATTTGTGGATTAGTTAATCCGGTCAGCGATCTGACGACGTCGATAAATCTAGGGAGATTTGTAGTTTTTGCAGAAACTTTTTGTGGTTAGTAACAAAAACGTCATTGTCATAGATTACTGTCAATGTTTTATTTCGTCTTTCGTCTTTTGATTAGTTGTGTTTGTAGTATAATAATCTTTGCTTTTTAATAATAATTCTATACTTAATTATTTTTTTCAATATGGAACAAAAAAAAAGATCGCCAAATTTTACTGCGGAAGAAAAATATAACTTAATACATTTGGTAGCAAACAAATATGCCTCAGTTTTAGAGGATAAAAAGACGAATCGGGCTTCCGTTGTAGACAGAATGAAGTCGTGGAAGAAAATTGAACACGAATTCAACGCTTCATCTAGCAGTGGTGTTTTTCGTGATTGGGAAACCTTAAAAAGGTTTTATGAAAACAGAAAAAAAGAAGTACGTAAGCTAAAAGCAAAAGACACCCGTAACCAATTTCAAACTGGAGGAGGTCCAGAAGTAAAAAGCGAAATGGATAGTGCAGATCTAATTTTAATATCAATCATGAATGAGAAAACTGTCAATGGACTAATTAATCCTGTTGATTGTGACAATGATCAATCAAAAATTGATCCTAATAATGATGAGACAGATATTGAATTTTATTTTGAAAGTGAAGAATTGGGTGTACAGGTATGTAAATGTAACTCAATTTTTTGCAAATTAATATGCAATTCTGAAGACTATGGAATATCTACTTAAAATATATTGCATGTTCTTTTTTAGGATCATAATAAATATGATGATAATAAGACACATACAGAAAGACCTCTCAAGAGAGCACTAATCGGAGAACTTGTAGCCATAAGGGACACAGATAAGGTAATTAAGACAAAATTGTTATGTATTTCATGACGAGGTTCTTTGTTAATCTAAACTAAAACTTAGCCACTCACTTAATCTACTTTTGCCTAATGACTTTATTTGAAACCATCCAAAGTAACTTTGAAATTCTAAAAACTCAAATAAACAGAACTAATTAAATAGTTCTTATTAAATTTGAATACTAATTACTACATGTAACTTATTAGTCTTTTTACTATCTTAGGAAAACCAAGAAATCAGTACTGGTCACACTTCTCAGGGCTTATCTTGGAAAAAGGCAAGTGATTTACAAACACAAATCAATCCTGTGTTCAGAGTTCATTCAAGTTTTTCTGAACCATCAACATCTGGCGTTATTACATCTCCTTTTTCGGAAGCAAGATCTGGTAGCGAGTCTTTAAAAAATTCAAAAACACCTCTTGGTAACAAGAGAAGAAGGCCAACTCAGACTGTTAGAGCACTTTCTTCGTCTGATGTGTCAAACAAATATAACATGTTATTGGATCGCCGGCTTGTTTTAATTGAAAAACAAATTCTTCAAATAGATGAAGAACGAGCATTTCAAAAGGCAAAACACAAATTGGAAATTGAACTGCTAACAATGGAGGCTGAAAAAAAGAAGGAGGCAACATCTTAATAATTATTTATGTGCTATTATTTAACATTATTTTTGTTCTATAAGCTCCGTTAAAACAGCTTATTTTAGTAGTATAGCCCAGTCACTGAGGGAAAATCTTGTGAATGAATTATGGATTTAGACCTAATTTGTTTTACTTTCAATTTTAATTAATTAAAACTTCTGAGGATCATATGAAAATCAAATTAAAAATGTGTAATTTTATATTCTTCTAAATGTTAAGTTTTTATTCTCAAAAATCATTCAATTGTTTAAAGAATGATAAAAGAAATATTCACACTTATAATTACCAAAACTATTTAGGAGTTTTGCGAAAAGATAAAAAAAATCCATAGTTTGCAAGTTATTGTTTTTAAGGATAATCTACCACATTTTATTTTTTTATATAGCTGTTTACAATCACAAATAATTGGTGCTGTGTTTATTAATATAAGTAAGTAAATATTTAAAGCTGTGAAAAGAAATTATTAATAAGTTGTTCCCTGCATAGTACAGCCCTATTGTTATGGTCTAAACTATTGAATTACACAGAGAAAAAATTGTTTTAAATAGTTTTATAATTGTAAAAAAGTGACGTAAATTGCTGTTCAAATAGGGACAAGAACAACTTGTTTTAGTATTAACCACATTTTTATGTAAAGTTTTATTAATAGAATATATCCTACGGATTATTAAATGTTGTCAAATCTATAAAAGCATTATTTGGTTATGTCAAAGTTTTTTTGTAACTGTTAATAACATAATAATCTAATTTTTACTTTTAATAGTTGCAGATTGTTAAATAAAACTATTAGATTTTATCATGATTTATTAAATTTTTTTTTAAAAACCGAAAATACACCGAAATATTTATATTAGTGTAACAATCAAATGTTTATCTATACATTTTGTGTGATTTTTATGTTCTATTACTTGTATTTGCTGGTACAATGTTTTACAGTAACACCCATTTAATAACAGAAGTATATATTTTCTAACTTTGTTGTTTTTACTACAATAATTTATAAATTTCTTAAATATGTGTAAACAGTAAGTACAACAAAAGTTGCAAAAATTTCAACAAATTACTTTAAACAATATATTACATTTTAAGTACTACAGCCTAGTAGCAAAAATTTATAAAGAATTTCTTTCCGTGTACTAGTGACTGGACTAGTACTTATGTTACTTAAATATGAAAATTATATTTTATATTATTCGTTTAATATGTATTAATAAATAATTAAATTGTCATTATAATAAAACTATTACATTATCGTGTATAATCATCTATTAATTAATTCACATTATCTACCACATTTAATTTTTTAAATAGATGTTTACAATCATAAATAATTATAAATAATTGATGCCGTGTTTATTAATATAAGTAAATATTTATAGCTGAGAAAAGAAATTATTAATAAGTTGTTCTCTGTATGGTATAGGTCTATTATTACGGTCTATACCATTGAATTGTTCTACTAGTGGAACATTAGGTATTTCTCCTTGCTGAACTAGATAATTTAGTCCATCTATACAAATATTTTCTGGAGGTGGTGGTACATTTTCATTCATTTCCACTGCAATATTGTGGAGTACAGCTGTAGCGACTATAATGGTTAATACTGTCTACAACTTGCATCGTAGGCCATAGGCTAATACTGGAAATCTTCGTTTCCAAACTCCAATTAATCTTTCAATGGTGTTTCTGGTTCTAATATGAGCTTCATTGCATAACTGTTACGTGGCCGAAATAAAAATTGGGTTTTTAAAAACAATTTATTTCACGCAACAAAATAATTACAATATTTACTTTTTACATCGAAGTTCAGAACGACAACTGAACAGTATAACGTCTAAAACTACACTCAGCTTTGAAATAGCATTTGGGGGTATTTATAGTAAACTCTAAACTAGCTACATTACAAAAGTCACGTAGGCAGATTCTAGAATAAGTAATTATAAAAATAGGGGAACTTATCTAAAGAGGGTTCGCCCTTTGGACCCTAAAGTTTATCTAATCTAGCGGATGTTTACATCCTTTACATTTGAGAGCTTAAAAGTATCATTAAAACACCTATGACATATTTATGGTAAAAGCTACTTAAAACAGGAAATGGGGTTACATCTTATGAGGGGAAGATTACTTATTTTTATTGTTACGGTCGATTTTCACATTTAATAATGGCCACAAATTTATGTACTAATTTTCGTTATTTTCCCAAATTTTATTGTACATTTGAGCCTATTGATACCGTCTCTCGCGAATTAATAGAGTATAACTGGTTGCATAATAGCAGTACCTAATGGCTTACCCTGGTCATTTAATATACTTTGATACAGGTAGTATGGGTGAGTGCGTTCAGATATTCATTAAGAGAGTGCATTGCAAAAACGCCCTTGTAAAGCTTCTACAATGGCCAGTATTGTTGATTAAACCTTCTTTGGTGGGTAGATTTATGAGGGGACGGCTTTCAGAGTATATTATGATAATATTTGTGGATATAAACAAAGTTAGGAAAATCTATTCTAGTTGTGGGGTGCGCCGTGGAGTAGAAATTCTGAACGTACCGAGACGGAAGACAAGAACTTGACATTTTGATAGAGGACATTTTCTTCTTGGTCATTTTTCCTTTTGCTGCTTGAAGATTGAGTCGTCTGAATACGAGTTTTAGCAATATTGTAAGTTTTGCTCCATTTATGGGATTAAGTATTCATCACGACAAGATTGTTGTATTTTCATTTGGTTTGGAGTATCGTTTTGGGAAATGCAGCTACGGATTTTCCGGATAAAGTCAATTTTCAAAGCACGTGGCATCGTCTGAATGCAAGATTTTGGAGTGCCATTTTGACGGCAAAGGACCTCTTTCAGCCCACATCACATCTCAGGTACGTCTCTGAAAACCCACTTAAGGTTGAAATAGATTTGTAATTTAGGTTATTTATTTTATTGCAGGGCTGTTTGTTTGTTTGTTTGTCTGTTGATTTGTTCGTTCGTTAGTTGTTCATTGTTGAGTATATTACAAGTATTGGGATCTATTTGTTGGTTTATGGCTATTTGGATGGATACCTTATGATTTTACTTGGACCTGTTACTGGTATTCCACTTGAGCTTTTATGTCACATCCTACACTTTACGAGGGACTTCCAGCCTGACCTTAGTTTCAACCTCTAGTCCAGATTTTGGCGTCTAGATGGTGGATGATTGACTGACATGTTGTGTATGTATGGTACTGGGGATCTCGGCACGTTACCTTAGACTCTACGTAGATGGTCTAACACCTGCGGCTGTTATCACCCTGAATTACGCTACCCTGGTAGGACGGGAAAAGATATTCAGACACTACCAAAGGTAAGCGGAATCATATTCTCTATAACGAGGGATCCGGTACATCTACTCAACGTCCACGTCCATTTTCAAGGAATATTGATAATATTTTGCTTGTAACGTAAATCTCAGTAACACATTAGATTTCAGTAATATTTGGTACATTTTGTGTATCGTCACTTCATTCACTTAATAGCATTGCCTTATTTCACAAATAGATGTCAATAATTTTAAGTAATTTTATGTTTTAACGTACCTTGGGTCAAATGTAGTTTTGTCACGCTTCTGGCATATGACCTTTTGTACATTTTTAAAGGATTTATTATTTTGTAAGATATTTTGTGTATATTAGGTTAAGCGTGTGGGCCCCACTTATTAGAATATATTGTGACACTTGTACTGCGTACCGAGTTATCGGTGATAATTGTGAAAGATTTTGTACTACGTACCCTGGTATTGTATTAAATGTTAAATTAGAACGACGTTGTCTTTTATATCTGACCACCTACATCACCCCAATTATCGAAGCCACCCCCAAGGACCTGAGTAGTCGGCCGTGTGAGACTTCCTCCTCACTAGCTTATTGCAGAGAGGGTACTGCACGTAAAATATTAAAATTTTGTTCAGGGCACAGGGTGACCACCCTACCCTGCGTTCGAGGTTTAGCAGCCTTTGGGGCCCCCTTTTAAAGTGGGCCCAGGCCCCTGCAACATTATAACTATCGATATTTTAGGGTGTAACATAACTGCTCTCCTCTTGTTACGGGATTAATAACAGGAGTTAATAAATAAGGATGTAAGGCATAACCACCATCACCTAAATAGAAAGCAGAATTATTACCGATTTTTTCGAATAATACCTCCTCGATGTAAAAATTACAAAGCCTTCATCAATAAAAAATTTTTTGGTTGGAAATGGAGAACAAAAAAAATTAAATATTTTATAGTGCATAAGTTGTAGTGTCAATTTTTTTTAAGAAACAGACTTACCGAGAAGAATACTATTTGGAAACTCCCCAGCTTCAAAGCGTGCACAAATTCTAGAATTATTGAAAACGGTGGTATCATAATTTTTAACTGAGCATTGCCAACTACTTGTGTGTTGATTGAAAAATAAGATTTTCTATTCGTATATATTTCTGCATCTTCGCTTCCTAAATAAAAAATAGTAAAATTGGTAACTTGTTAGAAACTGAGAAAACAATGATTACCTGGAGACTGAATTTTTATGTGAGTTCCGTCCAAGCAACCTAAGACTTTAGGAAACCGAGATATAGCATAAAAATTCTGCTGAATACGAACGCTTTCATGTGCTCGTGGCATTTTAATATAATGATGTCTTAGATTTGCAATTGCTGTTGAAACTTTAGAAATTATTCTGGACACAGTTGATTGATGGAATCCCATAAAGTCTCCTAGGCTAACTTGATGTCCATCACATGCGTAAAACCGTAAAGTTGTCAATAATTGGTTGACAGGAGAGACACTATTGTTTCTAAAAAATAGAATACAGATTGATAGTCTCGTAATAACTACACATTTCTAAAAGAAACTTATATACTTACAAATCATTATCAAATTCCAAATTATCATCAATTTGTTCAAGCACCGCAAAAACTGTTGGCTTGGTCAACCTGAATCTCCTAAGAAAAGATAAATCATCCATATCATGGAAGTAATCAGCTCTTTCATAGCGACGTCTAGGAAAACCGTAATCAATTATATTTAATATGTCTATATCGTCATCCATAAAAATTTCATCTTCTATTTCCATCTTTAGATTTTAGTAATTTTAGGTAAACAAAGACTAAGTAATAACCAAGAATTTTGAGGTTATATTTGCAATACGCACGCACGAAAACCAGGATTAAATAGTTAAACGCCCAAAAATGTAGGTTTAACTTTACACTGGATTAAGCACGTTATAAGTGACGGTGCATAAGAAAGTATCGAGTTAAACCGAGTTAACCTGTTAATCTCGTTTAAGTATGTACGGTGCATACGGCTGTTAGATAAATTTTTGGTGAATATTGGTGCGAAATTACTATCGACGCATGCACACAAAGTTGGAACTTCTTAGCATAGACAGAAACAATCATAGATAAAGAATTGACGTATCATTTAAGGTTAGGTGTCATCTATCATTTTATGCCGTGATCAAATATTAGTAGCAATTTATTTCTTGTGTGTGCAATAATCACCAGAAATAATAAATATGCCATGACTTGCCATATGAAGAAGTATATTAAATCTATGTATTGAGATCATTGAATATTGGAAGAATGTTTTTAGTATCACATTGAGTGTGGAGAGTGCGGAAAAACATTTTTAAGCTTGGAAGAGTTCGAGCCCCATGATTGCGTTAATAGAAAAAACTACAACAGTTGTGATGAGGGCAGACAATGGGGTATTTTCCCATTTTTTTTTTGAGTAAAATCATAGAATATGTACAAACAAGCCTTCCAATACAGATTTCCGCGAAAATAATTATCAATTTTTTGAGAAAACAGAAGTTAAAATAAGTGGAGCAACAGGTGTTTTAAATTTGTGACGTAGGTAATCTGCCGATGACTGTAACGGTTATTTTTATTTCCAGTCATAAAAGCGCTTAAATTACATTATTTTGTATTTTCCGTGCATAAATTACCTATTTTGTTACCCCTTAAAAATAAATTATCGCAGCTACTGTAAGGTTCTAGAAGGTAACGTAACCGTCGCCTAATTCTCAGCTTTACTGTAAACATTTGAAAACTAGACAAATGATTGGTCCTTTCAAATGTTATGCTACGTCATAATGTTGCTCCCCACCCACCCTTATAAATATCGAGAAAAGCGTCGACCATGACACTTCTACGGCCGCTTTAAGCGCGCCCACAGTCATCACATTCTAACTTGAATTTGAGGAACTAAAGTTCCAGTGTTAAACTGGTTTAGTCTTTCTAAACTTTTATTATACTACGTTTATTGTCTTTTGTCTCGAGAATTTAACCATATCTTGTTAACAAGAATTAGTCAAGTGAGTGGTTATGTTTGCTTTTTCTAGAAAGAGAATATAAAAATATTCTTGTGTATGTAAAAATTGTACCTGTTTTAATGGGGTTGTAAACCTACGTACACTTTGGTGCCCAACTATAGAGGTGTGCTACATTCCAGTGAAAGTGTTTTCTGTTCATCTGGAGCTTCGTAAGTAGAATAAACAATTAATTTTCCGGCCAACGATCCAACAATTAACTTTAGTGCAGTGTTTTCGGTTGCACTTAACTTTTTACGTGACATTGTGAAAACTACCTTTTACGTCTGTTTCGTTTTCGTATAAATAGACACACTATTCTCGTGTGATGCAATTTTAACTGCTTGATATAAATATTTGTTATTCATAAAGAAAATATGTAACTAATAACCGGTGTATATACACCATATTTTGTATGTTTTTTAGTTAAGTGTTATAGTACTATTTTTGGATTCACAATTAAGTAAATACTTTATTATTCATTCGAAAACGGTTTGTTTTAAATTTTCTATTAGTAAGCGAGTGAACAATTTTATAACTGTTTTTCCTTTGAATAATTACTGAATTGGCCAATATCCACTATATTGCTTTTAGTATTTTGTTACCTTTTAAATATGTATATAATTTATTTATGTACAGTTATGTCTGTCTCTCCGTACATCTATACATTTGTTTGATTATTTGTTTGTATTTTTTATTCGTTAGCATAAAGGGCATAGCCGGCTAAGCATGGTGTGACTGCCCCCAAGCGTCTGGCGCTTATATTTGTGCAGTAGGAAGCAATCTTGGAAAGTAGCAATTTCACAAAATATTAGCCCGAAAAAGGGACCGGTTTGGGGTGAGTAAGGGAGGGTTGATTTTAGCAAAACTATTTTTTTTCTAAGAAACGGCGCATTCAATCGTTTTGTAAAAAATATATGTTAAAGACCTACTGAGAAAGTACTAAATAAAAAATCATGCTCAAATTCCGAAAACAGATACAGTAAAAAAAACATTTTCCCAGTCTTGTCCGAAGATTACGCCATACTTAAAAAAAATGCCGAAGTGTGCAGTGCCGTATGCATATTTTGTGGACAATTAACTCCTTGCAAGTAAAAAAGGCCAAACTGCAAAGTAAATATGGATATCTGAGTAGTGTATACATATTAGTGACTAGTGATTATGGAGATGGTGAACGTTGTAAGAGAAACCAACATAAAGCTGCAACGCTGACAGTTAATTAGGTGCTCAATAGAGTTGACTCTTGCGCCGCAAAAATCAGTTTATAGCCGTAATGTTAAATATCATTAAGAGTAAAACCTAAAGTCAGCGGTACTATAGAGTACCTTGTCAAAGACTGTCATTATTATATAAGAGCTTGGTTGTTAACAATTTGCAGCACTAAATCGTAGCATTACTAACCTGAGAACGATATAGATGTTAATCATCCTCACTGTCATCTGCAATCACTGTACTCATGCTATCCTTCTGGAACAATAGGGAGAGAACTTCTGCCGGTTTAGGTATGCTTGCTAGATATCATCCGTACGAAAGGTAATACACGACAGCAGCTACATGGGAACAACATCCAACAGTTTGATACCCATTGGCACATTCACAGAAATGTCTTCTAACGCCGACACTGTGGGGAATATAGTCGAGGAAACATCGGTAAACCTTCGTTTTGATGTGACGTGAACAAACTTGTATTTTGAGTACATTGGACTGGTCCTTAGCGTACTGAAGATTAAGTGTTCCGTCTTCATTTATGACTTCAAGGTACGAAATCGTTTGTTTATGTTGATACGATCCGGTAAAAAACAGTTTTAAATCCGTAATTTCTGGGAAGTCCAGTACATCTTTGCTGGAAATATCTACAAAAGACAGTTTTGCAATTTCTTTGAATGTGCCAGTGGGAATCGAACTGTTGGATGTTGTTCCCATGTAGCTGCTGTCGTGCATTATCTTTCGCAAGGACGATATCTATCAAGCATACCTAAACCGGCGGGAGTTCTTTCTCTATTGTTTCAGAAGGATAGCATGAGTGCAGTGATTGCAGATGACAGTGAGGAAGATTAACATCCATATCCATCACAGGTTAGTAATGCTACGATTTATTGCTGCAAATTATTAACAACACATGACTGTTAAGACCAAGCTCTTATCCCCGGCGACGGTAATATCGATAGTACCGCTGACTTTAGTTTTTACCCTTAATGATATTTAACATTCCGGCCATAAACTGATTTTTGCGGCGCAAGAGAGTTAAACTCTATTGATCACCTAATTAACTGTCAGCGTTGCAGCGTTATATTGGTTTCTCTTACAACGTTCACCATTTCCATAATCACTAATCACTAGTATGTATACACTACTCAGGTATCCATATTTACTTTGCATTTTGGCCTTCTTTACGTGCAAGGGGTTAATTGTTGACAAAATATGCATACGACACTGTACACTTCGGCATTTTTTTTAAGTATGGCGTAATCTTCGCACAAGACTGGGAAAAAAACATAACATAAGTGAGTCCCCAGACATGCTACAGAAAAAAATTCAGGCTGGTACCCCAAGGATAAGTTACCCTAAAAAAAAATTGAAAATAATATATATGTTTTTTTTTACTGTATCTGTTTTCGGAATTTGAGCATGATTTTTTATTTAGTACTTTCTCAGTAGGTCTTTAACATATATTTTTTACAAAACGATTGAATGCGCCGTTTCTTAGAAAAAAAATAGTTTTGCTAAAATCAACCCTCCCTTACTCACCCCAAACCGGTCCCTTTTTCGGGCTAATATTTTGTGAAATTGCTACTTTCCAAGATTGCTTCCTACTGCACAAATATAAGCGCCAGACGCTTGGGGGCAGTCACACCATGCTTACCCGGCTATGCCCTTTATTCGCTCATACCCTGTAGTATTGTTCTCATTGCTCTACCATTTTGTGAATAAATTAGTTATTGTTAATTTCGTATTTTTATTTATTTAGAGTTCATTTTAGATAACCCCAAGAGAGACAGGGCGTTATAATTTGGCTTCAATGCGAGGCTTTCCTTAAATAGCTTGTGTTTTTGTCTATATTAATTGTAGCAAAAAAGGCTGGTTATATGACGTAGGTAGTTTGTATGGATTTGTTGATAGAATGGTTTTATATAAAACAGTGTGGTGTTGCCAAGTTGAAATTCCTTCTCTAGTTCTAGCAAGGATAATTGAAGAAAACAGGAGTATAAAGCTTATTTATTAAATCAATTTTAATATATTTATCCACGAAATTTAATTTTGTGATGTAAAAAATAATAACAGGCGTGAATTATTAAATATTTTAAATATTTCTTAATGCAGATTAGATTGTTAAAAACATATTAAGCAATATGGCAACAATGTCAACGGCTAGTCAAATGACAGATGTGTTCTAGCGTCGTGTTGATTTTGATTTTTCACGTTTGCTCACAAAAAACCCAAATTTTGTTTTAGAAAGAATCTATCAGGTCATAATCAACTTTGAGCTTTGATAAATCGCCTTTCATAACATTCAATTCTATCTTAATAGTATATTGATAAAACATAAAATAACAAATTCAAACGCGACATAAACAAACAACAACTAAATCTAACCAATATGTCTGTTTCATTTGTATTGTGACAAGAAGTGAGAACTGACATCACTGACAGCAGGCAAGCAAAGCTGGAAGAGGTGGAGAGCTGTTTTTATATAATGTTGCCACATAATCCTCGCCGTGAGTTTTGTTTACATTTTTAAAATAACTTCTAAATAATAACAAACATAAATACCTTTTAATTCCCTCTAAATACATGTACATAATATTTATTGATTTTCAAGATATTGAGCAAAATAGATGTGTTATAGGTAAAATAACGTAAAGTAAATATACAATTTGGGATTCATGTAAGATAGTTACAGTCTAAGCGAAAGTTCTCTATTATTGGTTAGATTATTTCCCGCCAAATAAAATCATTTGAAATCTGTGTCTAGATGGGCGTATTCTTATTTCTTATTTTCATTTAAGAAATTATCGTTTTGGTTTAAATTGATTATGCAGTAATTGTTAAAATAACCAAAACTGAATTTAAAAAAAATGGGAAATACCTCATTCAATCATGAGCATGACAGAGGCTGTTCAAGCAAGGCCTGCCTTATGATACCATACCCTGCCACTTAAAGAAAGAGGTAAAGACATAAAAGGAAAACTTATGGAGAGAGGTTTATTAAGAATTAAATGGAATGATTCCTGTTGAGCAATTGAGAAAAAAATGGAAAAACCTCAAAGATACGTTTCTGACACATCTAAGATACCTAGGTTAATGTCACATTATGTCCCATAAATTTCAAAAGCATCATTAGGCACAAGAGTGTACATTATTGTTATCACATTGAAACTAGTAATATTAACTAAAAATTTAATTTTTTTAAAGACCGCATACACCAACAGGATCCTCCACAGATGATTAGAAAAAAAACGGAAGCACTTCGGTTATTTGTTCTTTTTGGCAGAGAAGAATATCACAAACTCTACAATAAGCAATATCTTGACTGTGACAATAAGTCATTGTCAGGTCGTTCTTCGTATAATCCAGTTGGTGTGTATACCAACGCTAATACTGCTCAGGTGATCCCAAGTAGTATAAAACGCCAGAAAAAGACTGGTTAGTAGTATTTTATCTGCTATGGGCTTTTAAGTTCTTTAAATTTGCTTATATTTGTTTTAGACGAAACAGATCAGTTTCTACTGAAAGTACTAAAAGAACCTCTCTACGAAGGTAAATATGATACATTGTCAAAGGCAAAAGCAAGACACTGTGGAAGGTAAAAGTGAATCAACCACATGTTTGTTTTTTAGTATTAACAAACCTGAACTTTAAGTTAGTAAACTTTATTCATATGAGGCCCAACTCATTTTAACTAATGATAAGTTTGTCTACTCAAAATTCTTGGCTGTTCATTTGAAAGTATCTTGTTAAACAAGCGGAAAAAAAACTAAAGCACGTTCTACACCTCACAGAAAAATAGACTTTAGAGCCAAAGTTACAACAATGGAAGGGTTTCTAGAAGGTAAATAAGAAAAGCAAAAGCGGAGGCGCCTGAAAACTCAAAAAGACCAAAATTAAATTTATTAACAAACCGACAGACGATTTTTCTGAAGAGTTCAACAGTCCATGGGAAGCAAGTAGAGAGATTGATGGGGGAGATGACTATATTGGACCTTCTCGTGGACATGTGGTAGAAATATATTAAGTTAAGACAAATTGAAGAAATAAAGGAAGGTGATGTTATTCTTGCAGAATTCAAGGGACACGTAGTGTAGTTACCTAACTATTTCCCTTATTATTTGTTATATTGTTTTATATAAAACTAGATCCCGAGGATTAAAATAAAATCCGTTACTTAGGTTACATAATTAATAAGATATGATATATATGTATATGTGGTAATGTTTTAATGTAAATTTTATCTCCAAACCTACTACATTAAACCACTTTAAAATAATATTTGTTTTTGATTATGTGGAACCCCACATAATTTGGTGACCGCGACTGTAGTCTTGTAGGTCCCCATAATTTGGTGACCCCCGACTATAGACTAGAAAGTCTCCTTGATTTGGTAACCCCCATCTTATCACGCATTCCGTGATTTTGTCTCCATAAATTGGTAGACCGAAGCTCAACCCGACGTTCACGTAAATTGGTAACCCCGAAACTCTCAAATTGATTACTCCAACGTCCAGATATTTTGGTGACCCCGACACGAAACCTTCGTAATAGCTGCTATACTATCCTTGCCACAATTGTTTTATCATCAAGTACATTGGACAGGATACAGATTCATGTAATTTGATTATATTGCTGCCAGACATTCTTTGATGTTGAAGATTGGTAATTTAACAATTGAAGTTTTAGAAGATGAAGACCTTTTCTTAATAGAAAATTTTAGTGTACCTAAAGGTCGTTTCGAACACATCCATGTGGATCTTGTAGGACCGTTACCTCCTTCAGAGGGTTATTCTTACATTCTTACCATCGTTGAGCGTTTTACGCGTTGGCCTGAAGCTTACCCCATTCCAGATCGCACTGCCGAGACGGTGGCCAAAGTGTTGTTTCAAAATTACATTTGTCGCTTTGGCGTTCCGGTTCATATCACGACGGACCAGGGAATGCAATTTGAATCTAAATTGTTTCGCGAATTTTCGAAGTTTTTAGGATTTCATCGTATTCGCACGACTGCTTACCATCCGCAAAGCAACGGATTAGTGGAACGTTTCCACCACTCATTAAAGACTACTTTATTAGCTAGAGCAAATTCAATTAATTGGGTTTCGGAACTCCCTATTATTTTGTTAGGTTTGAGAGCTATGCCCAAAGTTGACTTACATTGTTCGTCTGCAGAACTGGTGTTTGGTCAAGCATTACGTCTACCTAGAGAATTTTTTATTAAATCACACGTTCGTATGGAAATTCCTTATTTTATTAATAAGTTACATGACACTTTTGACAAATTAGATTTTACAAATCCCAATCCTAATCATTTTTCTCAGAAGTCATTCGTGAGTCCTGATGTTAATACTTGCAAGTTTGTATTTCTTCGTAATGCACGTATTAAACCTGTTTTCACACCTTTATTTCAAGGTCCTTACGAAGTGATTTCACGTACAGCTAAAATTATCACCATCCTTAAGCAGGGAAAAGAAGTGACTGTCAGTGTTGACAGAATTAAACCGGCTTATTTATTAGCTGACATTACAGATCGTCCAGCTCCGTTGGTGGCTAAAAGAGTACGTTTTGATTTTCATTGATTGGTTTATTTTTTTTCTTTGAGGGGGAGTATTATGTAGCGTAATTACCTAACCATTTCCCTTATTATTTGTTATATTGTTTTACATAAAACTAGATTCCGAAGATTAAAATAAAATCCGTTACTTAATTAATAAGATATGATATATATGTATATGTGGTAATGTTTTAATGTAAATTTTATCTCCAAACCTTTTAACTACATTAAACCACTTTAAAATATTTGTTTTTGATTATGTGGAACCTAACAGGACGCAAGCGAAACAAATTAGTATATAAACATGTCTGTATTGTGTAGAACACTCTAGGAGACACAGATATATAGATGACGGCAATGAACGCAATTGATACATCCCACACCAAATTTAAAATCAATGAAAATTATATATCAATCTGTAATTAATTTTAGTACTGTACTGAGCAAATTACCTACGCCCCGTATAGGCATATCAGGTGAAAGTGAAGTACATTTTTGAAAATACAATAAATATCGATGAATACGAAATTTTGTTATTTTAAAAGCATTTTTTAAATTACTTTCATATGCTTCATAAAAGTACATTTGAACTTGAAATTATATAGTAAACATTAGGTTAAGTTGTTATTTAATTGTAAGTTTTTCAAGTACATATTGTACATTAAATATTAATATAAGGAACTATGTGTGAAACGTTTAAAATGATATTTTTATCAGTAGAACAACCACAAACTACAAGACATGTGAAACTTATAAAACCTGCTTCGGCAAAACTTAAAATTTAGTGATTTTACTAAAAACGGTTATCGTAATCTAACTAAACTATTATAATTCAAAGGACTCATTTTATTGTACTTCACACCTGGAATATTTCAAGTTTTATAACTTCAAGGGGGTCACAGAGTTGAATTTAAGGAAGTCTTGGACATTTCACGGTGTTTACTGGAAAGCCTCCCTTCAAAAGCTTTGCCATTCTATAAAACTGCAGTCAGGTGTGAAAGGACTTTGTATTCATCGATATTTATAGTAAGTGTTCATGTAGATAAATCCGCTTAGAGTGACAGCCAAGACACTTGTTATAGCTGGTATTATTCTACAGTAATTGTTCAGTTAATTTATGGAATTAAAATAGTTATTTTATATCAAAATGTTAGTAAATTAAGAGATAAGTCCAGAGTGGGGGTGAAGTTTGACTTATCGGAAATGTGTTATGTCAAAATGGTTCCCATGGTAACGGTCGTCATGTTTACCACTACCCAATGGTACTACTCCCATGGTGGGCACTCGCTTAGTTTTGAAGTTAGGTACTCCAGAATAGTGGAAATTATCTACAAAGAAGCAGTTGCTGTGGTAATGTTTACTACGGTACCAGTACCTCTAGGATACCACTCCCATGGTGGGCACTCGCTTAGTTACGAAATGATTAGCTGTACTAGTAATTTTTTTTTTTGAAATTTGACTTACCGGAGATGTATTATGTCAAAATTGTTTTCATGGTAACGGTCGTCATAGTTATCACTACCCGATGGTGCTACTTCCATGGTGGGCACTCGCTTAGTTGCGAAGCTAGGTAGATACTCCAGAATAGTGGAAATGATCCACAAAGAAGCAGTTGCTGTGGTAATGCTTACCACGATACCAGCACCTTAGGGTACCACTCCCATGGTGGGCACTCGCTTAGTTACGACCTGATTAGCTGTATTAGTAATAAAACCCAACTTTTTTTATTGGTTATAATAAAATTAAAACAAAAATAGAACGGAACATTAAATTTTTGAACGGAAATCTTCATATTCTAGCCGTATGGCTTCTAAAAGTGAAGCAAATGGTTCCAGATTTCTTGTTTTGGTCCAACGGCGCCAAAGGTAAACGTATAAATCTAATGCAAATGAATTCTGCGATTTTTTTTTGTTTTGAACCATAACTTGGTTGATCTCCACGTGGTCTCTATCCTCTGTGTGTAGGTACCTTCTTCAGATTATATTTATATACAAGTAAAAAAAAATATATGTTATTTAATACAACTAAAAATGATAGGTAAATGCCTTTCAACAAATTCTGCGCTGTGATTCACAGTATAGTGCGTGTAACTATGACGAGGAAATGTTACAACAAAATGCATGACAAAAATATTAATTGCCATTAGTGATGCCACGAATAGTGTTTTTTGTAAATACCGAATACCGAATATTCGGCTAAGCAGAATGACTATTCGGCCGAATATTTACAGAATGGTTTGTATATGAAATATATCAGTTTGCGCTATTTCTCGGTAGATGGCTGAAGGAGTATTGAAACTAAATCTCAGAAACATTAATCTGTGGATGTTTTGGTCATTTAGTTTGGTTATGTTATGTTGTTTTATAAGTCAGACGGTTATAAACGTTAGATTGTGTTAAGTTAAACTGAGAAAAATGAGTGAATTTAAATTATTTAAAACAAGAAGTGGTGTGTGGGATTCATTTAAGTTGTGTGAAAAAGACAATAAGTATGCAATTTGCAATTTGTGTCATCTAAAAGTATCAAGGGGCGGTGTTGGAAAAAGTGCAACAACCACATCAGACATATGGATTTGCGATAATACAAATGAGAGTTTCATCAGTTTCACTGCACATTAGCTAACTGAGAACTTTGATAGGAAACATGCTGCATTAAACAGTCGACATTTCCCTGGAATGCACTCAGGAGAATCCATTTCAAACATGTTTGTAGAACTTTTAAATGAATAGCAGCTAAATAAATCACAAATCCACGCCATAGTTCGTGATAATGGTGTCAATATAGTAAAGGGAACAAATGATGCTGGCTTAAAAGGTATTGCTTGTTTTATCCACACACTACAATTAGTTATACAAGATGTACATAAAGAACAACGTTCAATTATAGATGCAGTATCTGTAGCAAAACTTGTGGGCCATTTTAACCATTCCCCATCTGCATGTTTTTATCTTAAAAAAATCCAAAAAGAATTGCAAGTGTTCGAAAAAAAGCTGGATCAAGACGTAAAAACTCGATGGAACTCTACCTTCCTTATGCTACAGCGCCTCATTGAGCAAAAAAGGGCAGTGACCTTGTTCTGCTCTGATAACATAACTAATGTATCGGTGTTATCTGCTGATAAGCACTTTACCCTGGCAACTTGGTTAGATCCCAGATATAAAACTGCTTTTTTTAAAAAGGAACAGGCCGATCAAATTAAACATCTGATACTGCTTGAAATTACTGAAACTAAAGAGACAGCAAGTAAGTTTCTAGACGTCGATGATTCTGCTGATATTTCTGAAGTAGTGGAGATCACAAGCAATGACGATTCCGACTATTCTGAGGAGGATGTTATACGAAAAAAAGTAAAAAACGCATGAGGAGAACGAGAACAGTGATGTTGGGCCATGGGATTGTTTTGAGGAAATTTCAGGTTCAAATCTCAAGATCCAAAACCAATCCAACCAAAAAGACCAAAAAAATAATACAGATAAAGTTAAAGACGAAATTAAACGGTATCTGGCCGTTCCCATAATTAGTAGAAAAGAAGATCCAATTGAATGGTGGAAAAAGAACATCGTTATTTTCCCAAGTTTAGCGAACATGGCCAGAAAATATCTGTCATGCCCAGCAAGTAGTGTGTACAGTGAAAGGTTTGAACTTTGAACAATTAACAAATAAAAATAGATTTTTTAAGTTATTATTTTTTTCAGGTTGTTTTCGGAAGCAAGTACAATTTATGAAAATAGAAGAAACAGGCTACTACCTCGTAACGGTGAAAAACTTTTTTTTTTACACCACAACCTGAATATAGAAGAATATTCCAATGTTTGCATTTAGATTTTCGGTTTAGGTTAGTTAGGAAGTTTTTAATAATTCTTATCCCAAAAAATAAGATTGTTTTATTGTTACTTTCGTTTACCTTTGTGCATTAACATTATACAAAGGTAAACGAAAGTAACAATAAAACAATCTTATTTTTTGGGATAAGAATTATTAAAACTTCCTAACTAACCTAACTAAACCGAAAATCTAAATGCAAACATTGGAATATTGCGTATTATTTATTTTTTTTTGGACATGGAGTTTATGTTTAAATTGTTTATTTTTATAGCTAAGTATGTTGTTTGTTCAGTTTGTTGTATCGTAGCTTAGCTAAGTTTGCAATATTTTTGATATGGAAAATAAATGTTTTATGTTGGAATGAACGGTTTTTATTTTATTTACATAATTTAAAAAAAATACAAATTAACATGGAATTAAAAAAAAATAATACCCTACCGAATATTTGGTTGTATTCGGCCCAAACCGAATAGCATAAAAATTGGCCGAATAGGCCGAATACCGAATTGCAACCGAATTTTCGTGGCATCACTAATTGCCATGGTATTTCGTTATTATTTGCCAAATATATTGACAAATTCATTGAAAATATTCAAAAATGTATAGAAGTTTCAGCAGTGCTCAAGCGACTGGTATTGTTTTGAATAGTAGTTGTTTACCAAAAAAAAACGAATGATGGCTATTTATTCTCTGTGAATGAAGGTCTAATACAGCCCCCCCCCTTCATTGCAGAAAGAGGGCCAAAAATCATAACAGGCAAAAAGACGAACCATTTTCGCGATATGATATTGGAATTTTTGGACTTGGAAGATACCGTTGCCCTAAAAGCAAAAAATGTCGACCAGATATCGCGGTTGCTGAGGGCTCCTGATTTGCTTTATCAAAATTTAAAGGGATTCACCAAAAAATAAGGTAAAATTTTTAGTATTGTAGTCGAAGTCGCATTAGTAGATCGACGGGTGAGACGCAAGACGCAAAACCCTGTGTACGCGCCGGCTAATTCCTTTGTCGGCATATCCGGCACTTTTGATATCTACTAAGTGGAAATATTTTATATGTTACGCCAACTATAGCTCTTAATAATGCGCGCCCGCTCAACGTTTCGAAATCCGCGCGCGCGTATGTCGATACGGGGACCGGTCGCGCGTTATCAAATTGAAACTGTTTTTTTCGTATATCGCGGATTTCGAAACGTCGACCGGAAATGTGTTATCTGTTAAACTGGTTTCCATGGTAACGGTCGTCATAGTTACCACTACCCAATGGCACTACTCTCATGGCGGGCACTCGCTTAGTTGTGAAGCTAGGTACTCCAGACTAGTGGAAACGATATACGAAGAAAACAGTTTCAATTTGATAACGCGTGACCGGTCCCTGTATCGACATACGCGAGTTATGTCAGCCACCTCGCTGACATCTGCAAGAAACCGGACACCGACGCTTAGATAAGGACATGTTAACACAATTTTATTACCAATGTTTTTTATTCAGTTACATTTTATTCGTTGTAAGAGCAACATGCAATAATAAAATTTAATTCATTTTGTGTGTAACGAAAATTGTTTTTAAAAATCTTCTTATAAGGGCTAGTATCTTATCTGGCGCAGTCTCGTGGATGGTGAATTTGAAGGGTAGTTTGAGTGAATATCAAACGTGTACTAGTGAACAAAAATCGTCCCTAGGAGCCCCATCTGTTTCTACAGGGAATTCACCAATTTGAACCAACAACCTCCCAAGCCCGAAGAAGGAAACAAGAAGTTATACACCACTGGTAGAGGACAATCATCGCCAAAACCAGCTGTAAGTCCTGGGGGAAGAACGAATCTTTGGAACCTAAAGGCAGTAGTGTTAAGAAATTATTTTATAAGAAAAAGATGCTTCACGCCATCACAGGATTAATGTAAGTGCTCATTTTCCATTAATTCCCATTTTTCTATGCATTCATAAAATATTATTATAGTACAGTGCGTGTAGTTGTAATTTTCGACATATACGTAAGTTCTAATAATTTATGTCCGATTTAGATATTTGCGATTTAGTGAATCAAATAAATAATTTAAGTGTAGGCAGTAATACAGCACAAAGTCAAATTAATTCTATAATGCCGGATCGTGAAGAAGCACCGGGACAAGCACCTATACAGGTACCTATACCGGCGGCACCATTACCAGTAAATTATCAACTCTTAAAACTCTATGTAGACACTGTTCCAAATTACGACGGCAACCCACACACGTTGGGAATATTTATTGATAATTGTGAAAATTTGCTTACTACCTTTTTCGATCCTAATAACCAACCTATTAATAATTTCGTTTTGCGAGCTATCATTGGCAAACTAACGGGTAGAGCTCTTAGTTTAATAGGGTCTCGAACTGAATTAAGATCATGGACAGAAATAAAAACTGCTTTAACTCGTAGTTTTGGAGATCAACGCGACATTGATTGTTTAGTTCAGGATCTGATCGTTTTGCGTCCACAAAAAAATGAAACACCTTACAATTTTGGTATGAGATGTCAAGATGCTAGGAGTTTAATTATTTCAAAATTAAATAGTCTAGTAATGACAACAACCGAAAAAACTGTTAGATTAAAAAATTACGATGAATTAGCATTAAGAACTTTTATTAAGGGCCTCTCCGGTCAAGTTCAAAGTAACGTACGTTTACGCTGTCCGGATAATTTAGAAAAAGCTATGGGCTTTGTAATTGAAGAAGAAAATTTTCTGTATTCGCAACAAAGATCAAACACACTAAATACTCAAAATTCATTTAGGCCTTTAGAGCGTTTAGCTCCTTTTCGACCAAACAATACTTTTCAAAATCAGCACAGACCTCCTTTAAATTTTGGCACGTATAACTTCCAACCAACGCCCAGTTTTCCACAATTGCGAGCTCCTCGACCAAATTTTATGCACCCTCAACAAAATTTCACTCGCAATTTCTACGCCCAACCAAATTGGCGTCCAAACAATAATTTTTCAATACAAAGGCAACCATTCTTACTACAAAGACCAAGCCAATTCGCCCCAAATCAAAGACCTCAAAATTTTAATCAAAACTTTAATCAAAATTTTAATCGAAATTTAAATCAACCATTTAATGCCCCATCTCAAAGAATCAATAACAATTTTAAACCAGAACCGATGGACACTTCATCCGGCAATTCTCGAATCCCTCCAAACCCAAATTTTTCTCACAATGCACTTTTTACACAAAAAATAAACGAGGGTGACCAATTCGAAAACTCTTTTGAATATCATGCAAATTTCGTCGATGACCATTACTATGAGAATCCCCAAGTTCCTTTGAACATGGGCTATTCAGACTACTCTGCTGGAAATCCACAATACCCAATGGGAGCTGCTTGCAATGAATATCCATACGGAGAACAATTCGGTAATTTTGATGGTCAAGAACCTGACTATACGTCATTCGAGCAAAATCAAAGTCAAATCGAAGCTCAAAACTCTTGCGATGCAAATTTTCAACAGGGTACGAGTACACACAACCAGACGTAATACAGTTAAATTTTACTAAGGCCAACTTACCATATATTTTTATTCCCCAATTAAACGCAAATTTTCTTATTGACACAGGCAGTACCAAAAGTTTAATAGACCCGGAATTAGCATACAAATTTTACAGAAAATTTATTTATAAAGAAAAATTCAATATTCAAACGGCTCATAACATTAGCTACCATGACGAGGTAATAACTATACCAGTTTTTAAAATTTTCAACGTAAAAGAATCACATAAATTTTATCTTTTCAAATTCAGTCAAAAATATGACGGACTAATAGGAATCGATTTACTGAAACAATTAAATGCTAATATAAATGTCACAACTCGACTTCTGACAACACCGAATGCAACCATTTCAATAATTTTTGAACCCGAAGAAAATACACAAAAAATTAACAATGTCCCGATTTACCATACCATTACTATACAACCCCGAGTCGAACAAGTAGTTAAATTACCAGTGAAGCAAAAAAACGGTATAGGAATTTTAAACTATACAAAATTTGATAACGGAGTCGAGATGCCGAAAGCATTAGTAAAAGTAATAGACAATTTCGCCTTAACAACAATCACGAATATTAACGAAATTCCAGTAAACGTAGAAATATCTAAACCATTCGACATTGAACCTCTAAATTTACTCGAAATTAACTTTATTGAAAAAATGGATGTTGACAATCCCCTTGATCGACAAGAAGAAAACACCTTAAAACAAAATCTCAAAAACATTAGGCTAGACCATTGTAATGCGGAAGAGAAAGACGCGATTCGCAAACTTTGTCTAGAATATAAAGACATTTTCTTTTGCGAGGGCATACCATTAAGTTTTACTAACCAAATTACGCATAAAATAAACCTAAAAGATGAATCACCTATTTTCACAAAATCATACCGTTATCCCGAAATTCATAAAAGCGAGGTAAAAGCGCAAATTGCGACGATGTTAGATCAAGGCATTATACAACATAGTACTTCCCCGTGGTCCAGTCCAATATGGATCGTACCGAAAAAGCTAGATGCTTCCGGACGTAAAAAATGGCGACTTGTCATTGATTACCGGAAACTAAACGAGCAGACTATCGACGACAAGTACCCACTTCCTAACATTACGGAAATTCTAGATAAGTTGGGAAAAGCAAATTACTTTTCTACCCTTGATTTGGCCAGCGGGTTTCATCAAATTGAGGTGGACCCAAACGATATACAGAAAACCGCGTTTTCCACCGAAGGTGGACACTATGAATTTAAGCGAATGCCGTTTGGGCTTAAAAACGCCCCTGCGACGTTCCAAAGGGTAATGGATAATGTATTGAGGGGGCTACAAAACGAAACCTGTCTTGTCTACCTTGACGACATCATTATTTTTAGCACCTCATTACAAGAACACGTAGAACGTTTAAGATCCGTATTTGACCGGCTAAGGAATAGTAATTTTAAAATTCAGCTCGATAAATCCGAGTTTTTACAGAAATCGGTACAATATCTAGGTCATGTGATAACTCCAACAGGTGTAAAACCAAATCCTGATAAAATTATTGCAATAAAGAAATTTCCTGTCCCTAAGACACAAAAAGACATAAAAAGCTTTTTAGGACTTTTAGGCTATTACAGACGCTTTATACGTGACTTTGCCCAAATTACAAAACCCATGACTAAATGTTTGAAAAAGAATGCAAAAATAATACATGATAAAGAATTTTTAGAATGCTTCAAAATTTGCAAAGACATACTAACTAATGATCCGGTTTTACAGTATCCAGACTTCAAAAAACAGTTTATTCTTACAACCGATGCTAGCAATGTGGCATTGGGGGCGGTTTTATCTCAAGGGAACCCACCCCATGATAAACCGGTTGCTTACGCTTCGCGGACTTTGAACGAAACGGAACAAAGGTATAGTACGGTAGAGAAAGAACTACTGGCCATAGTATGGGCATGTAAATACTTCAGACCGTACCTATTTGGCAGACGATTCACAATTTACACCGACCATCGCCCACTAGTTTGGCTTTTTAATCTTAAAGAGCCAAACTCAAAATTAGTACGTTGGCGTCTCAAATTGGAGGAATTTGACTATAATATCGTTTATAAGAAAGGTAAATTAAACACCAACGCCGACGCGCTTTCACGTGTGACGATTAATGCATTGGAAAATGAATCCGTAATAAATAACCCCGGCGAAGTTAACGACGACATCCTCGATTACTTAAGGTCACTTGCTGAAGCCCCCGTTGAAAACCAACCAAACCAAAATTCAGAATCTGATGCACCCCAAATCATTCAAGATATACAATTACGGCCACCGGACAACGAAACTTTAAATACACCACGTTCTTGCAGCAACGAAACCGTAAACAAAGCTATTCCAATCCTAGATGAAATTATTAATAACAAACATAACCAAATTATAATTAAACCGAACGTCCATAACCGACTCGAAGTCTCCAACAATGACTTTAACAATCTAAAAATATTAGAAGTAAAAATTCCTAAGTCAAATGAACAACTTGTATTTGAATTTCTCAGAGATTATACTACTTCGGAGAAACCGTTTTATTTATATTTTTACCACGACGGGCACTATTCAATCTTTAACAAAGTATATATGGATAAATTCCATGCAAAAGGCTTAAAACTCATCAAATGTAATCAATTGATAAACTCAATACGAGAGAAAGACGAACGCCTAATGCTAATCACGCAGCAGCATGAGGGTAAAAGTAATCACAGAGGAATTCAAGAAACGTTAGAAAAACTGAAACGAAATTATTTTTGGCCGAACATGAAAACCGACGTTACTGACTACATTAATAACTGCACAACTTGTCAAACAGCGAAATACTCGCGACACCCAGCTTATGTACCCCTAGTTATTACAGAAACCCCCACAAAACCCTTTGAAATAATCCATATAGACACTTTTAAATTTGACAACCAAATCTACTTAACAATCTTAGACAAATTTTCAAAATTAGGTCAAGCCATTCAAATTAAAGGTACATCAGCTATCGAAACTTGTAATGCGCTGACGGAATTTTTCAGCTATTACGGAACACCAACCCAAATTGTCATGGACCCAGGAACCGAGTTCAATAACGAATCTATCAAAGAACTTTTGAAATCACATAAAATACAAATTCATTTCACCACTCCCAAACATTGCGAGTCCAAAGCTCCAATTGAACGCTTTCACTCTACTCTTCTTGAACACCTGAGACTCTTAAGAGACAAACATAAAGACGACCCTTATTTAATAAAATATGCCATTATCGCTTATAACAGCTCAATTCACTCAGCAACAGATTTTACACCATACGAACTAGTATTAGGTCACACACATTCCCGTGACCCTTCTGAATTATTAAATAGAACATTTTATTCGGACTACGTGCATAACCATAACGAAAAGTTAAATTCGGTTTATAAAGATATATTCGATAAATCAATTAAATCAAAGAGAAGGGTTATCGAAACAAGAAATACGGAGGGTCCTGAGCAATATAACTTTAAACTCAATCAAACAGTATTTAAATCTTGTAAAAAACGAAATAAAAAGGAAAACAAATTTAAAGGTCCTTACAAATTAATAGAGTTCCTAGAAAATAATAAAGTCAAGATAAAAAATTGTAAAAACAATAAAACTGAGGTAATACATTTGAAAGAACTTAAAAAACCTCCTGTTGTTACAGAGTCATCCTCGGCGCCGCCGCAACAATAACAAATAATCCTAAATTCCATCACCTAATCGACAACCCAGGCCTACTACCTGTGAAGTTAGGTAACGCTCAAAATAAAATCGACCACTGGACATTCATACAAATATACGACATTTCTAATATTACGAAAGAATTTGAATTAATTCAAAATGAATACATGAGAATTAAAAACATAATCAAAATATCGACCAATAATACTAGCTACATGAGAGGGTATTATAACTCCTATCATCTCATTGACACACTTGAAAATAAAATATTAACTCAAATCAAACAATTAAACCCATTATTCTCAAAGATCTAACTACACTTTGTTGGATTAATTCCAATTCCCAATCAAGAGGTGCAGAAACCTAGCTCCTGCTAGCTCAGCACGGGTCAGTAGGTTATTATTTTTTTTTTAGATGCACTGAAAAGTTTTTTTTCTTTAGTTGTACTGGGCCTTTTGGACGCCAGTGTATTTTCTTTACCGAGGATTATCAATTTTAATATCAAAAATAAATATCTACAAATGTTAGGTAGTCTGTTCTTGAATATCGGGAGAGTAGGAATAAGAACACAAAAATAATTAAAAGTTAACAGTATATTACAAGAAAGATAAAAATTTTTAAACAAATATTTACAATTTCTTTACAGGTGAGTTAAAAACAATGGATAGTTTATATATAAATAGAATTTAAGATTACTTGAAAAACAAATGATATTAGAATAAGTGTGAACAAAATTTCAACAAGTTGATGAAATAAAAAAATTATAAAAATTGATAATAAAGATTGAGAAAAAATTTGCAAAGTTGACTGGTTTTGTACAAGGTTTCTTCTGACCAATAAAACTTAGACCGTACAGTTTCCAAAAAAAATAAGTTCTTACGTAACTGCTGCAGCAGGAGAATGGGGCGGGAAGCTTCCAATGGTTATGATTTCGAGGGACGTATGTTTAGAGCCACTAACAATCTCCTTATCTTGGAGTATCAGCTCTGTCCACTCCAACGATGTTGCTGTCCACGACCACCAAATTCCTTAATTAAGATGGAAAACATGTACTGGGTCTCTCCTCTTCACTTGGTCCAAGTGTTTACATAAAAGGGGGGAAAAAATGATTAAAACCAGTCAGGGAAATATTAATAAAAATAACTTAAAGTTGTGAAGCAACTTCGATATTGAGAAAGCTATCTTCGGTAGCAAACTCTCTAAATTAATTACGTAATTCTAAATAAAACTACTATTTGAATTCAATGAGAAATTGTAAAAAATTAAAATGTTCGATAGCAAATATTACAAAAAAATTTTGACCAAAACTTTTGAATTTCTCTGCACAAAATTTAATTAGATGATGTATTTTAAACAAAGATAATTAGGTACGATTTAAGAAATTTAAGACATTTCAACTAAATAATTAAAGTCAAGGAAAAAACAAGAGAGGTATTTAATATTTAATCATACACAAATTAATAGACCTTACTAGTCTATATCGAGAGAAGAAAAAAAATGAATTAAATATTTTATAAACGATGCAAAAGTTTGCATCCAAAAGACTTTGAATAATTTTTACGTGTGACTCAGACGGCTTCAAAAATTAACTGAAAATGGCTTCCTAGAAAGCATTGGTGAATAAAAACTCTAGCAAAAAACAACGTTAATCAATGGCACAAATAGTATGTTTCTATAAAAAAAATAAATAAATACCCGTGCAAGGAATATGCTCTAAAACATATGCTTAAATGCACCAGCAAAAAGATAATTAGAATTCTAAAATGCACCAGCAAAAAGATAATGAGAATTCTAAAATGCACCAGCAAAAGATAATTAGAATTCTAAAATGCACCAGCAAAAAAAATAATCAGGTATTGTGAAAAGAGAAAAAAAAATCGCCAGGATTCTAGACTCTACCCAAAATTTAAAAAACCAGGCCTTAACACGAGCTGAGTGGTATTTCGGTTGCAAATTTATTTTCACAATGAAAAATTTTAAGGAAAATGAAAACCACTCACCTCGCATATAGCAGAAAACTCCACAGCCAAGCCCTTCCTCGTAGGTTCCAGAATAGTCGGCACCTCAAACAGTAAAGTCTAGATCCGCACTGCTTCTCTTTTCACACCTAGAAATACAAAATATACGGCAGATATTGTTCTACACAAAACATAATTTTTTTAAACGGAGTCCCCGTCTAACATTCCGCCTCGACAAAAAACTGCACCGGGGAGTTTCGAATGTACCCACGTGCTAGTAAAGAATTTATGCGGTAAATTATATTTCAATAAAGCAAAGATAAAGTAATTGTTTTATACGGGTAATCACTCAAATTTGAAACTACTACCAGCCAAAGATTAACAACTAATCATTAGATTAATATCATAAATTATTAAATTATAATTACTAGAGTATTCATACCTGACTTTCTAGGAGAACACACACAAGAAGAAGGAAGAAGTTATCAGACCCGATTTTTAATACCTCCCCTCCGCGCTCTTTTGCATTCCTTCCACCAGGCGACACAGTCTCGGGCGCGCCGTTTTACTCAAATTGAATTAGCTAAGGTACAGTTTACAAGATGTTAAGCAGCGGCACTCAGACTAGGTGAGCTATCACGTGACAATTTCGGGCGCAAGTTTGGTGTTTCAATAGACTGCATTAATAAATTGAACTATGTTATATACAAAGAATGCATAGTATTAATGAGTTAATTATGATAAAAAGGAACTGTAACGGAATTTCGACAAAAATCCCGTTACAAAGAGAACTAAAAGAGGCTTAATAAATGGTCTCGGTTCAATAGTAAAAGCCATCAGTGGCAATTTAGATCAAAACGATGCAGAACGATACGATCGAGCTATAAAAACATTGTCAAATAACCAAATAAAAACAAAATCCTTAATAAAAGAACAAATCACCTTGCTCCAAACATCAATTTTAAAATTCAAACAGAGTACTGAACTTCTTGGCCGAAACCAACAAATCCTAAGCTCTCCATAACCCAATTAGAACGAGCATCACGAGCCACGCAACACTTAAATACAGAAACTCACGATTATATATTACTTCAAAGTTTCATGTCCCAATTTATTACCACCTTTCAAATAACATACGATATATTAGAGAGAATAGAGGTAGCAATCACTTTTTCGAAATTAAATACCTTTCATAATTCGATAACAGAACCAAATGATTTACTCTCAGAAATTTTAACGATTAAAGAAAATCTGAACAAAAACAAATTACCGTTCGAACCTATTTTAGAAAACATTTTATTATTCGAAAAAACGATGAACATCAAAAGTTATAACACAGAGAGCCAAATAGTATTCATTCTAGAAATCCCCATCGCGGACGTTGAAAATTACAATTATTACCACTTATATTCCTTACCTATCCCAGCATCACATTCATTCAAAGTAATAATACCTCACTCCAAATACCTCCTACTCAATGAGCAAACTTACGCATTCTCTGATGTCAAATGCCAAGAAGTCACGCCCGAAGAATTCCTTTGTGAAGAGGGTAACATCGCAAAAATTCAAGATGATGTCCCATGCGAGGTCCAACTTCTAAGATATTCTAAAGATGCGATGAAATGCCAATATACGCCAGTAACATTAACCAACACCAAAATCCAGAAGATAGAAGAAAATAAATGGATTATCGTTACCCCCGGAAGTGTAGTAGCCCACCAAACATGCGAAAATAACAAAGACAATATTCCACTCAACGGGAGTTACGTGATTGAACTTAACAACCAGTGCGAAGTGCAAATACAAGACACGATAATAAAAACTTTTCAAAACTTAAAACCTAATTTTAAACATATCAAATTGCCAAACATACAAGTTTCTAAAGACCTTGTGAGAGACAGTAATCTCGATCTAAAACCCTTAGAGATCAGAACAATTGATTTAGATGATATAAAAAGAGTGTATAGTGCTTTAAACGATCAAAAAATAAAAATGACTACAGACAACGAATCACCAATACATTTTCACAAAACCAGTTTTTATACGATTCTATTATATGTCTCATTAATCATTACAACTCTTTATATAGTATATCGCAAATATTTCCGGAAGATCCGATCCAATGAGCCTACGAACCACCCTGCAGCAGAGCTACGAGTCCAGGGCCCCAGCAACCTACAATTATCGAACTCTGGTACAACCCCATAGTTCTCACAAGGGATGGAGGAGTTATGTCAGCCACCTCGCTGACATCTGCAAGAAACCGGACACCGACGCTTAGATAAGGACATGTTAACACAATTTTATTACCAATGTTTTTTATTCAGTTACATTTTATTCGTTGTAAGAGCAACATGCAATAATAAAATTTAATTCATTTTGTGTGTAACGAAAATTGTTTTTAAAAATCTTCTTATAAGGGCTAGTATCTTATCTGCGTGCGGATTTCGAAACGTTGAGCGGGCACGGTTGCTTAGCTCGCTGTCAATTCTTAAATCCAAATAGAAGTTTGATTTAAAAAAAAGGAAAAAAAATTCTTTTAGACTCCTGTATGGTTTTGCACATAACGAATCTTATAGTCGCATTAGAACTGAATGTTCAAACTTAGAAAATAGTTGTTTTGTGTCCAAGGATACCATCGCAGCACGCTTTATATTTTGCAAAGAAATTATTGCCAGTGCATTTTCTAAAATGTAGGCAAGTTCCGGAAAAATTGGTGGTCCTGGAATAATTGTGCAGATTGATGAAGCAAAATTTGGCCATAGAAAATACAATCGAGGCAGACTAATAGAAGGACATTGGGTCTTGGGTATGAGTGCCAATAACTCGGAGGATGTCCGAATGGTAGTTTGTTCCAATAATACAAGAGATGCTAGGACTCTGCTTCCGATAATTAAGAACCATGTTGCGTTGGGATCTATTATACATTCAGACAAGTGGGGGGCGTATAATGAACTATGCAATCATGGTTACACGCACTATACTGTGAATCACAGCGTAGAATTTGTTGGTAACTATCATTTCGTAATATTAAATAACATATACTTTTTTACTTGTATATAAATATAAGCTGACGAAGGTACCCATACACAGGGGATAGAGGACACGTGGAGACCAGCCAAGTAATGGTTCAAAACAAAAAAAAATTCGCACAATTCATTTGCATTAGATTTATGTGTTTTCCTTTGGCGCCGCTGGATAAAAAAAAGAAATCTGGATCCATTTGCTTTACTTTTAGAAGCCATACGGCTAGAATATGGAGATTTTCGTTAAAAAATTTAGTCTCATGGAAAAAGTAACAGTAGGGGGTTTTAGCACGGTAAAAGTCCGGCTCTCACAAATCATATTATATTGGTAAATGAACTTTTGAGTAAAAGATTACCAAAGTATATCAAAATACGAAATTTTCTTAAAAATAAGTAATTGTATAAAGATGCTCATTTGGAAAATCTTAGATTATTATCTTAGGATACGTTCAGTAAGAACAGCCCTCAAATTTGAGTTCTAATTTGGTTTTCTCCAGATAAGACATTAATAATTAACAAATCCATGGTACGCCATTGGGTATCTTGAAATTGTAATAAGAAAAATTATTATTTTGAATATTGTGCATCGAACTAATAGAAAAGACTCCAGTGAAGTTTTTTAACAATTTTCAGTAGGAGGTTTACATCGACCTACGCGGTACAGGTCTAAGAAGTTAGATGTCAACGCCAAAAAGAAAATTGCAAATAAATAATGTAAAATCTATCCTGGACATAAGTTGTATGTTGTAATCACATCTTTTGAAATAAGCTTATTATAGTCATAATATTAACAAAAGTCATATAGAAATGCTATAAATTAAACAAAGAAAGTATCTAGAACATTAAAAATACCATAAAAGGTCGAATAAAGAAAAGGTTTACAAATTAAATTAAATTTATTTAGTAAAATTTGGTCAAGCAATCAAAAAAATGTCAGAAATTGAAGTTTTTTTGGACCATTACTAGGAAAAAGGCAATTTTTTTATTGATTAGTGACAAGAGATTGTTAAGAAAACCAGTTGAAAAAAAAAGTTTTAAAATTTAAATTTGTATTTAAGGAAGAATATTGAACTTGTACTAAAACCATATTAAATAAGATGTTAATAAACATCATAAGGCATGGAAAATAATGAAAAGTAGTTATAAATTTGGACAAAAGCAAGGCAAGTAAAAATGATTATAAAGCCATTCAAGCAAATAGATATTCACCAGTCAAGCTAGAATAATATAAATCTCAAAAGGTGTGATTTCAATAGAAATTATTTATCAGGTGTAAAATTTGACATACCTATAACCAAAAAACGTCAAATATAATTTAATGACTTAACCGTCAATGTCAATTTGTGCATTGACAAAATAGAGGAATATTGTAATTCAGGACACTTTCAAAACTGATTCCGAGGTATTATAAAGGAATATCCAGGATAATAACAATACAAGACAACATTTCAAGTGAATATAGAACATCGAAAACTAGTGCGTGTCATCGTGTAGAAGCGACATCCAGTGTTTGGTCGGACAGGGGCGTAACGAGGCGAATAACAGGTACTTTTAAAATAAATAATAAAAGCTTTTATTGTGGAAAATATTTATTTAATTTTGAAACAAATTACAAAATAAAATCATTTTAAGATTACATTGAATTCAAGAACAAAATAAAATTTATAAAAAAAAGGCCAACTAGAATAAGTAGCTTAAGTATGTTTTCTGTTATAACTGTTGAATGATTTACAACCTGAACGATAAATTTGTTATGATTTATTCTTTCGATTTTTAATCAAATCAAAGCAACCGCTGACTAGCCAGAACCTGCACTGAGGTAGAGTTATAATACACAGAGTGTACTCATGTTCCATTTGTTTTATTTTCTCAGGTATACAAAAGTACATAAACGGTGGCGCGTTATAAATTTTCTGTTTATGTAAAGGTCTATAATCATATAATATAGGTAAAGCATACATGTGTACTTGAGAAAATACATTACAATATATATATATATATATATATATATATATATATATATATATTTTTGCAAATGTCACGACAATATATATATATATATATATATATATATATATATATTGTCGTGACATTTGCAAAAATATATATTTTAGGGCAAAAGCCAGAGAAAATAAGCCGTCGTAGCAACAGACAGAGGTACATAACTCATTGCACGATATTGTTACCTTCGTGTATGAGGGACTGCACTTACAACCCTTCGACGAAGCTAGGGGAGGTCAATGACCTCAAGTAAGACTTAAAATGTGATATGGCAACTTAAGCAAGACACCTTATATTTAACAAAGCTCACATGCATTATGCTTAGTATAATTTATGATAATTAGGTATAAAAGGATACACCCAGTAGGGTAAACAATATGTAAAAAGTAGACAAACCTTATAATATGTTAAAATAACTAATTAGAGAGACCACAGCAAGGGCTCAAATGTGTCGAATCAAGCTTTGTTCTGGTAGAAAAAATAAACTCTCTGAATACTCTCGTAGTGGACTCGTCAAACTAAAAAAATTAAAACATTTTATTAAAATAGTGCTACAAATTAGATTAAAGGAAAATAATAGTGGACAATGATCACTTATTAAGTACTAGCATACGTATATGAACGATAATAATGAGCAAAATTAACATAAAATCTAGTTATAAGAAAATGTAAAAAAATATCTCTCGGCAAGTATACGTATAAGTAGGTTTTACAAAAAGGACACATCGTAATGTGATGAAACTCACAGAAAATAAAGACTAGTACCTGTTAGTGAAGTGCAGCGTAAAATTTCTGAACTGTGACACGTTGGGAGGTATTTCTTAATAAATCTTTGTGTATTCTAGATACCCTCACATAAAATGAACTGCAACCTTTCTTAAAACTCCTTTAGATATAATATTTCTTATCCTGGTGTGAATTCAGGACACCAGTGTTGTTTTGTGTAACTTTTAATAGGACACTATGTATTAGTTTAGGCACTGCTCACCGATGAACTTGGAGGTGGGTACCTAAAATATTTGTTCACATATAATTATGTTTTAAACCTATCTAGGTAATAAATGTTTGTAGATAATTAATAATTAGTGTATTATGTAAGATCTGGGCGAATTTTAAGTAGTTTTATGTAGTAATAAGGTCAGAAAATAACTATATAGAATATTTATCAAAGTGTCTTAAAAATCATTATGGGGGTACAAATGGGGTACCAAAATGATTGGAAATGCATAGTAAAGCTCATTCCAATTTTAAAATGTGCATATAATAAGTAAAAGGCATAAAAAGTACATGTTTAAAAAAATAAAATTCTTTACTAAAATCATACTATCTGATTTTTGTATTCCTGTCAATCTCAGCGAATAAAAACGCGAGAAGTGGCAAAAACCGTCTAGAAAACGCGGTCGTAGAGGCAACATGTTATAAAATTTACTCCAGAAAAATCCTAACCTAGAATTTGTTTATTGAAAATTTACCCTATTGTCGAAACCGTGTGTTTACGGAAGTATTTATAAAATTTTGAAAAGGGTTAGGAATAACAAGTTGATAAGTATTCTATGCTTAAAATATAAATGTTATGTAAAATGTTGTAAACTAGACTCAAATTTTCCAAAGCCGACTCGCATATTTATCTATTTTGAATATCTAAGGTACTTACCTTAATGTAAAATTTAATTCCTTTAAAAACCCGTGCTTCGAAAGTGATTTCCTTAAAATAAAGTGTCCCGAAGGAAGAAAATAAGGGAAAATAAATAAAAACATCTTTATCCAATCATCTGAACTTCTAGTAATCTTCAAGCACCTACGGTTGGTAACATCAGTAACCAGCTTTCAACGAGAATCCAGGGGCGTACTCACAGCAGTTGTGCGCGATTGAGCTCAACGACGTGACGATAGCGGTAAAGTATAAAGGTACCTTATCGGTTATTATTTTCACTGATCAGTTGATAAAATTTTTGAATATATTTGCAAAGGCCAATCAATAAAACGCATAATATCCATTCATCTTAAATTTTATTTATGTAAATTGTGTATTTTTAAAATTTATAAATTAACCTCGTCCAGATCAATAAATTTTGTTAATCGTTGTTGAAATATTGGTGTATTATTTGAGTTGCTAGAGAGTACATTGTATTTCAGGAACCGGCTATCTGAGAGGGAGTTGTACTGCACAGTTGCGGTATCTCATGCTCTGAGGTGTGGCAGCATCGAGTTCTCTCGACTGTCGCATCTGATGGTTTAGGCCATCTGGCGCTCTTCACAACAAAAATTGGCGACCAACGTGGTAGGCGACGTTGTTAAACGGCATTTTGACGCTTAACAACGCAGAATATTGACAACAGTGTACTCTAGCAAATTGAAAAGACTAAGTTTGATATTTTATAAAAATAACCGGCAAAAATACTAATCATTTGTTTTAAAACTGTAAGAATTATATCCAATTTCATAAGTATATGGATCTAAGATCTGGAAAAACAATAGTCATGGCTGACCAAACAAACACTACACCAGAACAAATCGAACAAAATAACACTACACAAGAGCAAACACCATCCACATCACAACAATCTGATGATACAGCACTTACACAAACACACGCAGACACAAACATGTTGCATCAACTAATGCAAATGGTGACAACTATCAGCTCGAATATGGAGCAAACAAATGCGAACATAAAACAAACAAATATAAACGTCATGGAGATACAAATAACAGTACGACAAATTGCCGAAGACAATAAAAAATTCGAAGAACGCATAGAAGGAATACAAGGGAGAGTAGAAAGGGTAGAGAACAGGCTCGACTCCATGACAGACGATGTCATTGAGGACATCAACACCAAAGTCAAGTCCGCCACGGAGAAAATGGAGGAGTCCATTGCACGTAATGTAGAAGGATTAATAGTCGACGTGGTAAATGAAGTAGACAGCAAACTGAAGAAGCAAGATGACACAATAAATAAGAAGTTAAAAGAGCAGGAATGTATGTATAACCATTTGAACACGAAGTTGTTAAAAGAAGGACACACAACCATTACCAACACACCATATGCACACACATGTACCAAGAACCAATTCTATTTTTATGGGGACAACCGTACGCACCCCAAGACATTCATCACACGCTTAAAACAGTATATGAACACGATACACCCAGACGCCAACTTAAAACAAAATATACAAAATATGGTAAGAGATTTTGCTGAGGAGTGGTATAATGTTATATGTGATAATTTTGAAACGTTACCTGAATTTGAGGAACTTTTGTTGAAACAGTACTGGGGAAAATACGCTCAGCAAAAAGTACGTTTCAACCTGTTTAATGGGAAATACGACGAGAACTCCGGTGTAAGTAGGGAGAATTATGTATTACGAAAAATAGGTAATATTAAACATCTAGAACCAGCTTTTACTGAGGGAGAAATGATAACTTACTTAGCGAGACATTTCTCTGACGATATACATAATGTCATTATTACTCAGAGAATAACGACATTAGACAGCTTAATCGAATATTTACGTGGCATTGATGATCACCGTATAGGGTGGAAACAAGGAAATAAAGACAAGGTAGATAGGCAAAATGATAGGTATAAAAATTTTGAAAATAACAGGGATAAATATAGGGAAAATAATAGAAATTCTAACTATGATAACAGAAGAAATTATGACAATAATAATCGGCAAAATAGGGACCAATATGGCTACAATAATTACAGAAATCAAACTAATAGTAACTATTGGGAAAAAGATAGATATAGAGGAAATTACAATCAAAGGGACAATAATATGTATAACGAAAATCGGCCATACAATAATAATCAAAGAGATGATAGGAGACATGTTAGTTGGGGGGACAAAAAGGCTCAAGATTCAAAAAGGGAAACAGACAGACGAACATACGCACAGATCAGTAATGTAAACGTTCAGAGGGAAAAAGGAGACAGGGCAAACACACGAGCTGATTTCGATAGGATTGAAACCGTGGCACAGGTAAATGATCCGCCTCGAAACCAGGATTTTCGGCAAGCGATGTTTTAATTTTGAACAATATTTCATACCAACATATGAAAGAGTTTATCGGTAATGACATGGATGACGGATCAATTAACATTAAAACCAGCAATCTACCAATGGTAGACGTTAAATTAAAAACAAATACATATAAGGCGCTCCTTGATACAGGTGCTGAATTAAGTTTAATCAAAGAAAGAATTATTAATGATTGTTATGATGGTAATAAAAGTAAAGATTGCATTAAAATAAGTAAAATAAATTTAGTAGACCCAAGGGGGAAAAAAATTGCTCAATGTAATCAGGTTTTAAACACGAAGTTCACGGTAGAGAATTATGAATTTGAGGGAAGCTTTATAATAATAGATGACATGAAGTTTGATATCATTTTGGGAGAAGACATCCTAACACAACTCAGAGCAAAAATTGACCTTGAAAAGAGGGTAATAGATTTACAAGGTAGTACCATACCAATGTATTCCACCGGGGAGGTAGGAAATTATGTTAATAATAAAAATGAATATGTTAATAATAATATTGCGGTCGACATACAGGTCGAAAAGTTTAAATGGTGTAATGGCGAACAGGCCAATGATATGAAAATAATTGCGGACGACGGGGAAGTCGTGTACAAAAATAAGGTAGAAATCGACAAGGAGGTCGAGAAAAAAAATATGTATTGGTACTATGTAGAGTTGTGGATGGAAAACTTTGACAAAAAAGATGCAATCGTACATGATTGGTTGATTGAATATAAAACTGAAAAAGAATCTACTAAAGTTAAAAATGGTTATATTGGCAAATTTAATAGGGTAAATAGAGTAAGGATGAAAAGAAAAGTACATAAAATAATAAAGCGTCGAATAGGACATGTATCAAAGCCTAAAACTTTTAAAATATATAAAGATAAACTAGCGGTAGATGAGCAAACAAATATAATTAATAAAATGTTAAATGTTGGTATGCATAAATTAAAAAGGAACGAGAGTAAGATACAGTATGTTCACAAGATACAAAAGGTACTTAAAATTAAAACATCAAAAATAAACAATCTAAATTATGAACCTGAAACAAAAGTGATTAAAAATTATACAGAGCAAAACAGGTATAAAACTGAAAAGTTAAACACACAAGTACTTAAAGATAAACAAAAGATAAAGGTCAAAAAGAAACAAGTAAATAATATAAATGTATTTGGAGATGTAACATTAAACTGTCCGGAAAATTTTGTTAAAACAATAAGTGAAATTTTACAAAAATATAGAGCGCTAATTAATTTTGAAGCACGTGTAGCGGTAGGCTACGTACATAAGTTACAAGTACACGAGACTAAATCATTCAAATGTAAAACATACCCAATTCCCTATAAACAAAGAGAATCAGTAAAGATTGAATTGCAGAATATGATAAGTTCGGGAATCATAGAATCGGCAAAGACAAACTACATTAATCCACTAGTTGTGGTGAAAAAGAAAGACAACTCAATAAGGCTATGCTTAGATGCTAGAAACTTAAACTCTATTACTACATCTCAGTTCGACGCGCCGCAAACGATCGATACATTATTGTTTAGAATAGGTAAAAACACTATTTTCTCTAAGTTAGATTTAAAAAACTCTTTTTGGTTGATTCCGCTACATCCTGAGTCGCGTAAATTCACTGGATTCAGCGTGGACGGACATATATACCAGTTCAAAGTGGTTCCTTTCGGTCTTCAAAGTGCTTCATCAGCTCTGGTTCGGGCGATGCAGAGTATCCTCGACAAGTACGATTCTTTCTGTCTGCACTATATCGATGATATTTTGATATTTTCTGCAACAGAAAGAGAACATCGTGAACATTTGAACATCATATTAAATGCGCTAAACGAAGCGGGTTTAAAACTTAATATCGAAAAATATGAATTTTATAAAACCTATGTAAAATACTTGGGATACCAAATAAGGCAAGAGGGAATTAGCATTGGACAAGAGAGGATAAAATAAATCAAGGACTATCCACGTCCTATTAATCTAAAAATGTTGAGAGGTTTCCTAGGAGTTCTAAACTATTACAAAAAATTCATTCCAAGGCTATCAGAACTCGAAGTTCCGCTTATAGAACTATTACGAAAAAACGTAAAATGGGAGTGGGATGAAAGGAGAGAAAGGGCATTCATAGAACTAAAAACAAACTTTCATGACAATTTACTGTTATACAGTCCGGATTTCTCCATACCTTTCATTCTACGCACAGATGCGTCTGACTATATCGTAGCAGCCGAGCTAACGCAGATTCAAGGGGGGACTGAAACTCCAATTTGTTTTGTATCGAGAATCTTAAAACCTTCCGAACAGAGGTATTCAATTTCTGAAAAAGAAATGACAGCAGTCATTTTTGGGATCACTAAATTGACCTTTTTCTTAACATCTAACCACTTTACACTTGAAACCGATCACTCGGCACTTTGTTTTTTGATGAAGAACATATTCGCAAACAATCGGATATATCGTTGGTCACTCCTGATACAGGAATACTCGTTCACGATCAAACATAGGCCAGGTAAAGATAATGTAACTGCTGATGCGCTAACTAGAAATCGTCAAATAAACACAGAAAATGCAAACACTTACATGATAGCACTCAACACCTTCGAATATGAGGATAACTTATACTCAAACAAACGCATACTACGCAGTCAAACATATTTACACACACTCAGAGACAAAATTACACAACAACCATTCAGAGGATACTCCATTGAAGGTAATTTTATTATAAAAACAATTGGAAATGAACAAAAATATGTCATAGATGAAAATTATGCCAAGGAAATTATTTGGGATTTACACGAACGATTTGGACATATCGGGATACGGAAAACGTGGATGATATTTCGAGAAACGTTTTATGCGGAAAAAGACCTTATTTTAGCGAAGGAATCAATTTCAGAATGCCATCTGTGTATACTTGGCAAGACCAAAAATCACGTTAAAAGGAACACAGTGTGTAGCTTCGTCACGAAATCACCATTAGAGTTAATCGCAATTGATTATATAAGTAATTTGATAGAAGACGAACATGGATATAAACATATTTTGATTGTGGTAGATGTTTTTACCAAATTTGTTAAATTGTACCCGACAAAAGCCTGTAACACTAGAATCACAATTGCCAAGCTCAAACTTTATTTTGAAACGGTAGGAAAGCCAAAGAAGGTACTAGCAGACAATGCAACATATTTTAATAATGAACGGTTTGTAAAATCATTAGAGAAAAGTAATATTCGTGTAGCATTCACATCTATACGACATCCACAAGGGAACATCTCTGAGAGGTACGTCCAAGAATGTGTAAAAATTTTAAGATTCATCGTTCAGCATGATCATACTGAATGGCCTTTAGCCATAGCCGAAGTAGAAGAGTATATGAACAATGTGCCACATACAGTAACTCGTATTTCACCAGTTACCGCCATGATGGGATACGCGCCCACAAGACCATGGACAGACAGAGACATATTAAATTTAGGAGAGATTCATAAACTAATAAAGATGAGACAAGAGCGTAACACAAAAAAATATTTAGCAAGGGCCAACAAAAGAATCAAAAACAAGATTAAGTTTGAAGTAGGGGATTACGTAGTAGTAAAGCGATTACGTGTCGGAAAACTCCTTTTGCCATATGAAGGACCTTACGTTGTACACAGGGTATTAAACGACAATACCTATGAGTTAAAATTTTCTAATAATGATCATGTCAGGGGAAGATTTCATATAGAAATGATATACCCTTATGATACAGATTAAAACAAATGATTTACAGTGTTTATTATTCTGCAAACGCCACTAATTGTTTTGAAAAAATATCAAAATTTTCTTTTAGTAATAAAATTTCGACATTTTGGGGAGGTAAAATGTCGTGACATTTGCAAAAATATATATTTTAGGGCAAAAGCCAGAGAAAATAAGCCGTCGTAGCAACAGACAGAGGTACATAACTCATTGCACGATATTGTTACCTTCGTGTATGAGGGACTGCACTTACAACCCTTCGACGAAGCTAGGGGAGGTCAATGACCTCAAGTAAGACTTAAAATGTGATATGGCAACTTAAGCAAGACACCTTATATTTAACAAAGCTCACATGCATTATGCTTAGTATAATTTATGATAATTAGGTATAAAAGGATACACCCAGTAGGGTAAACCATATGTAAAAAGTAGACAAACCTTATAATATGTTAAAATAACTAATTAGAGAGACCACAGCAAGGGCTCAAATGTGTCGAATCAAGCTTTGTTCTGGTAGAAAAAATAAACTCTCTGAATACTCTCGTAGTGGACTCGTCAAACTAAAAAAATTAAAACATTTTATTAAAATAGTGCTACAAATTAGATTAAAGGAAAATAATAGTGGACAATGATCACTTATTAAGTACTAGCATACGTATATGAACGATAATAATGAGCAAAATTAACATAAAATCTAGTTATAAGAAAATGTAAAAAAATATCTCTCGGCAAGTATACGTATAAGTAGGTTTTACAAAAAGGACACATCGTAATGTGATGAAACTCACAGAAAATAAAGACTAGTACCTGTTAGTGAAGTGCAGCGTAAAATTTCTGAACTGTGACACGTTGGGAGGTATTTCTTAATAAATCTTTGTGTATTCTAGATACCCTCACATAAAATGAACTGCAACCTTTCTTAAAACTCCTTTAGATATAATATTTCTTATCCTGGTGTGAATTCAGGACACCAGTGTTGTTTTGTGTAACTTTTAATAGGACACTATGTATTAGTTTAGGCACTGCTCACCGATGAACTTGGAGGTGGGTACCTAAAATATTTGTTCACATATAATTATGTTTTAAACCTATCTAGGTAATAAATGTTTGTAGATAATTAATAATTAGTGTATTATGTAAGATCTGGGCGAATTTTAAGTAGTTTTATGTAGTAATAAAGTCAGAAAATAACTATATAGAATATTTATCAAAGTGTCTTAAAAATCATTATGGGGGTACAAATGGGGTACCAAAATGATTGGAAATGCATAGTAAAGCTCATTCCAATTTTAAAATGTGCATATAATAAGTAAAAGGCATAAAAAAGTACATGTTTAAAAAAATAAAATTCTTTACTAAAATCATACTATCTGATTTTTGTATTCCTGTCAATCTCAGCGAATAAAAACGCGAGAAGTGGCAAAAACAGTCTAGAAAACGCGGTCGTAGAGGCAACATGTTATAAAATTTACTCCAGAAAAATCCTAACCTAGAATTTGTTTATTGAAAATTTACCCTATTGTCGAAACCGTGTGTTTACGGAAGTATTTATAAAATTTTGAAAAGGGTTAGGAATAACAAGTTGATAAGTATTCTATGCTTAAAATATAAATGTTATGTAAAATGTTGTAAACTAGACTCAAATTTTCCAAAACCCGTGCTTCGAAAGTGATTTCCTTAAAATAAAGTGTCCCGAAGGAAGAAAATAAGGGAAAATAAATAAAAACATCTTTATCCAATCATCTGAACTTCTAGTAATCTTCAAGCACCTACGGTTGGTAACATCAGTAACCAGCTTTCAACGAGAATCCAGGGGCGTACTCACAGCAGTTGTGCGCGATTGAGCTCAACGACGTGACGATAGCGGTAAAGTATAAAGGTACCTTATCGGTTATTATTTTCACTGATCAGTTGATAAAATTTTTGAATATATTTGCAAAGGCCAATCAATAAAACGCATAATATCCATTCATCTTAAATTTTATTTATGTAAATTGTGTATTTTTAAAATTTATAAATTAACCTCGTCCAGATCAATAAATTTTGTTAATCGTTGTTGAAATATTGGTGTATTATTTGAGTTGCTAGAGAGTACATTGTATTTCAGGAACCGGCTATCTGAGAGGGAGTTGTACTGCACAGTTGCGGTATCTCATGCTCTGAGGTGTGGCAGCATCGAGTTCTCTCGACTGTCGCATCTGATGGTTTAGGCCATCTGGCGCTCTTCACAACAATATATATATATATATATATATATATATATATATATATATATATATATATATATATATATATATATATATATATATATATATGTTGTTTCTTAGGTTCTCGCGGGTGTTGAATGAAGTGTTGGTGTACTTCCGGGTGTTTTCCCACGTAGTTGATAGGCTCCTGCTGGAGCCATTGTTGTCTAAACGACATTTCGGCAGAATCCCATCTGCCATCTTCAGGTTCTCGCTGAAAGCTGCCTACTGCTGCTCCTCGTTGCTCGAACTGGACTGACAGTCAGTAGGTCCCGCTAATATGTAAAGCCGAGTGTTATAGATGAAAGAAAAGGTATACATAAATATGTCATTTTTAGATAGGTCTGTTGAAAATATTATGTAATTAAATTCAAAAGGCCTTTTCAATTTCAATACATATTTACTAACAGAAATTTGCTTGTCGGAAAGTAAAAAAGGCCTTTTCAATGGGTACGTAATAAATATTTCGTTCCTATTAAAAAGTGATATATTTATTATCACACCTGTGTTTTGTCCATATCAGAATAGAATATTTTAGGAATTCCATGTAGGTATATACTCCCTTCAATAAATATGTCGTTTTTAGACAGGCCTGTTGAAAATATTATGTAATAAAATGGAATCTTGGGTTAGGCCTCTTGTATGGTTTAATTTCAATACATATTTAAACTAACAGAAATATGCATTTAAATTCAAAAGGCCTTTTCAATGGGCAGGTAATAAATATATCGCTTTTTAAATGGAATGAAATATTTATTACCCATTGAAAAGATTGAAAAGCTTTGCCGACATCACAATAGATTAGGAATCCCATTATGATCCAACAAGTTGTTTGTCTACCTACCATGAATGCTTTGAACTAAAGGTACCTGGTAGGTAACTTCGGCAGTGTGTGCAAATACATAAGCCTATCCGTCCTTAGACGCCTAGCTCGGGTTGTCTTGTATATTTGAAATAACTTTGCTCTAGGCTGACTGTTGAGGGTTGACTTGGATTTGCTAGTTCTGGGTTACTATTTATTCTTCTTAACTGATTCTTGGGTATGGTATTTGTTGTTTGACTGTATATCCTTGGTGGTTGTGCACTTCGTGTGGTTTGTTGATATTTGCTGTTGGGTTGAAGGATGGTTTGGGTGGTGGTTTAGGTGGGGGGGTGAAGCTTAGGTAACATTATTAATCCCCTAACATATCTGTGCAGCGATGCGTTTTTAACCAATGAGACTCTAACGGAAACAGAAAGGTATATTTACATCGTGTTGAATTTTGAATTCGAACGTCAGGTAGAGGGCGTGGCCTAGTAGATGTGGCGGATATGACTACTACTATAAATGTAATGTAGCGAAATCTGAAGAGCAGTTAGCTTACAGTATTGTCTCAGCTATCATATAGCAAATAACTCGAGGGTGTGAGTGTTGCGAATTATTTCAAGTGACCGATATTTTCTGCAATTCTTTCACAACATTGTTTGGGCTATTTTCATATAGTAAAAAATTAATATGTATTTGTGTATGGCTTGCGGCAAAAATTTCACACGTAGTGACAACTTACGACGCCATCAAAGACAATCGTGTTCAAAGTTTCAAGACGCTGGATCTTCCACGAAGCGGCCTTCAAAGTCGCAGGATGTTCGACCTTCCTCAAAGCGACCTAGATTGGATCCAACTCCCTCAACGTCGACAAATATGCAAACATGTGACTGTTGCAATGTGACGTTAACTGCAGCTCAGATGTCGGCTCATAAAAGAACGTTGCAGCATAGGACAAATTCTTGTGTTCCTATGTCGAATGGTGTAGAAATTGTCCAAAGCGCTTTCAAGCAGCGGATTGTAACTTATAGAGTGTACAGTGGATATAATCACATAGACTACACAACATTCTTTAACGAAATCAGGCCAAAAATTGTAAATCTTCTCGAAGAAGCATTGAGGATTCATAAAGTGGTAAAAGTAAATATGGAAACGTTTGCTAGATACACATTACCGCCACAGGACGTAGCTTATATGATTTCATTTAATAACAGCAATATAATTTTGAACGATATAATATAAACAACATTTTGGATAGTTTTGTAGAAGCTATCATCACGCAAACTACTGAGTTTCAAGAAAGTGATTCAGGTATGTTAATATTTTTATAACAATATGAATATGATTGTTAATTGTTATTTTATTTTTAGGATGGGCCCTCGAAAGAATCAGATTTGTTGAAATTAATGTTAACTTGGTGGATCATCTTACATTAAATTGCCGAAGTGCATCACCAAGAAGAATGCCGTAGTAAATGTGAAAAATCAGGACCAGTGTTGCTTTGCTTGGGCTGTAACGTCGGCCACAAATGGTCGTACATCGGAAATGATGTCATATCCCCATTTTTCTACAGAACTAAATTTAACAGGTATGAGTTTTCCAGTAAAATTGCGAGATATTTCAAAATTTGAAAAGTTGAACAATATTTCAATTAACGTATACGGGCTAGAGGAGAAATTTGAAAATAACATGATCAAATATGAAGTTGTTGGACCTTTGCGTTATCGTGAGAAACAGTTGAATAATCATGTAAATTTATTGCTAATATCTGGTGAATGTCATGGTGATGAAAATCATCGCTGTAATAACGTTTGGGCTAATAGTCATTATTGTTGGATAAAAGATTTATCTAGATTAGTTTCCAGCCAAACCTCCCGTGATGAACATAGGCGATATTTATGTGACGGTTGCTTAGTATACTTTAGTAAGGAAAGTCAACTTTTTGAACACCAGAGTAACGATTGCAACCACATTTACACAACAACACCGACGACGAAATTCGGTATTGATAAATTTGGGAAAGAAGTACCTGAAAATTCAAAAAAACTCAAAAATATTTATTAATAATTATACAACATTCAGTTTAAATAGATTTTACCATAAAATTGCGCCTAATCCCCAAAAACATATTAATAATTTATAAAACACCATGTTTATGTTAGTGACAGCTATACATACACTATTTATAAGTTTTTTTAATTATATTATATAATCATTATACAAGGAGGTACATATTGCGTGAACACATTAGGTGAATGATGAAAGAGGACAAATTAATATAAACCAAGACAACATTATGTATTAAGAATAATATTTGTGTTATTTATAATAAAAGTTTTTGATACTTTTCTGAATCTGGATATTTTGTTAATACTTTTTATATAACCTGGTATGTTATTGTAATAATTAGGCCCAAGGTAATCTATAAAGTTTTGTTGCTTAGTTGGGTTATATTTTGGAATCATTATTTTTTATTTATAATAGACCTAGTATTATGTAAATGTGTAGGTAAACTAAATTTGGATATATTTTTTTTGATAAAGATAGAGCATTCTAAAATACCGTGCGTGTAATTTCCCATTAGGCATGTACATTCACGTAGCGCGAGAAATATGACAACACCGGCAGCCGTAAATTCGTCCATCGGTGGAGCATTCCAGCTCTGTTATTTCATTTCAGCCAGCTGGCACACACGATGTTGCAATTCTACTCCCCATGCCTAGCCCGCGACTACACACACGGTATATAACTGTTTTAAATTTAGACAATTACATTCCCTGAACAACTGATCACTTGAAAAAATGGATTCTTTTTTTAGTATTATCTTCAAAATTGTTTTCTGTATGACTTTGACCGGATTTAGAGCATTTTCATATGCACCACCCCATATTATTAAGCCATACCGTATGATAGATTCAACGAGATAATTGTATACATTTAATATAGTTTTTTTAGATAAAATATCTCTGAGTTGGTAAAATTTATATATCAACTTTCTAATTTTATTTGTTACGTAGCTTGAGTGTTCCAACCACCTCAGGTTTTTATCTATCATTAAACCCAAATACTTTATTGTACTAGTGGATTGAATTTTTTCATTACTCTCTTGAATAGTTATGTCGCTCTAATCAGGTAAATTTGAATTGTAAGTAGAAAATGCAATAAACTTAGTTTTTGATATATTAAGCGATAATTGGTTTACGTCGAGCCACGATCTAAGTTTTTTCATATCTTGCGCAACACAATTCTTCACATCATTCCAATCATCACCTTTACAAATAATTGTTGTGTCATCTGCATATGAAATAAGTTGGCCTGATATATTTAATTTACATAAACTGTTTATAAATATTAAAAACAAAATTGGCGCCAAAACGGTGCCCTGAGGAACTCCTATGGTTATTAATTTTCCCTCACTTATTTTATCCCCTATTTTTACAAACTGTTTTCTGTCCTCCAGGTAACTAGCGAATACCTTCAACACTGTGCCCCTAATACCGATGTTTTCCAATTTTTGTAGTAATTTTTTATGGCACACAGTGTCGAAAGCCTTCGCCAAGTCCAAGAAGACAGATATACATTTTTTATTTTCTTGTAAGTTGTTAATTGTATTGACTAGTTTGTAAATTGCGTCCGTTGTACTGCAAGAGCTCCTAAAACCAAATTGATTTTTAGAAATAATGTCATTCTTATCTAGAAATTCCTCAAAGCGATTTTTTAATGCTTTTTCAAATATTTTGGCCAAATTATTAATTACAGATATAGGTCTATAGTTCGTTTTTTCCGTTCTACATCCATTTTTGTAAATATGCGTTACGATAGATACCTTGAAGTGATGAGGAACACATCCAGTTGTAAAAATGGTATTAATGATATGTACTAAAGGTTTTATTAAAAAGCTATGACAGTGTTTTATTAATTTGGCCGATATTTGATCCATGCCGGTGGCGCTCTCATTACGTATGTATGTTATTACATCATTCTCTTCAACCGGTCTTAAATATAAACTATTGAGTGGGGGTGGAGTGTTAAAATGATCAATTTGGACATCTTTTGGAGTAGGAATTGAATTGGTAATCTCCTTACCGATATTACAGAAAAAAGTATTAAATTCGTTTGCTTTTTGCTCATTGCAGGTAATTATATTGCCATGTTTGTCCACTATATTGATATTATTTGTACATTTATTTTTTTCTGTGATTGTAGCGTTTCTTATTATTTTCCAAGTCTGTTTTATATTTCCTTTACATGTATTAAGCTGATTTGTATAATAATTATTTTTTGTTATTTTAATAAGTCTTGTTAGTTTGTTTCTATAAATTTTATATTCATTAAGTAATTGTATATTATCACTATTACATAAAATGCGTTTTTTCATCTTATCCCTAGTTTTGATAGATTGTATAATCCCATTGGTAATCCATGATTTAATTTTTCTTTTGAAAATCTTAGACGAATGAATAGAGGCAGTGTTAATATGTTTTTTTATTGTGTTTACAAAATTATTGGTACATGTATTGCTATCGTTATGGTTATAAACATTTTCCCAATTTTCGAAGCTTAACAGTTGAAATACTTTATCATAATCTGTTTTTATTACATTATTATGAGCATTACATGATTTTACAGATTGAATAGGAAGATTTAAATAAATTGGATAGTGATCAGTAATATCACTTTCTATTATGAAAGATTTAAATAGACTATCAGTTTTATTTACGTCAGACTTAAGAAAAAAATGATCTAAACAGCTTTTTGTTTCATTGGTTACTCTAGTAGGTTTATTAATTAGTGGTATATAGCCATATTTTGCCATTATGTTTAAATACATATTATTGTGAATGTCATGTTTATTTAAAATATTTATGTTTATATCACCTGTAAATATTTCGGTATTATTATTATTATTATTTATTTTCATATAATTATCCAACTCATTTAGAAACACGTCAATATTTGACGATGGAGACCGATATACACTACTAATTCCTACAGACGTATTTTCAAGAAAAATTGAAGTTTTAATGATATTCAAATCCGTTAATTTATTTATTTTAACGGTGTGAGGTAAATTATTTTTAATGTAAGTAAAATATATTGAAATTTGAAAATATTGAGAAACAAATGCAAGTACCGTTTGTTGTTTATGCCGATTTTGAGTCAATTTTGAAACCTATCGCTACATGTGAGCTAAACCCCGGACATTCTTTCACAAATAAAACTTTTAAACATGAACCATACTCTTTTGCATATTTTATAAAGTGTTCGTATGACAATTCTCTTTCCAAATTCGAGTTATACCGGGGGGCTGATGCAGCATCAGTTTTTGTAAGTCGTATAGAGGCCGATTTACGAAGTATATATAATCAACATATGAAAGAAATAGTGCCAATGGCAAAATTGTCTGTACAAGAAAGGCAGGCTTTTGAGAATGCGACCGTATGTGGCATATGTGAGAAGCCTTTCTGGAGAGATGATGTAAAAATTAAAGACCATTGCCACTTAACTGGCAAAGTAAGATTCGGTGCTGCACATACTGTCTGCAACTTGAATTACAAGTTACCCAATTTCGTACCTATTATATTCCACAATTTGAGCGGCTATGATTGTCACATGTTCATCAAAGAGTTGTGCAAATATAAGGATAGGGTCGGTGTAATAGCACAAAATAAAGAAAAATATATATCATTTACGAAACATCTTTACATTCACGATTATGTTGACAAAAATGGATTTACAAAAAAGAAATATTTACAGTTACGGTTTATTGATAAGTTTTTAGCTGCATCATTAGAAAATTTAGGCGCAAATTTAGATGACGCTCAGTTGGAGGTAACAAGGAGTTTTTATAATGATAATAATAAATTTAATTTAATGAGGCAGAAGGGTGTATTCCCTTATAGTTTTATGGATAGTTTAGACAAATTAAATAAAACGGAGTTACCTTCGAAGGAGGAATTTTACGAAAATTTAAATAAAGAACACGTATCAGATGCGGACTATCAGCGGGCTAAAGACGTGTGGGACTTGTTCGAATGTCAGACTTTAGGTGATTACTCAGACCTATACGTGAAGTCAGACGTGCTTCTGTTATGTGATGTTTTTGAAAATTTCCGTAAAATTTCTTTGGATAAATATAAACTGGATCCGACTCAGTACTATACAGCTTTGGGATTATTGTGGGAGCCATGTTGAAACTGACTAGAGTAGAATTAGAATTACTAACCGATATAGATATGATTCATTTCTTTAAAAGAGGTATAAGGGGCGGAATAAGCGAATGTTCTGACAGGAAACATGTTGCGAATAATAGGTTTCTACCTAATTACAACTCTAATGAACCATCATTGTTCGTTGCATACCTAGTCCCCACGAACTTATATGGACACAGTATCTCTCAAGTATTACCTACAGGAAACTTCACGTGGCTGTCTAATAGGGAAATCGGTGTTTTAGATATTATGGATATCTCAGATGATGGTCCTCTTGGGTACGTTTTTGAGGTAGATATATATTATCCGCAACATTTACACGATTCGCATTCAGACCTTCTCTTTTTAGTGAAGAATATCACACCTCCCGGATCACAATCTAAATTAAAAAAGTTGATACCAAATTTGAAAGATAAGGCAAAGTATGTAGTACACTATATAAATTTAAAACAAGCGACATGGTTAAAGAAATATATCGACCTAAATACCGACATGAGAAACAGAGCAAAAAATAAATTTGAAAAAGATCAATACAAATTAATGAACAACGCCACGTTTGGTAAGACGATGGAAAATGTTGACAATAGATCAGATATAAAATTAGTCACTCATTAGGAGAGTATAAGGCGTAGTATGGGAGCGCGCAAATTAATATCTCGACCAAACTTCAAAACATGTTCGATATTTCCTGGTTGAGTGGTGGAATAGCTATGCTAAACTCCGCCAGGACTTAAATATCAATAAAGGCGATTTATTATTATTATTATTATTATTATTATTTACCGAAGATTTTGTAGCAATACACATGGATAGGCAAAAGGTTCTTTATAACAGGCCAATTTACATTGGTTTCTGTGTCTTAGAATTATCAAAGACGGTGTTGTATAATTTTTTCTATAACGTAATCAAAAGAAAGTTTGGAGATAATGCGGGTTTATTATATTGCGATTCTGATAGTTTGATTCTCAAAATTCTGACGGACAACTTTTATGCTTTTATAATAGATAACAGAGAAAAATTCGATACCGAATGGAAATATATTTAATATTCCCAAGGGTCCATCGATTTTAGGAAACTTTAAAGATGAATTCCCCTCGGATCCCATAATTAGTTTCTATGGTACTGGAGCAAAAGCATATTTCGTGCAGTCTGTAGGTAGCGAGTTAAAAAAAGCCAAAGGTATAAAGAAATCAGTCATTAAAAAAGAATTATCAATAGACGATTATAAACAGATTGTTGAGCAAGGTGGTTTGATATATAGGAAAATGAATAAATTTAGAAGCTACCTACTTGTAAATATTTTTTAATGTGTTAACTTAAGTTAATTTTGTAATAATAGTAGTATTTATAATTATTAATAAAGTGGTATCTATAGTATTTGTTAATAAACTATAGGAAAAGATGATATTTTGTTTTACTGTAATTACAACATCCAAAAATAGAATAAAAGGTGAATTTACAAGGTAATGGTGTCTACTGGGGATATTTGGAGGAATTTTATAATTAAACAATATTAATGAGGTGCATACATTTATTATTTATTTTTATATATAAACAATTTTACATGATAGAAGTATTATCAATCCAAGAGTTGTGTTCGTTAGATAGTCCTAACCATTTCACGTACATTTTCTTCCCTCTCCTTCTTAAAATCTTCTCCACCAGGTACACATCTAGGTGCTTAGTTTTTTGCAGTTCCATTTCATAAAAACAGCTCTTTATGGGTCGACCTTGCATGTCTTCGAGTAAACAAGTTCTGGAATTTGTTACGTTTATTTTAACGACTTTGAAGAGTTCAGTACAAAAGTTTGGTGTATATCCTTTATTAAATACACCTTTGTATTTACTTATTCGAACAATGTCACCAAGATGAAATTTAGGCTTTAAAGCAATACTAATATTATCATAAGCACTCAATTTTGTAGTTGGTTTTACATCAACCGGTTTCATACCAATTGTACGATGTACTTTGTTGTACATTTTTGTAACATTGGATAGAATGTCGAGCCATTTGTATTTTCCTCTGGCTGAGAATTCCTTATACAGCCAATTTTTTATTGTTCGTATTACTCTCTCTGCAATTGCCGCTTTTTTTGTACTATACGTAGAGCAATGATTAATGTTGTGTCTTTCCATTAAAGCGGAAAAGTTTCTATTGTAAAATTCCGTACCCTGATCACTTTGAAGATTTTTAGGGGAATAATTTGATTCTTCCAAAATGCTTTTCATACCCTTCGTAATTTCAACAGCAGTCTTATTTTTTAGGGGTCTTGTCCACAGGTATTTGGAATAAAAATCAATCACTACAAGAATATAGTGTCATGGGCATATGGTCGCATCTCAATCAAATCCATCTGCCATAAATCACCCTAACCTTTTATTACTGTTATCCTTCTTCGAAAATTTCTTCTACACCCCCCCTATGCAATTCTTTAACTTCTTGTAATTTTCGTTACTAGCCATCGTATTTAGGATTTTGTCCTAGCTGCTTCAAGTATTTCAGCCTTCGTTTTAAATGCTCTCAAAACAGATGGATCCGTAACTGTATCAAATATTTCAGACCCCACCTCATCGGTCCTTTTACCATTTACCACAGCTTTCTGGAGTGTTTTTGACGTTAAGACGGGATTGATTGAAGTCTTGCTTGCTTGAAATTTTTTGATAGTATGATTGTGCATCTTGTTTATTGCAACATAATATAGTTTCGCATTTCATCAATAATTTGGGTAATTTTATTGTGTATAAATGCACTATAATCAGACATCTGCTTCTCAATAAATGCAGTGTATGCTTTCTTAGTGTCTTCCATGGACTTGATAATATTTTCATCAACATAGTTACGAGTTACACCATCTTTTTGATCTAACGGATCACCAATATTCTTTAAACGCTTAGTCTGAATATCAAACTGTTTATCTGCGGTGAGGGCAAAACCAACGCCTGGGGGTCCTCGTACGACTATCGATTTATTAATAGCACTTCTTCGTCGTCCAAACTTGTTGATTGTGTTGTTTACAGCAGCCATTTCTGTTTATATCTGATATGATTTAGGGCTGCCAAAGTATTTTATATGGAATAACGAATCAAATTATTTCTTGATGATGCTAACAATATTTTCTTCTTTAAATTTCTTGAGTTTCTCATTAACATATTTTTCATTGCTTCAATTATTAAATCGGTCACATCATTCATAGCTTTATGTATGTCATGGAAGAATTCGTCGAAGCGATGATCTACATAATTACGTGTCACGCCATCTTGGCCATCTACTGGTTCTCCAATGTTCTTTAAACGTCTACTCTGAATATCAAAGTGATTATCGGGTGTAAGGTTAAAGCCAATGCCCGGTGGTCCACGTGAAACTAGGGATTTATTACCGCTACCTTTTCTGCGTCCAAACTTGTCAATTGTGGTCTTTATACTAGGGTACTTTCTGAACCTGGGGTGCTCATTAACGATGATCTCGGTGGTATTTCCATAAAATATGCTTGACTTGCATTATTCTCATCATCTTCATCACTAGTGTCAGGTGTTGCCTTAAATGTACTAGTACTAGCTCTTGGACTCCCTAGCGTTTGTGTTGGTTTTTGCATTTGTGGTGGCACATTGTTTTGTGATGTTACCTTTGAAGTGGATGATAAGACTTTTAAAGGTGTGGTTATGGGTTCATATATCTTCTCCAGCGTTAATTTATCCTCAGCATCTCTATTCTTGAGATAATTAAATTTCTTACTTACGGACTCGGTAGCCTCAACTAATTGGCGTTTCAAACTTATTTCAGCTTCCACATCTCTATCCATATTGTCTTTCTACTTAATTTCACCGATGTATTCCCGATGCTGTCTGTAGATCGATTGAAGTTCTAATTATAATTGTTTATGGATATATGAAACTGTCAAGACCTTTTCTATATCTCCCAGCATTTACTTCTCTATCCTTATCAGTTACGAGAAACCCATATCTTTCCTTCCAACATTCTGCACACATTTCTTGAAATTTTTTAAAAGATACATCTGGTGAGACATGATCAGAGAAAATGTGATGTAAATTCATATCATCCTGCTTGAACAATGCTGTAAAATTTGCGTAATCCCTCACTAACTGCTTTGGCACTCGAGAATATGTTTGTGCCAGATAAAAACAATCCACTTTTCTATGGCGACCCATTGAGAAAAACGCACGAATTACATCTTGTTTTTCACATATAACATCGTCAAATATAAAAATAGAATCAGGCTTAGCGTCGGATGGTTGCATTATTTTCGCATTATTACTGAAGGTGTAAAATCCTAACCTCTTAATAGGTTCCAATATCTTGCGCAAATACTCATACTTGGGTTGGTATAGAGACTTTGAATATAGGTATATATTTGCAAAACAAAGCCCAAGAGGATGAGTAAGCAGAGATATAAGTAAATTTGTTTTTCCACATGCGCTTGGGCCGATTAATAGTCCACGGATAGTTGAGGGAAGTAACGGTCCATGGCGCGATTTGACTTGTAACCCACATCCAACTTTTTCATCTAGATTGTTTATAGCAAACTTTTGTCTCTGCTTCACAATGCGCATCGAAGCACGGTTCACGACTATATAAACAGACACATGCATTACAATTGTTATTTAAATGTTGTCAGTCAAACAGCAAACTACTAAAAACCGTCATTGTTTAAAGGCTGGTATGGGGATAGTGGATACCCTAATAAATAAGCTACCATTTGAACTGCATTTACCTGGAGGTTACCAGTACTGTGGTCCCGGCACTAAATTACAAAAAAGATTAGCGCGAGGTGATCCGAGTATAAATAAGTTGGATTCTGCATGCAAGCAGCACGATATTGCATATGATCAAAACACAAGTGATCTAGCTGCCCGACACAAAGCAGACTATCAGCTTGAACAAGCTGCTTGGAAACGAGTTAAATCCAAGGACGCAGGTATTAAAGAAAAGGCAGCAGCTTGGTTAGTTACAACTATAATGAAGGGAAAACAACGTCTCGGTATGGGTTGTAAGTCAGCAACATCCTGTAAAACAAAAGGAAAAAATAATAGGAAAAGTGGGCAGAGTCTTAGAAAGATAGCTTTTGGTGCAGGAATAGTGCACAAAGTGCGTGATGAGAGTTGCATAAGACCAGTGGTAAGCGATCTATTGCCAAGGATACAATTCCGAAAGTTGGTGGAATTCTACCTTTAATGCCCATTTTGCTGGATTATCAGTGTTGGGTAGTTTGGCTGGAGGTGCAGTTGGTATAGCCAAAGCTGTAAATGATATTAAAACAAGAAGAGAGGAATTGGCTGAAAAAAATCGTCATAACACACACATGGAGGCGATTGCTCTAGGAAAAAGTGGCAAAGGATTGTATTTGAAACCGTATCGTAAAGGGTTGGGTCTCTATTTAAAACCACAAAGTTCAAAAAACTACTAGACACGCTACCTCGGAAACCTCTCAGTGACATCAATCTTAAATATTATGCTGAGAAGATAAAAATACCATATTTTCGAGGTATATTTATGCGTGACAATCTACCAAAGTCTGGACCACGTCATAATGAACCCGCCATCATGAATTTGGATAGTATAGATGGCTCTGGAACACATTGGGTGGCATATAAAAAATGCGGTAGTCTGGTCACATATTTTGATAGTTTTGGTGATTTACCTCCACCTAAAGACTTGATCCTGTACTTGCGCAAAGGTTCTAATTCTACCGATAATTATGAACGCCAACAAAATTTCAACACAGTGTGGTGTGGATATTTGTGCTTAAAGTTTCTTTCTTCAAGTATTAAATAAAACTCTATAATGGCTTGTGTGACAACATCAATGGAACGAGATGTTATTAAGCGAATGGGTCATTCATTAATTGCGTTCTCTAGACTACGCAGCTTGCTGAAGATGACGAAACAACAACTTTCGGATATGCCTAAGGAAGTGGTGATTGGATGTGCCTCCCATGAAATTGCATTAGTGTGGGATAAACTATCTAAACATCTTCAGGAAGATATTGATATTTTAAAATATCAGTACTGTCAAGAACATTATTCTAATGATGATGTTGGTGGTATTGATGTTAATGATGGCCCGCCATCCAGAAAAATATTTTGTTGCTACTGTGAAGTACGTGATTTTAATGTAGCGTCAAATAATGAAATAGACGTATCTCCATCGCTTCCCAAGAAAAGAAAGTTATACCACAATGATTGCTGTAGATCACAATAAATTCATACAACAATGTCCAAACACATCAGTCATGTCGCACACCTTCACCTTGTCTAGGCCGCTCAAGCGTGCTCAGAGCAGAATTTTGTCCACCCATTGAACTAGATAGGACTGGGATTAACTGGATTCTACTCTTACAACTCTATATTTAATGTGGACGAGACAAACAATCGTTTTTGTTATAGACCTAGTCCAAAACTACCCCTCGTATACAAACATATACCATATGGAGCCTATGAAATTGATGGAACAACAAACAACAATACGCTGAAGTGTGAAATTTGGTCAAAATATGGAATTGACTTTGCACAAACAAACTCTATTGACTGTCTCTTGGGGTTTGGACCAACATACTTACATCCAAACCAGAACCACGAATCAACACTCCCTGTTGATATTATGAAAGTAAAGATGGTACATGTCGATTGCAACATTATTTCCGGAGCGTATATGAATGCCCTTAAATCCCGCACACTCTTCGAGTTTGACATAGATGTTGAACCCGGATACAAACTTACCAGGGAGCCAGCGAACATAATATATTTGCCTGTTAGACCTGAAGGGCATCAGTTTATCGATAACATTACGCTACACATATTGGATGACAACGGAGATTTAATCAATTTTCGCGGCGAGAAGATTATTGTAAAACTAGAACTGAAACAAATTTAATATAAAAATGGGTTTCCTATATAACCAGCAACGATTAATGCAACACCGACAAAATGTGATCCATGATAAAAAGAAGAGTAGTTGTGGAAAGCGGTTCATTCAACCTGTGCATCTTAAACAGTCAAGACCTAGACTGTCAGCTAAAAATCACGCATTTCTCCAATTCATAGGCCAAAAATTAATAGAAAATTAAACAATGGAGACTATTACATCTAGTAAGAAGCTCGAGGTGGTTTGACAAGTCACTTGCTAGTTTACATGAGCATACATATAAACCATATGGATCACCGTATTATTATAACTCGGATGAAATACGCATTCCTATCAATTTTCAAGACCTAATACTCGACGTTGCAGAGAGTTATATTTATATTGAAAGAAAATTTACCCCAAGTGATGCTACCAAGCGGTGATATCTATCCAATAATGCACCAGCCTTTCTCTTCGAAGAAATTAGATATGAAATGGGTGGTGAACAAGTGACTGTTGTTAGGAAGCCCGGTATCACTACCACAATGAAGACTATGGTAACATATGGACAAACACATCTCCGATCACTTTTAACCACAGGTTGGGGTCTGACTGAAGAGAAGCAAGACATTTTAGATACTACCAGTCACGTATTCAGTGGTAGGTTGCCTCTAAAATACATTATGGGTTTTGCTGAAGATTACACAAGAGGTGTTTTAAATACAAAGCAGGAATTAATTTTAATCATAGCTCGATCATTTAAAGATTGTTACATTGGTGAAGTTTATGCAGACCTGGAAATTAGCAAAATTGAATGGAAGATAAAACACATTGTGCCTGAAGATAAACAAAAGCTTAAACTATTAAATAGAATTAACAAGGGTGGTAGTTATGCTATAGTGAAGGTGGCTTACCGCATGTGGAATCTCTATGAGCTACCTACTTTGCGTGATACATCATCTGACATATGGGCCGTCAAAACCACTAACAGCCTTGAGAGACCTCGATACATCATCATTGGATTTCAAAACAATGGCAATTCCAATGATAGTACCAAGCACGCCACAAAGTTTATAACTGCAGATATTAATAATATTCGACTATATCTGAACTCTGAAGTATTTCCATACGAGCGTTGGAATTTGAATTTCGATAAGAAACTCGACTCGGCTGTCTACTATGCATATGAGAACTTTCAGCGTAGTTACTATGATAAAGATATGGGCGAACCCATGATGGACCTTGGGGAATTCAGGAAATCCCCATTATTTGTCATAAATTGTTCCCGTCAACCAGATGCAATTAAATCATCCACTGTAGACATAAAAATTGAATTTGAAACACGAAAGACAAAGTTTCCCGGACAAACTCGAGTATATGCTCTTATACTTCACGATGCTTATTTAAGCTATAACGCATTGGATGGTTCAGTTCAGAGTGGTTTTGCTGCTGCCAAGTGAAAGAGCTCTAATATGACGCAATTAAGTAGTACATTTCCTACTCTGATAATTGACTTACAATTGGCTTATAAGGATGGTGGCATTATGGTGAAAGAATTAGCTGCTGTGTGCTGTAAAACCAGACAACAGGTACACTACATTTTCAAACAACCATATCCATTCTCATCATTTTCATATGATATGAGACCTCAAAAACAATGGTGGCAGAACGGCATTCACAGTTTAAAATGGATCCATTTTTCTCAACAGACTCAATTGCCACTAATTCTTCAGCGGCTTTGTCAGAATGCTATTACAAAATATCAGCATAAATTAAAGGATGTTATAATATTATGCAAAGGCGTGACAAAGAAGAAATTTCTAGAGCAGCATTTAAACCGGAATAAAATTATAAACCTTGAAGACTATCCCCTGCTTCAGTATATGTTTAAATCATTGATGGCAAAATGTTTGGAACATTGCCAGTATAATAATTGCAGATGTACATTAGCAACAGTTCATTTCATATATAAATGTATTATAAATTTAAAAAATATTAGCATAAAACTATTTAAGTGCACTTAGTTATGTAATCAATAGGTAATAAATATGAATGTATCATTTTAATATGTGTTTCATTTTTAACATCACAACTTCCTAAAAAACTATATTTTATGTAAAACCAAACCCCCATAAATAATCTGGCTTGATACGACACTGGCGCATTAAGTCTAGTCGTTCAAAATTCAACATGATGTAAATATACCTCTTTGCTTCTTTGCATCTCTATACAACGATGTTACGAGATTAAAAATATACCTGCCAGGTATTTTTAGTTCAAAGCATTCATGGTAGGTAGACAAACAACTTGTTGGGTCATAATGGGATTCCTAATCTATTGTGATGTCGGCAAAGCTTTTCAATCTTTTTAATGGGTAATAAATATTTCGTTTCTATTTAAAAAAACGATATATTTATTACCTATCTATTGAAAAAACCTTTTGAATTTAATTACATAACATTTTCAACAGACCTATCTAAAAATGACATATTTATGTATACCTTTTCTTTCATCTATAACACTTGGCTTTTTTATAGGCGTGGCTTACCCAGAAATATTTTTAAATAGGAACTCCTACTGCTTAAACAATGCTGTCGAAAACAAAATCTGAACCAACCAATGAGGGTTAGGTAGGTAGGTAGTCAAAACTAAGTTACATATTAGCGGGACCTACTGGCATACGAGTTGGGACCGGTGTTTACGATAGTTTAACATATTTGGATGTAATAAAAATCGTTTAACCTGAGGAAAGTAAACAAAAAGTGACGTCTTTCGGTAATTTCTATACAAGTAAATAACTAAATACAAGGTGTTCATACTAGAATGTCAATTTTCACAAAACTGATTATATAACAAACAAAAACGGGTTAAACAATAGGTAAAAATTGGGGAATTTTCAGGGGCATAGTACACGTTTCCTGTATTACGGCAATTACATGTTCGCATTTATAGAAGTAGTCACCCCACTCTAATTACCATTAATCACCAATTATTAATTACCAATTATTCATTACTGTAACGACAATTACCCCCCACCCCAGACCATTAGGCCACACCTCTAGAGTCACGCCCCCTACCCCGCCCATAGGCCACGCCACCCAGAAGTGGTGGGAGGAGGAGGCAGCGTACCGGTCTATATCATCTACTGCTGCAATAAAGATATAAAGTTTTAATCTTCTAAAGCATAGATCTTCTCTGGCTAATAGAAACTGCTGAAGCCAATCAACGACACACACACACACACACACACACACACGCACGCACGCACGCACGCACGCACGCACGCACACACACACACACACACAATAGGCCTAATTCGTAATAAAAATTGATCTGGTCGTAAATGGTATAACAGTTTTCTGAGTCGACATTCTATTACAGCGGGACAAATTGCTGACAATTTAACCACATTAAGGGCATCTGTAATCGAAGAAAAGATCCGTTTAAGGTTTTCAGAAACCAGTCAATATATTAAAACTGAAAATCTAAGCAATGTATGGAAAGACCCGAAACGAATTTTCAACGCAGATGAAACTATATTTTGTTTCCCCGAAAGGGGAAAAAGTTCTAAGTTGAAGAGGGGAGAAAACAGTGTCCAACCATATTAATAATGGCGAGAAGGAAAACCTAACAACCCTGATAAATGCTAATGATGCAGGTATCATTATTCCCCCATTTGTGGTCTTTAAATATAAGAGAATACCACCTCACTTAACGAATTTAATGCCACCAAATTTTGATATTGCTAAAATCGAGTCTGGATGGATGACAGGGCCAACGTTCTATACAAATATGCTTTACCCCTGGTTAGTAAAAAACAAAATATGTTTACCTGCCATATTATTTGTGGATAGCCACAAGAGCCACCTTAGGATGTCTCTTAAACATTTTCGTTCTGCCAAGAAAATTATACTAATTGGGTTGTACCCTAATACAATGCATTCATTGTAACCAATAGACGTAGCTGCATTTAGACCTCTGAAATCAGGATGGAAAGAAGAAATTAAAAAGTGGAAAACTGAATATAAAGGCGCCAAATTTTAAAGGGAAAACTGTGGTTCTGTGTTGAAAGCTGCACTTGAGAGCCACATATTACGAATGAAACATAGGTGATGATTTATATGAAATAGCGTCCATACAGGGCACGTCCATAACGAACTATGCAGATGATTCAAATCTACCATCAATCAATTTGGATTATCATGTAGTTTTGCGCCGAATAATTTTAAAGCAAACATTCTGAAAATAGATCATTTTTTTAACATTTTTAGTGTATTGGTATGAAAAAATATTAATGAAAAAAAAATTACCTATAGCATTTAGAACTAGATACAATGCAGCCCAATCTATCGTTGACTGTCTGGAGATTCAATTAGAAAAACCAACAAATCCAATGAAACAAGCCCTCACATGGTCACAATACAAAAAATGCAACATTGTTAAAATATTTAGTTTCACGTATTGGTTTTATAAACTTTATATAAACAGGCTATGGAGGACGTGTTAGTGATGTTTTACTATTGGAACAATATGGCTATACTAATGTCCTTCCAGAGGTTGTGCAGTTGTGGCAGATAGAGGTTTTAAAAATGTTGATGTACTTTTAACTGAAAAGAACTGTAAACTTATTAAACCATAGCCCTTCAAGTGGTATCAAACTAACAAAAGATGAAGTTATCGAAATAAAACGTATTGTTAGTTTACGGATTCATGTAGAAAGATTGATACGTAGATTACGTTGCATTTTTAAAGCCTCATTCCGTCATAAACTACAAATGTTGCCATATACTGATTCAATAATTCGCATTGCCTGTGGATTGACGAATCTCCAATCACATATTTTGTAAAGTATGTAGATAAAAGATGGATTAAACATTTCATATACTTTCTATTTAAAAAAAACATTGAAACTTTTTTTAAATATTAGTTTTCAGACTCGTAGATGCAATGAATTGTTTCCTACGTGGTTGATAGGTCCCTAGAAAGGCTGAAATCATCTAAGCTACGTTTCGATAGAATCACTTTTGCAATCTTCAGTTTCACATTGAGAGCTGCATACTGTTGCTTCTCGTTGCTCGAACTGAATTGACGCTCTCCGTAGTTAGTAGAGAATTGTACGGATCCTCATCCGGTATTTGGATCCACATACTTTCACGCCATGATTTTCATTGGTATGTTATTCGCGAGAGCAGAAAAATGGTTCATGAACAGTAGGCTCATATTAAACACAAATAAAACAAATGCAGTGTTGTTCATACTAATAATGTACGCTTTGATGAGTTTAATCAGCAAAATTAAAACAGAATTATCGGAGAGCACACAATTTCTAGGTATGCATATTGATGAAACACTAAAATGGCACTGCCACGTAGATCACATATGTAAAGAGTCAAATTCAATATGTTACACGATCAGAGTATTATCAAAGTATGTGGATTTAAAAACTCTTAAAGTAGTCTATCATGCCAACTTCGAATCCGTGGTTCGGTATGGTCTCATTTTTTTATGGAAAATAAAACATTTATAATTCAGAAACGTACCTTTACAGTAGTTCTAAAATTAAAACCAGCTGAGACCTGCAGAAATAAGTTTAAAGAAAATAAAATACTTACTGTAACCGCCATATATGTACAGGAATGTCTCTTATTTCTGTTTAAGAACAAACAATATTTTAGAGACAATGAACCCCAAGAAAAACATAACACTAACTAGATTACAATTATCTTAGACATAGATTAACTTCAACTGAAAAAAATGGACATTAAAACTGTACTAAACTGTATAATAATAAGTTACCCCGTCACTTGCAATGAGAAGAGAATCTGAGAAAGTTTAAGAAACAGATGTTTGAATTCTTATTAGTTGAGCGCCAGGAGATTATAGTGTCTACCAAACTATGCTAGCGAATAAAATATAAACACTTTTTTTTTGAGCACGATTGTCTACCAAATGCAGACGTGATTCCGCTCAGGGAAGAAATAGGAAAAAAAAAAAGGTGAACACAATCTTACTTAAAACTATTTATAACTAATGGCTGTAATATATCAGCTAACTTCAGAGTGTGGGGTGGAGCTCTCTGAAGTTGGGGGACGTATGTTAAAAATGATAAAAACTATTATCTATTTTGAGTGCTGTTAAATTAGTGAATTTTTAGGTTATTATTTAACTAAAGATGGCATCAAGCCAATAAACAGTAAACTATCATGTATCAAAGATACATCAGTTACAAACAACTTAATCTGAAATTACTGAAAGACCGGCAACTGTGAACGTTGATCGTACTCCAGTTATAATTAGCGATGTGACGTTTAAAATTGTCAATCCCAATATTGGACAAAATTCTTCAGAAGACATCATAGTTACACCAAATGAAAGTGACCCTAGTCCTACTCATAAATTTACTGATAAGAAAAGTGTAAACCTTAATACTAAGCTTACAGAGGCCTTCCTACTACTAGATCTGGTAGAATCATTAAAAAACCAGAAAGGTCATGACCTTTTGAATTTATGATAATTGAGATAAGTAAAATACCAACTCGTTTTCTTTATTTATTTGTATTAATCAGATTAACCGGTGGGTTATGTTCCCCTACTGCATTACCAGTTTATCCGCATAAAACTGCCTTTGTATTGCCTCGTTTTTTCTCATTGGATGTGAGTAGAGCAGCGACAAGACGTCAAAACTGGAAGATGGCTATCGTTTGTTTTCTTCGAATAATAATGGACTGGAAATAACTGGATATCCTTCTGGGATTGTCGAAGCACTTTTGTTACACTATTATTATAGGTAAGTACCTATTCTTTATTTATCTTTGCACTCTTATTTTCTTCAAAATTTCACTTAGTACCAAAATTGTTTACGATTTTCTTAATTTACTTTTTAACACCTTTTAATTATATTTTCATACTCAGGAAACATTCATTGAGTCATTAACTTATCGTATTTTACTTTTTATAACTTTCTGTCACTCCGCGATTTTTCTCTTACAATAGCTTAGGTTATGTTTTTCTTTAAAAATTTGCGACTTTCCTTCTGTAGCTGTTTAATGACTGAATATAGATATATGGTTTTCTATTGCCCGTAATTGAAACTTTTTGACACAAGTCACATTCTTAACTTTAATAAAATAAAATTTTCATTCTTAATTTTGTAGGATGATAATTAATAAAACACTAATTACACCCAAACATACTTTAATTAATTCGTGTAATGAACACAAGAAAAACATAGGTAAAATTAGAGAAGAATCTCTAGCACGTATATCATTGTCCCGCGCGTCATACTTCCTCTCTTTTTCTGCCGTTGACAGCTAATCGGTTACACGCACTGAGCAAGCGTTAAGCCCGCTTCACGTAGGGGAATTAAATAAGGGGTCGCTACACACTCCCCCTTTGGATCACACTACCGTCCCAGGTGTGATACAAAACGAAGGAAGGGGGTCAAACGTCCACAACACTCCTGGCGCGGCGCACTCGCGAAGAACGGCGCGGCACGTCACTGTTGCTGAACCAGGTTGCTGGGGCAACTGACGTCGAGGGCGTCCTCTACGACGTATGGGGTGAACTGGAACCGGACTCGGGGTGTCTTGGGTAGGCGGCACATATTTGGTTAATGCCGACACATGATGAGTACCGAGAGGTACTGTGGGATTTGTTGGATCTTTGATTTCGTAGGAGGTAGGACTTACAATTCTAGAGACCTGGTAGGAGCCATCTCTACGTGGTACAAATTTGGAAGTGATTCCAGCTTTGGCTTTGCTTAGCACATGAGTATTGACAAGTACGAGGTCTGATACTTTGTAGGTCACATCACGGCGTTTGTTGTCAGCAGTCCTTTTTCGGCTGTCTTGTTGGCGTTTGTGAGTCTCTCGGGCCTGGCTGAGAGTGTTCGCCATGGTACGCAGATAAGGAGTAATCTGATGTACAAAATTGTCGCTTTCGATGATGGCTCTGAAGTCTCTTCGCGTATCATCGGGGGTGCGTAACTCTCTACCGAAAGTTAGGTAGGCTGGAGTAAATCCTGTAGACTGGCACACGAATGTGTTCATGGCAAATCGCACTGAGGAAATTTTGTCCTCCCAGCTGGTGTGGTCATCTGCCGTGAGGATGGCAAGTTGCGTTTTCTGATCTCGGTTCTTACGTTCCACCGGATTGGCGGCAGGATGGTAAGCAGGGATAAGACTTTGGGTGAACCCCAGAGCTTGGGCTACATGCTGCATGACTCCGCTAACAAATTGGCTTCCGTTATCGCTGATAACTTTTCGGGGAGTTCCGTAACGAAGTATGATTTCATCAATTAGGCATTTGGCACAGGCTTCGGCTGTGGCTACTTTAATTGGAAACATTTCTGTCCAGTGAGTAGATGTATCTTCGATGATAAAAATCCATCGCTCTCCAGTAGGAGTCTCTGGAAGAGGTCCAAAAATGTCAATTGCAATGACTTCAAATCTTTGTGCTTGCACGGGGGTCTGAAGTAAGCCAGATGATTTTATATTAGAAAATTTATACCGTTGGCAGTCTATACACTGAGAAACATGTGCGGTAACGTCTCTTCGCATGCCTGTCCAATAATAACGAGGAATGATTCTTTGTAGGGTGCGTTCCACACCATAGTGACCAGCAAGTGGAGAATCGTGAGTTTCCTTGAATCTAACTCTTTGGCACGACTTGCTGCGTTCTTCGCCATCATGAGCTGGGAAGTAACGATATAAAATACCGTTCATCATCAGGTAACCGCGATCACTCCATCTGTGAGTGTCTACCGGGTTAGGGTCTGGAGACTCAAAACAGTTGATTATTCGAGCTATGTCTGGGTCGGTTAGTTGTTCCTCTCTCACAGCTCTAGCATCGTCAACGGGAAGGTTGATGTTAACGAAGCAGACATCGCATGTTTCGGCTTGGCTGCTGTCATGGCAGATAGGGCGCGGCAATGTGTCGGCTAGAACGTTCTGACGTGCAGGAATATATTCTATGTTCAGGTTTCTCTGCGTAGGCGTCAGTAAACAACTTGCGTATTCGATTGGTTTCTCATCTGCTCCCCCCCCCCCTGGAGTAAAGCTGTTTCACATTCTTCGATGATTTCATCTTCGAGTAATTTGTCAAGTTCCTGACGAAGAATTTCTTTCTGCGCAGGGGCAAGTCGATACGGAGGTTGAAAATTGGGAGTCTCATCCGTTAACTTGATTGTATGCTCAGTATAAGGAGTAAGCTCTTTGCTTTTCTCAAAAACTGTTTTATGTGACTGTAATAGTTGTTCCAACTGTGCTTTCTCACTTGTAGTTAGGTTTTTGCCATCATTTTCAGTGAGCTGTAATTCGGTTTGGTAAGCACCAACTATAGGACAAGATGGGGCTGGTGTACTAGGCTCCTTGAAAAATTCGAAAGCAACTGAGGGGTTTCCGTCGTAAAACCATTGACCCTTGGGTATGTTCAAAACCATTTGTCCACTCGTAATGAAATCGATTCCTAGGAGGGTTTTGCTGTCTAAATGCTCAGGAATTGCTATGAATGTAGTTGGTATACTTTTTCCTTGCAAGATTACTTGAGTTTCGAAAATTCGTGCCACTACTCGACGTAGTTGTCCATCCGCTAGGACCATCTGTAGGAGCTCTTCTTTATAAGGTAAATTTGATTCACAGAAATGTGTAAAGAACGTGTCCTGCGATGCTGTTTCTAGCACCGGAATCAATGTAGGCAAGTCCCTGTCTTCCTACAATTTCAACATGTACCAATGGTCTAGACATTGTAGAAACTGGGTTAATTTCAGTGAGGAAAATATCGACACTCGAGGCGTGTATCGTAGCAGAGCCAATACTGTTGGTACTCTGAGATCTCGTGCTGGAAGTACTCTGAGTACGACAATTGGGGCACTGGGAACGTATGTAACCTGGCGTTCCACATCCAAAACAACTAATACCAGCAGAAGTGGTAGGGAAGTTCTGACTGGCATTCGGCTGACTAACTTTTCCTTGATTAGCAGCATACTTGCGGCATTCTGCCTGAAGATGGCCAAAATTCTTGCACAATTGGCATTTGGGGCGAAGACGTACCGTTATGTCATCATTTGCACTACTCTGTTTCAATGTAGTAGGTGGCGTTGACTTGTTCTCGGTAAAACTATCCTCGATAGATCTGGCCTTCTCAATTAGTTCAGAGAAAGAGGTCACTTGTTCTCTAGGTAACCTAAATCGAATTCTTCGGTTTAAAAGACCGTAAATCATGTCCAGCTGATGCGTTGCGTGCAATTCTGGAGTTTTCGGTAGGCGAGCTAAAAGAGCACGAGCAGAATTTACAAAAAGATCTGTTGGTTCTTTATCACCTTGTTCCTTGGAGAATAATTCCTTGAAAATCTTGCGTGGAGGTTTATTGTAACCGAATGAATGTCGTAATGCCTTTACTGCTTCATCCCAAGTGGAAATTGTAGATTTGATTCCTCGCCACCAGGTTGCAGCATTGTGGTCAAGCAACATCGGCAATCCCTTGATTGCATTTTCCTCTGGTAATATTTACACAGTCTCTGTAAACATTAATAGCGAAGCACATTTCGAAAAGTTTCCGCTAGGAGTTGAAGCTTGTGCTAGTTGACTAGTAATCAAAGCTTGAGTGAGGCCCTTTAACAAGTTTTGCAATTGTTCTTCCGTCATTACAATTGGGTCAGGCATTGTTACAACTGATGAATTGGCAGAAGTTGATGTATTACAAACGTTACGTTGACTCCTGAGATTGTAACTCATTAATTCGCAAAATTTTGTAGAATTTTGATTGCATGAAAATCCACTTTCAAATTTGACTGCATACAAATCCGCAAAAACACTAAAAGTCTAGTGAAATGAAATAAATCTCGCAATTGTCTGTTGAATGTTCAAATACTTGAAACGCGCACAAATAGCACACAAAATTTGTTTATCTGAGGTAGAATGTTTTTCTTAAAACGAAATATGCATGAGAGTTCATGAAACATGTAACCAGCGACGAAAATGTCCTTAGTCGAAATACAGCACGAAATGTTCATGAAAGCAATGTAAAATGTCTATTTTACTCGAACGAAAGTTCAACCGGCGACGTAGAATGTCTTTTCTTAGTCGAAATAAACCAGCTGTTTATGAGGATAGCACAATAAATGTGAAAACCGGCGACGTAGAATGTCTTTTCCAATCGAAATAAACCAAATGTTTATGAGAATAGCACAATAAATGTGAAAACCGGCGACTTAGAATGTCTTCCTAGTCGAAATAAGCACAAAATCTGTGAGTTAATGTCTTTGAAGTGAATGCACAACGAAGTGTGAGTTATTCAAAACTTGCAGCAATCGAAAACTTAAAAGCTGTAGGTACTTACAGTTTCAAATCCTCTCTTTTACCTTACAAAAGTGGAAGTTCTTGCACTACAACTGCTTGGATTTCTTGGCCCAAAACACTGGATTTTTTATCACTTTTGCAAAAACCTGCATTAGTACCACCAAAAGTTTTAACCTAACTCTCGACACGAAACACTCTGACACAGTATTTTTGTTAGAAAGGGTCCCAGTTGAGCGCCACTTTTATGTAGGATGATAATTAATAAAACACTAATTACACTCAAACATACTTTAATTAATTCGTGTAATGAACACAAGAAAAACATAGGTAAAATTAGGGAAGAATCTCTAGCACGTATATCATTGTCCCGCGCGTCATACTTCCTCTCTTCTTCTGTCGTTGACAGCTGATCGGTTACACGCACTGAGCAAGCGTTAAGCCCGCTTCACATAGGGGAATTAAATGAGGGGTCGCTACAATTTACTTTTTTCTCTCTTATGTGATAATAAATCTGCTTTTTACTACTTGGGTTTTATTATACGTGACTTTCTGGACATTTCAATATGCCATTTGTCTAGGTTAATGCATTATTTTGGAATTTTCTTGGTTATGTGAATTTTCTCTCTCAAAAGCTATTTTACATTATACATTCATATATCAGGTTTATCTTCATACCCTACTTACAAATTCTACACATAAATTGCTTATCTACTATTAATTTTCAACATATTAACCGCTAATGAACTTTCAGCCTGTCATGAGGACTATAAATACTTTGGTACCCCATGATGTAAACTTCAAGCTGTGTTCAACAAAACTCTACTAAAATCTTACTCTGGACCATTGTCTACAGATATAACTTGAAATACTTAACAAACAAATGTTTTAAAAACTATTTTATTCAAAAGAAGTGAAAAACCATGAATCACCCGAATGTTTTCACTTCAGTGGGCCCCTTTGAAGTCTAATCTAAGTATACCCATGTTGCATAGTAAGTACTATCAATGTTCTATTCAATATTCTATTCTTTTAATCACTTTTGGTTTCATTACGAGGTTTGTTTTGAGGCGTAACCTCCCGCTTTACAAATTACTATTATTATACTCTTCGCAAAAACGAAGAGATCGGCACATTTCTAAATCAGTAAATATAGCTCGTAGAGAAAAATTTTTATATCGTTATGTTAGCGAACGAATTCTGAACAACTTTCAAAATGTCCGTCTGTCCGTCCGTCACGTTTCTTGTAAGCACGATAACTCAAGAAAGAACAATCCGATTGTATTGAAATTTGGAGAGTAACTTAGTGTTAGCTAGAGGAAGAACCTTATTTGTTAACAAAATAGAGCGGTAAATAAAAAAGTTATTAGTAATTTAAAATTTAAAAAAATATATTTTACATTTTTTATGGTTTGTAATAGAAACCTTGCGAAATGTTATTTCCTATCACTATTTTTTTTTAAACCTTTTACTAATGTGTGTTTCCTAATAATCACAATAAATTTTCTAATGGTATATATTACACTCATTAACAATTTTAGTAATAAGAAATGGTGGTGCAGCGGCAAGAGTTTCGTCTCGCAATCCAAGGGACCCGGGTTCGATCCCTCACGTCGTAATTTTTTTTTTCACAACAAAGTTGGTATCACAAAATTTAGAATATCCAAAAACTAACATTATTTACAAGAAAAATGCGAAGAGTATCCTATAGAAAGTGTAACAATTATATAAAAGCTCAGTAAATCGGCGAAGAGTATAATGCTTCCTCTAGTTATGCTTTTCTTATTGAGTCCATTTTCACTGTTTAAAATCTTACTTATACTCTTGTCTCTTTTTCATCACTCAATTCTAGTTTTTGATATTTTGATTAAGTTTTGTACATAGTTTTTGACTTTAAAAGTATTGAAATATCCGAACAACTAAATATTCCTAAAACCTATGGTTATTGTGCCCTTTACTTTGTATATAGGGTGTTTCACTTTCATATAAAACAATTGCAGAATAATGCCGAAATACAAAAATATTGGAAGTACTTTTAATTTAATAGAACTTTTCCAAAGTTAAATATTGAAACACTATGGACCATATGGCAGCGCTATCTACAAATGAACTTTTCTAAACCATTTCTTTTCCCCAAAATAAACGACAGGGGGGGCACGTGCCCCTGTGCCCCTCCATTGGATCTGCCACTGTATATAGTCACTATGTTTTAAAAATAAATTACCAATTCTAATACAAATATATTTCAGTTTCAACCACTGAAGGATAAAAACAATAGTTGGGATAGAGTAGTAAAGGACGAACATACCTTTTACTACAAAAATCAACCATAAAATGAAGTATCATTATGAAGTTTTGCATCTTTTTTCGTTATATATGTATAGTTACTGTACTATTGTCTATTTATGTTGCCATTTTTTCTACTTGCCTATTTTCACCGCTCGAAATAACATGAAACAATAAATTGAAATAAAATAGCTTGTTGATAATTCGGCACTACAAAGATATTATTTATCGAAAACACAACTAGAAAATTATTTATCACTAAAATATTGCTGTCTCAAGTATCAGCACCAATTGGACGCAATTTTGCTATTCAACCCGTAAACCTAAACGTGCGTAATAAAAGTTTACATCATTTTTGGGGTTACCATAACCTGAACTTGTTATTTTAAAAAATGTTGCATGAGAGATGAACAAGTGTCAAGGGGTGGATTAGAAAAGCTGAAAACTTTGAGTTTTGGCCGGGGTTCTTATTTCTAGCCTACTGTGCGTATTCTCCATTAGGTAGATAATAATTTAATTCTTTCTATTGTACATTTTATTTCCCTCGCTTAACGAAGTGAAGTATTATAATCGTGGAAAATTCATTATTCTAATATATTTTAGAAAATCAATTAATTAGCACGTTTCCTAACGCATATACTGTCTAGAATTATGCCGGGGGGGGCTCTTTAATATATTTTAGAAAATCAATTAACTGGCACGTTTTATAACGCATATGCTGTCTTAGAATTTATTTATATATACCAATTTGCAACTGCGAGTCGGGATTTCTAGGTTTCTCGGTTGTTCGAGAGGGAGGGGGCGCCACCCGCGCCCCCTGGATCCGCCACTGATTTCTTCGAATTTACACGTTTCAGATTTTATAGATTACAAAAATTAAGGTCTTTCAATTCCTTCAGTCTGTTTGTTTGTATGTTGACGCTACATCTAAAGAACGCCGGAGAAAAGTAATATTTCGCAGGTTGTTGATACTATTACGAAGTAAGAAATATGATATAGTTCTGGTGAAAAACATACATAAAAAATAAGACAAAGGTACAAAAGCTGCCAAATAGAAAGGAGTTTTGTGTAAATATTTTTACAGATTTTTACTTCCCTCGCCTCCGAAGGGAGTATTGCAATCATGAAAAAATCATTGTCCAATTTTTTTTTGGATTTTCATCTTCCGTGTTATATATATTACGGAAATGAAGGTCTTTCAATTTCGTCAGTCTGTCTGAGTGGTGGTGCTATTTCAAAAAATATTTGGCATGCAGTTGACACTACTGTCAAGAAAGAAATTTGATACACTTTTAGTGAAAAATATACAGGATGGACACGCTGCAACTTGTTACACCTATTTAATTTATTCAAATAGGTGCCCATTTTAAGTATATAATGAAACGGACAAATTTTTTTAATGATCATCATCACAGAAGAAAATCCGTTTCGTATAAAAAATGTATGCGCATTTGTCTGTATGTATGAGTACATTTTGTTTGTGGTGAACACGATTACATTTAACATTCTCATGTGAAATTTGGTAGATAAGTACTTATGCAAATAGCATGGTAGAATATTCCCTACTGAAATTAGATCTATGCGCCATATAGTTTTACCGTTAGAGGTGTGTATGTTTTATGTTAACTAGAGAAAAATATTGCTAAGGCTTTGTATCAGGCAGACAAAACTACAATGATATAAACAATTTCGTAACTATAGAATTAACAGAATATCTCTTTCTTAAGTGAGAACCAATTTATATAATTTTAAAAAATTACATGATACATTAAGTTGATACTCAGTTTTAATTCATATTACAGATTCTTCAGATGAAAATTCTCCGCCCTACTTAACAGTAAGTAAAGTTACAATTGTGAAAGTTCTCATGTAACTTACCTATGTTTTTTTGATGTTTTAGAATTATAGTTCAATGGAAATTAGTAAATCGCCAACAAAAAAAATGAATGTGACTCGTTATCTTTTGTTAGCCCACAGTGTCAAACTATTATTCCAGAGTCGAAACAGATCAGTATTGTTAGTTATCACATTGTTAAATCTCAAGGCCATAATAAAATTGATAAATTTTCTCAAGAATCCCAACCAGAAGACAATCGATGTAATCTAGTCAGTATTATATTCAATAAATGATCACAATTAATTATTCAATTGAAATCACTATTTTAGGATACTCAATAAACAAGTCTGGTTAATAGAGATAAGATCCATATACTTGGCGGAAAAAATATTGAACTGAACCAAAAGGCTCGAACAAATGTATGTAGGATAAATGAAGATTCAGTGAATGAAAGATAGACGCGCGCGCGCGCCCACACACACACACACACACAGCACCCCACACCCCACCCCATTTTTAATTCACATGTATTCCATCCGTCAACAATATTTCGATTTACGTTTCAAATTTCAATTCGATACCTCTAATCGTTCTCGAAATATCGGCGAAATCAACGAGACCTTCGCCACTATTACAAATATCACCCTGTACATTAGGTTTCGCCTCCAGACCGAACAGAATAATGTAGGAATTTCGATTCGATTTGCCGGCAAATGTCATCTATTGAACGGTAATTTTGCCAATTGGCAAGTGAATGTTATATTCATTTTAAGAAATTACGAAGGCGCGCATTTATTCGGTCGTAACTTTTTAATTTTTTATGCTAGAGGAAAAATAAAAAAAGTGTCGGAAAGCCCAATCGATTTTCGTTACGAATGTTGTCTACAAATTTTTCGGAAAAAAACAACAATTATCGAGATAATCGAGGAAGTACGAGATATTTCACGTTCTCTTGGAAGATGCATGTGAATTCTAAAAAAATTTTTTTTCCCGAAAATATTTGTTTTACAAGATCGAAATTAACATAACGTCTAGATGATACATAATACCAATTGGACATCGTATACGAAATCGATTCAAGTCGATCACCGAATGATTACGGCGATAAATTGACGAAATTTTATCGGAAGAAAAGAAAAAAGAAATTATCACGATTTTAATTTTTCGTAAGATTCTATAATTTTTGGCGTTTTCTTCATCCGATGTAATTTATCAGCGTACAATCAAAATCGGTCGTCCAGCATTTTACAAAGTTTTTGTTTAATATTTTTCGTGGTTCTGAAAAGAACCATTTTTATTTGCACTGCGTACCGTGCCCATTCACAAAATTGAAAAATCATATTCAACATAGTAAACGGATTCTTGTTGGATGCCATAAAAGACGTACACGAATTCATGGTCCGTAAGAACGGAACGTCCCGTTAAATGTTCTATCGCCGCAGACGCGGCAACTATAGCGCCGAATGAACGCTCCAACGTTTACCACGCTTCGAACGCAGACCACAGTCCTCGTGTCTTTAACTGGATCATAACTAACATACCTCCCACAGTCCTGACGGCGTACATCAAGTAAATTCGGGTTCTGAAAATTACCGTCCGAGAACTGTCAGGAGTTTGCGCATTTCCTCTTGACATGGTCGGGTTTGGTCGAACTGTTTTTGAACCAGTCAGGTAAAGTAGTTCGGTGTTCGGGTTAACGTAAGAACTGTACTCGGACGGTCCTAGAACTATCAAAATCGGTTCCTGGTTTAGAGGAAGTACTGGTTCCGGATTTTTTTTCACGCATGCTCTGACCAAACAAAAAGTCATTTTGTTTGTTTTGTTATTCTTTTGGATGTTTTTCGTTAGCGTTTTTTTTTTTCATTTATTGCGAAAACATCAAGCTAAATTATAGATTTTTTGAAAATACTGCAATCAAGTTCGTCTTCATCCTCATCTAGTAGTGATGATGAAGGTATTGATGTTGTGTCTAATATAATAATGCCTGAACTTTTGCAACACCGCACCAAAAATGAAAATTATGTAGAAAATACTGCTCCTTTGTACACTGAACAACAATTTGTTGAACATTTTAGGTAAGTGCTTAGAATTAAGCCCACAATCTTACAACAAAAAATTACCTTTCTCTGCAAAATTCTGATTGTTTACTGTTTTCTGCTATTGTTATCACTATCCGTTTTTAAGTAAACCAATACTTAATATATCTTGTATATTTTAGGCTTTATAGAAAAGTCGTCGAACAGTTAAAGGGGGAATTTGAGACATCTGAGTATTATCCTTAACGAGATACGGGCTTCAACCGGATATGCAGTAAGAAATGTGTTATAGCTTTTCTGTGGTTCTCTGCCAATGAAGCTGCTTCATTGAGGGATGTAGGCGATAGGTTTGACATCTCAGTTTATAAACAATGTGGCAAGATTTCTATCAAATAAAGCCAACGATGTAATTGTTTGGCCATCCCCTGTAGAATGCGACACAATCTGCGAAGCATTTACGCAAATGGGTTTTCCCATTGGGTGCATTGACGGAACCCACTCCTAGCGATGACGCAGAATCCTATATAAATAGAAAAAAGTATCATTCTATTCGGGTGAGAATATCTTTCAACTTCAATTTAGGCTTACTGTCATAACACAAGTACCTATGTAGTGGTAATTTAAAATTTTGTTTAAAATAACAAAACTCAAATAATATGTGGAAAGCAAAAGTTAATGAAAATGTGGGCAATTAAGAATGTGTTTCTGTAAAAACTAATATGTTAGATAGTATTAAAAGGTATATTGTTGGGTTTTAATATCACAAAACATAAATAAAATATCTATATACCCATGTAGATATAATATTTGAGAACAAAATATTGTTAAATGTGAATAAACTGTGATTAATATAATTGGAGGTTTCAGTAACACACTGCATATAGTAGGCAACCTCCAAATCCAAAGCCAAGGCTGTCCGGAAGGAGGTTACACATAAAAACGCAAACAACATCCATAATCCTGACATTGTCAGTGCCGGGCTGGGGCTCGAACCCAGAAGGCGATAGTTAGTATGACCAGCGTATTCGCCATGCAATATGCTTTAGCCGACTGAACTACCTAGCCGGTAGAATAAAGTATAAAAAATAATAATAATAACAAAAATATTAAGGATAATATATACTTTTCTTAAGTTTATAATAAAATCATGTATCGTATCAGGTAAAAAGCAAAATGAAGCTGTAATTGTAACTTTTTCATTTCAACTGAAAATTTCCTTTTAATTCTATAAAATAATAATATGTTTCATTTGTTTTTTTCTTTGCAGATGCAACTTGTTTGTGATAACAACCGCCAAATTAGAGACATATTTATTGGGTTTCCAGGAAGCGTCCATGATGCGAGGGTTTTTACTAATAGCCCATTATTCGATTCACTGGCACAGAAATGTGGGGACCGGTATATTTTAGGCGACAGTGCTTATCCCTGTCTAAGAAATTTGTTAACGCCATATAAGGACACCGGAAATCTCAGTAATGTTCAAAGAAAATATAATAAAAAGCTCAGTCATTGTAGAGTGATTGTAGAACATACGGTAGGACTTAAACAACGTTTTAGACAATTATATCACTTAAAGTCACGTAATATATTGCTTTTATTTGCCATTTCATACGAGTCTGCTGTGTATTGCATAATATATGCGGAGGAAATGAGGAGTATGAGGACCTTAATTCCGATGAAATGGAGATGCAAGAGGATATTGCAGACGTTTTAAATGACGATGTCCTGGAAGAACAAAGGATTCAAGTGGGTTTGAATTTCCGAAATTACGTCGCAGCAATGCTCGATATATAACACAGGCTCACGAAAAAAGTTTTTCAACAACAGACTAGAGCCACTTCTCACCATGTATTTTGACATACCGAAACCGAATCCGATGTCCAAATTTGTCTATCAGGTGTCAATTTGTATGTAACCTCAAGAAATGTACGATACTCTGTCAATACCCAACAATAACCCAAAAATGCTCTTTAAGAATTTTGACAAAAGTTCTATTCTGTAACATCAAATTTTGTTTTTTAAGTATTTAAATTTTTACCTTTCATGGCCCGTTTATCAATGTAGGGTTAAATTTGTGTGTTAGCTAGCCCTGGGCTAACTTTAGCCTCAGGGCAAAGTGAGTGTTAAACTGGCATCGGTTTATCCATCAAATTTTATGTGTGAGTTAGGAAACCATTGAACAACTTGAGGTTGGTAATGCTTTCTACAGTTTTTTTTACTAAGTTAAAAGCTTTATTAAAAGTTTGTTTTTGTCGAAAAGTCATATGAAAGTGATAACAAAGAGCAACAACAATTATAAAATAAGCTAGAATATTTTGTGATCGATGGTTATATTTTTATTTTAAGAAAATGAGTGAAACCCCAACGAAGGTAGGCGGAGTCCCCAATTTTGTATCATCAGAGCGGTTGCTATTAATTAAAATAGTAAGTAATTATAAACACGCGTCGTAGAATAAAGAAAAGTAATTCAATATCTTCAAAGGAAAAAGTAGCTAAACGATTTCTACGATACAATAAAATTGATTTTAATATTTGCTTTTTAGCTACATTAGAAAACTAAGTATGTGTTTCGTGTTCCAAAATTTCCAAAATATCTGCTTCATCATCGCTTATTTCGTCTTTCGGCTTCCATTTTTAATAATTTAACCAAAAAATAACTGACTTCATCCAACTGTTAATAGCAAACATAACATTTTCAGGCTAGCAGAGATAATGCCCACCTTGAAGCTCGGGCTAAGTTACCTCTGACTTTAGCCCAGGGTTACTTTTAACCCGACTTGATAAACACTTTAGCGCAGGTTATCCAAACGATGTTAGAAGGAGACGCTAAAACGTGGTATAGTGTAGTCGAGTGAGACTTCAAGACACAAGATCAATTTGAAAAACTGGTCATGAAACAATATTGGGGAAATTATAACCAACAAAAGGTCAGGCATAATCTTCTTAATGGCAAATATAACGAAAGTATGGGGGTATTGAGAAAGAACTACGTGTTAAGAAGAGTGTACGATGTGAAACACTTAGAACCAAAGTTCACAGAAGCGGAGATGGTTCGTTATCTGGCACGATATTTCACAGATGACATCAACAATGTTATAATCACACAGGGGATTGTCACATTAGAAGCTTTAATCGACTATCTAAGGGACATAGATGATCACTGCACCGGGTGAAAAAGAACAAACACTCAAAACAAGAATACAGAATACGAAAATAGAAATTGGAACTATGGTAATAAAGAATATGATGAAAGAAAAAAGAACTATGACACAGGACAAAATAAAATTTTGAAAATAGGAACTACTATGAACGAAATAACAATGGCAATCAAAACAACTACGAAAGAAATTATAATGGAATCCAAAACTACAACAGGAATTACAATGGAAATCAGAATTACTACAACAGAAATTATAATGGAAATCAAAACAACAATCGAAATAACAATGCAAGCCAAAACAGGGGACAAAATCAAAAAAGAAGAACGCAGGCAAACGAACAAAATACAAGAGATACTAGAACATATGCACGAGTCGCAAACACAAATTTACCAAGAAACAATCCACAGGAATCACAACGGGATATGAATATGATAGAGACAGGGGCACAAGTCAACTCTCGTTCATAGGTTTTTCAATAAAACAGATTTTAAATACTAAGTATAGTCATATGCGCGAATTTATAACAGCTGACGATGAAAACGGAAAAAATGCAACAACCAAAAAGAAGTAATTTACCAATTATTAATTTAAATGTACAAGGTTTAAATATAAACGCTTTGCTGGATACGGGTGCTGAAGTGAGTTTAATGAATGAGGATTTAATTTTAAAGAAAATTTGAGAAAAATCTCATTAAAATATCAAGGGTAACATTGGTAAATGCCAAATTTACTGAAACTAACAAGGTTCTAAAAACAACGTGTGAAGTAGAAGGTCATATATTTGAATGTGAATTTTATATAGTCCATGATTAAATTTTGACATAATTTTGGGTGAAAATATATTATATCAATTAAGGGCAATTATTGATATGGGAACAAGATTCCTTAAGGTTGAAGGTACAGTGATACCTATAATAAATAAAAATGATAGTATATTAAATAAAAATGCGGTATTAAATGAATTAAATGACATAAAGGTCAATGTGGGATGTGAGGTTGGCACAGCGACCACCCACATCGAAAATAAGGTAATAAATAATGAATTAAGTGGTGAAAAAGCCAAGGTAGAATATAAAATGCATCCATATATGAAATGAACAGTAATTACATAATGCCCGAAAACATTGATATAAAATGTCCACCTAAGTATGAAAGTTATACATGAACCTTTAGAAAAAAATATTCCACTTATTAATTATGAACCAAGAGTAACGTCAAGCTATGTACACAGATTGCAAGTCGACGAATCAAAACCTTTTAAAACTAAAAATTACCCTACTCCGTACAAATATAGAGAAAAAGTACAAGAATTACAAAATACATCTCAAGTGGACACACCTTCGTAACTCAGTTATTGGTCAACCAATTTCAACCAAATTTGGATCGGATCAAAGATATTTAATATTTCTTTTTTGAGTAAAACAAAACTTATTTCAGTCAGTGGCGTGCATTTTTATTAAGAAAAACGGGTCGATTTTTCGAGAAATCATATCAGGCAATTTTTTGTTGAAAAACTAATGCAATATTATTGATCAGCATGCTGTAAAACTGCTATATCCAGAATTTAACAACATTTTGATTTGAACCTAATCAGCAGCTTGCTGACAAATTACATAAATCCTTTAGTTATAGTTAAGAAAAAATATAATTCGATAAGATTTTGTTTGGATGCACGCATGCTAAATACATTAACTAAATCACAATTTGACTCGCCACAAACTATTGATTCTGTTGTTATACACAATTGGTAAAAATATGATATTTTCAAAACTAGATTTTAAGAATTCTTTCTGGTTAATTCCTCTACATCTCGATTCACGTAGGTATACTGGATTTGGTGTAGATGGGCATGTTTTCCAATTTAAAGTAGTACCATTCTGGATACAAAGCACAAGTTCAGTACTGGTAAGAGCAATGGAAAGTATCCTTGATCGCTTCGAAGAATTTTATCCACATTAACCGAAATGTTAAAATATGTCTAGATCATCGAATCTAGATCAATAAAAAGTGCAGTTATTTAAAATTAAATATATAATTAAACGCAAACTCTCAGTTACATGTGAGGTGACCAGTTCCTAAGAAATAGAAAAGGCTTGTTTGGGACCACTGCAATAAATCAATATCTGGCTGCCATGCCATAGATACCTACAGCACAAGTGACTAGTGGTACAAACTATTATTAATAGGAACATTTATAAAGAAAATATATAAAAACACAGAAGCGTCATCAAATTTTTAATTAGTGTTCAGAGTAAAGTAGTTGATGAACTACAATTTCTACAATTATCGATGAAAATTGTTAAATTTAAATGAAAAATTGAAAAAAAAAACATGTTCTACATGAGTTTTTGTCGAGACTAGAAGTAATTTGCAGTGCTAGCTATAAAGATTAAATATTTATTATCTATATTTAAAAATCCAGTAATGCTGTTGACAAGAAATCAGGTGCAAGAAATGAAATCTATGAATTTAAGTCACTCCAAATAGAAATAAAGGATATTGTTATTGACCAAAGATTTCAATAAAAACTGAATACGATAAAACAATAAAAAACTGGAGGAGAAAATCGATACAATGGAACAATATACTAAAAGAAAAAATATAAAATGTATGGTCTTAAGGGAAATCTATCAGTATCAATTGAATAACAAACACACAACGTAATGGAAAAATTAAACATTCAAAGGAAGAAAATACTGAATGTTACAGAATTAGTGAAGCAGATCTGGAGGAAAACCAGGCTCGAATAGGGAAACGTCCGATTGTGATTTTTCTTTTTACCAGTAAATAGAATTGTGTCCCCTCAACATTCCGACACATTTGTGCAGCGGACGTCAAAGGGGGAAAGGGGGAAACGACACATTAAATGTATGGAAAAATGGCTTTTCGAAGATAACTCAGCGGCTTTTGATCTGACGAAAAAAAATTTTCAGACCAAAAATGAAGAGCTCAAATTTTGTTCCTAACCTCAACGACGTCAGACCATTGATTCGCGAGATATCGCGAATCCAAGGTGAAAAAAGTAAAAAAATTGAATTCATTTTTTATCATGAAGGAGTGGAGTTGAAGAATCATTTTTTTTTTTTTTTGATAAAATGATATTGACAGGTATTTTGTTAGGCCGGAGGCTGGGGGCGGTGGGATAATTAGGATGGGAGGGAGTAGAGGAAAACGAAAATATTTCACATGTAATTGCCCTATCGCGATCAGACCGACGTACATTTTTTTTATTTGCTACAAGATATCAATTTAATAAAATAAGATGAATTTATTTCTTTACCGGTTCCGCAAATTATAAATATATTATCTTTTATTATTGTAAAAACGCGTAGTAAACTTAGATAGGCATTAGGCACACAAAATATTTTTAATAAAAAAACATGGATTATGTTAATGAGCATACGAATGAACTAGAAAATTATAATCTGGTGAATGAATTTGTAATAAAAGATCAAACCGAATTAAATAACTCAACATTAAATAACATGAAAACAAAAATAAATATTATTCGTATGAACATTTGTAGTGTACAAAAAAAATTGGAGAAATTTGTGGTATTGTTCGAGTCCATAACTGTTACTTCTAATATTGTAATACTGCTGAGACATGGAATATACATAGAAAATATTCATCTGTACAATATAAAAACTGCAAATAATATTATAATGGATGGAAGTTAAATCACAGTGATGGAATTGTTGCATAAGTTAGACAAGAAATGAAAACATGAACATCTAACTTTTAAAAATTTTAACTGTAATTTTTAGGTTTTTACATGATATTATTTAACGCACTTTCACTTTCAAATCTTCTAATCAATTTTGCACCCACTCCCCGTATATAGTTGCCCACAATATTATGAGACACATAAAAAATCTCAAAGCTCTGCGCCGAACCCCTAGGATAGAGGGGCATGCTTTATTTTTCTACAGCATATTAAATAATAAATATAATGTATTACTTAATACATAAAACATCATTATTCTCATGTAAAGTATGAAATGGCATGATTTAAATAAGAAATTAACGGAAACACGCCTGTATCAATTATAATTTTAAATTATATTGATATAATTACGCAACTCAAGGAATTATCAAAAATTTATCGACATTACACAACTGTTCAAAAAAAAGAAAAAGATGTACAAGAACTTGTGGTTCTTCCACAAGTTAGTTCAGAGAAAAATGTTACTTGATAAGTTAAGAAAAAAAGGTGATTACATATATAATACCCAAATGAGAGAAGAAAATCAGAAGTTTGTAGTCTGTAGAGAAACAAAAAAAAAACACAAGAGTATTAGAGATACAAATGTCGCATGTCCTCACGGACATTACAGCAAATTTAGTATAAAACAGTGCATGCCACCTCCAGAAAAAAATAAAGGCAAGTATAATATGCAAGCCGAATGTTGGAGGCTTGAAAATAATCTCCATCGAATCGCTTCTGAAGACTTAGGAAGAAAAAATTTTTCCGGTTTAAATGTAGATGAAGCCACCAACGCTATACGACATGATGAAGCTGTGATGCATTATGGGTACTATATGTGCAGAAAGTACACCACAAATAAGATCTTTGCGTTTATTGGGTAGGTTCATTCTGGCTATTAAACAAATAGATCCAAATATAACACAATATAATATATGATGTTCTCGAAGCGAGTAAAATCGAAATAATTATAAAAGCCATTGATGAAGAAGGAGGACTGGATCCTATTACTAACCTTTATAGAGCACCTGCAACAGCGATGGCGTTGGCAACAGAACTGAAGAAGCTTGTAAACCTCGTGTTGACGGAATTTATTAAACAGGATGATAAGAAGAATCAGAAAAAAATGGAAAACCTAATGTTCATTTTCAATCTTGAATTTAACGTTACTGTTAACAAGAAAGGGCTGGAAACACAAAAAATTAATAATAGAAGAAAAAACCGTGCTGAGTAATTAGACAATTTAGAAAATACTTAGAAACTAGCATACAGTATTATATCAGAAAGCTTTCTAAAGAGTTTTCTAAGAAGGACTGGACGCATTTGGCAGAGTATACTTTGGTACACCTAGCTATATTCAACAGGAAAAGGCCAGGAGAAACCCAGCGTATATTAATTGATGATTATAAGAGTTATGAAGTTATAACTGAGAATGAGATAAATGATAAATTGGACACTATATCGAAAGAACAAATAAAAAAATGGACTAGAGTCAGGTTTACTGGTAAACTCGGTAAAAATACTACCCTATTAATACATCGTGATCTTGGATTTTTCTTCCTCGTCAAAACAAGAATCTACTTCAAACCAAAAATCGTCAACTTTTGTTGATTATAATGATAAACTTTCTAACGATTCTTCATATGAAATTGATCATTCTAAACGAAAATCCAGTATAAAACGAAAATCATCAACTTTTTCTGATTATAATGAGCATTTCGATGATCCTTCAGATGAAAGTAACGATTTTTTAACGAAAGCAGAGATGAACTATGCTTTAGGTGAGTCCAATGAAGTGAAATTTGATTAACTTCCACTGAATCTTCCCGATGTATCTATACTCGGATTCACGAGAGAATGTAGTTTCGTCATAAATTTATTCCCAGTCTAGCTGTTGAAGTATTCTTTCTTTGCAAAATAATAAATTAGAAAGCAAAATGTTTGACTAACGTACATTTGATTGGATTCATACAAATGATCCTGATGATGTAACGGCATTCTCTCGTGACTCCAGGTGTACATATATATTATTTAACTGTAGGTAAGAAAAGAGAACGCCGCCCATGGGTATCAACAGAGAAATGTACAGTTCGGGAATATTTTCACGAGGAAATTAATTCTGGAGTTGAAGTGTTCAGACAAAAGGTTAAACTTTTTTTTGAATTTCATAAACATCTTTATAAACATAGAAGCGTACATCTCATTATTCAATGGATTAAATAGTATACTTTAAATCAACTAAATATTCGCACATACATTCAAAAATAATATTTTATCAGACAGACTCTATTTTCATATTTTGAAATTGATTTTCAATCTTGTTTTAAGGTTGAGCAAAGCTCTATGTTTTGTATGGAAAACTTGGGGTTTTCAGGTCACATTACATACAGAAATATATTTTTATTAATTTTTGAAAGAAAATTCACAACTTCCCATCCAAAGTCAGGGCTGTTGGAAAGGGGGTTTCCAACAGCCCTGACTTTGGATGGGAAGTTGAGAATTTTCTGTTTAATAAATTAGCCATAATATGCTATTGTAAGTGTCACTTGTTATTTAAAACCATTTATGTAAAAATTTTCATATATTGCAAGGCTCCTTAAGATTTTGAAGCTGTGTAGGTAATATAATTAAATAAATAATGTAAATTATAGTATACCGGGTGATTCAGTTTGGTATTCGCCCCCCTGTATCTTTTGTATTTTAACAGAAAACTACAATAAACCATATATATTTGTAAATCGTTTGTCAAGCTCTATCGAATGACGTCCTTGAATCATCTCTTTGATCACATATGCCAAAATAACGATAGTCACCTTTTTTTTTTTTTTTTGGTATGCTATACATTTTTTTGCCGATTGTTGTAGAGCTTCTCTTTCTGCATTCAACCATGTGAAAAAAGTATATACTTCCATAAGGAAAATTTCGAGAAAATTAATAAAATATGAAAAAACTTCATTTAAAGGTTTTTTTTCTGATTCAACATAGTTAGCCATGGAAACAATTGAATTTCGTCATTGTTAGTAATGTCAAATTGAAAATACTGTTATTTGTGATTGTGTTATTCGTTTTTGTTTTATGTTATACTTCTAAATAGATTTACACAATGGTATCTTACACTAATGAATAAAAATTGGACATGATATTAATTTATGGAGAGTGCGGAAAACAATAAAGCAGCCAAACGTTTATATCAAGATCGCTTTCGAAATAGGCCGGTACCATCAGACAAAATGTTTGCAAAATTGGCAAGAAATATGAGCGAAAGTGGAAGTTTTGAGAAAAAAAGAAACGTTTTTAAGCCCAGAACCGCACGAGATGAGGAACATACAGTTGCAGTTTTAGCCCGTGTTTTCGTAGACCCGCATATTTCTATTCGTCAGTTAGCGACAGAAACTGATATTTCATATTCTTCAATTCAAAGAATTCTGAGAGACAATAAACTGCGACCATATAAAATACATTTACATCAGGGCTTGCTTCCAGGAGATTACGAGAGACGTCTACATTTTGCAGCGTGGTTGGCAGTTGCTCAAGAAATGACTATTAAGATCGCATCATGTGGTCAGATGAATCCCGTTTTCATAATAATGGAATTGTCAATAGACATAACTGCCATTATTGGTCGCAGGATAATCCTCACTGGCTTCCAAAATATCTGGGGAATTAATGTATGGAGTGGAATTCTCAACGGACAAATTATAGGACCAAAGTTTCACGAAGGCACGCTTACTGAAGAAAGATATCTACAGTTTTTAAGAGAAGAGTTGTTAAATTTCATAGAAGACGTTCCATTACATATTAGGCATAACATGATATTACAACAAGATGGGACACCGCCACCTAATGCTATAATTTAACGAATTACTTAAATGCAGCTTATCCAGGTAGATGGATCGGAAATCGTAGTGAGGGAGTCAAGTGGCCTGCCAGATCACTGGATCTCACACCGTGTGATTTTTTCCTTTGGCCATATCTAAAAGAAAGAGTGTACTTTACATCTCTAAATGTATGTATGTATCCAGGGCGTGATAAACACAGAAGCGAATGGAGGACTTTCGAACATATGAAGCAATAAATAATGTTTTTATTTTCTTAATTGTTAGTTAGTTTTCAAGTATTGGTAGTTTTTTATTGGTAATTGTTATTTGTTATTAGTTGTTGTTTTAATATTATTGTTGAGTGTTATTATCATTAATTAACTAAAGATACGACATTAAATGTTTGTTTATATAAAAATGAATTACATAATTATTTAAAAACAGAACTTTGTTTGGTCAAAACATTAAACTTTGTTTCGAAATTTTTACCTCCTACAAATCCCTCTCTTTCGAATCTGATCTGAGTTGCATCTGCCTAGTTGGTACTAGTTACATCACTTACAATGTCAAAATTCAATTGCTTCCTTGGCTAACTATGCTGATTCAGAAAAACCTTTGAATGACGTTTTATCATATTTTATTAATTTTTTCGAAATTTTCCTTATGTTGAAGAATGAATTTTAACATTTTAACATCTGCAGCATTCAATTCGTATTCTAGTTTTAAGATCTTCGACGTCATTTAGAGGTATAAAGTAAACTTTTTCTTTTAGATAGAACCAAAGGAAGAAATCTAACGGTGTTTAAAAACGTTTCTTTTTTTCTCAAAACTTCCACTTTCGCTCATATTTCTTGCCAATTTTGCAAACATTTTGACTGATGGTGCCGGCCTATTTCGAAAGCGATCTTGATATAAACGTTTGGCTACTTTGTTTTTTCCGCACTCTCCGTAAATTAATATCATGTCCAATTTTTCTTCATTAGTGTAAGATACCATTGTGTAAATCTATTTAGAAGTATAACATAAAACAAATACGAATAACACAGTCACAAATAACAGTATTTTCAATTTGACATTACTAACAATGACAAAATTCAATTGTTTCCATGGCTAACTATGTTGAATCAGAAACAAAACCTTTAAATGAAGTTTTTTCGTATTTTATTAATTTTCTCAAAATTTTCCTTATGGAAGTGTATACTTTTTTCACATGGTTGAATGCAGAAAGAGAAGCTTTACAACAATCGGCAAAAAAATGTATAGCATACCATTTGAAAAAAAAAAGTTGACTATCGTTATTTTGGCATATGTGATCAAAAAGATGGTTTAAGGACGTCATTCGATAGAGCTTGACAAACGATTTGCAAATATATATGGTTTATTGTAGTTTTCTGTTAAAATAAACAAGATACAGGGGGGCGAATACCAAACTGAATCACCCGGTATACATATCCCTAATTTAGTTTAAATCCTGTGAAATTCAAATTTTGTGAAAAATCACACAACATGTGGAAATAGCTCAAAATTGAACATTGTCAATTAAAAAGCATACTGAAAGAATCAGTATTGAACAGGATTCAAGTAGACAAATAGACAGAAAAGGTCTTAAAAGAAAATTTAAATTCAATTCCAAATAAAATTTATTAAATTTGACAGATCAAGATATTCAAGTCTAGAGAAAAGTCATAAAAAATAGACAGAAAGGTCTTAAAAGAAAATTTAAATTCAATTCCAAATAAAATTTATTAAAGATAGATCAAGATATCCAAGTCTGGAGAAAAGTCATAAAAATTACAAAATTTTCAGGAAACAATGACTGTTTCTATGAAAAGTTTGTTTAGAGGATGCATTAATCGAGATCTAAGTAGAGGCATTTTTCAAAAGTACTCTCGCATTCAAATATTGAAATATTAAAATAAAAGTACAAATCACAAAAGAAAAGTGTATCAAACACAAAGTAAATGTCCAGAAAGTAGATGGTCCAAAAATTGTGAGATTTCAAAACAATTTATATTTTATGAAAAGTTACATAACTACAAATGTCAACATATGTCAAAGTTGACTTACCTGGATTCAAGCAAGTAACCTTTTAGTGTAATCCAGCATTTTCAGCATTCAAATCTTCAGAACAAACAATAGTAGAGCAAAGCATCACTCAAAATTACAAATTATTTTCAAATCAACCAGGAAAAGAAACACGTAGCAGTTGCAGTTTATCAACAAAGCAGAATTTAGGAAGCCAGTGATCAGTGCGGCATCTGTGTGCTCCGTACCGGGACAGCCCGTCTAAAAATACAGGTACCTGTTTTGTCATATTAAAAATAAAAACAAAGATCTTTAATTTATTAGTAGTTAAGATTTGTATTGCCAAGGTTTTTAAATTAATATAGAACTTAAAATTGTACAAAACTTAATTGATTTACTTTTCATAAAATAAAACTTGTTATTATTTAATCTTTAGTTATTTATATTGGTCCATAATTATTATACGAGCAATTAAAAAGAACCCGCACTGAGCAGAGTCGACATTTAGCTGTGGTTCATGCTAGTATTTGGATATATTACTGCAGAGGAGGGAACAGGGCGCCGAAATATAAATTTCTGTTTTCCAAAATAATAAAATATAGTAAGTATTAAACATTTGTCCCTTATAGTAAAAGCATTACAATATATATCTATACAATACCTAGCCATTTATTAATATGTTGAATATACAATTTTTTCTGTGACGCCCATTTCATTTTGTTATACAACATTACTCTTATTTCCATTCAATTCTGATGCAATCAAGTTCAATAAGTACTTTAAAGGTCAAGAAACTGATATTAAAAAAGATATAAATGACAAAGGAAAAGAACTCAAACAGGAATATTTTAAATATTAGGAAAGCAACATCAACTCATAGTCTAGAAGATAGCTCGATTTTTGTGGTCTGGGATGTAACATGTTGGCATTGCTGTTATGTTTTAGCAAATATTTTTCTGAGTACTTTATCTTATGTGAGTCAGACCTCCCCCCCCCTGACAGTTCTGGCGGTAGCCGCCCCCAAAAATATTCAATTGGTTACATTGAGAAAAAAATGTTGGCACTCACAGAGATTATTCTTTGATACAAAAACTACAAGTTTGGGAAGAGGCCAACATTTTTTTTTGAAAAGTACGAGTTTTAGCGAAAAATTGGATTTTTAGCCAAAAACGGGCTAAAACTGGTGCTTTTCAAAAAATAATGTTGGCACCTTCCCAAACTTGTGGTTTTTGTACCAAAGAATAGTCTCTGTGAGTGCCAACATTTTTTTCTCAATGTAACTAATTGAATATTTTCGGGGGCGGCTACCGCCAAAACTGTCAGGGGGGAGATCTGACTCACATAAGATAAAGTACTCAGAAAAATATTTGCTAAAACATAACAGCAATGCCAACATGTTATATCGACCACAAAAATCGAGCTATCTCCTAGACTATCAGAAACACTGAACGCTTTCAAGAATTGCTAATCATGAGGATCAATCACTGTTCCAAATTTGATGGACAATATCTAAAGAAGTTGAGGTCTAGTAACGATACCGACCTATAAACAGCTTCCCTTGAAGACGAAACAACTGATAGAGACGATAGTCAGAATAAAATGTTCTTCAGAAAGAGCTTTCTGAAAACAAAAGTTCTAACGAAAAGGGTGAATAGTCAGCTAAAAGTGTTAAGAATTCACATACCTCTCTGAAAATGTTAGCTCTCCCACACCGTGTTCCACTGTATCCGATGTTCCATTTAATGTACCTAATCCATTCAAAAAATGTTTGTTCTGGCCGGAGCCTGAAAAAACCCAAAACTAAAACGGGTTAAAGAAAAAATTCCTCTTATGGCCTCATCCGAAACCTGGAAAGATTATCACAAAAAAAATATTAGAGAATTTAGAATAGGAAACCATGGCATCGTTAAATATGAGAGCAATTACTTCCAAGGAAAGGTAACAGATAAAAATCAGGGCAAGTCTGTTATGGTTCCAAGCAACATAAATAACTGGAAGTGACCTATATCAAAAGGCGAAATATGGTACGAAGAAGAAGAAGAACTTATTCAGGTTATTTCTGCACCAGTTCCTATAAACAAAAGAGGAATATTCAAAGTTTCAGAACTACAAAAATATAACACATTATATTCCATGACTTATGTATACCATGATGTTATCTAAAAAACTTTTATATATGTAATAAAGTGCTTAATAATACAACTTCTCCTATTGGTCGGTCACCTATTAGTGCACAGATCGGTCACCTAGTAGTTTAGAGGGGACAGTTTTTGTTGGAATTAATAGTTATATAATATTTATATTTATCAGTGTTGCTGTTATTAGTTAATTGTCAATCGTTTTGTCAACAAGAATATTAATAAAGTTGTCCGTCAATAGAAAAGTAGTTTCTTATATTAAGGTGGTAAATCCAATAGGTTATGGGCAAAGACATGGTCGATGAAATAGAAAAACATGAAATTTATCAAGGTTCCAATTTGAGAAATTGGTTATTCCGGATGAAAACATTATTAGAAGAACAAGGTTTTCTGAAACTTATACAAAATAATGTAGAAGAAATAATACAGGAAGTGAAGAATGATGGTCAGATAACAGATGTCAATCAGAAGGCGCAGACAATTAAGAATATAAGAAAGGCTGAGCGGAAATGCACGTCATGAATACTTCAACCTGTTGATGACAATCAATCCAAATTTTGTTTTGGTCCTGACTGTATAGTCGTAGCAATTAAAAGCGAAAACCCACACAAGCTTTAAAATGGAGAATAAATCCGAAGGATTCCGAGGACGAGGCTACCCATGCGGTCGAGGTAGAGGCCTAGGTCGTGGTCGAGGCGGTGCACGCCCAGACTATCAATGACACTCAGACCAGAAACCAGATCAAGTGAACAAGCTTCCTGAAGAAAAGCCGGAGTAACAAACTTCATACCTCATAGAAGGCAAGAACCAGTGGATGAGAAACCCGACATTAAAGTCGAGCAAGAACCGGAGAAGAAAGAAGCCGAGCAGAAATTGCCAGCTAAACCGGTGAGCTCCGTGGATTTCAGTTTCAGTTTGAAAGACGATCCCGCTGGCCTTGATGGATTTGAGGGGATTGAGGTTCTCAGCAGGACCTTTCGTGCCACGCCATAACTTTACGGTTAGTGCAGAAGGGCTAGTTGTATTTTCTCCTTTATAGCGAGTTGAATGCAGTAGCACCACTCTTCACTGAGTTGGTCCCTCAATCTGCAGTGGAATACTACAACTACGTGCTGTATTGGCACAGTATGGTACAAATCACTAAAAGGGGTGATGCTAACGATGAGGAACGCCAGTTTCTCGATGCTTTAGCCGCTAAGAAATTGATTATTCCCGACAACGTTGAAAAATAAAGGACTTATAAAGGACACAACTTGTTACGGGTCGAAATTGACATTGAATGAAAAAGACGTTGTCGCGTATTGCTGGTTGCATGTGGACCAGTGCTTAAAAGTAGAATTTTTATTGCTTTAATTTTTAGGCACTAGGCGGCATACTTCGCGCCATTTTTGTTGAGAAGAAAAAACATTCTTATTCTCTGTTGCTTTGAATTAAAAGGTTCACGCTAATTATTATTAATTTTCGATTACTATTCGCATCGCCGTATTTTATACATTCTTTTGGATATTTTAAGAGACATCGCGTGTGAGGGATTGATTATTGGCATCGCTGCAACATACCTACTATTGAGAACGAAAGGAGCAGGGTTGTCCAACGAAAAGGCCTTTTCACCGAGCAACCCTTTTCGAGACCTAGCCTTCTTCAGGGTAAGTCGTTTAGTGCCTCCTTTTACTCAAATAATTTATCAGTAATTGTTCATTTCATATTTCATCACAATATTATTTTACGCAAAATAAAAATATACAGTCAGCTTTTCTCAATCACATTTGGGGCTAGCGTACGCAACAGACATTTAGCAATTAGTGTATTATAGATTGCCCACTTACTGAACATTAATTTTAATTAGCTGTTAGTAGGTAATCCGCTTCTTTAATATTTAGATTAATTCGTTAGTACAATAGATAATAAAAGGATAGCGTTCATAGTCCAGTGACCACCTCCGCGGTTTTTGTTAAGATGTTACAAAGATTCTAGAATTTCGGAGTAACTTGTCAGTGGTTGACTAACAATTAACGATAACTTTTTGAAGGTGTGAATAATCAGTTGTATTGCCTGATTTTCTATATGTGATTTAACCTGTGAAGAGTATTTCATAGATGTGGGAAGTGTATTTTTGGATAGATGCTTTCTGGTATTTTTTTTGTTCCCAACTACCTGTGTTGTAACTGGTCAAGCCCCCCGTATTAACTCCGCCGAGAATATCTACTTTATCCGAACTGAATCAAAGGAAAGAAACCCTCCACATATGAGACAATTTTGACTTATTTTTCTTTATATGACTCTCTTATTATATAACTGGGAAAATCAATTATTATTTTTCAAATTATGTCGTTCGTCTACATTTCCTTGCTCGTACCATCTTCTTTCGTCAAACGTATTATCGATACCCATTGGTCGAGTTGGAACTACCTCCTGGTTAGCCAAGTTATTGGTCGACAACCCTCAACCACCGGGACATCGCTGGAATGGGGTATGAATGCGAATTTCTTTCTACCTTGCGGAGTAGTCAAGTAAGTCATCAATGAAAAATTGTGTGTCCATACAACAAATATTATTACCGTTGCCCTATATTTTATGTTAATAATTACGAAATTATTTACTTAATCTACCAGTAATCTAATTAATTCAGAGTCAAATTTGATGGTGGTAATCCTTGGGGGTCTTAATTTGCCAATCCAATAAGATTGGCAAATTAAAACCACCAAGGATTACCACCATCCACCAAGTCAAGTACACTTAGATATTTTCACTGGTTTTGATTTTTTTGTATTGCATAATTTGATAAGTAACTTGGCGTAAATATAATCAGTGTAAAGTTTGACGTATATTTTTATGTCATCTGGGCCCTATCTATGTATGCCCATCCATCAGACGATATATTTATGTATACATTAAAGAAACACTGGAATTAGTGGAAAGGTTGAGAGGTGTAGGCGAAACCATAAAAGACTTTCATGTTGCGGCTTTATTGCTCGAAGGCTTTCCAAAGAGTTACTCAACGTTAGTTACAGCTCTAGACACTATGGTACAGTAACTAGAGGTTTTAACTTCGGGATAATGTCATATAAAATGGATTTCGTTCATCTTTGCCAACTTAATGGTAAATATATCAAAGAAAAGTTTCTATATTATGCGGGGGCTTGGTAAAAAAAAACAAAAACATTGGAGCTAAAAAAAAATCAAATTTTGAGCAGAAAAGGATCATATAAATTGATAGGTAGTCTAAGTTATATCGGTTTGAAAATTGTGATTTTAGCTTGAAAAAAAGAGGTATTTCAAAACGATTCTCGTTAAGTAACTCGAAAAGTATTACATTGAACGAAAACATGCTTATATACTGTTTTTCGTTAACATACCTAGACATTCAAATTATGTCATCCGTTTACAATGCTTGGTTTAAGAAAATAGTTATTTTTATCCCAAGGCCGCGAAATTCCTTTTTACGTGCCGAGAGAAAAATTATCGCCGAGACTGCTTGCGGCCGAGGCAAGATAATCTCGAGGCCGCTAAAAAATTTCGCGGCCATGGTATAAACACTATTTTTTGTGCAACCGTAAATTATAGTTAGTATAGATGGTGAAAATAACACCACCATATTTTGCTAAATAAACGCGGTGGCCTTAACGTCAGAGCGTTTCTATGGGAACGGTATATTTTGAATATATACTTGACAATTCTCGAATAATCGTAAAAATGTCTGAGAGCGGTAATGAGATTTCAATTTCTTGTACTCCCCCAGAGTTTAAAAGTATTATAAATTCGGCGCTTGCCGATGTAATACCAGAAAAATCCAAACTGATATACGAAAAATGTTACAGCGAGTAAAATATAACAATTTTTGCTTGTCATATTTTAGAAATGTCAATTTTGAAGTGACTTAAACGTCAATTATTATGAAAGTGACTTTTAGTTTTTGGGCGTTACTAAGGGTAACGGCCGTGAAATTGAATTTCTCGGCATGTTTTGAGAATGTAAAATACTCATTTCAGGTACGGCTGCACAAAAAATGCATTTTGAACTATAAAGGGATTTTCGAAAAAACGTAAAATGCAAATATCTCAATGAATATTAATTTTTGCAAAAAATTAGTAGATATAAAAAATAAAGCTTATAAACTGAGAATGAATTTATTTTTTGTTAAATTTATGTAGGATTAATAGTTTTTGAGATATTTACGTTCAAATATGACATTCGAACGTATATAGGATGAAGTATTTAGTTTAAATGTTGAATATCTTAGAATCTATGACACTTCCTTTAGAAAAAAATTCCATCCGCCATATTGGAGCTGCTTCCATTTTCAGGTCTTTAATCTTGACTTCAGATTCGTATCAGCGATACCAAAAACATAAATATCCTACGTTTCAAAAATAGATCTTTAAAATATTAAATATCTAGAGGTGGTTTTCACCCCTTGGGGATAAGAGCAAGTGGCCGGACTGTATAGAAACTGAATATACCTTTTACCACAATACAATAATAATCCATAAAGAAAAATTATCATTACATATGAAATCATTCCTAAATTTTACATGTTTTACTTATAGGTACTGTACTACTAGACCTGATAATGAATTGACATTAGAATACGTAAAAGGAAAGCTTGTGGATGAATGTAAAAGGAAAGAAGAACAGTCTACAGATGAAATCGCGCTAAACACAAATAGGTTCAAGAAGAACTCAAGTAAAGGTAAAGATATGCGAGAGTGCTACTACTGTCATAAAAAAGAACATTTTAAAAGAATCATTACTTTTTTAAAAAGGACGAAAAGAATAAGGTCAACAAGCCAAGGCAGATGTTGAAAAAGGTGAGTCCAAACCACGCTTAGATTTTTGTTTTATTACAAGCGTAGACAGTAAAGATAAAAAACCAGAATGGTTTATAGATTCTGGAGCCACGACTCATATGACAAATAATTCAAATTGTTTAATAAACTTGAAAATTGGAGATTCTGATAGAATAATGACAGCAAATGGATAATATGTGCAAGTTAATGAAAAAAAATTGAAGTTGAATTAGTAACGTTAGAAATTTAAAAATTACCTACGTATTTCCTATAAGTTCCATGTATAAGTAAGATAAAACTAAGCTTTGTTAGTTAGTTCAGCAATCGTCCCAGAGATGGCGCGCGCTGTGTCGACATCTGAAAATTACAGACATCTATCTAGAACATTGTAGAATGTTGGTAGAGAATTAATTCCATAAGCACTTACTTAGCTATGAATTGAGGGCGAATAGCCGCACAGTACAGTTCAGATGGTGAGTTCAGAACAGATCAAGAAGATGTAATCAAAGTGACGAAATTATTGAATTATAGTACTTAGTGTTATATTGGTTAAGCAATTATTCGTTGTAATTAGTACTTAACTTTATAATCAATTAGTGTTTAGTATTACTCTGGTGTTATAATTTCCGAACCCATAGTATAGGATGTTTACTAACTGTATTGTATGTACCTACGATGAAAAACCACACAAAAGATAACAAAAATATTAAAAAGTTGTTTAAACTTCTATTTAGAGTTAGTTAATCAGATCAAAGAAAGGTTTGATTGTTCAGATATATTTGACCTGTTTAGATACAGTTTTATATCCTCCTTCTGAACAATCTTCAAATAGTATTAATACTCCTCTTCCTGTCATAGAAAAATTCTCAGTACTTACAAATTTTATTAATTTACAAGTCCTTGATAATAAGTGGAAAGAACTTGCCTTATCTGAACATGACTTTCAAAACATTAATGAATGTGCGAATGTCTGGAAATTTTCTTGCGAAACTGTATAAACAAGACAATGTTGAGAGTCTGGATGATCTCAGAAAACTAATAACATTACAGTCGTTAAAATGGTCAGCAGAACTTCCTCCAACAGAAGATGCTTTCAGGCGGCATGTATTCAGGTTGGTTCAATTTTGTTTTTATTTATTTTATGTTAAACTAATATTTCGATTCTCGGGTGTTTATTACACAAGAAAATATGAAGCAGCAGTCATAAACTTAATATTGAGAAGTTTGATATTTTTCAATTTGGATGGGAATCACATGAAGAAGGTATCCGATCAGTTATCTTCACAAAAGCACTAATGCCTGACGAAATGAGAGATATAAATATTTCCTGCCGAGATAAAAATTGCATTTCGGTAAAAATGTCCATGTAGTCGAGAAAATCTAAAATGTGCATCGGCCTGCAGGTGTAAGGAATGTCGTAATGTTACAATTCAAATTGAACCAATTAATGAGGAACTTGATTTTTGAACAGTTTTATTTAATTTTTTTATGATCAAAATTAGAATCAAATCAAAAGCTTTATTCCCTTTTTTGCCTTATACATAGATACCGACGAGGTTCGTCATATACAGGCGGAAAACCACCAAGTGGAGCACTTAATTAATTGATTAATTTACTAAAAATAGATTATAAAAGTTAACAGTAATATATAAAAAGTGTAAATATATAAAAATGCAAGTAACATAAAAACATCAAATGAGGTAAAAAATTTTGGGCATAAACAGGACAATAGTATATTACATACCGAGGTGGAAAGTGTTTCATTGTTGTCGAGAGATAAGATAGTTGACCGAGGCGCGCAACGGCGAGGTCAACTAATTCTCGAGACAGCAATGAAATTTTCCACCAAGGTATGTATACCATTTTATTCACAATCATCTCCCTTAAAGAACAAAAAGCCAAAAAAATCGTTTACTAAATTTTTAAATAGCATTTTATATTTTTATTAAGCAGGTAATGAACAAAAAATTCTTATGTCAGACGACAAATGTCAAAGTCGTTTGTGTTTGTCCCTTGCCTCTATTTATAGAAAATGCAGGATAATAATACCGATAGTGAAATGGGATGTACTCCTCCTAAACTCAGGAAGTTGCCGAGCGAGCAACAGAAAATGTATTGCCAGAAAAAAGTAAAGAACACAGGTTGGCAAATGCTCACTTTCCAACCCGAAAACTGGTAAGAAAGTGGCTACTTTCCAACCTGCAAATGTCACTTTCCAACCTGAAATGTCATATTTCAGTTCAATTGTTGAATGAAGTAGAAATGTCATACTTTCCAACTTTTGATATGTAAGACAATTTGATTATTTCTGTATGATTGTGAATAAAAATATAAAAACGATTAAATATTTTAAAATAATTCATTCATTGGTTATTTCATAACAATAGGTAGGTACCACAACAATAATACTCCATCAGTAGTATTATTGTATTATGTCAGTCCCTCTTTTTTCGACGCGCTAGTTCACGTATCTATCGATCTTTATCCCACTCGCAATGCGCTACTTGACTTAATGCCACACGTGCGTGTTCAAATATCTATAGAGCCTTTATTCGTGAAACGCGACCATATGTTATATTACAGAAAATGTTCCTTTAACATCAGGGAAGAGGATGATATAAAGAAATGTGAAATGGATATAGTGAAATAGAAAGTTATGCCTGTGTGAAAGCAATACGTTAGCATTTTTATCAATTATTGCAAAACATATATTCTTTTGTAATGTAATAAGTCGAATTACGACACTTTTCTAATGTAGAACTATTATATGGAATAAACTCTATCAATCAAATCTAGAATCATTCACCTAAGTACAGTAGTATCCGAGTAATATGTTTTTTTTATTTGCAGGCGCGCGGTATAAGAAAAATTGTGATCTCTGAAATTAAATGCTCACAAATTTTGTTATTTATTTTTCTATCAGATCCTACATCTTGCTACTCCGAAAAATTTCTGATGGAAATAGCTTAGTATTACTCTCATATATTAACTCAGTTAGAGGCATGTTTTTAAACTTTCCCGATGCCTCGCAACATGTTACTCATAACCTCATTCTTCAGGTTGTAAAAAATAAAACTTGATAGCTAGCCGTACCGATTTAGTTACTTGGGATCAAATAGAAAAACTTTTAAAATTAACATTTGGCGATCAACGTGATTTACAATATCTGACCCACCAACTGACATCTACGAGACCGATCAGAAACGAACGACCTTACCATTTCGGACTTCAACTACAGCAATTAGGAGTTGTTATTATAGCAAAAATTAGTAATGATTTCCCAGATCAGCATCTAAGAAAGTTGCAAATTCACAATTACAACAATATTGCCAAAACAATGTCTATTAATAACCTACCTATTAACGTTCAAATAATCGTGAGAATGAAAAATCTAGAATTATTAGAAGACGCGCTAAATTATGTTCTAGATGAGGAAGAATTCCAAAATGTTGCCAAATTACAAGCGTCTAGTAGTGAATCTCATCTGTCAATACCGACCCACTTTACAAAATACGCCGCCGCATAGAAATATTCAAAATCCAATTTTTAATCGAAATCCCAATGTTCAAAACTCTAACCAAAGTGGATACCCCGTGCAAATAAATGTCACTCCACTACAATTTAGAAATAATTTTCCATCAAATTCTTATAATCACGGCACGGTAGCTCAGTCGGTTAAGGCGTATTGAGTGGCAATTATGCTGACCGGCTGTCTATCGCGCTCTGGGTTCGAGCCCCAGCCTCGATACTGACAATACCGGTGGGTATGGATGTATGCGTTTTCCAAATGTGTAACCCCCTTTCGGACAGCCTTGGATTTGGATTTGAGGTGTCTACTATATGTGGTGTGTTCATGTTTATGTTTAAGTTCACGCCACCACAATTTATGAATAACTTCCCAACAAATTATCGCAATCACTTCCCTTCACAACCTATCAACGAGCAATCAAGGCAAGTAAGATAAAATTTTCCCATTAACATCACGTCAAAACGTCTGGAAACCAAACCAAAATACCAATTATCGAAACGAACACCATGTCTGGCATATCTCATAATACTCAACAGAGGCCCACGACAATGTCAGGTGTCAGTCATTATTTACATAATATTGAAACCACCGACCACGTTCCACCTTATGATAATGAAGCATACCACGATGAGTTGGAATATGATCAACTAAGATACGAAGACGTAACACTATCAAACTCAAGAAGAGTATTATAATAACCAAGACCTAGAATTACAGGGATCGACAGACAATAGTTTTGACCCAGATGATAATACCTCGAATTTTATGAATGCCGAGCCAACACAATACCCGACCTAAACGCAATAAATGCACTACCATATATTAATATCATCCTAAAAAATAAAACTTACAAATTTTTCGTAGGTATTGAATGTTCTTTTTCAATAATTAGACCCGCCATAGTCGAAATTAAGCAATTCATCTTGATCCAACAACAATTCAAACTTGTGGCGCCGGCAAAACTAAAGCTCTTTACAAGCCAAAAATTCCACCATTTGAACAATTTCATTCAAGTACGCCTATTGATTTCATTCTATATGATTTTCGTAATTACTTTGACGGACTCGTAGCTACAAGACCCCATGAATGCCGAACTAAACATAAATCTGTCAAGATAATAATTACGTGCAAATTCCACTATACTTTAGAGGCGATTTTTCATCCTGTAGTTATAACTTGAACCCGTTAGAAATTCGTAGAATCAAAATTTCGGTAGTTGTAGAAAACGGACCAGTTCTAATCCCTGAATTCCACTCAGCTTTTCTTTATGTCCCTGAAACATTGCCCACTAAGGATAAATTATTTCGCTGAAATCGACACAATTTGACCAATGTACATAAACTAGTTTCATTTACCGAACCGCGAAAATCAGTTTTATTTGAAGAACAAGAATACGACATCTTTAATTGCAACATCACTCATGTTAAACAAAACATTGATTGCCAGATCATTAGTCCCTTGAGGTAAAGCTTTTACCCCAAAAGTTCTGCGACCGTGCCGCAAGATATTTCCCCCCCATTTCGAGGACGGGGAACACGATGGTGACAATATTTTCCGACCTATCCCCCCAACCACTACCCCTAACAACTTTTGTTAATAAAATTTTCCGATAAGAAAATGCCTAGCACCGGAAAATCGGAAAAGGGCGTGGTTTTTGGTAGGTCGGAAAATATTGTCACTATCATGTTACTCGTCCTCGAAAACGGGGGGGAAATACTTTGCGGTGCGGTCGCAGAACTTTAGAGCTTTTTGCCTTTTTCTGGCTTACTTCAAGGGACTAAATGTACAAATCGCTATTAGAACCGATCATATGAATGAAGAGGAAAAACAGTCGATACTAAATTTATGCTTAGAATATTCGGACATCTTCCAAAACCCGACCGACGAATTACCCTTTACTCATGTCATTAAGCATGAAATCAAGACAAAAGATGAAAACCCCTGTTACTCGAACATATCTGACAACATATCGCTACCCACACATTTACAAGGCAGAGACAGCTTTCAAAAATGCTTCAAGATGGTATCATTCGACCCAGTGTATCCCCTTACAGTTCTCCAGTTTGGGTTGTCCCAAAAAAGTTGGATGCATCTGGACAGAAAAAATGGCGAATAGTCGTCGACTATAGGAATCTAAACGAGAAAACAATCAGCGACAGGTATCAGATCCCGAACGTAACAGACCTATTAGATAAACTTGGACGAAGCTGTTATTTCACTAGCTTGGATCTTACTTCAGGATTCCATCAGGTTGAAATGGCTCCTGAATCAATACCAAAAACTGTCTTCAACACCGAACACGGACTCTATGAGTTCCTCAGAATGCCTTTCGGATTCAGGAATGCACAAGCATATTTCAAAGAATGATCGACAATGTACTTCAAGAACATATAAATAAGATCTGTTTAGTATATTTAAATGATGTGATAATATTTTCGACGTCCCTAGAAGAACATATCGCTAATCAAAAAGAATATTTCAGACTCTTCGTAATGTCAACCTAACCCATTCTCGCATATCCAGACTTGGAAAAACCATTTAACGTGACTACTGAGAGTTCAAACTATGCGGTCGGGGCTGTACTTTCAAAAAAGGATCATCCAATAGCATACGCCTCAAGAACATTAAATCCTGCTGAGACAAACTATGCGGCAGTTGAGAAAGAAATGCTTGCGATCGTATAGAGTTACTTCAGACCGTACCTCTTTGGGAAAAGGTTCACTATCTATACGGACCACAAACCTTTGGAGTGGCTGTCAAACTTAAAAACTCCAAATGCAAGGCTAATCAGATGGAAACTACATCTGGAAGAATTTGAGTATGACATCAAGTACAAACCAGGGAAGTCCAACACTGTAGCAGACGCTTTATCTAGAATAAAACCCCAAGATGAGGCGCACGAAGTTCACGCCTTAACTAGAGCGAAGACAACACCCTTAGAAGATGATCTCTCTATGTTGAACAACGTCGACGAAATGCCAGAGATAAATGAAACCAGTCTGAGAGAAACCCTAAGCTCCTTAGACCCACAAGAAAAACCAGCAGACGAGACACAAGGTAAAGATTTTGAAGATAATATCCCACTATCTATCATTAAACTCCAACAACAACCTGCAAATGAGCAGAGACGAAACAACCACAATACACTCTGCACAAGAAAATCCTATCCAAGAAATTCCGTACACAGACAAATGTATCAATCAGTATATGCACACCAAATAATTATTACTCAATCAATCAATTGCATCTCTAATTTTACCATACATGAAAGGATACTCAACAATAACCGACATAAAGTCACCATGAAGTCAAATGCGACCGAAGAGGAAATTATAAAAATGTTCAAAAATATAATTGATCCTAAACGACAATACTGTCTATTTTTTCGTACAAAAAAAGATGAGCCCTTAAAACTAATATTTTATTAAAAATCACTTTGCAAAATTGAATCTAACGATTTCAAATCTGTTCGTATCAGATGTAACTACAGAGATAGTAAAACTCAATATAAAGGCATTAGCGCTACCATGTTGTCATTAACCAAAAATTACTATTGGCCCAATATGTTTCGAGACGTTCAAAACTATATAAATACTTACGACACTTGTCAGACCTGTAAATACGAACGCACTTTTCGAAATAATTCATACGCCTTCCAAACCGATGGAAGTCATTCGCGTGGATATACTCTTTGTTAATAGCAATTTATTTTTAACATTCTTAGATCCCTTCTCGAAATATGCACAAGCTATCCCCATTGCACAAAAATCCGCAATTGAGATCATGGAAGGTTTAGTAACATTTATATCTTTTGTTGGCATACCTAAAGAAATTATTGTCGACAATGGCAAAGAATTCAGGAATTATATAATTTCGGACTTTTGCAAACTACATAAAATCAAATTGCATTATATTAGATTGCACAATTCCACTTCCAATTCACCAGTAGAACGTTTGGATTCCACACTTTTAGACCAACTTAGATGCGAGAGAACCCACACGCAGTGTGTAAAATCTCTGATAAAATTAGAAATTATGGGATACAACAACACTCCCCATAGTAATACTAAACATTTGAAATCTTATTTGGTCACCTAAACCAAACATTACCCTTCGACATAAATGAAGAAAATATAGTGACTATGGTGAAAATCATGCCAGAAATACACAACAACTATATGAGAATACTCATAATAGATTATCGACAGAAAAAGAAAAACGTATCCGAAATTTAAATGAAAAATGTGCCGACCCGGAAAAGCTAGACTCTGGTGATACTATCTTTATAAAGAACGATTAGTTACGTAATAAAACAAATCCGAGATTTATTAAAACCGGAGTAGAGGAAGATTTAGATAAAAAGGTTCAAACACCCCGAGGAAGAGTAAAAAAGAAACGTGTCCTTATTACAAGTATAAGCTCACGAGGACGACCACAAAGGAACGCCAGCGACAATACACTTGACGCTTATCCTATTTATTACCATTTCAACGGTCCTTTGCCAAATTAAGGCAACCCCAAAAGAAAATGAACTTTTCACCTTAAAATTAGGTACAATGAGGCCCCGTTCAAACACAACATAAATTCATTCATTACGTTAATTTGCAACCGATTGGTGATGAGCTAAAATCCACCGAATCCCAATTACTCTTAATTAAAGCCAAAATCCTTCAAGTTAATAACTGCACTGCTAACACCGGTCTATTAACGTCACTTTCGCAAGCCTAACAGTTAGTTATTAAAATTAAATTAAAATTAGAAAGTCTTCTTCCGCAAGGTACAACACGCCCCAAACGAGGTTTCATAAATGGAATGCTATTTGGCACCTTGATGACAGTGGGAAATCACTAATAAAGCTCTGGTAAAATTAAATGAAAACAATAGTCATATCGAATATAAATTGAAAACCCAAATGAGCTTAACATCCAAATTAATCGATGAATACAATGAAATAATATCAATTTTGGCACATAATCAAAAGACAATGAAAGTTTTCCTGACTGAAATGGTAACACAACTTAAAGAAGAAACTATATAACATTCTAATTACTGTTTCTATCCAATATGTACTATCACAACTCTTTGTCAATCTGGAATATATTAACAAGTTTCTGGACGAACCAAAAATGCAATCACGTTCGCTTCATGGCATTTAGTTCATAATTCAATTTTACCCAAACATAGTTACTTCCACATCCAGTGGAAGTATAGTAACGACAAAAAAAATTTTAAAAATTTTTATTGTTCAAATAGGCTTAGAATGTCATGAAACGTCGAGATTTTAAGTTTGAGCAAAAAAAAATTTCTGTCTGTCGGTCTGTCTGTAACTTTTTTTGTGCGCACGTTTACTCTGGAACCGTTTGAGATATTGACTTGAAATTTGGTACACATATGTACTTTAACGAGATCTGGAACTAGATTATATTTTCATCTTCTTCCGTCGAAGGGTTGGGGGTAAATTGGGGTAAATTTGGGGTAAATAGCTAAATCAAGCAGGTGAGAGTCCAGAAAATTGGTATTTAGTATATACAAGAGAAGCTAAGGTTTCAAAAAAATTTTTGGCATTAGCCACCCCCCATTACCACCCCTACCCCATTATTAAAGGGGATGAAAAAAAATTGTGATTTAGTATGTGTACAAGAACCAGAAACCTCAAAATATTTTTTTACTTCATCCACCCCCACTACCACCCCCCTATCACCACCCCCACCCCACTACCGATGTGGGGTAACGTTTTATAGGTTTTTGGGGTAGAGGATTTCAAATATTATATTATTAAAGTTCCATAAGCAATTATTTCCACATACAAAATTTTTTCGTTGTGAGTGACTTGGATAGAAAATCTGGATGTGGAAGTAGTGATTCTTTGGGCAGCGGTTTTTATTGTATATTTTGAGCAAAGCAAGGGAACTTTATGATAGTCAAAACATTCTAGATTTAAAGCACTTTCAAAATTATTATACATATTTAGGAACAACCGTTCACGTTTCCGACAAGTTTATAATTTTTGTAATAGTTTGGCAATCTTAACAACTGAGATTTAGAAATTACTCCTACTACCATTTAATCCCAGTTCCCGTTCAAAACCTTATAATAATCCCACTACTCTAGTGCCGACACTTACATTGCCACAGCATATAATTATCCGAAAACAGAAGACAGCATTTGCAACCAGGAGACCATGCTAGACACGTGCAAGTTTTCCAGTGTATAAATGCTAATCGTAACTTAGTTCCTTGGATACTTTTTACTGATGAATCTAAATTTACTCGAGACGGCATCAACAATACCGTAACTATCATCGATGGTCTGACGAAAATCCACATGCAACAGTAGAAACAAATTCGACATCATTTTTCAGTCAATGTTAGGTGTGGTATCGTTGATAATTACTTAATTGGTTATTTTTGAGAATAACCTATCAGGAGAAAATTACCTGTCATTTTTGAAAAATTAATTACAAGCATTTTTTAGATTTAGATTCCTTTAAACATAAGACAAGCTTTGCATTATCAGCAGGATGGAGCTTCTCCACATTATGCTAATGTGGTCAGGCAGCATTTAAATCTAAATTATCTAGGACTGGATTGGCCAGCAAGATCTCCAGACCTCACACCTTTACACTTCTGTTTGTGTGGATGGTTGAAGAGTGAAGTATATAAATCAAAAGTGGACAATCGCGATACAGTAATTCTTCGTATCATGAATGCTGCAGCTCACATAAGGGAACAACAAGATTAACTTGGCCAAACAACACCTCCCTTCCTAAACGAGTCAGAAAATGTCTAGGAGTCTATGGAGACAAATTTGAAAATCTACTGTAGATAGAACGTTAATAATTTAACTTTTATGATTTCTTGTTATTAAACATTTAAGACGGTGTAACTCGAAAACAAAAAAAACGGATTACAACTTTTTGGTTTTTTAGTCATATATTTCTTTATATTATGCACTCCCGGAGTTTGGCATTATCCTTCCGACTCACCCTATATCAGCAACTCACCCAGTCAACCACGGGATGATAACTGTCTAATCCAATTATTATCCAATCATGATCACTGTCCCGTTCACCATTATCAGTCACAAGGCCAATATTAACTACATTAGAAGAAAATCATATATTGATCATACCAGTCAATTCTCTCCGTTAGCCAACCAGTTGTCCTCCACTTGCCCACAGGATGCAGTACCACGATAGCAAATTAACGCTTCACGCCAACAAAAAGTGAAGTCCCACTTCCGATGTTTCTGGGGCCAAAAATCGAGGTACCCAAACTATGGAACCTTATTGTAAATAAAGATAAACCATTACCATTGGAAGAAGTTGACTTCTCCGATATCAGAGCTCTAAAGGAATTAGGCAAGGCAACAAAAAGGAACCACTTCATTCCCGAACCTGCTAGCCTCTTGGAATCCCCAAATTACTAGCCAGTACTAACCACCCTATTTGTGATCTTATTCTTCGCAGTCAGTACCATGGCTTACTGTGGATGCTGCAGACGATGCCTCAAAATATTGCTACGATGATTTTCCAATAAAGATAGAAGGCAAAGCCCAAAAGTTATCCACACCGTCCTAGGGAGTTGGGAGTTCATTTCCAGGAGACGATGCTGCCCCTTCGATGGGAGAAGTTAGATTGGTATCCCGGTAGCGACACTGCTTATCTTACGCAATTCTTATTATTATTCACATAAAATCCCTACGCTACAGGGTGTAATCAGTTTCATGTTATTAAAAAAAAACTGGTAATGGGGACCGACTAGACAAACAAAAAACCTTTATGACTTTTTCCCCTAGGGGCACTTTGAAAAAAAACTGACCTAGGTCAACAATTTGAATATTAGGGTAGGAAACATTTGAGAACCACTGCCTTTCTGGGCCAATGGACGTGTAGTACTCTTTAAATTGTCATAAAAAAAGTGCAAAGATTACCGACCGACTCGTTCTCGCCGGCACGCGGCGGCCCGCGGTTTCAAAGCAAAGAAGGGCGGCACCTTTGATGAGCGCCTCAACGGAACCAATTTTAAAAATGTAAATAATTCGTTATCTCTTTTTGCAGAATTGCAAGCAAATGATGGGCGTAGAGATTTAAACACAGCATAGCTTTACCTGTGGGTTTTTTTAATTTAGAACAAAATATTGGAGCTTTTATTGTTGTTTATAATTTTTCTGATTTAAATGTGATTTATTAACATTTGTAACCTAAATGAGTGTTCTGGGTTAAAAGCTTAAAAAATGAGAAATTATTGCTTGACATTGGGAAATAAAGAGTTAGACGTCTGAGATATGATAACAGAAAACAATTATGTGTATTTTAAGTTAGGAAAAAATTTGAATTGCGGTCAGGTATCGAAAACTAAAATACGCGAAATAAATCTAGAACTTACCAATAAATGTGTTGATTTACATAAATTGTTCGAAATGGCTTCCATCTGCATCAATACACTTTTCGGCACGTCGAACTAAGGACATACGCACTCCGTTCAACACATTTGGTAAATTAGGATCAATTTTTATAGTTTCTATGCACAGTTGTCAATAAAGAAAATAAAAATAAAAACTTGGTCCAAAATCCAAAAAGCAACACAAAAAGAACGAACAATTAGTGTCTGTAATCAAGAACTTAACGATTTGAACGGTAAGTCAATAAAATAAATCTTAACTGTAAATACGTGGCTCAAAATTCAAAAAGAACAAAAGCCCATAGAAAAACAACGAACGGGTTCGACGTGTGTACTTAACGAAGTGCCCACAGAAACTAGAATATTGCACAAGAGGGAGTATAGTTTTCTTCAGATCTACTAAGCACTCAGAAAACGCCGACGTCTTTCACCTTTACCGCACCGCTAAAGATCTTACCTTACCTACTTTTAAAAAGCCATAAAAAAGTGTGATTATCAACTTGTGTCCTCGCCGACGCGCGGTCTCTAAAAAAGGAGCGCGACACTTTGAAAAAGCCGTATTAGCGTATTTGATTAGATTTGGTTAGAGGAGCCGACATACGCGAAGATAAAAGCCTATCCCAACATTCTAGCAGTTCTTAAACAATGTTATAGAACATTTTCGAAATTTTTGTTTATTTTTTTTTTCTAAAACTATGGGTTTTAGACCCCACGCTATATAAGGTTTTTTGTTTGTTTAGTCGTTCCCCACAACCAGTTTTTTTAATGACATGAAACTGATTACACCCTGTATAGGTATCATGTTACAAGATAAGATACTATATAAAAATGCAGATTCTTCTTGAAAAAACATACCATAGCAACAAATTAAAGTTGTGTTTCATTGTGCGTTCCCACATTACTTCCGTCTTTCAAAAAGTATCTAAATATAGATTCTTGATGATAATATGTTCGCCGGGCTAGTACTAGTACTAACAATATTTATAATTTCTTCTTTACCAAAGATAGATAATTCTAAATATTAGTTAGGTGTATGGTTTCTAGGGCAGTAAGCTTTTAAAAAGTGACTTTGTTGTGAATTTTATTTACAGGAAATAAATGTTTGCTGTTTATTAATTTCATTTCATTTATATATTTCCATTTTATTACCATATATTACATATTTAAAATTAATACATTAATTTGGAGTACCTAAATTTAAAAAATTGTGTTGTACTCCATGTAATTTATAAATGTGCAATTAATACAAGTGCTTAATGTTAGGTAAATAAGAACATGGGTGTGGATTGCAAGAATTAAAAAAATATATACATATACAGAGTGTGCTATTTAATACCGCAATACCTCGTTATTTTGGAACGCGTTGACCGATTTAATTTTTTTTTTTGAGATATAGTGCTCGATTAGCTTTATTTGACTGTTTTGAAAAATTTGTAATCTTCATATTTTCAAGGCCTGCTAGGCTCCTCTAAATATACCGAAATTTCGAGATCCACTATTAGGTAATTTTTTGTCAGCAAATAGGATAGCGTATTCGATTCGCAGTTGTCTCAAATACCTTCATACAAAATTTTAGCTCGATACCTCATATGGGGTGTTTGTTATTCAATAGCCAAATTTAAAATTCTCACTTTTCGACTGGCCCTGTATAAAAGTCGGTTAAGTTTACTAAAAAGGTAAAGCAGTCATTCGTCTTAAGAAACATCAAATATTAAATGAGGAAGAAAAAAAAATTATTCATTAAATAAATAGTACTCATATACATTACTCGGTTGCTGTACGTAGGTGCCTTAATGGAAATGTTTCAAACAAATGGATTAACGGAATAGCTTTTCTTTTTCTTCCTTATTTAGTATCTGATGTCATTAAATTTGTTTGAAAAATTTTCATTAAGACACCTACGTACAGCAACCGAATAATGTATAGAAGCACTTTAAAGAATAACTTTTCCTTTTTTTTTCCTCTTTTAGTGTCTGATGTTCCTTAAGTCGAATGACTACTTTCCTTTTTAGTAAACCTAACCGACTCTTATGCAAGGCCAGTCAAAAAGTAAGAAATTTTAAATGTGGCTATTGAATAAAAAACACCCTATATGAGGTATCGAGCTAAAATTTTGTTTTGTATAGAGGTATTTGAGACAAATGCGATTCGTACCTTAAAAATAAAGCAATTTTTTAACTTTGAGTTTTGAATTTTAAAAAAGTGTTTATTTACAACCTTATATGTAATGTTGACATTTCTGACAGTTTTGTAAGTTTGAAAATGATGCTTTTTCGAAACCGGCATGGACAGGCTACTTTCATGACTCATTTGCGGCATTAACATAGTGTTTTTCATGAACCTAATGTCATTTTAATTCAATGTCAAATGTCAATTTTAATGTTTAGACTTTTAAAAAACGGTTTAAAAAAATAGTATACAATACACGCCGTTAAAGTGTATGCTTGCCTTGTATCTTATCTTACCTCATCCTGCAAAAGGCCATTTTTACTACTCCCAATGTAATACACTATTTGTTGACTGCTTTTTCCACCCACGTGGAAAGTGATTTCTGCCCGCTCTCATAGCAACCACCACAAAAAATGAAATTTTGCAAACATCATAATAGTGTCAGTGACAAAATTGACAATTATAATAATGTAATTGTAAATAAAATAGTACACATAATTCGGTGAATACTTTCATTTCTGTTTCGAGCATTAGCTCTTTTAACTTTCAACAGAAATGAAACTCTTCATCTCGTTAAGTAATATACTATTTATCGACTACAATCATTTTCCAACAGGCTAATAATAAACCAGTTATTTATGTTAAAACAGCTGAAGCTTTGTTTCAGAAACTTTGGTAAGTGAAAATAGATGCTTCCAGAAATTCCCTTTCATTCCCATTCATTCCACTTTCATTTATCCTAATCCGTCGGGTAGAAATTGAGAAAACTGAGCAGCAGGGCAGGCAGGCAGCACGGGTTTTCACCCAATTTCCGGTCTGTAAAGGCAGGTTTTCCTACACCTTCGCCAGTCGCTGACGACTGCGACCGAGTAGCCGCGACCGATTCGTCAAGACATCTCCAATGCATTTTAACCTGAATGTTTTCCTACCTGCTACTGAGTAGTTACTACCAGCGAATGGTCGCCGTTGATTTTAGTCAATAAAATTCTAATTTCCAGCAGTAATGGCAGATGGTGCCATAGATGATGAACAACTTGTACTACAAATATCTAAGCACCCAGCAATATATGATTCCAAAAACGAAGCATATAAGTTACATACAAAGAAGAAAGATTTATAGGTACAGATTGCCGGACATGTTAATAGCAGTGGTAAGTTTTTTATGAGATAAACTTTATTGAACACGAACGTACAGAACTAAAAAATATCCATTTTCTTAAAAACAAAAAAATTATAAAACGTGTTCTTCCTGCCAGTTTAAAGCGCCTTCGTTGCTGAAATAATCCGTAAACCTACTTCGAACATTAAAACCTCCTGCACGAGCAAATCCTCCACTTCCTGCTAGAGGAATCATATTTTCGGTAGGATGTGGGAAAAATATGTCTTCTAATTTATGTTGTTTTTGTGGATTGTTTAGCACATAGTCATCGCGCAATATGTTGTGTAATGGTGTTTCTCCATTAAGGGTAGCAGGTTTGGAGATTTTTCCAGGGTTCATCATTTATACCGGAAATTAGAAACCAAATCCAAATAAAATCATTTATTAACAAATATGTACAAACATCAGGTCGTCGTATCTTTTACGACTTTATTATACAATCAAATACAAATAAGAAAGAGAGAAACGGAGTGAGTGTAATGTATATCTCTGTTATAACGTCGTATATGCAGGTTCGAATCGACGTGGTCAACGAGACAGACACAAACGGGAGTAATCCTCTATAAAATAGCGGGTATCTGGTAAGCGTCCGCGACGTCGCACAGTGGCGAGAAATGCCTGTGTTCCACCCAAATTACTCTAGAGGTCGTAACTTTTAAGTTATTGAGACATTCTTTTTTTTTAAATGTTCGTCTTGAATTTACCTATCGATCCCTCTAGCCGGATTTTGAAATTTCGTTTTTCATTTTTTTAATTTTAAATAGAAAATCATATTTTTACAAAAAAATACTGTTTTTTCTATTAAATTTATTCTAATGGGCCGTAAATTTGAGTTTTCGTAACAAATTTTTTTTTCAAATCTTCGTCTTTTAATCAGCTATTGATCTGTCTAGATGAATTTTTGATTTAGTTGTTGACAACTGTCAAAATTACTGTCAAATATAAAAAAATACGATTTTTAGATAAATAATTCATACAATAACAGGTTGGTGTTCAGAAAAATATGTATAGTGTTTTCAATGTACCTGGTTCCGAAGTTGACAGGAAAATATGTATTTCTAAATTTGGCAGCTGCCATAATTGTTGTCAAATTTCCAAAGATACATGGAAGAGCTTATTAATTTTAAAAATACCCTGTAAATGTATAGAAAAATAGATATATATATATATATATATTGTTTTTGATCCGTTTGATTTAGTAATTGACAGGAAAATTTGGCAGCTGTCATAATTGCTGTCAATTTTCAAAATATGGAGGTAACACCTCATTAATTTTAAAAATGCACTATAAATATATAGAAAAATAGATATATATTGTTTTTAAACTGCCAGATTTAGTAGTTGACAGGGAAATATGGTTTTTAAATTTGGCAGCTACCATAATTTCTGTCAAATTTCAAAAAATAGAAGTTAGAGCTTATTAACTTGAAAAATATCCTGTGGTTCCGAAGTTGACAGGAAAATATGATTTCTAAATTTGGCAGCTGTCATAATTGCTGTCTCATTTCAACATATAGAGGTAAGAGCTTATAAATTTTAAAAACACCCCATAAATGTATTGAAAAATAGATATATATATTATTTTTGATCTGTCTGATTTCGTAACTGATAGGAAAATATCTTTCTTAAATTTAGCAGCTGACATAATTGCTGTCCAATTTCAAAACATGGAAGTAAGAACTTATTAAGTTTAAAAATACCTTATAAATGTATAGAAAAATTGATGTATATTATTTTTGATCTATCTGATTTCGTAAGTAATAGGAAGATATAATTTTTAAATTTGGCAGCTGCCATAATTGCTGTCAAGTTTTAAGGTGTGCAGATTAGAAGTTACTACTTTGAATGTATAGACAAATAAATATATATTATTTTTTATCTTCCTGATTTATGAACTAACAGGAAAATATTATTTTTAAATTTGGCAGCTGCCAAATTTAGAAATCACATTTTCCTGTCAACTTCGGAACCAGGTACATTAAAAACAATTTGTATCCGTCTTGCTATATATTCACAGGGTATTTTTAAAGTTAATAAGCTCTAACTTCTATTTTTTGAAATTTGACAGCAATTATGGCAGCTGCCAAATTTAAAAACCATATTTCCCTGTCAACTACTAAATCTGGCAGTTTAAAAACAATATATATCTATTTTTCTATACATTTATAATGCATTTTTAAAGTTAATAAGCACTGTATTTTGAAAATTGACGGCAATTATGACAGCTGCCAAATTTAAAACTCATATTTTCCTGTCAATTACTAAATCCAACAGATCAAAAATAATATATATCTATTTTTCTATACATTTACAGGGTATTTTTAAAATTAATAAGCTCTTCCATCTATCTTTGGAAATTTGACAACAATTATGGCAGCTGCCAAATTTAGAAATACATATTTTCCTGTGAACTTCGGAACCAGGTACATTGAAAACACTATATATATATATTTCTGAACACCAACCTGTTACTGTATGAAGTATTTATTTAAAAATCGTATTTTTTTATATTTGACAGTAATTTTGACAGTTGTCAACAACTAAATCAAAAATTCATCTAGACAGATCAATAGCTGATTAAAAGACGAAGATTTTAAAAAAAAATTTATTACGAAAACTCAAATTTACGGCCCGTTAGAATAAATTTAATAGAAAAAACAGTATTTTTTTGTAAAAATATGATTTTCTATTAAAAATTAAAAGAAATGAAAAATGGAATTTCAAAATCCGGCTAGAGGGATCGATAGGTAAATTCAAGACGAACATTTAAAAAAAAAGAATGTCTCAATAACTTAAAATTTACGACCTCTAGAGTAATTTGGGTGGAACACTGGCATTTCTCGCCACTGTGCGTCGTATGAGAAGTTAAATTTATTTCGTTCCCCTAGCTCAGCTCGCTAAAGTGTGAAAGTCAATTAAACTCTGATTTTTGAATGATTCCGGCTGGCTTTTATACAACAGTTCTGGCTCCCACTTAGTGAAATTATCCCCATACTCGGTATTGCAATCACGCGCAGTTACATTATTAAATGACAGGAGATTAAACAAGAAAGGATGTATAGTCCGTTACGCGAAATGTTGACCGTAATGAACGTATAGTCTATTACGAGATGTATGGCGTATACTTCATTACACTCCCCCCTTTCTTTACAAAAAAAAAAAAAAATTCAGGAATCCATCGTCTGACTTTGGACCAAGTGTAGGGTCAACAGGAATGATCCTTGCAGAATTTTGTGGTGTTCCATAGTCAGTTTGGTATAATACAGGTGTCGGCGTAGCTGGTAGGAAAAGATCTTAACAAAAAGAAAATAGTTTAGGTACGTTCCAAGTTAAAATTTCAGATAGATAGTGAATAGAGTTTATACAAAACAAAATAATAAAACCTATCCTTATCTTTAATGGATTTACAACTGAAAAAAAAATTTCAACAAAACTTATCACTTTGAGAAAGAAAAAAAATTAAAAAACTGAAATTCCTATCGATTAAAATTATTTACAGGTGAAAAGAAAAACTATGCTGTTCAGGCAAACGAAATACTTAATATAAAACTAAACAATTAATTTGTTTTTCCCGGGAGGCGGGTTATTCCTGACACTGGAGGTCCGCACACTCTGGACGTGGTGCCGTCAGGGTTTCTTACTCGGAACTTCTTTTTCAGATTCCTGTTGGTTGGTGCTTTTAATGTCGTCGTTGGAAACGTTGGGGCGACTGGGCACGGGAAGCATTTGCCAGGAAGCTGTGGCGTTGCTGGCGTTGGATCGTCATCTTCCAAAAAGAATGCCGCAAGGCACGGGATGTTTCTGCCTGGGGTCGGTGGCTTTTCTGGACTTGGTGTATCTCCAAACAAACGCTTCATCTTTTCTCGCAGGGCTTGCGAAGGGGAAATTGTTGTCGGAGGTGGTGTTGTCGGTACAGGTTCTGGGGTTGCCGGCAGAGGCGAAATAATCTCAGGAAGGTGAACCTTTCTTCTTATACAATTTAATTTTGCTTTCGGTGGTGTTCTCTCTTCATCTTCCGTCTCTAATCTGTAGGATCTAGCGAGTTCTGTCGGGCTATAGTAAATGTACAGGTTTGAATAATTTTTGTCCTCAATTCTAACCATTGGTGTCGATAATTCGGGGGTAGCTGATGGTGAATACATCTTGCTATTGTAACGTGCTGCACACAACTGGCTAAAGATTATTTGTAGCTGGTATTTTATAGGGCAGGTTATCATATCCCTTCCTGGGTAAGTCAGGCATGCGCCTTTTTTAAATCTTTAACGTGGACACGTTGTGTTTTCCTGCCGGTAGGGGACCTAATTTCGACTACTACTGGGGATATAGTCCGTTCCACGATATATGGTCCTGAGAATTTTGGGGCAAGTTTCGCATTGAAACTTCGAATTGCTGAGGATAATGGGTGTTCTTTTTCCATACCCGATCTCCAATACGTGGACTCCAATCTCGGCGTCGTAAATTGTAATGATGGCTCTGTGATTGGTATGCTTTAGCTAAATTTAAATGTACCAGTTCGAAAATTTCTGTTAACTTTTGTAAATACTTGGGTTTGTGGAACATCAGTGGTAATTGGATTTGTCGAGATCTGTTCTCCATTAAGGATACCTGGTAAAGTTAACTCCCTACCGAAATTCAGCATGGCTGGAGAGAAACCAGTAGATTCATGTCTGGAAGAATTCATGGCCAAGGTAAATTCGGGTAAGTATTGGTCCCATTTCCGGTGATCGTTTTCGGTGTACTGACCTATCATAGTCTTCAATACTTTATTTGTCCTTTCTACGGGGTTACATTGGGGTATATATGGCGTAGTTGTACGGTGTGTAATACCGTATTCAGACAGCATACTAGTAAATTCTTTACTTACGAATTGTCTTCCGTTATCGGAAATAATACTTTTCGGGCACCCAAAACGTGATATAATTTTTTCTTTTAGGGCTTTGCAGATGGTGCTGGATGTCGCTTTCCGTACTGGGTGACATTCTACCCATTTGGTGAATCTATCCTGCATCACTATCAGGTTTGTGTTTCCTTTGCTAGACCTCGGGAGTGGTCCTACAATGTCTATACTAACAGTATCCCAACGTCCATTTATTGTTGGAAATTGCATTTTTCCAGCGGGTTGTTGTTGTGATTGTTTGTATTTTTGACAGCTGGAACAATGTCTGACATAATTGGCAATGTCTCTGTACATTTTAGGCCAGTAATATTTATTTGAAATTCTGGTGATTGTTTTTGCTATTCCTAAGAGTCCTGCGTAAGGTGCATCGTGATTTTCTAATAAAATTTGTTTTCGTTTTGGCTGTGGTATACAGAGTTTCCATGGGCTGGAGAATTCAAGATCGGTAAAATCGTTGGTTGTCCAAACATGGCGGTAAAGATTCCCATTTAATATACAGTAATCTGGTTTTTTTTCAGGTTTTTCTGTAACCAATTTGATGGTGTCCTGGTACCATGTGCAATTTTCAGCACCTGTGATAGCAAGAATACAGCCGTCGGAATCGGTATCTTGTTCGGCGAGTGGCTGGCGGGAAAGTGCATCTGCAACTTTATTTAGGATTCCTTTCCGATATCTAATCTCAAAGTCGTATTGTTGTAGTTCCATTGCCCATCTCGCTAGACGTCCACTAGGGGATTTTATGGAGTTTAACCACTTTAAACTCTGATGATCTGTTATGACTATAAAATGATATCCCATTAGATAATGTAAGTTTTTCCGGATTCCAAACACTATCGCCTTGCATTCGAGTTCCACGGCAGACATCGTCTTTTCGGTGGGGGATAGAGAACGACTGGCATATGCTATAACTCGGTCTACATTGTCGACTTTTTGTGTGAGTGCTACTCCTAAACCTTCTTTCGACGCGTCCGTTTGCAGGTAAAAGGTTTTCGAGAAATCTGGGCAACTTAATATTGGTGCTTCTGTTAGTGATTTTTTTAATTTGTTAAAAGCTTCATCTTCAAGTGGTGACCATTTCCAACGTGTGTGTTTTCTTAGTAGTCTATTTAGTGGGGCAGCAATTTCTGAATACCCTTGTATAAATCTTCTGTACCAGGATGACATCCCAAGAAAACGACGTAATTGTTTGACGTTTTTTGGCGGTTGGATTGTTGTTATTTCTCTTACTTTTTCGGGATCTGTTTTAATGCCGTCTTTGCATACCAAGTGTCCTAGATATCTAAGTTCTTTTCTACAGAATTTGCATTTATCCAGATTTAATTGTAAGTTTGCTTCTATCAGGCGTCGAAAAATTTCTTTTAGATGTTTTAAATGTTCGTCAAATGTCTTGCTTATAATGACAATGTCATCTAGGTATGCAAAAGCGAATGTTATTTCAGGGCCGATAATTTGGTCTAAGAGTCTTTGAAAAGTACTTGGAGCAGAGTGGAGACCAAAAGGCAGTACCTTAAATTGGTATAGACCTCTTCCGGGAACTGTAAAAGCTGTTATCGGTTTACTATCGTCGGTTAATGGTATCAACCAATAGCTGGAACGTAGATCTAACGTTGATATAAAACTAGCTTCCTTTAGTTTATCTAGAATGGAATTTATGAATGGTAGTGGGTAAGCATCTTTCATTGAAACCTCATTTACCTTCCTGAAGTCTATGCAAAATCTAAACTTGTTATCTTTTTTCTTAACCATCACAATGAGATTGTTCCATGGGCTGGTAGAAGGTTCGACTACTCCATCTTTTAACATTTGGTCCAGCTCTTCATTAACTATTTCTTGCATGGCAGGATTTAAGGGCCGGTGTCTTTGCTTAATTGGAGTGCTTTTTACTAGACGTATCTGGTGTTTAGCAAAAGGGATAACGCCTTTAAGTTCGTTAAATTTGGGTAATTCTCTTTGTAAGAACTCTGACAGGCGTTGTTGTTCATTTTCGGTTGGTTGCGTAATACATGCTAAATGTGTATCTTCGTTTTTATAATTTTCTATGTTAGCCAAATTTCCCATTATTCGTACTTCTTGTCTCCCTAAATCTAAAGTAAAACTCCTTTTAATTAGGATATCCATTCCTATTATTATATCAGGGGATAATTTTGGTAAATACAGGAAATTATCAGTCCATTGTTTTTGGGCCGCTGTGTAGTTTATTTCAAATTCTTTATTTATTTCAACTTCTGTTCCATTAGCAAGTTGAATTATACGTCTACACGGAAATTGTTTAGTATTATTTGTACTACATATTTTCCGTACAGTGTCACCTATGAACGAACGTACGGATCCTGTATCGAGGAGAGCTTCAAATTTATGATTATCTATCTTTAGCTGTAGCTTGGGACGGTTTTCGGCTCCACTAGTTATTTGTAATTTCGCTTGCTCCGGTTGGGTGGGGTACGAGGTAACTTGTTCTAATTGAAACTGCGAGGACCTCGCGTTTGCGCATCTATTCGTACTTTGCTTTTGACAATTACAATCCCTTGACAATATGTCATGGCGGCCACATCTTGAACAGAATTTACGAGGAGTATTATTGCAAATAAAACGTGTATGACCAGCGCCTCCACAACGCCAACAAAATGTTTTCCTGTCATAGTTCGGAGTAGTGGGTTGTGTGTAATTTTTAGCCTCACTAGAGCGTGGTTCTCTTATTTGTGTTGTGTTTATATAGCCGGGCTGTCTCGTAGTGTTGTTTTGCAGTTCATATTGTGTTTTTCTATAGGAATTTGTAGTACCTCTATGTTCATTGTTAGCGGAGAAATTTCTGTTAAGTGTATTATAGGCCGGACGTTGTGTGGACGACTGTGTAGGGTATTCAGGTTTCTTGATAACAGTCTCCTGTTTACAAACCATTTCGTAATCGTTTGCCAGGTTTAACAGTTCTGTGAGAGTATTGAAGTCTCGTCTGCGGATATATTTCCTGTACTCGGGCCGTAGATTTTTATATATCTATTTAGTTGTTGTTCTGGCGGGACGTTATTTAATCTTCTTAGCTATGTTTGTATTGCTATGACATAGTCTTTTGCGTTTTCGGTTTCTCCTTGAGTGCGAGATTTTACTTTTTCTTCTAAATCGAAAAGGTATTCTGGGGGCAAGTAGAATGTTTTAAAATTTTCAAGGAAATCTTCCCATGTTGTCCAGAAGGCTTTATTATTTCGATACCACAACAAACAATCGCCTTGTAGTAATTCAGGCAGTGCTCTTAGCATTTGTTCGTTTGAAAGATTATAGCCGCTTTGTAGTTCTTGAATCCTCTCCAAAAATGAGATGACGTCTTTTTTCCCATTGAAATGAATATTCCATTTTCGTACTTTATCGAGAACAGCGCTATCAGGTGACGGTTGTATTATGTTTGCCGGTATGTTTTCCGGTGGAGCAGAAAAATTTTGGCTGGGATTGCTAGGAGGTCTATTTCCTCGTATAATATTTTTAAGTCTTGAACGTAGTTCTTCGACAGTTCCGGTGATATTTTTTTCACCCATTTTTGTGAGTTCTTGTAGCAGATCATCTTTTCTAAGTTTGTAGATCCATCCTACTGTGGTGTCTGCGACTTCGAGTCCATATGCTCCTTCTGATTCAGATGAACTCATCTTTGTACTTTGTCTAATAGGAAACTGGTTTATCAGTGGTATTGGTTGTGTGTCTGGACCTGAAGAAAAAAAATGCTAGGCCCTTATTAGACCAAATTTGCACTCTCTCTCTTTCTGATTTATTTGTGTTGTATTTGTACTTTGTTGCGTAGAAAAAAAAGTGTCTGGACGTCTAAATATAACAGGGCTATCAGGTGACGTAACAATAAATCTGTTCTGGCGTCAAAATGTAAATGGAACTGCTCGGACGTCAAAATTTAACGGAATCTACTCGGGTGTCAAAATGTAATGGCGATATCAGGTGATGTAATAATAAATATTGTTCAGGTACCAAAAAAAATGTAACAGGATCTGGTCGGACGTCAAAATGCAGCGGGATCTACTCGGGCGTCAGGAAAAGTTGCTCGGGCGCCAAAATGTAATGGAGCCATCAGGTGATGTAACAATAATAAATATTGTTCAGGTATCAAAATGTAACGGGAGCTGGTCGGACATCAAAATGCAACGAAATCTGCTCGGGCGCCGAAATGTAATGGTGTTTCTCCATTAAGGGTAGCAGGTTTGGAGATTTTTCCAGGGTTCATCATTTATACCGGAAATTAGAAACCAAATCCAAATAAAATCATTTATTAACAAATATGTACAAACATCAGGTCGTCGTATCTTTTACGACTTTATTATACAATCAAATACAAATAAGAAAGAGAGAAACGGAGTGAGTGTAATGTGTATCTCTGTTATAACGTCGTATATGCAGGTTCGAATCGACGTGGTCAACGAGACAGACACAAACGGGAGTAATCCTCTATTTATAAAATAGCGGGTATCTGGTAAGCGTCCGTGACGTCGTATGAGAAGTTAAATTTATTTCGTTCCCCTAGCTCAGCTCGCTAAAGTGTGAAAGTCAATTAAACTCTGATTTTTGAATGATTCCGGCTGGCTTTTATACAACAGTTCTGGCTCCCACTTAGTGAAATTATCTCCATACTCGGTATTTCAATCACGCGCAGTTACATTATTAAATGACAGGAGATTAAACAAGAAAGGATGTATAGTCCGTTACGCGAAATGTTGACCGTAATGAACGTATAGTCTATTACGAGATGTATGGCGTATACTTCATTACAGTTGTGTAGACAACAAGAAGCACCAATAATTAGGTCAACAGGTTTTACGTTAATTGGTGTAAAAAAAATGCGAAATATATTGCACAAAATACCAAAACAATTTTCAGTGACTCTTCTTCCATGAGACAATCGACTGTTAAAAATTGCTTTTCTGTGATCTTGAAGTACTTGTTTTTTTGGGTAGGGTTTCATTACGTATTTATCAAGTTTAAATGCATCATCTCCCACTATAACATGAGGAAGAATAATATTTTTCGTATTTGGTAGTAATTTTGGTGGAGGAAAAAGATACTTGTCTCCGTAAATCTGTTGACCCGTTCGAGATTTTGAAAAAATTTTTGCATCGCCCTCTTTTCCAATAGACCCGATATCCACAATGATAAATTTATAATTAGCGTCAACAAAGGCCAAGAGTACTATAGAAAAATAATTCCTATAATTAAAAAAGAGCGATTCGCTTCTATCTGGGCACACAATTCGTACGTGTTTTCCATCAGTAGTAGCGATAAGGTTGGGAAAATTCCAGCGGCTCCAAAATTCCTTTGCCTTTTCTTTGAAAATTGTTTCTGATGGAGGTGGAAGGAAAATTGGCATTAGTTTCTCACACAAACTTTTCAAAACTACTGGCACAAATACGCTTATGTAGCTATAGGATATACGGAAAGCAAAAGATAAAGATCTGTAAGACTCCCCAGTTGAAAGAAATCTGTAAAGAAAGAAAAGATTTTTATTTTACTGAATAAAGCTTATTATTATTTTTTTTAATATCACAGCAATAGTTGGTTTGTGAACTCGTGGGAAGGGGCAACCTTGCCAACTTCTCCATTATTATTATTATTATTATCTAGCTAAAAATCAGTCACCCTTCTCTGTGGTTCCGACCCTCACAGAGGGGAGCTGGTAGTACCGGTAGCCACTCCCCACGCCCGTGGGGTGAGTGACTACTGGGTCCGGGAATCGTGTGCCCTGAGCAGACGTAATGAACCGAGAATGACGGCCTTCTGCATTCTGCCGGCTAAGACCTCTGCCGAATTTCGGCATGCCGGTATGATCTTAAGTTCCAAAAGCAGTGTGTGTCTTGTTCCACCGAGGGCTCCTATAATCAGTACCACTATCTTAACAGTATGGTCTGGATACAGTCTGCGGAGTTCGAAGAGCAGATCTCGATATTTTGTCCGTTTTTCCTCCTCCTTCAAGACAATGTTGTTCTCCGCGGGAGCCGAGAACTCCACGACGAACATTGTCTTGAGTTGATGGTCGAGGAGTACTACGTCAGGCTTGTTGGCTTGTATTTGCCTGACGGTGGGAAAAGAGTAGTTCCAATAAATTAGACACTTCTCATTTCCCACAACGGACTCAATATCCTCCGTAGCGTAAGGCAGCACTGGTGTTTCGTCTATCCCATACGAGTGCCTTAAATGGTAATAAAGCACTCGTAATGCTCCGTCGTGCCTTTGGATATAGGCCGATACTGCATATGTCGGGCAAGCTGACAGCAAGTGCATAAGAGTCTCTGGCGCTCTGCGGCAGGCCCTGCAGCTGACATCAGGGACCTCTATACCCATGACATGACTACGATAGACGAGGGTGTTAAATACACCATCTTGGCAAGCCATTATGAATCCCTCGGTCTCAGACTTCAGCCCGGCTGACCTTAAGAAGGCAAAGGTCAGCCTTTCGGATAAGCCAAGGTTTTCTATATTTTTATAGAAAACTCCATGCATTGGCTTATCCGTGTGCAGCTGCAGAAAGTTGTTGTGTTCTGCAGCTTTAATTTGGGCTTTTTGCCGAGCAGGTTCCAACTCGGTGACAGAGTCGCGATTTACCCGCTCGACGTCGAAGAAGAGACCAAGTTCATCGGCTGCTCTCTGTGCTGCCTTAAACAGAAAGGCTCCTACCCCTGCATTTTCATGGTCTCGGACCATGCAGAGGAGGGGATCCGAACTCCTGATGACCTTACAGGCTCCATCCAGAACCATCCTATTATGGAGACTCTCCAAACTCAAGAGTCCACGGCCTCCCCGATGTCGTGGGAGGTATAGCCGTGGAACGGACGATTTAGGATGCAAACTCCTATTGAGATGCATCTTCTTGCGGGTTCCTACGTCGAGTTGACGTTAAATGATTAATATATTTTTTGTTGTATGGAAGATTATGATATTTTATATTTGGCGGAGAATTTCTTCGATTTACAGACAATTTTAAGGCAGTGGGCGGAGAATTTTAAAAAACTCTGTTTGCAACACTGTAATTAGGTTATATTACATGTATTTTGTAGCATGCTGTTTTTTGTTAGTTGGAATATTACTCTTTGAAAATTCATACAGTGAAAGGAAGGACTGAAAATTTTGCAGAGAAAGAAATCAATATATTAATTAGTCTGGTAAAAAAATATCAAGAGATACTTGAATCAAAAAAACTGACGCTGTAACATGGAGGCATTGACATGGCACCAAAAGCAGACACATTCAGAGGAAAGCAAGGAAAATAAGAATTTATTGAACCATACATATCTCATATTTTACTTAGAGCAACTCACACCATCTAGGAACGACTATCTCAAACAAAATGTTCATTTACTATGTCATTTAGAGATGGGCAAAGTAACTCTTTCTACAAATCTGCTTCTTCGCATCTGACTCAGTGAGTTGACTCAAAAGAGCTGCATGCCTCACATTTCACTTAATAACCACATGACTTGTCATAGGTGCGTTGTAAAGTTATATGAGCGGGTGGGGTGAAGATGTCTATTTTTATTAAGTAAAAATTTTATGTACGAAGATTACTTATTTGTGGAAAAATTTATTTATCTCCATTCACATTTATTAGGTACTATTATTATATTCTAATTCTAGATTGAACTGTTTTAGTTCGCAAGTATTAAAATAAATATTTTTGTATTACTTGTTTTGTTTCCTTTTTAAATAATAATAAAAGTAAAAAAGCAATTAAAACATATAGGTACTAAACAGTGAACATCGCGTTGGTTCGCACGCCGACTGCCCTGACTCCCATTACTCCCAATGTCTATTGACAAACATAATCAGCTGATTCAAGTGAACAGTGAACCGAATTATTTTATGAATCGAACGACTCGTTGTTTCTATATTTCTGTCACGGACGTTCGAGTCATGGTGACTCGACAGCGGTAAATGAGCCGGCGTTCCTGAAAAGAGCCAAGAGTCAAGTAATTCGAAAATCGTGATCCGATTCACTTGACTCACAGTACTGACTCGACTCTTTGAGTTACCCATTTCTAGTGCCATTTCAATATGGCGTAATGCTACATGTGACCAGTGTGTGTGTTCTTGAAGTTTTGCTGACATTCTGTAATCAAAACGGTTAAAAAGCTATATTTAATTCAGTATAACTAATTTAGTATATAATATATTAGTATTTTCCTACAAGTTCTATTCCAATTAATAGGTCAGTAATGAAATAATCATCTAAAAGGTTTTTGGTTGGGGTGCATTACAGTTTGTCAATCAAATTGACAAAAAAGCAGGAGTTGATTGGATGCAATCTTTCATGAAGCGCCATCCAAAGCTTTCTAACTGCAAACCCGAAAATACGAGTATAGCAAGAACTTCAGCTTTCAATAAAGTCAATGTGGAAGAATATTTCAATAATTATACGACAGTACAGGCTAAATATAATTTTTCTACAACCGAGTAAAAAGTGCAACTTTGCGCTTCCAAAAGAAAGCGCAAAGTTGCACTTTTCCGAGGAGCGAGCGTTTTTTTACTTTGTCGCTCGCCTGAATCCAAATCTGCCATCAGATTTGAGCTAACACGTCTCAGTCTCAAAAAACCTTGAGCTTCTAGCACTTATTTTCACGATATTTTGCATTTTCTGCAAAACTGAGACGTACTGGCTCAAATCTGACGGCTGATTTGGATTCAGCGGGTCAATATACTATAGGATATGAAAGTCTGATCCCCAAATCAGAAAAAAAAAATTGTGTGGCTGTGCACAGCCAAAAATTTTTTTTTCTTTTATCTGGGGATCAGATTTTCATATCCTATAGTACTTTGACCCGCTGAATCCAAATCTGCTATTAAATTTTAGCCAGCACGTCTCAGTTTTGCAGAAAATGCAAAAAACCTTGGATTGAAGTGCTTATTTTCACGGTTTTTGCATTTTTTGCAAAACTAAGATGTACTAGCTCAAATCTAATGGCAGATTTGGATTCAGTGGTTCAAAATACTATAGGATATGAAAGTCTGATCCCCAGATCAGAAAGATTTTTTTTGTGTGTGTGGCTGTGTTATGCGTACGTTTTAATTTTTTATCCAGATCGAGATACCCCACTTTAACTTGGTCCAGATTTTCATTTTTGGCCTTGTAGCTGCATTTAACTTCTATAATCTCTTCATCGTTAATAAGTCCGTCAGCAAATACTTCAGTAAAATAAAATTAAATTTGGCCCAAACCCGGAACAAATTTGTAACAAGTTAATTTCTTTGGGATTGTATTCTATGGCTATTTAGAAGTCTCTGACTGAAAATCTCAAAAAATCCTCATTGCAGAAATAAAGAAAAAATGCTCCGCCATGTTGAAATTAGGCACTTTTTCCTTTAATCGGTAATAGCCCACACGGATGATACTTTAGGAAAAAAGTAAAGAGGCAACATTTGAAAGAAAGAGCTAAGCTTTATATCACATTGAGTATAAATCGGTTAAATATCGACAAAGTTATGATTGTCAAAATGACAGATTCTTTTCAAAAAAGGGTATTTTTTGTATTTTAACACCGTAAGAATGTAACAATAGGTAGTATGAAATATTGACTGTAGCATACCTTTTGAAATAATATGCACTTTTAGTTAAAACACACTAAATCCTTTCAATTACTTGAGTTTACTGTGCAATATTTTACCATCTTTATAGATTAATCACCCGTACTATGAATGTTTTCATCTAATATTTTATTTCAGTTTAATTGTAAGCGGTGTGATATTATATCTATCTGTTAAATATGTATTTAATTTATGTTCTAGCCTCTTGCTACCATACCATACACTCATATCTCTTTACGTTATTAATATTGAAAAACATTCAAATGAATTGTTAAATACTAGTAGTAAATAAATAAGGTTTAAATTATATTGTTTCTATTGTAGAATATTAGGTTGTCGATCTCAGTTAGCAAACGAGTTGATTGCCGCGCAGTTTTCTTTTTAGAGGGGATATGATGAGTCTTCCTTATCGAGTTTGTACATTTACTAACTCATTGATTCTTTTGCAACGGTATAAATCAGTAACTCCGTTTGATAATCTAATTGGCAGATGCCAGGTGTTAATATATAATTATCATTCCTCATTTAGTGTCGTCATACATAGAGAAGATAATTTATTTTCTTAGATGATTTTTATTAACGATATATTGCAGCCTTCAGCTATATTTTCCAACTTGTGGAAATTATTTAGTTTTTTTTATCATAACCTCATTTTTACTACCACGTGCTAATAAGTGTTTCTCTTTCTTTTTTTTTAATCTGCCAGGAGTTCTACCGTGAAAAACTCTGAAAATCTCAGTAAAATCTCTGAAAATCTCAGTAAAATCTCAGAAAAATCTCTGAAAATCTCAGGAAAATCTCAGTAAGATCTCAGTAAAATCTCAGTAAAATCTCTGAAAATCTCTGAAATTCTTTAGTAATTATACGAAAAACGTTTGGAAAACTTTTGGAAAATTCATAAAGTTGAAGTCTTTTGCTATTGTCAGAGTTACTAGACAATCAATCATTTTTATTACTACGTAATTTGAGCATTCAAGTAACTATGAAGATTGGTTATCTTTCAATCAACCAATAAAGTCTGTAGCTGAATAAGAGAATTCATCTCACTTTGTAACTTACCTTTCGGGGAAAACTAGAATAGAACTTCAGGCAAGATTTAGGCAAAGCAGTATCTAAGCAGTACCGAGAAACTTACCATCGCAGTTCAGTAAAGAGGGTAGAGCGTGGTATTCTAGCAGGGACTACTCGACCTCACCTAGGACTCGTCTCCTCGATACCCATCTTCAGGTGGTGAGAATGTGTACATCTTTTTAATTAATTTTATTGTGCCTCGCTCATTACAACGAATAATTGATAAATTTTTTTGTGCAGTAACATTATACTTATTTATGATTCATTGATTATTGCTTTAACATAAATGTACAAATATCATATTTGCTGAAGATTTAATAAATTTTGCATTTTTATCTTAACTTCAATTTTTTTTATTATTTATGTTGTGTCGTCTGATCATTTTTCCAGGCTGTTCCACAGCAGCTGGTCTCGCTATACTAAAGAGAGTTGTGTAATTCTATTCACGCTGTGGATGGCGCCTGAATCAACATCTTTATATTTTTTGTAGACTTTCTTTATATAGCGAGGCAATCTGTTTCGGTAAAGTTCTGTGAAACTGTTGAGTTTTTCCTCTGGTTGAATTAAAATAGGACCCACGGTTCCCCCCATCGCACCAAATCAGCTAGTCGGTGCACACCGCTCCTGCTTGGGCGGGAATTGTTTTTATTTGTATCAATTTCAGATATAAATATTGATAATTTTCGTTTAGCCAGGATCGAGTGTTTCATGACATATGTAATAAATTGACGGCACAAAACTGATTTATCGCGTTCCTTACAACCAGTTTACCAAACATCCCCAGCAATAAGAAACTAATGTTATTAAATAAAACTTCATTTGGGAACTTAAAACTAAAAAGGAACGATAGAGTAAAATCAATCGCATTTACAAATGAGACAATTATTATATAAAAAAAGCATCAACAGTCGTTAATCATACACAACTTTTCAATAGGTGTTGCTCGAGATTAAAATAATTTAAAGGAGTGTTTTAAATATGAAATAAATCATATACCGGTTAGTTTATTTGACAATATTTCGTTTCGAGAAACAATAAAATCATCCCTTTTTTTCTTATTTTGATAAAAAACTTACACCAAGACCAACTTTGCCTGAAAGTGCTAAACAATTTGTAATAGACGGGGGGGGTGTCTCCTTAGAAAAGTTGTGTAGCAACGCCCGGCTCAATGTAAAGATGTTGTTCATCAGTGTGTTTCATTTGTTCGTTATCTCATTATGGTTTAAATTGTATTATTATTTTCGATGGCTGTTCTAATGAAACCACTTCCGTTAAATTTACAGAATATTAACCTCTTTAGGGCTATATTTCGAAAAGTCTGAGTAAAAAAATAAATTTTGCGAGATAGGTGATTAAAATTACGATAAAAACAAATTCTTAAACTCAAAACAGTTTATTTTTTCATTTTACAAAAAAAAATAATGTTCCTATTATGGAACAAAGTTATAAATGGAAATCGACAAAACAATTTCTTTGCTCTGGAAGTTGATCTGGTTGTTACGTAGTCATCTTCAGAGTCGCTTAGATTTTCATCCTCTCTATCGGATGGTAAGCATGATATATTTTACTGAAAAAAAGTTGCTAAAGTTACATTGTACAGAAATCATTGTCCGTTGTTCCACATTAGGAATCATAAAAATTATAACCGAAGACCAGTGTTCCGCATCTGGAACATTGGGATTTGTTTGATTTATGATCTCATTATGAAAAAAATTGTATCAAATTTAATTTGGAAGTGTTCTTATATAACTGAATAACATACCTGTATTTTTGTTATTCTCTAATATTGTGCCAAAATTTGGAAATAATCTTCCACAGACACACTCCACATGTAAATAAACACGAACGATGCAATTCTGTACTACATAGATGGCGCGAGAAGTTATTTTTTTGCACATTATTCACTGTTCCAACTTAGGAACAGTGGCCACGTTCGGTTCATCACGGCAAAACTGAATAAAAATACTCTGTGTGTGTGGTCTCGACCGGCATCGTTCTTCGTTCCAACACTTTTACCCGTCGGGTAAACCTGTTGAAAATGAACGAGGTCTGTGGGGGCCTTTAGGGACGGCCGGGTGGCTACGGGAGTACGTCAAGGACTTCGCCATCCTGGCCGCCCCGCTAACGGACCTCACTGGACACCAGAGGCAGAAACCGCTTTTTACCAATTAAAAGACGCTCTGTCCCAGCCGTTAAAGTTATACCGACAAGTACAGGCGGAGAAATTCTATCTCCAGACAGACGCCAACTCCGTGGGTATGGGGTGTGTATTATTTCAGCTGGACGCAGAGGGGAATCGCAAGATTATCTCCTGCTCCAGCGCGAAATTTAATGCCACGGAGCGGCGTTATCACATCAATGAGCAGGAGGTTCTCGCCGTCGTGTACGCGTGCAAGCGATACTGCCAACACCTGGACGACCAGAGGTTCACCCTCATCACAGATGGCAAGGCCCTCAGCTGGCTATCTCGGTACAAAGATGAGCGAGCAAAATTGACTAGATGGGCCCTACGCCTGCAGGAGTTTACCTTCGACGTGGTGCACTGCCCGGGCAAGGAAAACCAGCTGCCCGATATGCTGTCACGCTATCCGGCTGACGAAGAGCAAGCCATCACCGAGGTGGTGGACGAGGAGCGTCTGTTGCCCTCTTCGCCCGAGGACAGTGCCCAACTAGAAGTGATAAACGCGGGAGCTGGGACCCTTTTCGAGGCCATTCGGGCCGCTCAGTTGGAGGACCTCCACTGCCAGACAATGGTCGTCCACTGGCACCAGTACATGTCGGGAGAACGAGGGAACTGGGCGCAAATAAGAAAATTCATCGTGGAGGATGGACTCCTCTACAATATTGAAACTACACTGAAGTTACTCCTCGTCCCGGAGCAGCTCCAACAACGAGTCATCGTGGCCCATCACGACTCAGTGTTGGCGGAGCACCCAGGGCGAGACGAGACGTACCGTCAAATTAGCCAGAGGTACTACTGGGTAGGCTTCTGGCGACAAGTGAAAACAGACGTACGTTATTGCCTGATCTGCGCCTCAACAAAGGCAAGCGCCAGACAACCAGCGGCGCCACAGAGTCCACGGCCACCGACGCGACCCTGGCAGTGCGTCAGCACCGACCAGATGGGGCCGTACCCGGAAACATTAAACGGCAACTGATTTCTGATAGTCGTTTCAGATCTTTTCAGTAAGTGGGTGGAAGCTTTCCCAACACCGACAACCAATACGAAAGACTTCACATCTTGTCTAGAACAAGTATTTACACGCTGGGGTTACGCCGAAAATATAATCACAGATAACGTCCATCAATTCTCGAGCGAGGCTTGGGCGCGCTTCACCGACCAGTTTCACATTCAGCACTATACTAGTCCGGTGTTCCATCAGCGTGCGAATCCGGTCGAGTGACGAAATCAATAATTGAAAAAGGAACTTCGGGATACGGGCGCCAAACACGTCATGGGATAGTCGGATCCCTGAGATCTTATTCGCACTCAGACGACGATGCAATCAGGCCATGGGGTAGGTTAGGTAATTTATTAAGGGATGTATTTATTTTAAGGGTTAGTTTTCACTGTTCCAGTTTAAGAACATGAGACGCTAAGAGGTTAAAGAAGAGCTAAGAATGCATTTCAGAAAGACATTAATATTGACCGACAAAAAAGTAGTACTTAGAGATATCTAAACGAATTTTTAGGATCAGCGTCAAATAAAGATCAGTTAATTAAACTTCTAACAGCCAATCAAAATAATATCACAGTCAAATATGCGGATGCAGATGCTAATTATTTAATTGTAAAAGCTGCTATTGATTGCTCAGCTGATATGTTATAATTGTTGGTCAAGATACAGACTTAATAACGTTACTTATTGAGCATTGCAAAACAAAAAAATGTATACATGATGAGACCTGGTAACTAAGGTAAATCTGATAAAATAACGAATATTTGCAAGTTACATTCAGAACTAAGTGAAAATGTAGTAAAAAAAATACTCTATTTGCACATACCATATTTGAATGCGATACCACCTCTGCATTCTATAAAAATGGTAAAAAACAGTATTTTCAGTTTTAGAAAATAATACTGAACCAAGTAACAGCCTATTAATTTTCAAAAGTTTTGCTGCAGCAAATCAGCTTGCAGTAATTGGGGAAAAATTTATTTTAAGATGGTATGGCAGTAAAAAAACTAATAGTTTAAATGATTACAGGTTCGTTAGGAATAATCAGATTTTTGCTAAGTAAAATATTTTCCGGCACTTCGATCTAGCAGTTCTTTCGCCAACATCCGATGCCACTAAATATCATACTTATAGAGTGCATTGGCAAATTCAAGTCTGGTTAGACGACAATCTTAATCCAGAGAACTGAGGTTGGAAAAACAAAATAACAATGCGATGTGTTACTTTCTGAGAATGAGGATAGTTTTTAGTTAAAGCTCGTATTTATGAGTTTTTTATGCTCATTTAATTTATTCCTGCTTTTTAAAGAGTTTATAGTTTATTTTTTCACCATTTATGAGTTCTGTTATTGTGTTTGTTATTACGTTCTTTTGTTTTTAGAATGGATTTTATTTTACGAATGTATTACTTTAATTAATTAGTACTACCAGTAATAATTATTGTTGCATTTTATGGTATTAAAATACAAGAAGTAATCTTTTTTTACACAAATCTGTCATTTTGACAACCGTAACTTTGCTAAGATTTAACCGATTGCAAAAAACTTTATATCACATTCAAACTTAGCTCTTTCTCTCAAAATTTTGCCTCTTTACTTTTTTCCTAAAGTATCATCCGTGCGGGCTATTACCGATTAAAGGAAAAAAGTGCCTAATTTCAACATGGCGGCGCATTTTTTCTTTATTTCTGCACGGCGAATTTTTTGGGATTTTCAGTCAGAGACTCCTGGATAGCCATAGAATATAATCCTGAAGAAATCAGCTTGTTACTTTGTTCCGGGTCAACTTTTAGTTTTACTGTAGTAAGAACCGGCTAAAAATGGGAAATTTGTATGAACAAATAGTTTTCTTGGAAATTTCTTCAAATATTCCGCAATCCCTAAATGTTCGTGTTCGTGCCCATAACGGATAGCTGGTATATTTTTTTCGCCACTGGTTAGATCACTCATTATATTCTGCTTTGTCCCAGTAGTTTCCGCTTTGCAGATCCTACTGAAATTAGACACAGTAATACGCTTACACCTTTCGTTAAGCCTTGTTAATTGTTCTATCTTTATTTTTTCTTCCACATTTAAATCGATGGATTTTCAAAACGTCGTATGCATTTTTCTGTCGTTTCTTGATGTTTTTTAGTTTTTAAAACTTTTTGCTCCGCATTCATCGCATCCGCGATGTTTGTGCGACAAAATCAGAGATTCGCATTTCTGATGGATCCGTTTGTCGCACCGATCACATTGTAGCTAACCGGCTACCTCGTCGAGTTGTTTTTCTGCATAATATAAACATCATTCGTCTTCAATGAATGAAGGTAGAAAGTCTTTAATAATCTGTTTGTTTAAAAAAAAACTACTTGCGTTTTTTCTGCCTAAACTTTTCGGAAGCAGGGTCTTTCATTTTAATTTTAGTTTGTTTGTCAAGACCTTCTTGGGAATTTCGAACACACATCCTTTGTAGAGTGCTAGAACATTTTTACGAGATTTCCACAAAAATCTGGAGCAAATCTCTATTTAAAATGTTATTTTTCAAGTTTCTAAAATAGTTCTCCACATAAGAATTGCTATACGATTATTAATGCTGATATTTCGTACCATGAGACCCGTCCAAAGAGAATAGTAGGGCATGTATTCAATCAATATTATATCTGCAAGAGAGAGCGTGAAATACGGATTGTCTTGGAGGACCGTCGCAAACATCAATGTATGCCTCAATCTTATCAACCGCATTGGAAAAATGTTTGTAAAATGGACTCATTTTAGTCAGGAATCAGGAGCCACTAATTCGATCATAGGGTGTGCACTCGAAGATATAGTTTTAAAACAAATAATACATTATCCGAAATGACCTTGCGGATCTGAATCCAGAGGGCGCCATTCTGTCCGCGATTGCAAAAAAGCGTAAAATTTTTTTTTCCGAAAATTTTTGTGTCACTGAAAATTGATTAATTTTATGTTCCCACCGCATTTACAGGATTATTTTTTAACATTTCTTAATGATTCTCAAAGATTCTCAAACCAACGGAAAGTTTATTCTTTCTAGATTCAGGTGCTGCTAAATAATTCTCAAAATTGTTGGTAACAAATGCAACAGAAATTGTTTAAACAAAGCGAGCCCAAAGAATGCATGGTAAATTTCAGCATCGAGACATTTTTAATACTATTATAGATAGGTGCATGCTTCTATGACACGAAATCTGTAGGATAGAATGGAGCAGTTTTTAGTGAAAGAATTATCTGCATTGCTTTATTGTTGTAAAAGATACGATTATTTTTGTACAGCACGCGTTGTGATCCGCGGCGTCTTTTGATAGATATACAGTGTACATGTATGTCTCGCATTGCCTCGCTCTCTTTAGGCTTGTTGACTACCTGCTTAGACACTGAGATGTAGTGTAATAAAATAACAAAAATCTCATGAGTAGCGTATACAGTAACTGTGTTGTTTATAAATTCATGTAAAATATTCGACAAACACCGAGCAAAGAATGAAGTAAAAAAATATTCAGAGGTTTTTGATTTTTGTACACACACTAAATCACATTTTTCACATTTAATGGAGTGGGGGTGGTAATGGGAGTGGCTAATGCTAATTATGTTATAGCTGTAAATACTAAATAACAATTTTATGAACTCTTACCTGCTTAATTTTTCTATTTACCCCCATTTATCCCAATTTACCTCCCCAAACCTTCACCCCAAAAGAGGGTATTATAAGTTTGACGCGTATGTTTGTATGTTTGTCTGTCTGTCTGTCTGTCTGTCTGTCTGTGGCTTCATATCTCTTCAACGGGTGATCCGATTTTGATGTAGTTTTTTTATTTGAAAGAGTATTTAGTCGAGAAGGTTATAGGCCTACTAGATTTTGATGTTTGGTGGCCATCTTGAATTCGCACTGTTGATCTTCTCTAGAAATTGTCCGATTGAAGTAAAATTGAAAATGTGCAGACAATTATGGTAGCCGAACATGATTTAGGCCTCATTTTGATTCGGTCATATGAAACTGGTACGATCATATACATTGATCGGAGTTTTTAGAAATTTTCAATTTAACTTGTATTATTGCCAACATATTTTGAAAGCTGCGTATCAAATTATTCTGTGGAAAAGTTCAACTGCGATAAACTCAGAAATTCCCAATCCAATTGATTTCTAACCCCCCGACCCCAAAAGAGATTGACGCGTATGTTTGTATGTTTGTTTGTCTGTCTGTCTGTCTGTGGCTTCATATCTCTTCAACGGGTGATCCGATTTTGATGCAGTTTTTTTTTTATTTGAAAGAGTACTTTGTCGAGAAGGTTATAGGCGATATTAGATTTTGATGTTTGGTCGCCATCTTGAATTCGCCATGTTGAACTTCTCTAGAAATTGTCCGATTGAAGTAAATTTGAAAATGTGCAGACAATTATGGTAGCCGATCATGATTTAGGCCTCATTTTGATTCGGTCATATGAAACTGGTACGATTAGATACATTGATTGGGGGTTTTTAAAAATTTTCAATTTTACTTGTGGTTGGGATTTGAAAAATAATGTACTTATTCCTAAATTAATGACTATAAATCTTCGTCCTCAAAATGTATATTTTAAATGTAAATTTAAAAAATGTACCGGAAACTGCAGTTGTAGCAAAACTGGGTTAGAATACATAATAGATTACTACTGTGAGGGTAAATGTATTAGCTATTAATTTAGTTTAAGTATAATGTATGTATATTTTATTGTTATTATTTTTGTATTGTTATTTCTCAAGTACAAAAAGTAAATTTAAGTTCATTTAATTAGCTGTACGGTTTTTTGTCTGTAATCAATATTTTAAGTTAAAATATAATAATTTTTGGTTCTCTAGTAAACTAATCTTTAAATACCTTCGTTTTTTTCCATAATGACAAATGATAATATTTACGTATAAGTAATACGCATTGTAAATTTTTTGCAATCACAGCATATTATCAGCAAGTTACCGATCGGCCACAGCGCGCGGACGTGTAAGCCAAAACGATAGCGGAAATAACGGAGCGCTGTACAAAAATAGTCCTATCTTTTACAACGATAAAACAATGCAGATGATTCTTTCACTAAAAACTCCTCCATTCTATTCGGCAGATTTCATATCATAGAAATATGCATCTATCTATAATAGTTTTTAAAATGTCTCGATGCTGAAATTTACTGTGTACTCTTCGAGCATCCTTTGTTTAAACAATTTCTGTAGCATTTGTTAACAAAAATTTCGAAAATTATTTGACAGCATCAGAATCTAGAAAGAATAAGCTTTCCATTAGTTTGAAAATTATTAAGAAATATTAAAAAATAACCCTGTAAATGAGGTGGGAATATAAAATTAATCAATTTTTAGTGATACAAAAATTTTCGGAAAATATTTTTTTACGCTTTTTTGCAATCGCGGACAGAATGGCGCCCTCTGGATTTAGATGCGCAAGGTCATTCCAGATAATGTACATATTTTTTCAATACTGTATCTTCGAGTGCCCACCCTGACATTTTAGGAGCGTCTTTTGAGAAGCTTGATTCCCGACTATTTGATCTAGGTTATCGTTATTCATTGTTTCTTCTTCCCTTTCTCTTTATTCTTCCTCTTCTTGATTTACATATTCGAGGATAATTGGTATTTCTTTTTGGTATTTCCAATTTTCAAAATAAATTATTTAATGATAATGAAAACAAGGAACTATTTTCTATAATTAATAAAGATGAAATAAATAACGCACCTCTCTACATAAAATGCATTCCTAGCTTCAAGTCAGGCGTGCGAAGCATTACTTGGAAATAAAAGTAACGAGTTTTTGAAAATTACCCCAGAAAATTTCGATATACTCGAATATCTATTAAAAACAGTAAAAGGATCCACAAGTGCTACATATAGGAGTAATAAACGTAATGGACTTACCAGTGGCTAATTTGAAAGACTGCATGCAATATTAGGGAGGGTAATTTCAAAGTGGATAAAGTATGGGATGTTATTTTTCAAAATAATAAGTTAGTGGCCAAACACTACCCGTATTATTTGAAGAATAGAATGAATAAGTACGTAAATAATACTCGTGGTATTGTTGTTAAATATGTGAAATACTTGAAGAGTGGTAGTATAAAAATATATGCTAATTGCAAACATAACAGCAATAAATGCAAGAAATTCATAATCATGATAAATGTTATAGTAGACCGATCATCGTAGAATTATTGCCACAAAAATAGACTGGTAAAATTTGTTAAGGGAACGGAAAGACGAACAGCAAAGAAAGAACTCTTATCAAATAATATAATTATAAGAGAAAAACATTACTAGAAGCAAATACGACAATCGCCCGTTCTGGAAATTTGCAAAATATAAGATCAGATGCGGTAATAAGAAAAATCAGATATTAGACAGAGTCGCATTTGGGCAGGCATAAAGATGATATTTTTGATTTAATAAAAATGCAACAGGAGCACGAGGAATATATAAAAGAAGTATATACCTTTTAATGTTAAAATGTATAGTGAAGAACAGTTCAAAGTTTTGAAAAACAAATAGTTGGCAAAACTCTCCCCATTTTTTTTTTCGATGCTACTGGAACAGTCGTAAGAAAACCTACTGAAAACTCTAAAAGAATCTGTTTCTACTCGGCAGTAATCCCTCTTGGCGAAACGGAAAGGATATTTGCAATTCTCGAAATGGTATCTAGTACTCACTATTCAAAAACGATTTTTAAAATATTTAACGACTTCAAGACATTTTGCGAAGATCGTAAGAAATGGCTCATATTTAGTGGAGTGGTTACCGATTTTAGCTTCGCCAATATTAATGCTATAATCAAATCTTCCAACCTTCTTGATTATTTAGAACTAGCGAACAAAATTGCGAATGGGACAGAGGAAATACCATATTCTTTACTAACGATGCACTTGTGCTGTGCACATTTTATGAAAATGGCCTGTAACGATATAGCTGAACAATGTAGCGATGTAAAAAATAGATTACTTTTTAAATATGTAATTGCGCAATGCGTTCAATTATGGCTCGGATTGAACAGTGGTTTACTGATTTTGTAATTTTGCTTACATTACCTTCATATGACGATACGGTTAAAAAGGCATTAAGGAATAATTTTAAGATGCAAAATAAAGATACTAAAATCGATTGGAACAGGCGGCATGACGAATATCGAATGTTTCGTCTATGTTTTCATTCTCGACCGATGGTGAATTATTTTTCTTTCTAAGTGGACATTGAAACGTATCCGACATATCGTTGTTCACAGTATTTCCGATTACCAAATTTGTATCATATTTCACAAGGGAAAATTATTTTTTGAAACAATTAGCCTGTTTCCTCGGAAGATTTAAAAAAGATCCACTAGAGGCAGCACTAGTAGTGAAGGGTACACATGTTTTGATTTTCCTATTGACAGCAACGTTAAACGTACTTCTTTAAAATGGAATTAACGGAAGATGATGTACATGGAGCAAAATTGAAATTTGCAAAAGTACAAGACCATCTTGTCCCGAATTTAAAACGATGGCTTGCATGTCGTGGTTTACCTGTATCAGGTAATAAAAATTTACTATTAGAAAGGTTAGTTGTCGTTGATTATTCGTCTTAAATGACATCATGCTGTCAAAGCTTTAAATATTTTATGTTAATTTTGTTATTAATACTTTTTTATATATTTAAGGATTGAGGATTGTATTGCGAATGGTAATGGTAATTTTTTTTTTATCGGAATTGATGGTGGTAAATGTTTAGAAGATAAACAGCATCGCATGAAATTACTTAATCCAGTTCTACCAAGCTCAACATCCTGCACCTTTCCTTCTTCGAACTGGTCAATTTTCCCATTCCGGGCTATTCCTCGTAATTTTTGCTATGCTACAACGTATAATTATATTAGTACTGGTCCTAGTGATAGTTTAGACTCAAATGATCCCTTATTTGATGTTGCTGAACAGCTTCCTAACTGTGGCAACTCGAAAGCACCGCAAAGAGGAAGACAATATTGTTTGAGTGATTTTGTATTTAATATGGAAGAACGCGAACGCGAATGATTTGTCATACTTCTTAAGAGCAGACGTAAAATCTTCTTTTAGGCCAACTGTGACATATAAAATAAGCATAGCTTTTGATAATAATAGTAGTAAAATTACACAAGCCCACAAAAAAAAGTGGTCTGCGCCGGGGGACTTTTTTTGCTGTTAAAAAAAACAGGGAAAAACTAAGGTCATATTCGTATTCAGCGGCACAAAATATAAGTGATAGGTGTGTTCAGTACCCACGCGCAGATCACTTTTTTTTGGTGCCCACTGTGCCACACTCAATGTGGCACAGTCCCACAAAAAAGTGGTCTGCGCGGGGGTACTAACCACACCTATCCCTTGTATTTTGAGCCGTTGAACACGAATCTGACCTTAGTTTTTCCCCAGCACGTCAGGTTTCTTTTAACGCAAATAAATGTAGGTATAAATATTACGATTCAACTAAGGTCAGATTTCTGTTCAGCGACTCAAAATACAAGAAATAGGTATGGTCAGTACCCCGGCGCGGACCACTTTTTTTGTGGGCCTGTGTTATTAATGCCCAGTGTCAGGGTCCAGCATCTGCTTCGAAGAATTGTTCTCATATTGTTGCTTTACTTTATAAGCTTGAAAATTACACTAGACGCTACGGTTATGTTGCTCTTACATGCACTTCAAAATTGAAATAATGGAATAAGACAACAATGCGGGCAATATTTTAACAGCTAGCTGCTATCCTACAAAACGTAAGCATCCAAAGAAATCGATCGTTAATTTTAATTAAAAAAAAAACAATATATTAAAATGATAATCACGATAAAAAACAGTTCACGTCAAGATTTGTTAAAATAATTCAATATAAAAAAAAACTGATTGCATGTGGGGTACTTTGTTAAGTATAAAGTATGATAATTATTATGACTTGAGTCCTGATGAAAAATTAACATTAAAATTAAAAATTGACCAGTTAGTAATGAATTTAACTCCGGTCGAATCTGGAGCGGTTGAAATCGATGTAGAGCAAAATAGTTTGAAGTGACTAATCGAAAGACAACTTAGAATCACAGCATCGGAATGAAAAAAAATTTTTACAAGTACAGATTTAACAAATTTAATTAATAGCAAGTTATGGTGTAAAAATGATATGTCATTTACCTCAGATCGTGTATGGCCGCGAAAATGAAGCTAACGCAATAATTGATTTTGAAATTAATAATGATTTGATTGTTAAAAAGTGTGGTTTATTTGTAAACGCATCATTTCCGGGCTTGAGATGTAGTACAGATGGTTTGATATTTGCAAATGATAAGCTCGTTTCATGTATTGAAGTAAAATGTCCACAAGTATTACAAAAATTGTTATCGATCTAAATAAAGTAAAGAATTTAAAAAAATATGTTACACTGCTAAAAATAATCAAATTCACTTAAAAAGGAACCAGTTATTATTTTCAAATTCAATTAACGCTTGCTATATTAGGTTTAGAGTAATGTGACTTCATTATCTAGTCTGGGCTTCATAGTTTTGCTACTGAAAGAATAAATCGAGATGAAATATGCATTAACGCATTAACACAAAAGCTAGTCAAAGTGCATAAAATTTTAGAAGGGTGAATTTTTTGAAATGCGATTGCCAAGAAAATTTTCATTTTATCTAATCGAAAACTGAAATTCATACATTTTTAAATTGCTATTTTTTTACATTCTTTAAGTCAACTTACCACAGACTGAAAAACTTGACTTTTATTTTTGCAGTTAAATGAGTATCTAAGGGTTTAAAGTTGTTGATTGTTAGTAGCTTTATGCATGTTACATTATATGTTTGGTGCTTTCAAATTTTATATAAGAAATTATGGTTATAGATTATTTTGGTACATCGTTATTAATAAAAATATGATAATTTCATTTGTGTTGTATGACAATAATATTTATAACAGAAGCAGTAAAAGAAATTATAAATTATTTTTGTATTTTTAATTTATCAACTTTAAAATAATATTAATTATTTATACCATTAATGGTTCTTAAAAATTAACAAGCATGGCAATTACAAAAGTAATTTGGGAAATAATAGGAAGCATTATACGAAACTCTTTCATACGTCCGATAAATCTTTCTACAAGAATCCGAGCAGCGGTTATTTCTCTAGCTGTAGTTATTTCTCCTCTGGTAAAATGTTTGCGTTTTTTTAAAAAGGGTGGAATGTAACGGTCATTTTTATCTCTAGTTATAAAAACTCTAAATTTCTTATCAATTGTCTTCGCTTTGATGATAAAAGCACTCGAGTTGTTAGAAAAGCCGAAAATCCATTTGCACTAATTAGAATAATATGGGGAGAATTGATTTTCAACGGCAAAAGTTCTTACAAAGCAAAATCTTACATTACAGTTGATGAACAATTACTAGCGTTCCGAGGCAAGTGTCCTTTTAAAATATATATTCCAGATAAACCGGCTAAATACAGAATCAAAATTGTCATGGTCTGTGATTCAGGAAGTAAATATATGATAGATGCATCTCCATATACAGGTAAAAAAACCAATACCAATAATATGCCATTGGCAGAATACTACGTGAAAACGTTAACATCTATCTCAGGTGCAAATCGCAATATAACCATGGACAATAATTGGTTTTCATCCATCAAACTTGCAGATGACCTTCTCAAAAAGCCACACCTTTTTACAACGACTGGGACGCTAAGAAAAAACAAGAGAGAAATTCCACCGGAAATGCTTTCCACAAGAGAACGCCCATCTCGTGATGCCAGATTTTGCTTCCAAAGAAAAATACGAATGTTCTTCTTATAAGTACAATGCATTCTGGGAGTTCTCTTAGATCTAACAAAACAGGCAAACCCGATATGATCAAATTTTATAATGCTACAAAAGGAGGCTTGGATACATTTGACATATGTGTGGGCATATGTCAACATCACGAAAAACAAAACGTTGGCCTCTCTGCATATATTATGGCATGCTAAACATTGCATCTATAAACGCATTTATAATCTAAAGTCACAATATGAATTGGTCAAATCGAAGACCAAGTGATAGAAGAGAATTTATGATGCAGCTATGTCGAGAACTGATGATACTCTGTATGAAACATCGACTAGAAATCTCAACTTTGCAGCGCTCGATTAAGATAACCATTCGGCAAATTCTCAAACTGGAACCACCTGAAGATACATCGACTCAAGAAGCTACGGGAGGATCCACCTGCCAAATATGTCCGGCAAAAAAACGAAGAATGACCATCAATAAATGTGACGCATACAGTGTAACGGAATTTCTGTCGAAATACCGTTACAGCTCCCGTTAACATTGTATTTTGTTAATATTTGGTATTTTGTTCGCTGTTTTGCGATCAGTTTAAAATGTTTTGTGAAGTTTTGATTTATGAAGTGATACGCTACAGTGTACGGTCACCTTTAACTTAATATCTGGTAGGTAAATGATAATTAAGACAACTAGCGCCGCGGTGAGGAATTTTGATACAGCAAATTTGACGATAGAATCGGAGCGAAAATTGATCATCTTTGATCCAACGCTTGTAACGAGCGGATGGGTTCTCTGATCCTGATGGTATGATAACATGGCAAGGTATGGTCTTGTGCATTTATTTCTCTTTTTATCTATTTAATCCTTTTAATTTTAATTATTTTATGTAGGTAATGTAATTGTATGTATATTTAAAGCTTGGGAGAGGACTTATTTTTCAGAATAGTTTATTAAACCGTGTGTTTTGGTTAAACACCTGTTTTCCTACCAATAATTAATTGACGTAGCGGTTAATTAATTATTATTATCGGCCCATTTGGCAAAATTATCTTTATGTACCTTGATTATTTAACAATGATTAAATAATTATTATCGGCCCACTCGGCAATATATCGTTTATCTCTAATTGTGTAAAAGGTTAAACAATCACAGATTGACCCGTGGTGGTCATTATACTCTCTTTTGTGGTTCCTAGATATTTTTTTGCTGTTTGATGCGTTTTTCTAGGTGAATTACATCTTGGTGTGTGAGGCACTAGAGAATATACTGTGCATAAGCACATGATGTTGGTTCACGAACCAAGGGTGGAACTTTTTGGTTTTATGGTACCTAGGCTGGAACCAGGCTCAAAGCCGAATCTCTCCAGAAGGTCTACTACTGGGAATATCTCTGGAAGACGCAAGGTGAGTGTTATTCTTTCTTAATTTCCTTATCTTTGATTAAATTTGTGGAGATTTAAAGTATTCACCGAACGTTTGTCCAGAGATTCCTAGAATTTGGGAATTCTGAACTAACAAACATTTCCTTTTTTCTTGTCTTTTGTGTAACTTTCATTAATGGATTGATTATATCGTTATCTTTTTCTTACCTAAATTAATCCTTAATGTAAATATCGTTTTTTTTATCTTATTCCGGTTAATTGCTGGTAAATACAATATATATCTTTTAAATATCTATACTTATTATCTAATATTATTACCTATGTATATCTGTGAAGTTTTAAAATAGATTTATCTAGTGATTTAAATGTCACAAAAATGCACAAGTTACCTTCACTTCACATGTTATAATTTTTTGTCTGATTTCTTGGAGTAAAATCTGAGAAATATCGTAATTTTTTTAACAATCCACCAGTACGATTGTCTTTTTGTCAGTTTTGCCATATTTTAAAATCACGTAAATTTTTTTTAACTTTTTGGCTAATTTTTTTAATATCTTAAAATAACGTAAAAATATCTTTTTGGCAGTATTTTTAAAGTAGACTACTTTTATTTATATTGAGTAAATTTTCTTGGCTTTTAGCTTAAAAAGCTATATTGTAATTTTTTCCTGTTTTTTTCTTCATGAAATTATGCTAATTACATAATATTTAATATTTAGTACAGATTCACTTTGTTTTAATTTTTTTATTTATATTTTTCTTACCGATTCTTACCGATTTTCACTTGTAATCTCCCTAGTGCTTGAATTTTTTCAAGGTCCGAGAAAAAATTTCCTGATTTTTAATTAAAGAGCGAGGGAAATTCGGTAAGAAAATTTTAGACCAAAATTACTTGACAAAAAAAAAACTTTAGAAATGTTTGCAAAATCTTGTAGGCTGGTGCTGGTGTTGCATCTGATGCATGAATAAGATGGCCTTGACTGGCATTATGACGTATTTCACTGACAGAAATTTTAATAGCGTGATGTGAATTATTTTATTACCGCTTTTGAGAGATATGTCGCGTTTTGGACAGGAAAATACTGAGATAATCAGACAAACTAATTCCAACAAATACGAAAAGATCTAAGGCAACTATATGGAAACAATTTTTAGATTTTCTTGCTCAGGATTTAATCTAGATTCTTCCACTAAATATGTCAACTTGTGATTCCATGGCTAACTATTAGCGATTTTTCTAGGCGATGTTATTTGTCACCACTTTAAATCACACCAAATATCTCGGTTTCCCTTTACTGTAGTATGAAGATTGTATACGAAATAAATTATTATGACTAATATTAATTCGCTATATTAATTTTTATGTGACTAGAGCTTAGGGAATATAAAAATAAGTATACTACTTGTTTTAATTTTAAATCACTCTCATTATCGCTTATCTTATACTAGCGTTCCTCTGAATCCTAGTATGAAAAATATAAACAATCGATATATTTTTTACCATATTTTATCTACTATTAAATATTTCATTTTACTAAGACATGAGGAAACCACATAAAAAATAAAAACCAAAAGAATTAATCATCGCTGTCAAACTAGGGAAATTTTCACTTATTAATCACATAGGTAGGTCCTCATGAGTAAGTAAGATTTCCAAAAAATGTGATGGTTGTCATAGCAACAATGACAAAATAAACGTGTCCGATTGACTAATAATGATTGGTATAAAATTTTCGTGTAAATTTCATGTTCAAATTTTCTTTAACACGGAAATATTTTTTTTTGTAATTAAAATTTATCATACCAAAAATATGGTTTATTTTAATTTAATATTATCTAGTCATTTTGCAGAGTGACTTTTATCGTAGTTTTGGTCATATAATTTTTTTCTCTAACGTAATTTCTTGCTCTTAATTTTTTTTTATAACTTACAATTTCTACTTAGTTTAGCTTGGTAATAATTTTGTTATTTTTCCCATTTTATGTAAAATCCCTGGACCAAGAGAAGATGAGTGGCCTAGTACAAATCAACGTCAATCTTATTAAGGAATTTGGTGGTCTGGACAACATCCTCGTAGAAAGCGGACAAAGCTGCTTACTCCAAGACATAAGGAGTCTATTTTGGGATCCCTGTTCAACATACGTCCCTGGACGCTACCGAGTTTCGGTAGCGTCCAGCCCCATTAGTCGACTTCACCAACTAAGATACGTAAGAATTTGTACTGCCATAACATATAACTTTGGTCAGAAAACTTAAAGAAAAAAACAGACTGGTTTTTTATATAACATTTATTTAACTTAATTTTTTTTGTTCATCATTTACAATTCAATTTTTCCCTTGATTTAAATTGTCAATTTATATTGTATCTTTTCTAGTCATTAAGTCATATTTTCCTTTGTACAGAAGTTGTAAATTTTCTCAAATATTTTTGTAATATATTGTTCAAATTTTATCTACTGTGTGTTATTATTCTTACTCACCACAATATTCAGAAATATATTATCTCTCTCTTAATTTTATTGTAAATACAACTTAACAGGAAAATTTAACTTCACAAAAAAAAACCCACAGATCTGCACTGAGCTAGTAGGAGCTAAGTAAATGCACTTCTTGCTTAGAAAGGTGCTAAATCCAACAAAGTGTCGTTATAGCAGGAATCATTTCTGTTTGGAGCATCACGCTCGAATTTACTAAATGTGCAGTACTGATAGTTAAATTCATGTTTTAAATGTAGTTAAATTACTTTAATAAACTTTATGTTAATCTCTCTAAACTTTGTTATTAATTTATTTGTCTTTTTTTCCTCCTCCAAAAAAGAAAAAAAAATCGTAAAATTTACGAATGGTTATTCTTTAGCGTAGCTGAAACAAGGTTAGCTCTCCAGGGTTAATAATGTTTATACAAAAAATAATGTATGATATTCATGTTAAAAACGATTTTATTTCGCTTGTAGTAAATATTGCTTTTAGCATATCGTAAATAACTAATATTTTGTATTTTTTCTTTATTGATAGCACAAGAACTATTGTCGACAGTAACAACAGTGATTCTTTACCTGATAACTTAACCGCTGATGAGAATTAAGAAAACATTGAGACTAAGGAGACTAAGGTTGATACATAATTGGATAGAATCGAACAGAATGAAGGAAAAATGGCATGAAAACCTTTATTTTTATTTAATTTTGTTTTAAACCTAAATACCCGTTTGACGGGAAAAACTCATAAAATTTAGAAACTTGGCAAAGATGATTATTGTGGCCTAACTTTAAACATACTAAAAGTCCCCAATTCTATCTCTTGTGCTCGAGCCACCATCTTAAAAAAATAGTGCTCCGATTGGCCAGCACGTTCTTCTGATCTTACACCCTTAGATTTTTTTCTATAGGGATATGTGAAAAATATGGTATACAAAACTAAGCCACGCGATATAGCTGACTTAAGAAGAAGAATAACGGATGTGGTTAGGTCGGTCGCGCCTCAGATGTTGGAAAACGTTAGAAGACATTTTTATTCACGATGAGGATGATGCCAAGACGTTCAAGGAACTCATTTTGAACAATTACTACATTGAAGTTTTGATGTACAAGTTCTTTCGAACTCGTTAGTTCTCATTAGTACAACTTTTCTAGAGTTGAAATAGAATGTAAGGTTCAATAGTTGTTGTGAATGACTGAATTTCAATAAATAATTTAAGTATTTTCAATATATTTTTTTGCCTTAAAATGCCAGGAATCATGTAATTCAATACTTCGTCAGTATTAGCTAGAAGAGTAGTTGTTTTGATTGCTTTTCCAATAATGAGTGTCTTAAAATGTTTTCCTAAGTAGTACATTAGCGTGACCCGATTAAGGTACCAATATACAGAAAGTAGATAATTTCATATTAAATAACAAAAGTGCGAATGACTAACTGTAAATAAATGATTTAAGTATTTTCAATATACTTTTTTCTTTAAAATGCTAAGAATCCTCTGATGTAATTCAATACTTCGTCAGTATTAGCTAGAAGAGTAGTTGTTTTGACTGGTTCTCCAATAATGAGTGTTTTAAAGTATTTACCTAACTAGTATATTAGCGTGCCCAGATTAGGGTAACAATATACAGAAAGTAGGTATTTTCATAATAAATAAAAAAGTGTGTAAGTTGTGATTTGCATAATACCTAAATAATATTCTCTAGAGCTGTCTATTCTGGGAAAGCTCATGTGCCTTCTTCTTATCAAATTCACCAGTGACTGTACATTTTATGCACCCGTGAGCTGCATTAAATCCAACTGCACCTATAAACGTAATTAACCGAGTAAATTTCATGATTTACCTTTACCTTTAATAAAATTTCTGGCTGGCGTGTCACATACAAAGTATTTAATAACGATTTTTATCTGGTGTCCATTTATGTAAAGTATAGTAAACGGAGGTGTGCGGGGAAAGGGGAAAACCTTTAATCCCGCAGCTCACACCATTGTAATAAACTCAATAGTGGAGGTAAAATCCCACCCTGCTAATGAACAATAAAATTTATCTCCCTCAATAAGGGTTGGTAGATTCGCTACCACCACCCTCTATTAACAGGAAAAAATTTGAAAGGTCGCTCTTCAAAAACGAGGTTTCGTGAGCCTAAAAGTGAAGTGGGAGAAAACTTTCGTTGAGAATAATACTACAGTTTGTTAAATTTAAGTTGACTTTAATGAAATAATGAAACTGATTCTAATACACACAAAAACAATATAAACCAGGGTCGATAATTTTGAAAATGGTAAAAAGTGAAAAAAAATTATAGTAGGATGAAACCCATTGAAAAAAGGTAGAGAATATAACAAAAATGAAAGGAAAAATAATTTACGGGCGATTTGAGGTCGGGAAGGGGAAGGGGGTGAGTTTTTAAGGGTAAAAAACGGTTTATCTCGATTTCCGGCAAAACTACAAGTCCTATGAAAAAAAGTTAAATGACAAAGTTGTAGGTAATAAAAAGATCTACAACTTTTGTTTTTACACTTTTTTCACATAACCTCAAAATTTATGTGAAAAATTCAAATGACCAAGTTTTTGGTTTTTTATTTTTATCTTTTGCAAAAAAATTTATTTTTTCACGAAATTTGGTGAAAACTTACCTTTTTATGTCCCAAACACACAGTAATTTTTTTTATTTAAAATATTCATTTTTTCACCTTATTTTGACTTAATATCGAAAAAGCACCCTAATTTTCAATGGAAAATTCTCACGTCAAAATATCTGTTTTTTTCAAAAAGTCTGTGGGCTTTTTGTTCGTTGAAATCTCTACTTTCTGATGGTATAAAAAAAATATACATTACTATGGTAAATGTTCTCAGAAAATGCAAATAAACGAAAAAAACTCGAATCCGAAAATTTTTTTTTTGAATCATTATGTACAATTTTGAGCTATTTATTAAAATTTACACTTTAATTACTCGAAAAACGTAAGATTTCATGTTACATTGATAAACAAAAAAATTACAAATCCATAAAACATAAAGATTGAAAAAAACATGCGAAAATAGTTGTTCTAAATATTAAAAATATGATTTAAAGGGGATTTCATCTAAAAAATGTGACTGCTGTAATTTTTTTCAGTAATAAAGTTGATTTATTAAATTCTAATTACATTTATGTCATAGAAAATCTCATAATATATAAATATACATGTAAATCGTACTATTGAATTTAGATACTTTATACTGATTACGTTATTCATTATAATTTTTTTAAATACAAACAATAATTTTGTTATTTATAAATACCTTATCTTGCATTCTAATCACTTCTCCATTAGTTTTTGTCTCTTTGATGGCATCTATTCATCGTTAGATTCGACAAACCTTCCCGATTCTAGTGGATCTTCGAAATCTTCAAGACCATCACCGTCTTCGTCTCCAATATTATTTCCGGTCTGCATTGGTTCTTCATCCACAATTTCATCTGAATCATCAACTTCCTCGTAAGTTTTTTCTTCCACATTGGAGCATGTTTCAGAACCATGACAATTTGAGCATAAATTTGTGCATTTTAAACCATGTTTTCGGCAGCCACATTTTAAACTGTTACATCCAGTTTCACAGCTGCAGCAAATAGTTTTGAGCAATATTTCCGGAATTAATTCCTTTTCTGTAAATTTGGGCATAATGCCCCGTTGATGTTGCTTCCAGCCCCAACCTGTTGCTGTCAGTTCATTACCCAGCCAAGTCTGAAGCTGATAATATGCCCTGTAACAATGTCGTTCTGCTGCACCTTCTGTGGGTGGGAGATTTGCCAATATGAAAGAAGATTTAATTCTTGCCAATTGATATTTTTGAAATCTTAATTGATTCAGTGTTATATTATCATTTTTACATTTATAAATAGATTTGATTAATTGTAATCCATTTTTTTTATATCTTCTTTGTTTGCATCTTTTTTATAAAAAATATTGGCCAAATTTGACAAATTTTTATCGTCTAATAATGAGTTGACGATACTTTTCTTTCCTTTTCCGGCAAATCCAGATGTTGTATCGCAACCAGAAAAACAATGCAGAAATGCAACGGTACTTTTGAAGGATTCATATTTGAAACTATTAGACTTGAAAAATAGATCTTTCACATTTCCAGAACCTGGCTTGAGGAAATAAATATCATGATTATTTGAATTTAATTGATTCAAAAGGACCAAAAGATCAATATCTTGACCCACAACAATGATAGTTTTATTAGTATCTCTAGCAATTTCTATCGAGGTCTTAATTATGTCAGCATCAGCATCTTCTTCTGCTTGTTTACAGGAAAATCCTTGTGACTGTAATCTTTTTATTACCGTTTTTATTATTTTGTCCTTGTTTTTCTCGTTAGATAAAAATTTAGCAATTTTTTTGTTTATCAATGTAACATGAAATCTTACGTTTTTCGAGTAATTAAAGTGTAAATTTTAATAAACAGCTCAAAATTGTACATAATGATTAAAACAAAAATTTTCGGATTCGAGTTTTTTTCGTTTATTTGCATTTTCTGAGAACATTTACCATAGTAATGTATATTTTTTTATACCATCAGAAAGTAGAGATTTCAACGAACAAAAAGCCCACCGACTTTTTTAAAAAAGCAGATATTTTGACGTGAGAATTTTCGATTGAAAATTAGGGTGCTTTTTCGATATTAAGTCAAAATAAGGTGAAAAAATGAATATTTTAAATCAAAAAAATTACTGTGTGTTTGGGACATAAAAAGGTAAGTTTTCACCAAATTTCGTGAAAAAATAAATTTTTTTGCAAAAGATAAAAATAAAAAACCAAAAACTTGGTTATTTGAATTTTTCACATAAATTTTGAGGTTATGTGAAAAAAGTGTAAAAACAAAAGTTGTAGATCTTTTTATTACCTACAACCTTGCCATTTAACTTTTTTTCATAGGACTTGTAGTTTTGCTGGAAATCGAGATAAACCGTTTTTTTACCCTTAAAAACTCACCCCCTTCCCGACCTCAGATCGCCCGTAAATTGTTTTTCCTTTCATTTTTGTTATATTCTCTACCTTTTCCAATGGGATTCACCCTACTATAATTTTTTTTGGTCTCAAAAATTATCGACCCTGGTCTAATAGCTAATAACACTCTTACTAAACCGAAAACATTAATGTGAGGGTACAATTTATAAACGGCAACAAAACCTTTAATTCACATTTAGAACAATAAAAAAATAAATTGCAGAGAGCATTCAACCTTCCTGCCGTGAGTGTGTTAGTGATTGCAGTACGGGGACATTTAATGATACCTATAAAACAACAAAATACTTAAAACCCTTCACTGCGGCACTCACTATTATATTATATCGCGGACGCGCCGTAATCTTCCGTTATTATATGATATCAAAGTTTTCAAAGTGATTAATACAGTTTAAAAAATTCACTTGGTTAAAAATTATGACATATTTAAGAACTTTTTTATGCGGGCTTGTCGTCGATCGTGCGCATTGAGAGTCGAGGGACAAGTCGTCGTTACCCTTTCCCGTGGGGTTTCGGCTGTATGCGTCTTCGCTGTAACATCATCATATGTTCCAATCGTTACAAATGACCGTTTGTCAAAATATCGTTGAATTCATCAACAAACTGTGACAAGAATTCTTTTAGAGGTGGTTTAGTTTCCCCACAATAAATTGCTATAGCCATTGGTTTTAAGTATGGCATATTGTCTATTATAAATAAAATTGGCCAAAACTCTAATGGAGAAGCGCTAAATGGTGGAAGACTATCTGCGTTAAATACTAGTGGCAGTGTCAACGTCTATCAATGTCAGAAAACACTGCATCTAAAAAGTTTTTTATGCCACTATACCAAAACTCTCCACTTCCAATTATTTTAATATGTTCTATATATGTTTACACCATTTGATTTTAATATGCGCAATAGATGATCAACAGAGCTATGGGTTATTCTATCAGAATGATACCATGTTGTTAATTGTTCCGATAATGAAATTTGTGAGATGATAGAATTTTGTTTCTCATCGTCACAAAGACTGGGGTATCTTCTGGAGCGTTATGACTCAAAATCACTTCTTCCATCTTCAATTTGTGAATAATTTTCAGTTCTAATAGTCAACTCTATCAATTGTTCTGGTGAAAGGCACTCCATAATAGGTAAATCGTTCTGTATATTCGATAGTAACAACGGCTTCACAACACCAAAATATTGTTTTACAGTATTGCTGTAATTTGTCTTTAAGACTTTTAATTTTCGATAAAAGATCGTGAAATGTCGGTAAATTGTTTCCTTTCTACCTCTAAGTTTGCCTTTGTAAACAGACTCCATAATTTTTGTGTATCACAATATTTTTTTGTACAGATACACACATTCACAACTGCACTATATATTATTATACAATGATGCACAGCACGAAAATGTATCAACATTATAAGTTAGGTTTATGTGTCAACATATAAATTTTCGTACCTAAGGTCAATATTGGGAACTAGATGGTGAAATTTACTTTATGGTGAATTTAAGAGGTGATTCGCACTTTGTAGTAGCCGCGCTCAATAAAGTTCAATTGAGCAGATAGCGGTAACGATTTTAACACTAATAAATATTACGTACAAATTCCGCGACTTTAGACGGATAGTGAAGGTTCCCAGAACGTCGCGTCAAAGCTACTTGAAAGTAATTGCAACTTTGAAGTCAATTGCACATTTCAGAGACATGAGTTAGTAGCTATTACCATCGTTAGCCACCTTCAATGTCTTAAAACTCCAAGGTCGTCTCACTGGCGTCCCCGACGGGGACTCCCCGTGTACCAGAAAAGCTACGTGGAAATTATATAACTATAAAGTAATCATTAGTGGTAGAAACTACGAGGCAGTGGCTGTAGAATCGCCAAATGAAGTTATTTTATACATCAAAGACGTAAACTTAATGGCGGTTGTGTAATGGTTACTCATTCGAGGTTCCTATCTCAGTTACTGTTACTTTGGTGCTAGTTGGATTGTACCCCCCCTTTTTTTCGGGCAACTGAGTATATCAAAGTGCAAAATAAAGTAAGGTTGTCTTTTCTCATATGTATTTGTGAGCAACCTAATACACTAATAGCAAAATATTAGTTAGTTGTTTTGCCTTTTGGCTCACTGAACAAACTCGTACATACTTGTATTGCTCAATAAGAAGTAAATAATTAAATAAGCCGGAAAATAATATCGTTTCAGGTCAGGACTCGAATTATACGGACTCGAAGTCAGAATCGGAGCCGTCCTCAAGAAGTTAAGGGAAAAAATTGAAGAGTGGGAAGCAACTCTGAGGGCGACTTTATGGAACGACCCAGCTAATAGTGGGGAGTAGGCTTTGTGTGACTTCATTAGTTTCTCGATGGTCAAGTTATTTAAGGTCAGGGTTGGAAAAAGAGACAAGAAAGGCGCTCAGCGAAAAATATAGCTGAAACTGCCCCCTTTTAAAACGCACCAAAACAAACCTCGAAATTGAGGCATCCCTTACGCCAGCTCAGATTAAAAGAAATCAATTTTCTATGAGCATCCAAAACAAATTAGGTGGAGCCCCTAGCCGCACTGGGCTCAATTTTAAATGCCATTTTGTCAGAAGTCCTAAAAACGATCGATAAAGATACAAGATACCTCTAGCCGACACAGCCAAGTCGATTTGCGAAGCGCACTACCCAATATCATACCATCGAAAGCATGAACTGTATCCCTCATTAAACTCTGAATTTATGAAGGTAGCAATGAAGGCCAAAGTTGATTCCCTTTTATTTGGAGCGGACCCATGAAAAATACAAACCTACAAAGGAAATAAGGAAAACCGATTCTGATTTAAGAGCAGAACCTTCAGGTTACAAAAAAGAAAAAAAATTTAATTTAAACTACAGGGCAGCGCCAGGGCAACAGGTCCAGGTTCAAGACAAGAAGAAGAGAGGGAAGCAGCTGAATTGGGATCGGAGCAATCAGTCTAGTCAGAAGTACCAATGGCCGAGGAAATATCACAACTAGAGGTGTTTAAGAAATACGTCGGTAGAATTAAACTTTTTTATAATGAATGGGCAAAACTCACTTCGGAATCAACTGTTTTACGTTGGGTTTCGGGATACTCGATTTCGTTTATTGAAAAAGCCATCCAAAAACGTACTCCAAGGAATGGAAATATCTCTAAAAAAGAATTTAATAATTTGAATTATGCTATTTTAAAATTATAGGCAATCGGAGCTATCTGTAAATGCAACCACAAACGCGGTGAATTTTTTTCACTACTACTACAACTACTAAAAAATATAGTACCAAAATCAGACAGTAGCCTAACGTTTGTTTTAAAACTAAAGCTGCTTTACAAATACATTAGGGACCCACATTTTAAGATTGAGGACTTTCGTTCTATACAGAATTTGTTAACAAAAGGTTGTTATATGGCATCTTTTGATTTGAAAGATACGTATTTTGTTATACATATATCAGAGGTACAGGAAATATTTGAGATTTAAAGGGTATAGCCGGAAAAGTTGGGGAAATGTGTCCCCGCACTTACTTAGTTAAAATGGCTTCCAGATAATGCAGTTTATAGAGTATATTATACGGTAAAAATTTTAACCCGCTACTAACCCTACGAAGGAGGAAAAAAATAATATGTATATTATTATTTATATTTTTTTTTCGGTTTCTATGTAACCGATCGATTTGAAATTTGGCACTAGTATTGCTTGCGTGGAGATAACTTACTCCAAAAAATAAGGTCATTTTATGACCATTTTAACCATCGGAAAAAAAAAATAAATTTTTTTAGAGGACAAAAGGGTGGCTACCCTTCGTGGTACAATCACCATTCTATGACATATTATGTCTTGACACTTCGTGATTATCATACTAAATTGGCAGATTTTTTGCTATATGGAAAAAATAAAATTGGGTAAAATAAAATATTTACACGTGCCTCTTAGTTGTAACAGTTAATACTTTATAACCTCACAAGGTATTGTTGCATATCTACAACCAACCCCGGGTGCCAGTGCGATGTTGCCAAGTCTACTTTTTCTCCAGACGTACGGAAATTCGGCACAATCTGGCAATACACTTCTAGGAACTTGGGGAAATGTTTAGCAACGAATGAAGTTCTTTGTAATTACTGTCGCATTACGACATCTGAAAAACGACGTACTGAACCAGATGAAGAAAGTGAGGGAACGATCGAAGAAGACCAACCTTTTGTGCCTTCGACATCTTCTAGCACTACGATTAGTGACTCTGATGAAATAATGGAACTACCATTGCAAAGATTCGTTGCTACACATAAATACTGTTGCATATGTGGTGATGGTAAAGAACTGACCGTAATACCCACTACTGCGAGACTAGAGTGCTATCGAAGCAAACAAATATACATCCCCGAGGCAATCGTTGCTGTAAAATACATTTGATTTTTTTCTCCTCATTTTTGGCCTTGGGTGAGTTTCATCAGCCAGCTACGCAGATGGATAATTTTTTATCTCAGTATGGTAGAGTTGTTTAACATTAATTGTCGTTTGTCAATATTTATCCTGACTTGTGATATTGATTCCTAATATGCCTTTGTTTTTATAACCTTTATGGTTTAACCTACTATCCGTGGTCCAGTCTGTAGGTAAACTTAAGTCGCCCTGATGGATCAATGGGCGCGAAATGTGTCTGCATTTGATTAAACATCGCTTTTATGAAGACGTTGCACATCTGGAACCGTATGCCAATTGTAGCTCGATACCTAGATCGGATTTATGCATTCTATTAAATTCCTTAATCTCAATAACATAACAACTCTAAAAGGCTCCACAGACCACCTCGGTTTATCAGACTATCTTATTAGGGTTATGGTTATTAATTACAACCTTAATAATATACCAATGATACCATTCTGAGGATGGTCAATTTGTTCAGCTTCCTAGTAAGTGCGCTGCACGCTGGCACCATATCGAACAATTTAGTAATATAGGAGGTCATTCTGTTATCATTATTACTACCTGTTTTCAGTTTTAATAGAGAAACAAGGACAGAAAAAGTTCTTGCACTGGAATTTTCCAACAGTGACTTTGATTCGTAAATGGCATCTACCGTTAAGCCTGTAAACGTCAATAATTGCTCCTCTGATAAACCGCAGTGGTCTGTAGAGCCTTTTAGATTTGTTATTGGGGTTAAGGAATTTAATATAATGCATAAATCCGATCTAGGAATCGAGCTACAATTGGCATATGGATCCAGATGTGTAATATCGTCTTCATAAAAGCGATGTTTAATCAAATGTATTTTACAACAACGATTGCCTCGGGGATGTATATTTGTTTGTTTCAATAGCACTGTAGTCTCACATTAGTGGGTATTACGGTCAGTTCTTTATCATCACCACATATGCAACAGTATATATGTGTAGCAACGAGTCTTTGCAATGGTAGTTCCATTAATTCGTCAGAGTCACTAGTCGTAGTGCTAGAAGATGTCGAAGGCACAAAAGGCTGGTCTTCTTCGATCGTTCCCTCACTTTCTTCTGGTTCAGTACGTCGTTTTTTAGATGTCGCAATGCGACAGTAATTACAATGAACATCATTCGTTGCTAAACTTTTCCCGAAGGTCCTAGAGAGTTAATACTTTGCCCCTGGGACCTCCAGAAGTGGTATTGCCAGATTGTGCCGAATTTCCGTATGTCTGGGAAAAAAGTAGACTTGGCAACATCGCACTGGCACCCGCGGTCGGTTGTAGATATGCAACAATACCTTGTAAGGCTATAAGTATTAACTGTTACAACTAAGAGGCATGTGTAAATATTTTATTTTACCCAATTTTATTTTTTTCCATATTGTTCCAGCACAGCAAAAAATCTGACAATTTAGTATGATAATCACGAAGTGTCAAGACATAATATATCATAGAATGGTGATTGTACCACGAAGGGTAGCCAACCTTTTGTCCTCAAAAAAAATTTATTTTTTTTTTCCGATGGTTAAAATGGTCATAAAATGACCTTATTTTTTGGAGTAAGTTATCTCCACGCAAGCAATACTCGTGCCAAATTTCAAATCGATCGGTTGCATAGAAACTGAAAAAAAAAATCGTTTGGCACTATTGGCATCCATTTTAAAATTTAAAAAAAAAACAAAAAAAAAATCGATTTGCACACCCTTCTGCACGCGACGACTGCCTAAAATTTGCGTTTCTGGCATATTCATGGTAATTTCATTCATATATATGATTGGCATATATTTTAAAAACGTTGCACCTGACTAGTCATGTACCGCCAGTCATAAACTGCACCAGCTGGAAGCCATTTTACCTAAATAAGTGCGAGGGCACATTTCCCTAACTTATTCGGATATACCCTTTAATAACACTCTTTTTGAATTTTGTTGTATGCCGTTTGGGCTATGCATAGCACCATAGGTGTTCACAAAATTAAAAAAACCTATCAATTTTAAGCTCAGATCCTTGGGTTTTGAATCAGTGAACTATCTAGATGATTACTTTTATTGGGAAAAAAAGGAGGAATGAAATTTGCTTCACAGTTTGGGTTTATCATTAATATTGAAAAGACCTCTTTAATTCCTATACAGGAAAGCAAATTTTTAGGTTTCATATGGAACAGTTTTACCTTACTGTTCGTCCAACCGACGACAAAATAAAGAAAGCCGAGTTCAAAACTAATAAAATCATTACTAAACCGAAAATAAAGATGCGAGATTGACATTGTTATATTATTTTATGTTTTACATATATACAGATATTTTATATTTTATCTGATATTTCAGATACTATTTTTGACATGTCCTCTATATCATGTAAATTATTTCTTGGATAAATAAATTATTATTACTATTAATGCAGATTGGCAAAATGAGAATCTTTTGCCTGATTTTGCAGAATATATTACACCTGTCATTGGAAATCCCTTTCAAGCCATATGCACATTATGTCAAAAACATTTTGAATTAAGTAATATGGACATGCAGAGTATTATTAGACACATGAAAAGTACGGAACATTTAAAGAAATTGTCTACAAAGTGCAATAATAACAACATAATGACTTTCATGAAAATGTGTCATTTCCACATTCTTTACGAACAGTGATGTTATCGATGCTAAAATATTACAGTGTTTGCACATAGTGGAATCCCATGCATCGATTAATTCTTGTGTTAAGTCAGTCAAAAGTTCTCAAAATGTTTCTGGCTTTGCCTTCAGCTTATTTGAAATAATTTAAATAAGTATATAATTCAAATAACTTTAGAGTGTTAAATTGCACTTTGTTTTGATATTGGTTTGACAGTTTAAAGCCGGGATTTTGAAATCTGTAAAGTAGCATGTTATAAGTTAAAAAAATACATGGGAGGTGCAAAAAAAGTAACCATTTTGAAATAATTCCAGATCCTTTTTCTACTCTTGAAGTTATTTTTTTTACTCACCTCAAATTTCAAAGTAATAATTCAAGCTCA